>JALAZF010000775.1:0-1200000 GCA_022829125.1 Lathyrus tuberosus | reverse complement strand
GGATAATGAGGAATTGAAGAAGGCAATCTTGGAGGAAAGTCATCGGAGTAGCTTGAGTATACATCCGGGAGCTACAAAGATGTACCATGATTGGAAGAAGTTGTTTTGGTGGTCCGGTATGAAGAGGGACATAGCTCAGTTTGTCTACGCTTGTTTGACATGTCAGAAGTCAAAAGTAGAGCACCAGAAGCCTTCGGGATTGATGCAACCGTTAGAGATTCCTGAATGGTAATGGGACAGTATTGCTATGGATTTTGTGAATGGTTTGCCAAATACGGCGAGAGGCTTTGATGCTATTTGGGTAGTGGTGGATCGACTTACGAAGTCCGCACATTTTATACCAATTAACATCAGTTTTCCATTGTCGAAGCTGGCGGAAATTTATATCAGGATAATTGTGAAGTTATATGGTGTTCCGTCGAGCATAGTGTCGGATAGAGATCCGAGGTTTACTTCAGAATTTTGGAGGAGTTTGCAGGAAGCCTTGGGTTCTAAGTTGAAGTTGAGCTCGGCTTATCATCCACAGACCGATGGTCAGTCAGAGAGGACCATTCAATCGTTGGAGGGTTTGCTGAGGGCCTGTGTATTGGAAAAAGGTGGTGCGTGGGATACTCATTTGCCATTGATTGAGTTCACGTATAATAACAGTCACCATTCTAGCATTGGAATGGCGCCTTTCGAAGCTTTGTATGGTAGGAGGTGTAGGACACCTTTGTGTTGGTATGAAACAGGTGAGAATGTGGTGCTTGGACCTGAAATTGTGCAACAAACCACTGAGACAATTCAAATGATCCGTGAAAAGATGAAAGCGTCTCAGAGTAGACAGAAAAGTTACCATGATAATCGGAGGAAGGAATTAGAATTCAGTGAAGGTGATCACGTGTTCATAAGAGTTAACCCAGTGACCGGTGTGGGTCGTGCTTTGAAATCTAAGAAGTTGGATCCTAAGTTTATTGGACCGTATCAAATCTTGCAGAGAGTTGGTGCAGTTGCCTACAGAGTGGCGTTGCCACTGGAACTTTCAAACTTGCATGACGTGTTTCATGTGTCGCAACTTCGGAAGTATGTTTCAGATTTGTCTCTTGTGATTCAGAGAGACGAAGTTCAGATCAGGGAGAATCTTACAGTAGAGACGATGCCGTTGAGGATCAAAGATTGTAAGATGAAGCAACTCAGGGGGAAGGAGATACCCCTGGTGAGAGTAGCTTGGGGAGGTGCTGCAGGAGGCAGTGTGACCTGGGAATTAGAAAGCAGGATGCGGGAGTCGTATCCAGATTTGTTTCCATCAGGTAATTTTTTAGGACGAAAATAATTTAAGTGGGGGAGAGTTGTAACACCCCATTTTAATTATTTAGACGTCTTGTGTTATTTTATTTGTGTGACCTTGTTTGGGGGAGTGTTTTGAGTGTGTTTAAGGGTTGCCCTTAGTTAGGAAGGTGAGTTGGTGAGATAAAGCCTTTAGATTAATATTAATAGTGGTATAGTTAATAATAATGATAATTTAATTAATAATAGTAATATTATTATTTTAGTATTATTATTGTTATTATTATTATTGTTAGTAATATTAATATTAGTGTGACAATTTTGTTGAATTAAAATAAAATAAGATAATTCATTATTGGGCTGATGAGGGACAGTTTGGTAATTAAATGGTGATTAGTGAAAATTAAGGGTTTTAGAGTTAATCGGAATTTTGGGAGAGAAAGAGAAAGGCTTAGGAGAAAGGAAGATCAAGGGTGTGCTAGAAATCAACACATCTTCCAAATCCAAATTCCTCTGAGTCTGATGTGTATCCTCTCAAACAATGATGAGATATGCCATTTGGTGATGATAAAAACTCAAGGATCTTGCTCATTGGGTGTTATACTCAAGAATTCCAAAACCCTAATTTGAACAACCATGCTAGGAAATGATGAACTCTTTAATCCCTTGTTGAGTTCCCATCTTTTGATGACTTGAGGGCTCAAATGAGATGAATTGAGATATGAGGAGCCCTTGTTACTTGTTTGGAATAGTTTGATTCTTGTCCTTTGGATTTGGATTGTCCATACCTTGAGATACCTGATCCCATGCCTTACAACCAATGATGTGTGATTTAGTATGACCTATTATGAAATGCAAATGAATGAAGCATAAGCCAATTATGAGGTAATAAATAAGAGGGCAAATTTTTGGGGTATTATAGCTGCCCCTATTCAATCCACTGTGGATTTGAATGGATGAAAGCAACGGCTGTCGAAAATTCAAGGTACACAGGGATTGGATACAAAGATAACCATAAAATTTGCACTCTGTGGGTGGGAGAGAGAAGATTTATGACAAACAATGCGGTTGTGATGATGGAGAGGTATTTGTGGAAAAGAGTTTAGAACATGTGAAATCCAAAGAAGGCCTGCCGGGAACGGTTGGAGTCTAGACTGTGCCTGTCGGGAACGGTTAAGGTGCGCCTGTCGAGAACGGCTAAAGTTTACAACCTAGGGTTACCGATCGGGAATGGTAAATGGACCAGTCGGGAACTGCTAGGCGTAAAACCCAAAGGGCGCCTGTCGGGAACGGCTAAAGTTGAAAACCTATGGGTTACCTATCGGGAATGGTAAATGGGCCAGTCGGGAACGGCTAGGTCCAAAACTTAAAGGGTCACCTGTCGGGAACAGCTAAAGGAATCCTATCGGGAATAGTTTCGATTTGCCTGTTAGGAACGACTAAAGGAACCCTATCGGGAATGGTTCCGATTTGCCTGTCGGGAACGACTAAAGGAATCCTATCGGGAATGGTTCCGGTTTGCCTGTCGGGAATGACTAAAGGAATCCTATCGGGAATGGTTCCGGTTTTCCTGTCGGGAACGGCTAAAGGAATCCTATCGGGAATGGTTCCGGTTTGCCTGTCGAGAACGGCTGAAGGAATCCTATCGGGAATGGTTCCAGTTTGCCTGTCGGGAACGGCTAAAGGAATCCTATTGGGAATGGTTCCGGTAAAACACGGTTGAGATGTAAGATTAAAAGGTCTACAAACCGAAAAACTGGGACTCTGGTGAGGAGATAAGAGAAGGGAAACCCTGGTACTGCTTGGAAATGTCTGTTGGGGAATGAGCGAGACATTCTTTCTGGTTTTGTCAATATGATGGAAGAAGAAAAACATTTTGGGCTCTCGCACGAGGTACCAAAACTGGCTTATGCTTCACATGCATATGTTTGAACTTTCCATGGCGTAATGCTCCATATCAAATGGAAATGCTACGCGTTTTTGAGGATGTAATGATTACTACATGCAAGATGCAAAGAGGCTCCTCAGCAAAATAAATGCTGAGGAAACAGAAAACAACTCCTCTGGGGATAATAAACTGGTTTGTCCTCGTGGTTGCAAACCGTACTGAATTGATAAACCTGTTGAGGTTACTGGAAAGAATGATGAGGAACCATATGAATCCACTGCTTGGGGAAGAAGCATGACTATATAGCTCTGTTGGGGATTGCAATCTCAAGGAAGAACTTTCCTGTTGAGGGAGCCACTTTCGCTTGGGGAGAAATATCCTTTGAGTTTTGCTAAATAAACGGGCTGAAGACATCACATGTTATCTATGGGCTAACCAGCGAACGCTGACACCTGCAAACAAAATGGTGTACACATATGCCCCAGGGTATCATGGGCTTTGAATTCATCACCCAAGAACACCTGACATTTAAAGCAATTTTAATTATTTTCTTTTGTATGCATGTCATTGTAAAACCTCGATGTTTTCAAATGCAATGTTTATCAAAAATTCGGACGTTTTTACAAACAAAACAGACTGTAAAAGAAAACAAAAGAGACAAGTATTATGAATAACGAAAATTTTATTGATTGATTGAAAAGTCCCAAAAACAGGCGCTTACATCAAAAGGCAATTCCTAGAAAGAGGTAATTGCTTAAAAGAGAGAAGAAACTATCCTAATGGCAATGTGGAAAACAGAAATCCATCGAGTTTCAACCCTGCTATGGTTCATATGTCTTTAAGACTCTCCAAGTGCTTTGCTTTTTGAGGGGAATGATTGGACGGATTCTTATCCTTCATAATGCTTATTATTGAAACGAGACAGGATACAGATTACTTAGACTGCAGCCTTTCGCTAAATCCCTCTTTTGCCTGGATCGCCCTTTACGGGTTTTCAATCCACCGGGATACCCATTTTTGCCTAAGTTGCCCTTTCGGGTTTTCAACTTACCGGGTGTACTCCGTTTTTTTTTAATTTTATCCCTAATTTTTGCCCGAACCTTTTTCTTTTTTTTTCTCCTCTCTTTTTTTTTATGGTTCGCCGGGATGCCCTTTTTTGCCAGGACTCTCTTTTTACTGTCCAGCGGGTCTATTTATGCGAAGTATTTTTTGACTGCGTCTGAGTTCACAAGCGACGGAAAATCCTCACTATCCATAGTTGTAAGCATCAAGGCTCCGCCCGAGAAAGCCTTCTTGACAACATATGGACCTTCATAATTCGGAGTCCATTTGCCCCTGTGATATGTATTAGGAGGAAGAATCCTTTTCTACACCAAGTCACCCTTCTGATAATTCTGAGGACGCACTTTCTGGTCGAATTCCCGTTTCATCCTTCTCTGATACAGTTGCCCATGGCACACTGCTGCCAATCTCCTTTCTTCTATGAGACTCAACTCGTTGAGCCTTGTTCGAACCCATTCAGCCTCGTCAAGCTTGACATCCATCATGACCCTCAGAGAAGGAATCTCAACTTCCACCGGTAAGACTGCTTCCATACCGTACACAAGAGAAAACAGGGTTCCCCCAGTAGACGTATGTACAGAGGTACGGTACCCATGCAAAGTGAAAGGCAACATCTCGTGCCAATCCTTATACGTCACAACCATCTTTTGCACAATCTTCTTGATGTTTTTATTGGCTGCCTCGATGACACCGTTCATCTTTGGACGGTACAGAGAAGAATTATGATGTTCAATTTTGAAGCTCTGGCACAACTCTTGCATCATTTTATTATTGAGATTAGAACCATTATCGGTGATGATCATCTCGGGCACCCCGTATCAGCAAATAATCTCTTTCTTGATAAACCGGGCAACCACCTGCTTGGTGACATTTGCAAACGAAGCAGCCTTCACCCACTTGGTGAAGTAATCAATGGCCACTAGAATAAAACGATGTCCATTAGAGGCGGTGGGCTCAATCTTCCCAATCATATCAATGCCCCACATGGCAAAGGGCCAAGGAGAACTCATCACGTTTAGAGGATTTGGTGGCACATGCATTTTATCAGCATAAATCTGGCACTTGTGGCACTTTCAGGCATATTTAAAACAGTCAACCTCCATGGTCATCCAGTAATAACCAGCTCACAATAATTTCTTGGCCATGGCATGTCCACCAGCATGGGTACCAAAAGAACCTTCATGCACTTCTTGCATTAACATGTCTGCTTCGTGTCTATCCACGCATCTGAGCAAGACCATGTCAAAATTTCTTTTGTACAACACATCCTCATTCAAGAAGAAACTGCTCGCCAACCTCCTCAGAGTCTTCTTATCATTGTTGGATGCCCCGGCCGGAAACTCTTGACTCTTCAAGAAACACTTGATATCATGATACCAAGGTTTATCATCAGTTACTGTATCGGCTGCAAACACATGAGCGGGTCTATCAAGCCACATCACATCAATTTTAAGTATATGATTCCACCAATTCACTTGAATCATAGAAGATAACGTTGCCAAAGCATCTACCATCTGATTTTCATCACGAGGTATAAGATACCGTTTTACTGTTTTGAAGAAAGTCAACAGTCTTCTCATGTAATCTCTGTAAGGGATTAAGTTGGATTGATGGGTGTGCCAATCTCCATTGACCTGATTGATCACTAGAGCAGAATCCCTAAATACATCAAGAGTCTTGACCCTTAAATCAATGGCTTCTTCGATACCCATGATGCAGGCTTCATATTCAGCTTCATTGTTGGTGACATCAAAAGTCAATCTGGCAGTGAAAGGAATATGAGAACCCTTAGGAGTTATGAGAACTGCCCTAACACCGCTACCATTCACATTAACGGCCCCATCAAACATCAATTTCCACTTGTCATCAGGATCTGGTCCTTCATCAACTGGTGGCTCTTCACAATCTTTCATCTTCATATACATGATGTCTTCATCAGGGAATTCAAACTTAATTGGCTGATAATCATTAATCGGCTGCTCGGCGAGATAGTCAGACAAAACACTACCCTTGATGGCCTTTTGGGAAGTATACTGTATGTCATATTTGGTCAAAACCATCTGGCAACGAGCGACCCTTCCGGTGAGAGCTGGCTTTTCAAAAATGTATTTGAATGGATCCATCTTTGATATCAATAGAGTTGTGTGAGTCAGCATGTATTGTCTCAATCGCTTAGTAGCCCATGCAAGTGCACAACATGTCTTTTCAATCAGTGAGTATCTAGACTCGCAATCTGTGAACTTCTTGCTCAGGTAGTATATGTGTTAGTTCTTGTTGTTGGCTGGAATTTTGGTAAAACAATGTTGAAGATGTCATATGTCTGATGTCTTAACATGAGTTTTTAACATTCAGTTTATGATAAGTTATTTGGGGTTGCAGTTTGTGTGCTGATGTTAAACATGATGTCTTGACATCAGCTGACAGAACATCAAAACATCAGTCTGCTATGTTATTAGGGTTGCGCGTGTTTTTGTTGTTGGTGAGATTTGTTGCTTTAGTAAGTGAGAGATTGCAGGAGAATATCTTGGTAAAAATATTTTCTGATGCAATCATATGTGGGGTAGATTTTGTTTCTGTTTTTAGGGCTGAATGATATGAAAGATTTGGAGAATAAAGTCTGTTTTAATTTCAAATCAAATCAGAGATTTTCAAGGAGTCCAAGCCCAAGTCTGAGTTTCTATTTAAAGCAGCCACAACCCTACTTGGAAGTGACGAAGGCAAGAGATTAAAGACTGAGCGTCAAGTGTGTGTTTTCGTCTGTGTTTTATAAGCCATTCATGTTTGAATTGGTGTGATTGTTTGGAGTTGTTAATTGTTCTTGATCAAAGCTTTTAAGCAAGATCAAGTTGTGTTTTGGTAGTGTGACTTCTATACTTTGTAATCTTTGAATTGTATCACTGTGGTGATTTAGGGGGAATGAGTGGTTTCTCATATCTAAGTGTATCTTAGGTAGAAGTGTCATTGGGTAGTGATTAAGTTAGGAGATTGTCAACTGGGATTGTTGAGTCTGTAATTTAATACTACTAATAGTGAATTTCCTCCCTGGCTTGGTAGCCCCCAGGTGTAGGTAGTTAGACCGAACTGGGTGAACAATTCATTGTGTTGATTGACTGTTTTTATTACCTTGTTCATATAGCAGATTGTGTTGTTGTGACATCACACTTAACATCACACATCTGATACCAGAATTTCAATTGGTATTAGAGCAGGCATCCTACTCTGCATCTGGGTGAGATCTAGGGCTGTTACTTTCTGGTACAATGGACAAGGAGTGTGGTGTATTTGTGAATAGACCCCCTATTCTAGATGGCTCAAATTATGACTATTGGAAACCTTGTATGGTTACATTCTTGAAGTCCTTAGACAACAGGGCTTGGAAGGCAGTTTTAAAAGAATGGAAACATCCTGTTATTGTTGAAAAAATGGAACATCAAAGCTGAAACCTGAGGAAGAGTGGACCAAGGAAGAAGATGAACTTGCGCTTGGAAATTCTAAGGCTTTGAATGCCATTTTTAATGGTATTGACTAGAACATCTTTAGGCTGGTCAACACTTGTGAAGTGGCTAAGGAGGCTTGGGATGTCTTGAAAACTACTCATGAAGGAACCTCCAAAGTCAAGATGTCAAGATTTCAACTTCTGACAACAAAGTTTGAAAATTTGAAGATGAAGGATGATGAGACCATTCATGATTTCCACATGAACATTCTTGAGCTGTCAAATGCTTCTAGTGCCCTAGGAGAGAGGATGACTGAAGAGAAGCTGGTGTGGAAGATTCTTAGATCCCTTCCCAAGAGATATAAAATGAAGGTGATTGCTATAGAAGAAGCTCAAGACATCAGCAAGATGAGGGTAGATGAGTTGATTGGTTCTCTTCAGACATTTGAATTAGGGATGAATGAGGAATCTGAAAAGAAGACCAAAAGCATAGCATTGGTGTCTAAAGATGAAAGGAAAGAGTGTGGTCCTAAAACTCAGGAGGAGCTCTCAAATGCCATTATTCTGCTGGGAAGACAGTTTAATAAGGTTCTTAAAAGGATAGACAGGAGCTACAAACCTAATGTCAAGAACATCACATCTGACACAAACAGGTCAGGTGATCAGGGGAAGAAATCAAGAGATAAAGAAAAGTCCAATGATGACAAAGGAATTCAATGATATGAGTGTGAAGGTTATGGTCATATCAGAAAAGAATGTCCTACATATCTCAAGAAGTAGAAAAAGGGGTTGTCTGTTTCCTAGTCTGATGAGGATACAGATAGTGAACCTGAAGGAGAATCAGCCAATCTTGTTAGAGCTATGATTGGGATTTGTGAGTTTGACAATGATTCAAGTGATGAAGAGGTTACTTATGAAGAGCTTGCTGCCTTTTATAGAAAGCTATGCATTAGAAGTGAACAAGTCTGTCTAGAAGGAGAGGAACAAAAGAAAATCATAATGCAGTTAAAGGCTGAAAAGACTGAGCTTGAGAAGGAAGTCAGTATGCTAAACTCTAGACTAGAATCTATGTCAAAATCTGTCAGAATGTTGAATAATGGAACTGATGTTCTAGACAATATTCTTAATATTGGAAAAACTGCGGGAGACAAAAGTGGTTTGGGATTCAACAATGTTTCAGCTTCAAATAATGTTATTCCTATTCCCAAGCCAGTGATGTTAAAGCAGATGTTTAAACATCCTGACAGGAGTCCCTCTAGGAAGAAATTCAGGCGTTGGAGATGTCATCATTGTGGGCGTTTTGGACACATAAAGGCTTATTGTTATAAGCTACATGGGTATCCTCAGAAGGCACATCAGTTGGCTCCCAGACAGAACATTCACAAAGGTAATCAGGTCATCAAACCAAAGAAGCAATGGGTTCCAAAAAGAAAAGTTGCCAGCTTAATAGCTCACACTTCTCTTAGGGTTTCTACTAAAGAAGACTGGTACTTTGATAGTAGGTGTTCAAGACACATGACAGGAGTGAAGAATTTGTTGGTGGATGTGAAGCTACATTCTTCTGGACATGTAACTTTTGGTGATGGTGTCAAAGGAGAAATCAAGGGTATGGGAAAGCTTAATTGTGCTGGTGCTCCTAGGCTGGATGATGTACTACTGGTCAAAGGGTTAACAACAAATTTGATCAGTATTAGCCAACTATGTGATCAAGGGCTCAAAGTTGACTTTACAAAAACTGGGTGCATTGTCACAAATGACAAAGGTGAAGTCATCATGAAGGGTGCTAGGTCTAAGGACAACTGTTATCTGTGGGTGCAACAAGACTCAAGTCCCTCAACATGTGTTTTTGCTAGAGAAGATGAAGTCAAAGTCTGGCATCAAAAGTTGGGACATCTTCATCTGAAGCGAATAAAGAGAATCATATCCTCAGAAGCTGACAGAGGAATTCCTAAACTCAAAATTGAAGAAGGAAGAGTCTGTGGAGATTGTAAAATAGGGAAGCAGACCAAGATGTCACATCAGAAGCTTCAACATAACACCACCTCCAAAGTTTTGGAACTTCTTCATATTGACTTGATGGGACCTATGCAGGTAGAAAGTCTAGGTGGGAAGAAGTATGCTTATGTTGTTGTTGATGACTATTCTAGGTACACCTGGGTAAGCTTCATCAAAGACAAAACAGATGTGTTTAAAGATTTATGCCAAAGACTCCAAAGAGAAAAGGAGAGTAATGTCATCAGAATAAGGAGTGATCATGGGAGGGAATTTGAAAATAGCAAGTTTGCTAAATAGTGCTCTGCTGAAGGCATTAGTCATGAGTTTTCCTCTTCTATTACTCCTCAGCAAAATGGAGTTGTTGAAAGGAAGAACAGAACTCTCCAAGAATCTGCTAGGGCAATGATTCATGCCAAAAAGCTTCCTTACCATTTCTGAGCTGAAGCCATGAATACTGCTTGCTATATTCACAACAAAGTTACTTTGAGAAGAGGCACTTCAGCTACATTGTATGAACTGTGGAAAGGGAGAAAACCAACTGTGAAGTATTTTCATGTTTTTGGAAGTAAATGTTATATTTTGTCAGATCATGAACAAAGGAGAAAATTGGATCCTAAAAGTGATGAGGAAATATTTCTGGGGTACTCTACAAATAGAAGAGCTTATAGGGTTTTCAACTCCAGAACCAAGGTTATGATGGAGTCTATAAATGTGGTAATTGATGACAGTGACATAAAGGAAGATGCTGATGTCCTGGATGATGTTGGGACATCGTTTGAAGATATTATATCAGAAACTGAAGATAAAAGTGTTGATCCCAGTCCTGTTGATGCTGAGGCTGAACCTGAACAACCTAATAAAGAACCATCTATTAGAGTGCAAAAGGACCATCCAAAAGAACTTATCATAGGTGATCCAAAATCAGGGGTGAGCACTAGATCAAGGGAGGTTGTGTCAAATTCTTGTTTTGTGTCCAAAATTGAGCCCAAGAATGTCAAAGAAGCACTGACTGATGAATTCTGGATTAATGCCATGCATGAAGAGTTGGAACAATTCAAGAGGAATGAAGTGTGGGACCTTGTACCAAGGCCTGATGGAGTTAATGTGATAGGCACCAAGTGGATTTACAAGAATAAATCTGATGAACAAGGAGTGGTCACCAGAAACAAGGCCAGATTGGTTGCTCAGGGATACACTCGGGTTGAAGGAATTGATTTTGATGAAACCTTTGCTCCTGTGGCAAGACTGGAATCTATCAGATTACTCTTAGGTGTGGCTTGTAATCTCAAGTTCAAGCTTTTTCAGATGGATGTTAAGAGTGCCTTTTTGAATAGGTACTTAAATGAAGAGGTTTATGTAGATCAACCAAAAGGATTTATTGATCCAACATTTCCTAATCATGTTTACAAACTTAGGAAAGCTCTTTATGGTTTGAAGCAAGCACCAAGAGCTTGGTATGACAGGCTTACTGAATTTTTGGCTGTGAATGGTTACAAAAAAGGAGGGATTGACAAGACTTTGTTTGTCAAAGATGAAGGATGAAAACTGATGATAACTCAAATATATGTTGACGACATAGTATTTGGTGGGATGTCAGATGCAATGGTTAAACATTTTGTGAAACAGATGCAGTCTGAGTTTGAAATGAGTCTTGTTGGAGAGCTCAGCTATTTTCTGGGTCTACAAGTTAGACAAATGGAAGACTCCATATTCATCTCTCAGAGCAAGTATGCTAATAACACTGTGAAGAAGTTTGGTCTGGAAAATGCTAATCACAAGAGGAAACCTACTCCTACTCACTTAAAGTTGTCTAAGGATGAACATGGTGTGAGTGTGGATCAAAGTCTATACAGAAGCATGATTGGTAGTCTATTGTATCTCACTGCTAGTAGACCTGATATTTCTTTTGCTGTTGGAGTTTGTGCCAGATATTAATCTGAACCTAAAGTTAGTCACTTGAATCAAGTGAAGAGGATTCTGAAGTATGTGAATGGGACTAGTGACTATGGCATGCTTTACAGTCATGGATCGGGTACTGAGTTAAGTGGTTATTGTGATGCTGATTGGGCAGGGAGTACTGATGATAGAAAAAGCACTTCAGGAGGTTGTTTCTTCTTAGGGACTAATATGATCTCTTAGTTTAGTAAAAAGCAGAATTGTGTGTCTCTTTCTACTGCTGAAGCTGAGTACATAGCAGCAGGGAATAATTGTTCTCAACTTGTTTGGATGAAGCAAATGTTAACAGAATACAATGTCAAGCAAGATGTCATGACATTGTACTGTGATAATCTTAGTGCTATCAATATCTCCAAGAACCCTATTCAACATAGCAGAACTAAGCATATTGATATACGTCATCACTTTATAAAAGATTTGGTTGAAAACAAAGTAGTTGCTTTGGAACATGTTACTACTGAACAACAATTAGCTGATATTTTTACAAAGGCCTTAGATGCAAATCAATTTTAAAAATTAAGAAGCAAATTAGGAATTTGCATATATGAGGATTAAGTGAGCTGGGAGGTGTCTTGTGCAGTTGTGAACTTTATTGTGTATGGAAACAGAATTTTATTCAACTGCTGAAAGCATACAAGATTAAATTTTAGTACATCAAAAGCAATAAACAAAGGGTTTAAAGATTATCCCAACCCCCTGCATCAAGAAAAGTTTTCCAATCTTCATCCCATTCATCATCAGAAGCATGAAGTTGCACTGGAGGTTTTTTGATGGTTTTCATCTGTGTCTCAGAGGTTTTTCCTATTCTTGTTGTTCCTGAAGTTGCCCCAGCTGTAGACAGTGTTTTGTTCTTCAACTTCTGTGGATCTGGTTTCTTGACCTCTTGCATGTGTCTCTTTCCTGCATCTTGAGTAGGCTGACTCATGGTTCTATCTATGGTATGTTGTTAGAAGCAAGGAGGCTTGGTTTTTATACTGCATAAAGAGTCTTTGTTTGTATCGCCTGACCAGTCAAAGTGGTCTGGGAACTTGTTTTTTTGGGAAGCCATTTTTTTTTACCTTGTCAAATTGAATGTCAGAACTTTGTGTTTGCTGCCTTGGTAGGTTAAGAGGTTGTCCAATTGTGGCTAAAAAGGGGGAGAGTTAGCCTGGGGGAGAGTTGGCTGGTGTGATTCAAGTTTTTGAGGGGGAGTTTGTAGTTTGTGTGCAGCTTTGGAAGTTGTTGCTGATGGTGAGAATGTTAGTTTGGTTTATCCGCTGCAGGTATCTCTAATATTGGCTGAGTTGTTTTAGCCAAAATTAGCCAAAGGGGGAGATTGTTAGTTCTTGTTATTGGCTGGAATTTTGGTAAAACAATGTTGAAGATGTCACATGTCTGATGTCTTAACATGAGTTCTTAACATTCAGTTTATGATAAGTTATTTGGGGTTGCAGTTTGTGTGCTGATGTTAAACATGATGTCTTGACATCAGCTGACAGAACATCAGAACATCAGTCTGCTGTGTTATTAGGGTTGCGCGTGTTTTTGTTGTTGGTGAGATTTGTTGCTTTAGTAAGTGAGAGATTGCAGGCGAATATCTTGGTAAAAATATTTTCTGATGCAATCATATGTGGGGTAGATTTTGTTTCTGTTTTTAGGGCTGAATGATATGAAAAGATTTGGAGAACAAAGTCTGTTTTAATTTCAAATCAAATCAGATATTTTCAAGGAGTCCAAGCCCAAGTCTGAGTTTCTATTTAAAGCAGCCACAACCCTACTTGGAAGTGACGAAGGCAAGAGATTAAAGACTGAGAGTCAAGTGTGTGTTTTCGTCTGTGTTTTGTAAGCCATTCATGTTTGAATTAGTGTGATTGTTTAGAGTTGTTAATTGTTCTTGATCAAAGCTTTTAAGCAAGATCAAGTTGTGTTTTGGTAGTGTGACTTCTATACTTTGTAATCTTTGAATTGTATCATTGTGGTGATTTAGGGGGAGTGAGTGGTTTCTCATATCTAAGTGTATCTTAGGTAGAAGTGTCATTGGGTAGTGATTAAGTTAGGAGATTGTCAACTGGGATTGTTGAGTCTATAATTTAATACTACTAATAGTGAATTTCCTCCCTGGCTTGGTAGCCCCCAGACGTAGGTAGTTAGACCGAACTGGGTGAACAATTCATTGTGTTTATTGACTGTTTTTATTACCTTGGTTATATAGCAGATTGTGTTGTTGTGACATCACACTTAACATCACACATCTGATACCAGAATTTCAATATGGTATGTTCTTTCCTACCTGTCTCGTCGTGTTGACCGTGAACAGAACCCATTGAATTTTCACGTACAGATAGATACATTATTAGTGGTCTCCCTGGAACTGGAGGCATAAGAATCGGAGGCTTTTGTAAATACTCTTTTATTTTGTCAAATGCCCTTTGGCAATCATTATTCCACCGTATTGATTGATCTTTTCGTAGCAATTTGAAAATTGGCTCGCAAGTGGTGGTAAGATGAGAAATGAATCTAGCAATGTAGTTCAATCTCCCTAAGAACCCACGGACTTGCTTTTCTGTTCTTGGCTCGGGCATATCTTGGATAGCTTTTATTTTGCTGGATCAACCTCGATTCCCTTCTCACTAACAATAAAGCCCATTAACTTACCAGATCTCACCCCGAAAGTACACTTGTTCGGGTTCAACCTCATTCTGAATCGTCTCAGCCGTTCAAAGAGTTTTTTCAAATTCACCAGGTGTTCCTCTTCAGTTTGTGATTTGGCAATCATATCATCCACATAAACCTCAATCTCCTTGTGAATCATGTCGTGGAAGAGTGTCACCATAGCACGCTGATAAGTTGCCCCTGCGTTCTTCAAACCAAAAGGCATCACTTTATAACAGAACGTGCCCCATGGGGCAATAAGCGTTGTTTTCTCCATGTCCTCCGATGCCATCTTAATTTGATTATAGCCGGAAAAACCATCCATGAAGGAAAATACCGAGAATTGAGCTGTATTATCCACCAACACATCAATGTGAGATAACAGAAAGTCATCTTTCGGACTTGCTCGATTTAAATCTCAGTAATCAACACACATCCAGACCTTACCATCTTTCTTAGGTACCGGTACAATATTCTCAACCCATGGTGGATAGCTGGTGACGGCCAAGAAGCCTGCATCTAACTGTTTATGTACTTCTTCTTTAATTTTAATTGCCATTTCTGGTTTAGTTCTTCGGAGCTTCTGTTTGACGGGAGAACAACTTTATTTAAAAGGCAACCTGTGCACAACAATGTCTGTATCCAACCCCGACATATCTTGATAGGACCAGGCGAAGATATCGACATATTCCCGTAGCATCTCAATCAGCTCTTTCTTCACATTCTCTGCTAGACTTGCCCCTATTTTGACCTCTTTATTCACATCCTCAGTGCCAAGGTTGATAACTTCTATTGACTCTTGATGAGGCTGAATAGCTCTTTCCTCCTGTTTCAATAATCTGGCCAATTCTTCGGGAAGTTCACAATCTTCCTCACCCCTCTTCAGCTTGGTAAATTGGATTATCAAAGTCATATTGAACCATAGCTGGACCGTTATCAAGAGAATCCGGAGGATTGTTTCTGCATGAATGATGGTTCATGCTTTATTTTAGAAATAACCTTTTGAAAAGAAAGAAAACAAACTCGAAGAAAGAAAAACATTGCCATTTTTATAAAATGAAATGAAAAGTGTAAAATGAAAGATAGGAAACACAATTTTTTAATACAAAAACGTCCTTTTATTGATGATAAACTTGCATATGAAACAAATGTGGCCCTACAATGAAATCACTAAGCCTTGGGCAGGGCATAGGATTTTACATGCAACATGAAAAAACAAAGAAAATTACTCTTTCTGCAGGGTGACTTGGATGAGGTCTTTAGAAAACCAATTGTTCAGCTTCTGCCCCGGTACACATGGGCGCACCTAATTGTCCATATCATAGTCGATGTCTCCATCATCTTCATTCGTAGCAAAAACTTGACCATGGTTGATGATTCCCCCACTAGAAAAAATGACAGGTCCCAGACGCTCTTGGCCTTCTGGCAGTGAAGTTCGAGGAGGCTGATAACCAATTCCGTACTTGTCTTCTTTGAAAGACAACTCAATCACTGACCCCAACCTTCAGCACGGCCTGATTGTATTACCTCAAGAGCCTGCTTGTAAGAAACTAAAGAAGTCCCTGCTTTTATTTCACTGGAAGGAGAATCTTTCACAATATTCACTATTTCGAATGCCTGACAAAGAGTTTCATGAATCTCGCCGTCCATCTTCACATATTTAAATGACGACAGATGACTGATAAATATGCCCTCCTCTCCACATACTGTGACCACCTGACCATCCATGAAAAACTTTATCTTCTGATGGAGCGTTGACGATACGGCCCCTGCAGCATGTATCCATGGGCGCCCTAGCAAGCAGCTATAAGCCGGCTGGATATCCATCACATAGAAAACCGTATTAAACACCTGGGGTCCAATCTTCACAGGCAACTCTACCTCCCCGAAAACTGATCTTTTGGAGCCGTCAAAAGCGCGCACAACTAAATCACATGGTCGGAGCACAACCTCTTCAACATCCAACTTTGCCAAAGCTTTCTTCGGAAGTACATTCAAAGACGAGCCCGTGTCCACCAACACATGGGACAAGACTGCACCCTTGCACTCCATGGAAATGTGGAGAGCTTTGTTATGATTTCTTCCCTCCTGCGTTAGATCAAAATCAGTAAACCCCAACCCTTTACTGGCATTGACATGGGCAATAACACCCTCGAGCTGGTTCAGCGATATCTCCTATGGAACATACGCCATGTTTAAAATCTTTAGCAAAGCATTACGATGTGCCTCGGAACATAACAGTAGTGACGAGATAGAAATCTTGGAGGGAGTTTGATGCAGGTGGTCCATTATTTTATAATCGCTTCTTCGGATAATCCTCATAAACTCTTCAGCGTCTTTTTCAAAGGAATTACCGGGCTCCGCCCTTTGCACGGGCTCTTCGTTTACTACCTGCTTTCCTTTAGCTTTTTTCAAAGCTTCAGCATCATCATTTTGGAGCGTCTGTGGAGCAAAGAGCCTTCCACTACGGGTAAAACCACCCATTCCTCCTACATTCCCCACACTTGAACCAGTTTCCATGGGAGCCTCTACTTCCTGTTTCTGCCCTTGATAATAAATATCAGCTCCGTAATACCATGGGATCGCCTTTGTACTTTCGTATGGCATAGGACCCGGAATAGTTATAGTCACATGGGCTACTTGTTCAGGGGTAGGGGTCTGTATAGGTGCAGACACAGGAATCTCTGCTGGAGTAAAATAGATAGTAATTGTCGAGACCGCATCATCATTCTTTCCCATCTGATCAA
The DNA here is from genome assembly GCA_022829125.1 of Lathyrus tuberosus. Lineage (NCBI taxonomy): Eukaryota > Viridiplantae > Streptophyta > Magnoliopsida > Fabales > Fabaceae > Lathyrus > Lathyrus tuberosus. The sequence continues at coordinate 1,183,019 of JALAZF010000775.1, read as the reverse complement.
ATTGTAAACGACCCTCATCCATCATCATCTGAAGGCACTTCCTCAATTCATCACAGCTGTTCACCGCAGTCAAACATTCTGAACAATTTTCCAGACAACCAGGGAACACGCTCCCTTTCAACAAACGTCCTTTCACCACCGCCAAAGGTGTTCTGACATGATTAACATCTGTCACCAAGTTCAGGCCTCTGTCTTCCTCTATTGCATTGACCTTTGGTCCGCCATGCGGGGGCATAGGGTTTTGAATCACATTAGGATTAGGAGCGAAGTTGATAACTTTCGAATCAACCAGGTCCAGAACTACGTGCTTAAAAGCTTTGTAGTTCTCTATATGGTGGTCGGGCGCACCCGAATGGAATTCACACTTCACATTTGCATCATAGCCATAAGGCAGCTCGCCTGCTGGCGGGGCCAGAGTTCTCAACTGTACCAACTTTAAGTGGAGCAAATTCTGCAACATCTGAGCATATGTCATAGGTAAAGTGTCAAAGTGGCGATCACTCATTCTCTGCCTCGGTTGGTATTGTCTTTGAGATTGTGGCTAAGATTCGGCAGCTGGAACCGGAATAGTTACAGCTGCTGCTTGATGGTACATGCCCTGACGTCCTTTACCTTTGCCCCCTATCCATAGGTGGCACTAGTTTCACCTTCACGTTTCTTCGAGCCATTCCCGAAAAGCCTTTTTGCATTGGAAGAACCTGCCCCACTTCCATCTTGAATTTTCCCTGATTTCAAAAGATTTTCAATTCTCTCTCCTACTATCACGATGTCAGAGAAACCAGTGGATGGTCATCCAGCCAAGCGATCTAGATATGGGCCCTGTAAAGTATTCATAAACATATCAACCATTTCCTTTTCCATCAGCGGGGGTTGTACTCGAGCTCACGCCACCTTTGGGCGTATTGTTTGAAACCTTCCTTTGGATCCTGTGTCATATTCTGCAGTTGGGTACGATTGGGGTCCATGTCAATGTTATACTGGTACTGTTTCAAGAAAGCATCACCTAAGTCCTTCCAGTTTCTGATATAGGGTCTCTCTAGCTTCATGTCCTGACAGACTATCCTGAAAGAAATACATCCACAACTTTTCATTGTCAGAATATGCAGAAATCTTCCTGAAATATGCCTGAATGTGAGTCTTGGGACATGTACTGTCATTATACTTATCAAAGGTCGGAGGCTTAAACTTTGGAGGGATCCTCACCCCTTGCACGAGCCCCATGTCAGCAACATCAATTCCCATGGAGTTTTGACATTCCATGGCTCTTACCTTTTTAGCCAACTCTTCATACCTTCTATCATTACCATCATTATGAACCCCCATGTCAGCATTCAGCACAGAGAACTGATCATCTTGATGGTCCTCCACATGTTGGTGATTAATATGGCCAAAGCCACCAGGAGCTTCGCCAGGAGGATCAACTGCCGCTCCGCCAGAAGGATTACCAGTGGGGATTTCCACTTCCAACCTTTGAACTGCAGTTCTCAAATCTTGCTGCCCCTGGGCTACACCCTGCATGAGGTTCATGAATTGTTCCATGCGGGTCCTCAGTTCCGTGAGTTCTGCCTGCATCTGTTCCATGATTCTGGCTTGATTTTGTCGAGTCGTGTACCGATGAATGTTGGGATCAACTATTCTGCCTGTAACCAAATAAAGGTTAGAAAATCCCTGGGCCGAGTACCTGTTATGCAAAAAATGATATGTTATGCAAATGCAAGTGCAAAATGCAAACGTCACATTAATCATTTCCAGGGCGCATCTACTTTTATTCCAGTATTTGAAACCAGGCGAGGGATCGGACACAATATCGGAAAATAAATCCGAGTCCAGAAATACTGCAGAATCACAATCAGGGAGACAAACCCCTTTAAGAGAAAGAACTGTCGAGGCACAAATGGTTGAACCAAGTTTTCATTATCATAATCATAAGAATTCATACATACGGGTCTGATATAATCACAAGTGATTCCATCAACAATCCCGATGGTAATCACAATATAAAATAAGCTCATTACAACTCAATTCCAAACAAACTAGCTTCCACTTCCTCGAGAAGATTCATAGTGTTTGGATGTGTAGGTTGCTCCATCAGCCCTTTGATCAATCTGTTTCTCTTCTCAATCTCTTGATTCAACCTGGAGATCTGCTCTTCAACATTGTTGCCTTCGCGCTTTGATTTCTTAACCTCAGCCTGTAACTTGAGCTCTTCATTTTCTTTCCAAGCTTCTCTCCATTTGTCGAAGAAATGCTTTCCCCTTTCTTTCACTTTCTGCGGCTCTTCTTTCAGCTCGCCATTTTCAATCTTGGTCCCCTCCCACATCTTCTGGTATGTGTCGAGCTTGTCTTCTGTCTCAGTCAAGGCCTTCTTGATCTTCCTGTGAGCTTTGCCTGATGATTCTGCTGTCATGCTGACTTTCTTGAAATGCTGGGCTCTGTCAGTGAGATCCCTCTCCTTTTCTTCCAGGCGCGTTGTCAAATCTTGAACTTGCCATTTCAAATCCCGGTTGTCATGTAGAGCCCCTTGCAACTGACTGCTCATACCGGTATTCTCTACCCTCAAATCATGCACCAATTCTCACTGCTTCTCTAACTCTTCAATGGGTACAGTGAGCCTCTCCTCCACAGTCTCAAGATACAAGGGAGGAGCCCAATCAAAAGGCAAGTAGAACTCTTCCACTCTCTTCTTTACCCAGTCTACATACGGAGAGAAAGCTTGATTATTGGGTTTTCCCAAGACGGCTTTTCCTTTCTTCAGTACACTGGCCCCGGCCTCAGATTTTTTTGTGCCATTTCCAAACCATCTGATGTGTGGAAATACAATGACTCTTCTACATCTCTCTTAATGGGCAGACCTATTAGAGCATACCCAAATTGCCTAAGGTCCAGAGAAGGATTATAGTTGATTCCTCCCTTTCTTCCTATCAATGGAACATTGGGGAACTCACCACAACTATGGATAATGTTCTTGCCAAGTAGCCCATGGTCTATCCATACAATGTTTTTGGCAACCAATCCTATCAAACGCTGACTCCATTCTAGAGAACTTTTGGAATCCACAAAAGCACCTGAATGCGGTAGGCGATTTGCGAACCATTTATAAAACAAAGGTGCGTAGCAATGAACCACCCCTCCTCTTTTCTTTTCATTCCTATTGTATAAGGCGTAATGAAGATCTCCCAACAGGGTTGGCACTGGATTTCTCATCATGAATATCCTAATGGCATCCACATCAACAAAGTCGGGCTCGTTGGGGAACAATACAATACCGTATACACAAAGGGCCAATAATACATTAAAAACAACCCATTTCTTGTCCTTCGCTGTCTCCTGAGATTTATTTATCAGATATCCCAACTTATAACCACAGAGCTTTCCCTTGTTAGAGATATTGGCCTCTAACTCTGACTTGCTCAAATAAAGAGCACCACCCATTTTCCCAAAGTCCAGATCGCCCTTAGACCCAAAGAATGAAGGATCTTCCTTGATAGAAATCCCTAGCATGTTGGAATACTCCTTTAAGGTAGGTACCAATAGATAATCCGGAAACACAAAGCATCTCAGAGGAGGGTCGTAGAACTGCATTAAAGTATGAAGACCCTGGTATTCGTAATCACTGATATTGTGAACAAAAGATAAAAACCACCCATATTTTTCTTTGAAGGCCTCCAACACATCAGGGTTTGCCATTCCTTTCGGGATAGTAATAGGGCCTAGAGTAGGCATGAGGAATTTGTAAACAACGATGTTCTTCTTCTCTTTAGTATTCATCCTTGTGAGAACCCGGTGACTGGAATCAAGAGTAGAATATGAACCTGGAAATGAATAAACATGTATGTTAGGATATGTAAATGCAATGCAAAAGACATGGGACCAAGGTACCGCGTGTCTGTGCTGGACTGTGAACAGTGTCGGTGTAGATCTAAGAATATTATAGAACTGTGGACAAGAACCATCTGAATACAGTAGGATGAATCATCCTTTTATGCAATAACACCAGAAAACCGGGTATGTGGGAGGTTATGGTTACCTGCAAACCTGCAATCACCCGCCCATCCTCACATGTGGGTACTAAAAAGGCGAGGATCCTCAATATCACAGACTCTCAGGTCGAGAAATGATGATACGTTCACCATTTCTGGTTTGGCATCATCATCAAACGAGGAGGCTTCAACTGATTCCCCTCAAAAGGATATCCTATAGCAAGTTCCCAGCATTGGGTCCTCGGATCGAGAAGTGTAATGGGTTTGCCATTTCTGGTCTGCCATTATCACATCTAGGGAGGAATGCCGTTGCTGAGTCCTTGGGAATGGTCACTAGAGTCGACAGTTCCTCAAGAGAATATCCACTGGCCTGTATCAACATACAGTAGCAGATAGCTCCCAATAGAACCTCGTCTGGCTGTGGGTCTCGTGAACAACAATATGTGGTCACCACCACGCAAGCGTCACGACTATCCACTCTAATACCTATGTGTATGCTCAAGCCTGGGTAGTGGGCTTATCTCTCAGAAATCCCAACCCGCCAAACAGAAAACCAGTACAGCACATCACAGTCCAGCATAATAATGAAATGCAAAAATGCGATAAATACAGTAAAAAAGTAAAATAGTAATACAGTAATACAGTAGTATAGTAATACAGTAAAATAAAGCACCACCATAAACACCCAATGAAAACAAACAACCAAGCGCTAGGATTGACTCGCAAAAGGGGATGGACCAGCAAGAGGTCAACCTCTCCCCAGCAGAGTCGCCAGCTGTCGCTCCCGGGATTTTCATCCAAGTACAAACACGAAAGTGGCGCAGAAACAGAGTCGCCAGCAATGTGTATTTATCCCAAGAGAGGGAAAGAAAACACTGCGTAAACCTGAGAGAAAGGAAAAGCACGGTCTCGCGACCAAGAGAAACGGGTAAGGGAGTCGGTTACGTGAAGGGAAGGTATTAGCACCCCCACGCGTCCACCGTACTCGATGGGATCCATGCTGGTTGTCTTAATCAAAGGGTGTCGTCATCTGGAGCTCCGCTGCTACTGGAAAGGGGAAGGAACGGGAATGAAAAAGAACGAAGAAACGAGGAAGAAAAGGAAAAGAAGAGACTCGGTAGGACATCCTCGGAGTCCTAGGCCTACGTATTCCCTCGTGCAATGGGAAAGTCAAAGTCAACGTAACTCGGACACGAACTAAGGGGGGAGGTTGCTCGCCAAGACATCGTCGTCTTGTGCCTACGTATCCTCAATCTAACCAGAAGGAGGAAATCGGAGCAGTCGTAGTTTGACCTAACAAGGTCTTAGTGTTTTTTATGAGCGACGTTAAGTTCGCGTCCAGCAGTTAGGGTCGATGCCTGTTTGCGACGAGACGGAAGTAACGTGCCCTTTTCTGAAAATAGGTTTGAAACTTAACAATCCCGAAGGATAAAAAAGGTTTGAGTTTGTTTTATGTTTTTTAGACAGAAATGGATTGAAGTTAGTTTGTAACTTGCATTGCACCCAAGTCTACAACATAGGAACAAATACGTCGCGTATCGTCCCCAACAGGATGTACATTAAGCATCCTAGAAGAATGAAGGGAAACCCTTCATTTCTCATTTCCCATATACAAGGCTCATGTGCAATACACGTTAATCTTTATTAAGTGTTTTAGAATGGTTATGAGATGAGAAGAGAAGACTTAAGGAAAATAAAACACTAAGGGGAATTCTATCCTAAAGTTGTCATCCAAAAGATGGCCCTAAGGGGAGGTATGAGAACCTAAGTCTAAAAGAAGAGAGGGATAACACTACCTAATGCTTATCCTACCTCACCTTAATCACAAATTAAGGATGAGCTAGGATCCCAAAGGGGTGTGAGAAAGTCATACACAAAGCATTATATCATGCTATTCACAAAAGTAAAAGACAAGTAAGATAGATGAGAGATGAAAGAAGAGATGAACAAGATTGGAGTTTGATCCATTTGGATTGGAGCTCTTGAACATGTTTAAAAATGACCATGAAAGTGTTTGGTCACAACTGCCTTGGTATGCCAACCTAACTTGCCCTCGACCAGCTCATGTGCATGGGAGTGAATCAGTTGAAACACCTAATTTTGCCTCAATATATCTCTCCATGAGTTGATCAAATGAAAAGTCTTTCAACACCAAAGTTGAAGAGGAGATGGAGATGAACAAGATTGATGTTGAACATTTTTCCAATTGAAGCCTCCATCAAAGATATATTTGGCTATGAAATTGGATAGACCCTGCACACAAGGTGTTTGTGAAAATGATTGCGTGCTGACTGGTCATGACTTGCCATTTTGCCTTGATTTGCCTCAACTTTAATTGATCATATCTCTCTCTATTTTAACCCAATGGACATGTTCTTGGTATGGTTTTGAAGCTTAAAATGTGAACTTTCAATAGGCCTCCATAAACTTTTAGTTTGAAGCTTGGAACATGGAAAAGGAATAGCTTAAAGTGAGCCCTTCAACTTGCCTACACTTGCCATAAATGGAAACCCTAAGTTTCTAAATTTGGCAACTTTGAATCTTTCTTGATTTTTGATGAAACCCTAAACATTCCTTGATCAAATATTTACCCATGAACATATTTGAGATGAGGAACAACATTTTGACCTCAAAAAGTCAAGAGTTGACTTTTTCCTCTGCACATTTGACTTTTTCCCAATTCTTCTGATTTTCAGTCAATTGATCAATTGAAACCCTTCCAATCCAAATTGATGGACAATTCTCCAGTCTTAGACATTTAAGGACATGAGGAGTACCATAGAATCAAGTCTTGCCCAAAAAGTCATAAATAAACTGATCTTATGGCAAACCCTAGTTTGGTGTCCTCAGTCTAGGAGAAATCAACACATCTTGCAAATCCAAATTCCTCTGAGTCTGATGTGTATCCTCTGAAACAATGATGAGATATGCCATTTGGTGATGATAAAAACTCAAGGATCTTGCTCATTGGGTGTTATACTCAAGAATTCGAAAACCCTAATTTGAACAACCATGCTAGGAAATGATGAACTGCTTCAATCCTTTGTTGAGTTCCCATCTTTTGATGACTTGAGGGCTCAAATGAGATGAATTGAGATATGAGGAGCCCTTGTGACTTGTTTGGAAAAGTTTGATTCTTGTCCTTTGGCTTTGGATTGTCCATACCTTGAGATACCTGATCCCATGCCTTACAACCAATGATGTGTGAATTAGTATGACCTATTATGAAATGCAAATGAATGAAGCATAAGCCAATTATGAGGAAATAAATAAGAGGGCAAATTTTTGGGGTATTACAAATACTCGTCTGTATTGATTTAAACACTCGTCTGTGTTTATCCTTTTCAATACCCGTCCGTATTGACCGAGACACTCGTCCATGTTTGCTTCAACACTCGTCTGTATTTGCCCACTTTCTCAGTACTCGTCTGTATTGATCTTTGACACTCATCCGTGTTCATCTCTATTGATTTTCAGACACTCGTCCGTGTTTATCTACTTTTTTGATACTCGTTCATATTAATCTTAACACTCGTCAGTGTTTCTCGATACTCGTTCGTATTTGTCTTGATACTCGTCTGTGTTTATCCCCCAGCGCGGTCGACACTCGTCTGTGTTCGCCTCATTTGCCTTAATCCTCGTCCGTATTGACCTCAACACTCGTTGTGTTTATTTCGTAACACCCGTCCATGTTCATCCCCAGTGAAGTCATCACTCGTCTGTGTTTCCCCCATCATTCCAACACACTTTAATCATACCCTTTATTGCTTATTCCCCAATGGAGTTATCTCTTCCTCTGTAGAGTGCAAATTTTATGGTTCTTTTAGTATTCAATCCCCTTCTACCTCAAATGTCTGAAAGCTGTTGTTATTCGAACCTTCAGGTTCAAGTTGATTGAATAAGGGCAGCTTTTGTACCCCAAAATTTGCCCTCAGGTTCCTAACCCTAATTGGCTTTTGCTTCGCATACATATGCATTCGTCCATTAAGTCATACACTCATAACCATTCATTCGCATAAGATCCTAAGGCATGGGGTCAAGGCCTTCTGAAGAATCATGGTTTTCTATTGGATTATTGTTTCTACTCCATTGAGGATCAATTCCACCGGTGTTTTCATGGATCTTGGAATTAGGTTTTGAACTATCAAGTGCTCGGTTGCATCAAGGGATTATAAAATCAGGGTGTGAATTTAGATGTGTCATGGATTTCTTCTAAGCAAGCCATAAGGTTATTCTCCCTTAAGATTCATCAGATATCAAGGTCACCTCATTCTCAAGAGCCTCAGGGTACATTTCGAGGAGAATTAGGGTTTTCCTCCTACGGGTATTGAGCGTGGTCATTTATGGTGGCAAGCGATATTACAAGTTATATCCTCTTGGTTGTGTGGGTAACAAAGGTCGAGCAAGAGTTTGTTTGAATTGGATCATTATTTGTTTCCTTTTGATCTTAAGTGAAGGAGTTTGGATTTTCTCATCGGTAGTTGAAGCGGTTATGTGATGAGTTTACAATGCGAGAAATCCAAATTCAAGTCATTATCTCAAGATTCATGAAGATTCAAACTTTCAAGGTCTACAAATTTGAATTCAAGGTTACAAAGTATATTTCTCTTTATTCTAAGCCAAGTCCCAAGATATTTTCAAGAAGTATGGTGCAAGCTTATTGGCCATGATTTGAGTCAAACCATTTAAGCCAAAGTCATGAAAGTTTGATCTTCAAGTTATGTACAAGAAGCATTACGAATTCAAATGGCAAACTGTCCTTAAGAAAACAAGGATTCAGATGAGTAAGTCACCATCCATTGTAGGAGTTGGAATAGCAAAAGTCAAAGTTGTCACAAGAAGTGTTCTAAGGGAGGCTCATAATCTTACTATACTTGATTAAGGTGCCAAGAACGAATGAAGTTTACAAGTTACAAATCACAAGAATTTAGGTGGTGAATATTAAAAATATTTTTTGGTGAGTAGTAATGTTATTGAGGAGGTTGTGGACGAAGTTGTACGATATTATCATAGTGGTTTTGACGCATTTTAATATAGACAAAATCTTGCGTAATACATTACAAGTAAATCCTACTGCTACAATATTAGTTACTATTTTCCCAAATAAAATGCACATGTAAGAGAGTCAAACAAATCTCGCCAAAATTCAAATGTGTAACATGGTGACCATTCCATTGTTGGCATACGGAACATTTGTTGTGAAGCAAGGATTTGGAAGAAGTGGTTTGCCATCGGTGCTCCATTGACCGCAATACTTTCTTATCCTCTTAAATTATTAATGCCAAGTTCTCCCGGTACTGCTACGGTTATGAGAATAAGGATAATCAAAATTGAAATGCGGGAGAACATATGCCCGGGCGAAACAAAGGCGAGCACTACTTTTAGTGCTTTCACCAATAAGCTTGATGTTGAGGAGCTTGAGATGCTGTTCAGATTGATGGAACTCTCAACAAGCTTTCCAAGCCGAGGGAGATGTCACAAAGGATTACATCAATATTATGCTAGATCATCATCATCAAGAAAAATCAGCAAAAGAAGAAAGGTGTTATCAACCAATAAAAGCCATCATTAATTTCCAAATCGAAAACATCAAGTATTTGTAGCTTTCAATACGAAATCAATAAAGTTTTGGCAAGAACTCGAAAGCCATCAATGTACAAACACAATCAAGTTGGAAAGGAAAATAATCACAGCAAGATCACACGTTCGAAATCATAAATCAGCAGCCGTTATTTCCAAAATTAGAATTCAACTCAATCTCAGAATTCATGTCGAAATTGGTACAATTAATCCATTGAGCCTTTATAAAGTTACAACAATACGCACAAAACAACACATCTTTCACATTAGAAGAATTCATTCATAGAGACACACGCAACACAGGGCACTAAGAAAATTCACACAAAACAATTACCACATATTTCACAAACAAGCACACGCATTCGGAGAAAGAGATGGTGAGAGCAGAAATAGAGAATTCGAATCACATATGCGATAGTAACAACAACATACACCTACAACAGCAACATATAAATACGCAAAGGGAATCAAAAGAACAAAACACACAATGCACAGAAAGTAGAAAATTTCAAGTCTCGAAATCACTAACCCGAAGATCGCCACGAGGCCGCGCTCGTCGTCGATGTCATGACGTTTCGCATTTTGTAATCGGTAATTTCTTTTTCCATACTTGATGATTACCTTGTCTGAATTTTTGTAAGCTAGAGCAAGCATGGCGAAGGAAAGCACGACGCGGCGGGAGTGTCATACCCCAAATTTTGACCATCAAGATTTTCCATCATTGTACAAATCATCACCATAATATGGATGTACCATCATACCTCATCAATCTTCTTAAGGATTGTTGAGCATTCACCTCAACCAGGAATTAGGGTTTTGAACCCTCCTAGAGCACTTAGACAAAGGATCAATCAAGAATTGACATGATCTTCAACTTGTCTATCCTCTCAAGAATCTATAAATGATCAAGAGGTCTCCCACTTCAAGAATCAAGCACAAGATTGCAACACACCAAGTGGATCAAGCCTCAAGATCGCCAGTGTCACCAAATTAGGGTTTTGGGTCGACCAGGGCCTCCAGATGAAACTTTTCACCTGGGCATGAGGCAGTACTTCAAAACATGACCCAAGAAGCTCAAAGGTACCTCATGGACCCAATCATAGAGTCAGAATAGTCTTAGGGGATGTATTCATCAAAAATCAGGAATTATGGTTTCTTGACCTAATTCACCCCTAAGTTGACTTTTGGAGCAAGACATGAGCCAGGACCTCAAGAAGTGTTTTGAAGACCTCTAATACATCATATTGATCCATTCACAAGGTTGGATTGACTCAAAGAGCTTGGTTCATTAGCAATACAAAGATTCAAATTCATCTGGGCCAAATAGGGTTTCTTGATGAAAAGTCAACTGTACCTTTGACTTTTGACCAAGACATGATCCTAAACCTTGGGACATGATTCAATACACTCTATAACACCTATGGAATCCATCCATTAGGTTTGAATTGGGTTAAGGACTTGATTTCATAGAGGATCACAAAGTTTGAAATTCATCTGACAAAAAGTCAACTGTGCCTAAAAACCAAGTTTGACTTTTTGAATTTCTTGACAAACAAGGCTTCCCCAAGTAAAAAACAATGTTAATTCATGGTTTGGATCATCATCCATCAAGAAAAATCAAGAAAAGTGAGGTTACATGAAAAGGGGCAACCTTAAGAAACTTAAGTTTTTCTAAGTTATGGAACAAAATTGATTTGGTACCAACTTTGCAAGGTCAAAACTCCTAAACCACAAAGCCATTTGTTTCCATCCAAAGCTCAAATGAAAGCTCTCATTACATACTTCAAAATTGTCAACCACATCAGATTCCAAATCCTCGCGGATTTTGAGTTATGTATTGATCAAAATCATAAAAACATGAAAATGACCACTTTTTCCAACACTTAGAATTTTTTTAGGCAGAATCTGTCTAGGTTTTTCACCAACTTTGGAACCATTTTTCATTATGATCCAAGCTAAATCAAGACCAATGTTGGACATTAAAGTTAAATTATGTCATTAGGGCTTTCCAACAAGTACCAGATCATCTCCAAATTCAATTTGAGCAAGAAGTTACAACCCTTGGAACATAACACCAAAAGCTGATTTCTTCCCAAGGCAGATTATAGGTAATTTGCTCGAATTGGCTAATTTGTGCAATTACAAGTCTTGTAATCCTTCTAGAAACATTAAGGATTAGATCAAAGCAAAAAAATCTCTGAGCCACAAGTCTCCCAAGTCAAAAGATCATCATTTATGCATGTGATATCCAATGATGCAAAACCAAAAGTTCAAAGTTGTCATGGAGCATTCAATGGATGCATCAAGGTGGCATGTACTGAGGTAAATACAACTGAATGAGTCAAGCCTTATCCATGCAACATAAGACCATAGGCCTGCAAGATTGACCCAAGTCAATGGCTAGAGAAGCCTTGAGATTCCTTTATGCAACCATTGGACAATGGACTGTACCAGCCACTATTCACTATTGCTGCCAAAACAAACTTGACACACTATAAATAAAGGTCATTTGTGATCAGCTTGTGTACACCAAAGCTTGATAACACTTGCTTTCCTCAAAATCTCTTTCAAAAAACCAGAAATGCCTTATTTTGCAAGTCACCATCGAATTTTAAGTTAGAGAGCAATTCCACACAACTTATGATCTAAACACATCCAATATATCATATATAAGTTGTTCAAACACTCATACTTAATCTGGAACTCCAGAATCATAGACCTCAAAATCCACTTGAGGCCTATTTACAGTTGAGATACCACAAGGTGATCCAAGCATCTCCAATCAAGGCCAGGCATCTCAACATACTCCATAAGGTATAATGAAGCTGTCTAAGTCCTTACAACGCATCTGTAACACCTCCAACACACAATTCGAAATCCTCTTTCGCAAGCAAGAACAAGTAAGCCTGAAACCTTCAAACTCTATACTAAATGCATCATCAATTTATTTTCAAGTTACCAACTTGTTTCTAGTAGTTCATAGAGTGATAACCCTCAATCAATTGCCATGTTTCATTTGTGTTTAGGATTTCATGATAGTTTTTGCAAATTCTAGGGTTTTTGTGTTCATACATGATAACTCTCTCCACACTTAAAAGAAATGAAATTAAATGGTATCATCTTGTTCCTTGTTCAAAAACGAGTGAGATTGATGTTTGAATCGTGCAAAATCATTGAGTAATCAGGGAGTCAGGAGGGTTTTTACAAATCTGGGGAAAAAGAACACGCGCGAGCAAGAACAAGTGATCTTGGCGCCTTTTTATAATTTTTAAAATTTTGAATTTTTAGTTAGTTTTATTAATTGATTCAAAAATTAACTTCTCTCTGGATTTTAATGTTTTTGAATTGATTCTTTTTTTTTTAAATTCACAAAAATGTTAAAATAATTTATTCCATAAAAAATAAAAAAAAATATTACTTGTTTAATATATTTTGAATTTTCACAAAGAATTTCTTGTTTATTTGTTTTAAACATTTAAAAACCTTTCTTTCACTTGATTTTTCAAACATAAATGAATTTCAAGTTATCATATGAATAAAACATAGTTTTTCAAACATTAATCCAAGATCAGAACTTGTTTTTCATACCTGTTTGATAATCTTGATCATTTTTAATTGATTTTATAAAATACATTTTTTTTATCAAATTAGGGTTTTAATTCATTTCACCCTCAAAACTTGTTTTCAATCACTTTTGGGCCTCTTTATAGAGTGTAAGTCCCATCCCTTTGTAAATAAACCTTTTTCGGCCTCAGTCAGTGTATAAGTCCCGATACGATTAAAAAAAATCTCAGCGCGATCGCTATTTTCAAAACAATTTTCAACTGGACCTCCCTTTGGTTGTAAGCCCAAAATTCCTTTTAAAACAACTTTCTTTTTTATTCAAATTCAAATTCAAAGTTTTCTTAAAACTTTCTTCAATTTCTTGAAAACCTAACCATACATTTGTAGTTAATATGCTTGGGTTTTCATCAGACTGTAAGTCCCACTATCTCTTCAATACATACTTGTTTATATATTTCATCTGTATATATATATATATATATATATATATATATATATATATATATATATATATGCTTGTACATACTTGCTTAGAGTTTTCCCCAGCAGTTAGGTCTAGGTCTAGATCAAACCAGTGGTTACTCTTTCAACACAGTCAAAACAAGTTCCCCATAGGAAATTCAAGATACAGTCTTGCCTCCTCTTGGGCTTATTCAATATGGAACAGAGAAAGGCATTATTCCCGGTGAAAATTTTCTCAAGACTCTCCTAACTTAGAAATATATATGTACAAGAAATTCATTTCCCCAGAGAGTATTAATTCCCGGTGAAATCTCTCTTGAATTTCTTCAAACCTTAGAACTGTTATGCAAAGGAAGGACTAATTCCCGGTGAAACCTTTCTTGAACTTTTCTTAGGCTTAGACCCACAGGCTTCCTAAAAGCATCCCCAACCTCCTCTTAGGCTTTGTACAAGGACCCACAGGCTTCTTAGAAGTTCTCAGCCTCCTCTTGGGCTTAGTACAAGGACCCGAAGACCTCCTACAGGTATAGGACATAACTTAGTCATCTCTACTAGTTCAATCCTCTAGAGAGTCAGAATTCCAAAACATATAACCATTCTAGGGTTGATTCTCAGCCCTTAAAATCTCAGCCTCCTCTTAGGCATCATACAAAGATCATTCTCCAGTTAAGAGTCAACCTCTTCATACCGGTAAACTTAGAAAGTCTCATCTCCTCTTGGATCTCAAAGAAACCCTCAAGTTTCCTAAAAACACAGAAAAAAAAACCTGGTTACTTCATCAGTCTCCAGCAGAGTTGAAACCTCTATAGGTTTTCAAACTCAACTTTCAAACCCAAAATTCCCAACAAGGTTAAACCTTCACCTTAAAAATCCCCAGCCAGGGTCAATTTACCATAAATAAAACCCTAACAGGACCAGAGCCTCATGGTATCTGATACTGCAACTCTCCCTTTGATCCCCAGAAAGAGTAAAACCTTTGGATTCCCCAATACATATTGAACCTGCCTCTGGATTTAACCAGTCCTCAGCAGAAGCTAGCCTCCTCTTAGGCTTCATATAAGAATTTCCCAAGCCAACCTCCTCTTAGGCTTTGTATAATGATTTTCCTCAGTAGAGTTAGCCTCAATCTTGGGCTTTGTACAAGACAGATAAACCCTCCCCAGTGGAGTCAATTTCTTTTTAGCCTCAATCTTGGACTTTGTACAAGATAGATGAAACCTCCCCAGTGGAGTCAATCAACTTTTTAGCCTCAATCTTGGGCTTTGTACAAGACAGATATAAAACTCCCTAAGTAAAGTCAACCTTTTAGCTTCAACCTTGGGCTTTGATCAAGGCACAAAAAAATTAATATCCCCTTAGAGGAAATCAAGAGTTCTCTCTATAGGAAGACATTTCTCTGTACATCACATATCAAAATAAACAATCAAAAAACCCATTTTCCAGATAACTGCTATAAGTGGCACACTTGTTGATTCAAAAATCCAAGCTGTGGTCCCTCTTTTATCCTGGTAAACTTCCTCTTTCATCAAATTGCTGTAAGTGCCAAGCCTCTGGATTATTTACATCCAAGCCAATGTCCCTCTCTTAGCATGGAAGACTCATAAGGAAAAATGGCATTGCTCAATACTGAGTTAAAGTTTCTTCCTTCATGACATCACCCTTATAAAGGAAATTATGGCATTCTGGATTCCATACATTCCAGTTAAAGTAATTCCCCTTTATAACCAATCCCTCAACAATTGTGATGAACAAGTGAGATATCTCCCTTTAGAGATGACAAATTCTCTCTCAGTCACCCTTTTAGCTTCAATCTTGGGCTTTGAACAAGACACAAATAACCTTTAGCTTCAATCTTGGGCTTTAAACAAGACACCAAACATCTTTTCCTCCCCTAGAAATAGGAGGAACTACGATTGCTCTGATTTCCCGAGTATCTTTATGGGAATACGTAGGCATAAGATTGCGAAATCTTAGCGCGCATACAAATCAAAAACTTTAGGTCCAGTACCTTACCAAAAATAATAGAAAACCCGAAAACAACAAAAATATCCTCTCAAACCTCCCAAAAGAGAAACTTTCCCAATACATGACAGACAAACACCAGAAAGTATTTAAAGATAACAGGAAAATATGCCATAAAAGGTCTATGGATAACCATATATATACTGGGTGTTAACAACTTCCCTTTGTATAACCTGACCCCGAATCCCCAATATCTTAGCATTTGTTAAAGAAAACATTTGCATGCAAGGTTAGTTTTAGATATCTTCCCTTTCCTTTCTAGCTACATAGGATAAATAAGAAATAAAAAAGTAGCACCCAATTCCAACCATTGCGGTAAGGTGGTCGCGTCACCGACAAAAATCGCACGCTACAGAAAATGGCGACTCTGTTGGGGAGTTTCCTAGGATTAGAGTTCCTAAGGGGTCTAGGCCTTGCTTGGCATTTATTTTTCTATTTACATACTTTCTGCTATATATATTATTTACTTGATACTCGTGTTTAAATTTCTATTAATTGGGAATGCGATTAATACGCATGTGGAAAGTTTGAGAGAACATTAAGATAAGTGGTGGCATATCCGGGAAACGCTTATAGGGAGCGAATCCCGACCAAGCTAACTTGTCAGTCCACCGAATCAGTCGAGGTACCCATGTGGAAATATTGATGTTGAACGACCGATTGTCATGAAAGCATCGTTTATCCCAGTGCGGTACCCATGACCCTGAGGATTTAATAGACATTTAACCATATGGCCATTTGGTTGTACGATGACTATCGAGAATAGTTGACACGCGATACTACACTTAAAAGAGATTCATCCTAGGATATTACAGCTCGCTCGAGTGAATCAGCTTGCTGTTAATGTCCCTAGAAGGGGCCAATGACTTTGGAAACCTTTTAGAACCCGTTCTACAGGTACAAAAATTGACCAAATAGTACAACCTTTGGGGATGGGTAAAGCCGTGACTCCATGCTCGTGACGATAAACCCCTAAACGCATATTTTCAAATGTTTTTGTTTGCTGTATTCATGCATTCATTAAAAAACTCTTTTCAAACAAGAAAAAATCTTTTCCAAAAGAACTAAAACAATAATTACAAATATCAGAGGTTGCGTTATGGATTTCGGTAGAAGAAAAACGCACAAGTACACCTTCAAGGCTCCGAAACTAGAATACTTGAGGAAATTGGGAGGGATGATTACCAATCCTGAGGCTTTCAGAGCTAAGCACGGAGGAATGTTGTCTCTGTTAAGGGTCAACGTGGTTGAAGGGATCCTGTCTACACTGGTTCAGTTCTACAATTCGGTTTACCACTGCTTCACTTTCCCGGATTACCAACTTGCACCAACACTGGAAGAGTACTCCCACCTGATTGATTTACCTATCACTGATCAAGCTCCATTTTCTGGACTGGAAGAAATTCCAAAAGATCAGACCATTGCAAGAGCAATCTCTCTAGATGAGTCAGAAGTTAGGACTCACATGACCACCAAAGGAGGAATCCAGGGTTTACCGGCCAAGTTCCTGATGGAGAAAGCTCTATACTTTGCTAGTGTAGGAAACATAACTACTTTCGAAGACGTCTTTGTTCTGCTCATATATGGGTTATTCCTCTTTCCCAACATTGACAACTTTGTCGATACTAATGCTGTTAAGATATTCTTAATAGGAAACCCCGTACCAACCTTGCTCGCAGATGCTTATCATTCTGTACATTTAAGGAATTTGTACAGTGGAGGAATGATCACATGTTGCGTACCTTTACTCTACAAATGGTTCATTTCCCATTTGCCCAAATCTGCTGCTTTTTGGGATCACAAGAGTATTCTACGTTGGTCACAGAGGATTATGTCTCTTACCAATTCTGACATAGACTGGTACAATCAAATTTACGAAGGGATAGAGATCATCGACAGATGTGGAAATTTCCCCAATGTACCCCTCATTGGAACTAAAGGAGGAATCAACTATCATCCAATTTTAGCTCGCCGTCAACTCGAATACCCGATGAAGGGTATCCCACATAACATTCATCTGGAAGGTCTTTTCTTCAAGGAAGGAGAAAATGACAGGGCACTGAAGAAAGAAATAGTGCATGCCTGACAACATATTCACAGGAAAGGGAGAGAGTCTCTGGGAAGACCAAACTGTACCTCCATGGAACGTTATCTCTACAGGGTACAAACTAGAGCCCTCAAGCTGAGGATGTCTTACCCTCGTTAAGAAGTTTTTCTCTTAAAGGAATATGTCCTTTATTTCATGTCTGATGCGGAAAAACTCTAGGTCGCTCTTAACAAAGTCCAACGTAAGAAGAACTCTTGGAAGAACAAATACCAGATTCTCAATTTGGAATGTACCAAGATTCAGGAACTGCTAAAGGAAAAGGATGCTCTAGTTGAGATATTAGAGCAACATGCCATAGAAAGTCAGGAAGACCGAAGAAATTTACTCACTCCTTTCACTTAGCAAAGAATCGTTGACCCGACAATGGCTGAAGAGGCCCGATCAAAGAAAAGGAAAATAGAGGAACCAGCATCTGAGCTCTCCTCAGAAAGGACTCAGGATCCATAGGCCCAATTTTCCTTACAGCAATTTGTAAAATACTGTACTTTTCTTTGTAAAATACTACAATCTTTCGAATTCAATAAAAGGGGTCTCCACTCCCCACTGTGTGATATTTGAAATCTATTTGTTAAAGTTTCTTTTGAAAACAAAAACTAAAAAATATGTCTTTGCATATCATTCATCATTCTCACAATGCGCATTTTTTATCTTTGAGTCTCACGTATGTGTCACACTCTAGAGTTAAACTGTCTCATTCGTACAATACTCGGGCCAATCGACAAAAGAAAATGGACGATCTCGAGGAAGAGAACAGAGAGCTGAGAGAAGAGATCGATGCTCTAAAAGAAAGTTTGGAAAAACTTCACAGCAACATGCAATCCCTGGCCGCAGCTCAGGAGCAGCAGCATCAAAGGACTGTGATCTCAGAGATTACATCTACACCCACATTTGAGACACATGATAATCATCCTCGGTACAACATGCCTAAAGGTCGCCCCTGGGGCATGCTTTTCAACTTTATACCTAAAGGATATATCCCACCTGTTGCGGTGAAAATCGGATAACAAGCTATTAATTAACTTGCATCATATTTCTTTTACAACCGACTTTGATTTATCCAAAGGAAATGTTCAAGATCGTTTAAAAACCTAAAGGGGGGAGATCTAAGGTTCGGGAGTTGGTTATACAAAGGGAAGGTATTAGCACCCTAAGTATCTATAGTACTCTACAGGAACCTCTTGTTAAGTTTGTGTTAAGTTATGTTTGCTTGCTAAGAAATCTGTACTAAAGTAAAGAAAGACCTAGGGATATATACACTAAATATGCTCGCCAAGACGTCGCATCTTGTGCCTACGTATCCTGACGGGAATGGAATCAGAGCATTCGTAGTTCCCCTCAATGGGGATGAAGAACTCTTGACTGTGGTCAAGGCTCCAAGGGAAAGTAGGGTGAAAAGCTTGAAAGGAAGCTTGTAAGGATGGAGAGATTAATGGCTATCTCTTGAAAGGATTGTGAAAGGTTGGACCGTCTTAAAGGAGAAGAGATTAATAGCTATCTCTTTGGGAAGGCCAGGTCAAAAGGGAGAAGAGATTAATGGCTATCTCTTGTGAAATGGTTTGAGGTTAACAGGGTATATGAGCTATCTATGACATGAAGTCAATAGAGAGACTTTTCCTTTGGAAGGATGGTAAGTGAGAGAGAAACAACGAGGAGGAAACCTCGAGCATCAAGAATAAAATAAATAGCAACATATATAACAAGTGCAATGAGAGTTAAATGAAAATGAATATTAAGAAATGTCTGAATAAAAAAATAAGAATTAAAGATCTAAATAGACGGAATCCAAGACAAACAAATCCTGCTTAAGAGCTAGATAATCCTAACTAAAACCTAATTAAATTCTAGCTAATATAAGTTCTAATTAAAATTAAATAAATCATAACCTAATTAAATTCTAATTGGCTAAAAATCTAATAAAACTAATAAATTAATTCTAACTAAAATAATTAACTAACTTAATCTAAACTAATTTCTGGTTCTAGGACTAATACCAAATTTTAATTTCTAACTTAAAATTAAAATCTACTTAAGCTAAATAACAAATAAAATTAAAATCTAATTAACTAATTTCTTTAACTAAACTAATTATCTAAAGTCCTAAAATTAAGAAAACTCCACGGGCCATGGAACGAATGATCAGGCCCAAGAAATGGAACTAGGCGGTTCCACAATCCACACGGGTCGGGTCAATTCCCAAACCCGGTTTGCTTATCAAAAGGGAGAGATGTGGAAACCTAACCAAAACAAGTTGGAGATGAAAACACGGTTGAAATGAGTTGAACGAACACTGAAGCCAAACCCATAAGAACTCATCAACACAACATATCATCATCTTCATTCAACTCCAAATCCTTTCTCTCTCATGATACAAACCTCTCTTTCTCGCAGAGCTCTCTCTCGCAATGATCTCGCCATCGCCGAGCTTTCTTTCGCAAACAAGAGTCACTTTCTTCTTCTTTGATCGCCAATATGTTCGAACCTTCCTCACCGCCATGTGAAGTTCGTCGCACGAGAAACGATGGAGGAAACTGAATCCGACACATCGCCACACCATCAGGAACTTCTGAACACTCTCTGCTGCAAACTCACTCCACTCAATAAAGCGTCGCCGGCGAGCTTCCTTTCAATCGCGGTATCACTCCATTCACTCTCGCCTCCTCCAAGCGGTCAAACACGGTTCAACATAAGAAATTTTCAAAAATCAAAGTATCGCACAACCATAAAGTCGGGAATAAAATCTGAATTGGATTCAGAACCACTGCAATCATGAAATCAAGGTTCAGAGTCAGAGATTACCGTGTTTTCAAGACTACAACGACCCTGGATGAAACATCAGGTATGCTATCTGATTCGTACTCGCACTCGGCTCTTCTTCTGCTTATATTCCTCTGTTCTTGGGGCCTCGCTCAGGTGATAGTGATGTTCTTGTAGATGCGTGGGTTTAATAGAGGTATAGGGAAGTGGGTTTTATGTTGTTGTTACTCATAGGTGAGTTTTGTTTTACAGGGTGTTGGTTTCGTGTGGTTGAAAAATGATGTTTGGATTTGGTGATGGGGAAGGTAACGGTTCGTTAAAATTGGAAGAGGGAGGTTGATGATGGGTGGTCCAGGTGAAGAGGAGAGTGAGGGTGCTGTTGTGAAATGATGGCAGGTTTATGGATTGGTGTTGGTAGGTGATGGTGAAGGGTAGTTTCAGCTGAGGTTTATGTGATGGAGCGTGATGAATAGTGTGAAGTTCTCATGGCTGAGTTTGGAGGTGTAGAGAAGATCAAGTTGAAAGTGAGTCCCAAGAAGAAGAGGGTCCGTCCCTGTTTATGAGAGAATCCCCAGTTTTTGTATCAGAGGGTTTTTCCTCTTTGAAATCTCTTCTCTCCTTTTTTCTTGAACCTTGGCTGCCTCTTCTTTTTGAAACCAACTAATCTTGCTTACTACGTTTCAAGGTACCAAAAAATTTTGTCTTATTCTTTCTGATATATCCTTTTCATATGCTGCAGGATCTACATTGACATGTCAACGTTGGCTTTGTGAAGAGTTTTCTTTGGATGCAAGTTTTTGGTCAAAGAGTTTGGCATAGTGGTACGTTTGGCCTAGGGAGGAAAAGCAGAAGCCATTTTAGTACAAACTCTGTGTTTTGGCAGCAGAGCTAGTTTTTTGCTTTGATGTTCAGGCTTTGTCACGGTTGGGCACAGGTCTTGGCGTGTTGACTCAAAACTTGGGCTTTTGTATTTTGCTTCTTTTTGTTATTTTTGTTGTAATTTTGTAAAGTAAAATCAAATATAATTATACCAAGATAAAAGTCAAATAAAAAATTAAATTAAAGTAAAATCAAACTAAACTAAACTAATAAAAATTAATTAATTAAGTTAAACCCGACTAAATCCTAAAAGTAAACTAAATTAAAAATTAATCTAATTTAAACTAAATTAAAATAAAAAATAAAAAAATAAAAGCTAAACCACTATTAAAATTAAATCAAGTCAGAAACTAAAACTAATATAGACTAAATTAAAAAACTAAGATAATTATCTAAATGGCATGGAATGATAAAATCGACTAAAAATGCATGATTAATGAGATGTTTATTAAAAATGCGAAAACAGAGACTGACTCAGAATGATATGAAATGATCAGAAGAATCTGAGGGTAAAATTTAGGGTACAACAGTGGCCCCTATTTAAATAGCTTTACCGGATGGCACGAGGGATAGAAATTCTCGAGAGATCAAGGTGAAAGATATTTAAATATAGCAAACCGAAAATTTTGCCCTTAGATGGAATGCGGATGCTAAGGACAAGCAACAGTCATGCAAATGCTGACATGCCATGAACTCTAATATGATGAAAATGATGGAATGGTAAGTGCAAAATGCGGACGAAAACAAAAGCAGACGGGGCCAAAGTCCACACAATGAGCAACCACTCACTGGGGATGACAACAACACTGGGGAAAAATCTAAGGTGATGAAGCAACTGGTTCAAGCGTGACCGGCTGACACTGGGGAAATAGAAGATACTCTTACTAGGCATGGAGCCAGAAAGAAGACACGATATCCACTGGGGACCGGTTTGAAGTTATAGGATAGACATCAACAAAAGATTTTCTGGGTTCTTCTTATGCTGAAGAGTTCAAAAGGGATCTTCAAGAAAAAGCCAGAAAAGACAGAGAAAGGCACATCCGAAAAAACATCAGATGGCAAAGAAAACCAGTCATCTAATAACGGCTTTGAATGAAAGGTACAAATCACAATATCTAATAACGGCTTTAGATAAAGTGAACAAGGACTCGATCTGAAAAAACATCAGAAGGAGAGACACATCCGGATAGGCATCAAATGGTAGAGAAATCAGTCATCCAATAACGGCTTTGAATGAAAGATACAAATCACAATATCTAATAACGGCTTTAGATAAAGTGAACAAGGACTCGATCTGAAAAAACATCAGAAAGAGAGACACATCCGGAAGAGCATCAGATGGTAAAACAATGAAATTCTAGAAAAGCATCAGAAGAAGCAAAGGGCTATCTGGGAAAACATCAGATAAGTTCTGGAAAAACATCAGAACAAAAGACTCAATCTGGAAAAACATCAGAAAGAGAGACACACCCGGAAGAGCATCAGATGGGACAAATATATATGACATCCAAGAATGGCACTGGACACAAAAGAGGAACAAACATATCTGGAAAAACAATCAGATAAGAAAGATCATATCTGGAAGAACGTCAGATAGACACGACAATATTTGTTTGGTAGGTGTCATGTAAGTTGGACTTTGACCACAAGGTAAGACGTGGATAACGACACGACCTCGGGAGAAATGCAAATGAGGATGAAACACTAATGCTATGCATATGTATATGAATCATGCAGATGATATAAGATCAAATGCAAATGCAGGTGCAGATGCTAACGACACAACTCGACTCTTTGGTGGAGAAGACAGGACTGGAAGGCTGATTCCTCTACACGGAGATCACTGTCATTCTGCTTGGGGACTAGAGATGCTAACGCTGGAAACATCATCTGCCACACTGGTAAACTGTATCCAAATTAATGATCCTTGTGGGAAGGATGGAGAGCTACTTGGGGATTCTTCAAGTAACTTGCCCCAGACTGGCTGATTATTGTAGATGAGCTGATCATTGCTTCAGCTTGATTGATTCTGGAAATGACCATTTCATGGTGCTCTTAGAAAGCTTGCCCCGGTCTGAGTCTTGAAAGATGATTGTTTTACTGTACACTGGAAAGCTTGCCCCAGTCTGAGTCTGTCAAAATCTTCTGTATAAACCAATTCTAAGAAGTCGCCATTAAACCACAAATCTTGAACTAATTCTCAACATGATATGAAATGAACTTGCCCCTGATTGGATCACCGACCAAGTTTCTCAAATGTTTGAAAATTCCTTAAGAAGAAAGCTAGTTTACAAACAAAAGTATTTGTTCAAACATGGTAAATGCAAAGTTCATGCAACTTTTGAAATCAATCATTTTTGAAAGATGCAAAGTATATGAGTTATTAGTCAGAATCCGGTGGTTCAAGATATTTAAAAGTGAAAGGTAAAGCACAAGGCGTGATGCCAAAACAGATGATCTGCAAAGATCTTTAGGAGTCAGGTTACGCAACCTTGCTGTAATATGCTCTCAAAATGACCTTGCTTCAATTAGGTCTTTTGAGGGTTATAACGTGGCCTGGTTCATGGTTTAAGAAACAAAGGATAAAGGCTCAAAGTTTATTTGTACCCACCCAATCTACGTGATGAACTCCAGTCCTAAGCTTAGTTAACTCAAGTTATGCACTAAAATTCCCATGAGTTAGGAAATTGCACTAATGATGATGATGGTTCAGAAGTTAAGAGACTTTGAAATGGAAGTCATTGCTTCTCACAACATTTTGTTGTTTTTGGTGAGGACCTCAGTCAACTCATTTTATCTTTGAGGATTTTGGTAACCTCTTGAATGATTTTTATTATCCCTAACTTTTGCCTGAACTGTGTCATTTGAGCTTACAGCCAGCGGGATGCCCCAATTTTTTTTGCTTAAGTCCCCTTCATAGGTTTTGACTTAGCGGGCTTTTATTTTGATTTTTTTCACTCTCTTTTTTTTTAGTGACTGTCTGGCTTAAGGATTACAGTGAACCATCATCGGTGTTTGACTTAAAAGACATCTTCGACACTTGCCTGCCGTGTGCGAAGGAAAATTTGTGAGCGCACCCTTTTGTTGAAAGGCGTCTCGCATGAAACTTCTTGTATTTGAATGCACAATCAAGTTAACTGAGAACTACCCTGCCCCAGGTTAAGATTGCGGGTTTTTATTTGTAAAGAAAAGAAACTCCTACTTCAAGGCTCAAAGGGGTTAAAGAGGGGTTATCTTCCTTATATCTCCGATGTTTGGGAGTTAAAACAATGCCTTACATCGTCAGCAAAGTCTTGATTTGAAAGCATACCACAACAATTATGAGTATAATGCTTCATCATCCTCCCTCCAATCTTTGCATAATCAACAGAAAATGGACAAGAGATAAAGTATTTATTGAAAAAGAAAGCATGGAGATGTAAATAGCAATCACAAGTGAATTGAATCAAAAAGTTGCAATGCTCATTTCATTAATTGAGAAAGTACAAACATAATTGAAAGCAAACAACCATTACAAAATAAAGAAAGTGCAAACAACAAGAAACAAAGGCCTAGTGATTAATCAACACAAGGATGAGCTATCCTGTCTGAAACACTGGCTTTTAGGAGGATAATCTGCTGAAGTCAACTGAAGCTTCATTTAGCGTGCCCTGGAAGAGGGTTGTTCTGAACATTGGGATTGTCACGAAAGCTAAGAATTCCAGTCTTAATCAAATCACGCACTCTAGCCTTCAGTGCATAGCAATTTTCTAAGTCATGGCCTGCGGCACCTTCATGGAATGCACAGTGGAGATCAGATCTGAATCCAACTGGAAGAGGATTTGGAAGAGGTAAAGGCCTTGTGGTAATCAAACCTTGCTCAACCAGACCAGGATACAATTCAGTGTACTTCATTGGAATAGGGTCAAATTGATTCCTATTACGGTACTGGTTCTGTCCAACAGCAGGACGTTGGGGAGCTTGAGCTGGTCGTGGAGCAGCAACCACGGGAGTAACAGCAGCAACTGTAGGGTGAACAACATACTGAGGTTGAGGACGAGGCCTTCTCACTTCAACCATTATAGCATTAGTCTGATCTTCCTTCTTCTTCTGAAAGTTCCCGTAGGATTTCTTCACAACATTAGAAGATTCAGCAGCCTTGGACACTTTTCCTTTCTTAAGACCTTCCTCAAGTCTTTGGCCGATAGTAACCAAATCAGTGAAATTAGAGGAAACACTTCCAACCATTTTCTCCCAATAGAATGGGGACAGGGTATCCATGAACATTCCGGTTAACTCTTTCTCGGCCAGGGGAGGTTCCACTTGGGAAGCCAACTCTCTCCAGCGCTGAGCATACTCCTTGAAAGACTCTTTATCATTCTGAGACATGTTTTGCAGTTGACGGCGATCAGGAGCCATGTCAAGGTTATACTTGTATTGTTTCATGAAGGCATTTGTGAGGTATTGAAAGTTGTGGATAGAGTTTTGCTCAAGACCCATGTACCATTTGAGTGGTGCTCCACTCAAGCTGTCTTGAAAACAGTGGATTAGCAATTTCTGGTCCTTGGCATGAGCAGTCATCCTGCGAAGATACATGACCAAATGAGCTCTTGGGCAAGAGTGACCCTTGTACTTCACAAAATCTGGAGTTGTAAACTTAGGAGGTATAACAAGGTCTGATACTAAGCACAGGTTGTCTGCATCCACATTGAAGAAATCAGTTCCCTCAACGGCCTTGAGTCTTCTTTCTATGCTTTGAAACTGCTCTCGGACAACTTCGGGTTCAACAAAGTCCTCATGGTCCTCACCTTGGGCACTTGCAGCATTGTACTCATAAAGGGGATTCTCGAAAGAAGCTCGAACAGTCTGTGGAACAGCATGAACCACAGGTCTGGGCTGGGTGAAAATAGGAGCTTGAAACACTGGTCTAGCAGCTTGACCAATCATAGCATTAGATGCAAGAGGTGGAGAATAGTTGTGTGGCAAACTAAACTCTGGCCAAGTTGAAGGTGGCACTTGAACTGGTGGAGGATCAACACTTGAAATTTCCTGGATGACTGTCTTTTGGGGAGGTTCTCCTCTAGCAAGCAAAACTTGAAGCATCTCAGTGAGTTTAGTCATGCTCGACTTAAGTTCATCGATCTCCATTCGGACCTCAACATTGTGTATCTCTTGCTCTGACATCGTGCGTCAGTAATTAGCTCTAGTCCAGTATCGGTGTCGAGGAATCAACTTGACGACTCACAGATGACACTGGAAGATAGAGACCACGGGAAATAAGTATCTGGACAGACAGACGTATGCAATGAATCATGCAAAGATGCAAATGATATGCAATGCAATGCAAACAGGATACAAAACACATGCAACAGGATCAAGGGTTCGAGATCACAGCATGGAGTCTGGGTAGAGAACCAACCACAGGGTGTGTACTAGGGTTTATCAACTGTAGAACAGGGTTCTAAGAGGTTCCCAGAGTCTACGTAAATCCTTCAGATATTATCGGCCCATGTAACTACTTACACGGGTTAATAATATTCTCAAGATAAACTCGTCTGAGTGTAGTATCGCGTGACAACTACTCGGGACTGGCTCCCTCATAGTCACCGCACTACATCCTAAAAGGCCAAGTGGGGTAAAGGTAACTACGGTCCTCAGAATCCCTGGCACTCAATTGAAAAAGTAATATCAATGTGACTGCTCACATCAGACATCAACAATCCCAAAGGGCCTCATCTGAGTGTGGTCATCATATGCCATAAGTTGTTGGTACTACTGCCAACAACCGACTATTGATTACACCACGATCCTATCATAAGTGCTCTCAAGTCCGGGTTAGGACTTATCTCACCACTCAAAGTAAACACCCTGCACACAGAAAACCCAAACACATACAAGTATATATACAGATATAAATATACAAATGTACAAGCAAGCAAGCATATAAATAACACAAATACAAACAAGATAGGCTTAACCCTCTTAGGGAGATTCCCGAGTGAAGTCGCCATTTCTGTTGCGGTGAAAATCGGATAACAAGCTATTAATTAACTTGCATCATATTTCTTTTACAACCGACTTTGATTTATCCAAAGGAAAGGTTCAAGATCGTTTAAAAACCTAAAGGGGGGAGATCTAAGGTTCGGGGGTTGGTTATACAAAGGGAAGGTATTAGCACCCTAAGTATCTGTAGTACTCTACAGGAACCTCTTGTTAAGTTTGTGTTAAGTTATGTTTGCTTGCTAAGAAATCTGTACTAAAGTAAAGAAAGACCTAGGGATATATACACTAAATATGCTCGCCAAGACGTCGCATCTTGTGCCTACGTATCCTGACGGGAATGGAATCAGAGCATTCGTAGTTCCCCTCAATGGGGATGAAGAACTCTTGACTGTGGTCAAGGCTCCAAGGGAAAGTAGGGTGAAAAGCTTGAAAGGAAGCTTGTAAGGATGGAGAGATTAATGGCTATCTCTTGAAAGGATTGTGAAAGGTTGGACCGTCTTAAAGGAGAAGAGATTAATAGCTATCTCTTTGGGAAGGCCAGGTCAAAAGGGAGAAGAGATTAATGGCTATCTCTTGTGAAATGGTTTGAGGTTAACAGGGTATATGAGCTATCTATGACATGAAGTCAATAGAGAGACTTTTCCTTTGGAAGGATGGTAAGTGAGAGAGAAACAACGAGGAGGAAACCTCGAGCATCAAGAATAAAATAAATAGCAACATATATAACAAGTGCAATGAGAGTTAAATGAAAATGAATATTAAGAAATGTCTGAATAAAAAAATAAGAATTAAAGATCTAAATAGACGGAATCCAAGACAAACAAATCCTGCTTAAGAGCTAGATAATCCTAACTAAAACCTAATTAAATTCTAGCTAATATAAGTTCTAATTAAAATTAAATAAATCATAACCTAATTAAATTCTAATTGGCTAAAAATCTAATAAAACTAATAAATTAATTCTAACTAAAATAATTAACTAACTTAATCTAAACTAATTTCTGGTTCTAGGACTAATACCAAATTTTAATTTCTAACTTAAAATTAAAATCTACTTAAGCTAAATAACAAATAAAATTAAAATCTAATTAACTAATTTCTTTAACTAAACTAATTATCTAAAGTCCTAAAATTAAGAAAACTCCACGGGCCATGGAACGAATGATCAGGCCCAAGAAATGGAACTAGGCGGTTCCACAATCCACACGGGTCGGGTCAATTCCCAAACCCGGTTTGCTTATCAAAAGGGAGAGATGTGGAAACCTAACCAAAACAAGTTGGAGATGAAAACACGGTTGAAATGAGTTGAACGAACACTGAAGCCAAACCCATAAGAACTCATCAACACAACATATCATCATCTTCATTCAACTCCAAATCCTTTCTCTCTCATGATACAAACCTCTCTTTCTCGCAGAGCTCTCTCTCGCAATGATCTCGCCATCGCCGAGCTTTCTTTCGCAAACAAGAGTCACTTTCTTCTTCTTTGATCGCCAATATGTTCGAACCTTCCTCACCGCCATGTGAAGTTCGTCGCACGAGAAACGATGGAGGAAACTGAATCCGACACATCGCCACACCATTAGGAACTTCTGAACACTCTCTGCTGCAAACTCACTCCACTCAATAAAGCGTCGCCGGCGAGCTTCCTTTCAATCGCGGTATCACTCCATTCACTCTCGCCTCCTCCAAGCGGTCAAACACGGTTCAACATAAGAAATGTTCAAAAATCAAAGTATCGCACAACCATAAAGTCGGGAATAAAATCTGAATCGGATTCAGAACCACTGCAATCATGAAATCAAGGTTCAGAGTCAGAGATTACCATGTTTTCAAGACTACAACGACCCTGGATGAAACATCAGGTATGCTATCTGATTCGTACTCGCACTCGGCTCTTCTTCTGCTTATATTCCTCTGTTCTTGGGGCCTCGCTCAGGTGATAGTGATGTTCTTGTAGATGCGTGGGTTTAATAGAGGTATAGGGAAGTGGGTTTTATGTTGTTGTTACTCAGAGGTGAGTTTTGTTTTACAGGATGTTGGTTTCGTGTGGTTGAAAAATGATGTTTGGATTTGGTGATGGGGAAGGTAACGGTTCGTTAAAATTGGAAGAGGGAGGTTGATGATGGGTGGTCCAGGTGAAGAGGAGAGTGAGGGTGCTGTTGTGAAATGATGGCAGGTTTATGGATTGGTGTTGGTAGGTGATGGTGAAGGGTAGTTTCAGCTAAGGTTTATGTGATGGAGCGTGATGAATAGTGTGAAGTTCTCATGGCTGAGTTTGGAGGTGTAGAGAAGATCAAGTTGAAAGTGAGTCCCAAGAAGAAGAGGGTTCGTCCCTGTTTATGAGAGAATCCCCGGTTTTTGTATCAGAGGGTTTTTCCTCTTTGAAATCTCTTCTCTCCTTTTTTCTTGAACCTTGGCTGCCTCTTCTTTTTTAAACCAACTAATCTTGCTTACTACGTTTCAAGGTACCAAAAAATTTTGTCTTATTCTTTCTGATATATCCTTTTCATATGCTGCAGGATCTACATTGACATGTCAACGTTGGCTTTGTGAAGAGTTTTCTTTGGATGCAAGTTTTTGGTCAAAGAGTTTGGCATAGTGGTACGTTTAGCCTAGGGAGGAAAAGCAGAAGCCATTTTAGTACAAACTCTGTGTTTTGGCAGCAGAGCTAGTTTTTTGCTTTGATGTTCTGGCTTTGTCACGGTTGGGCACAGGTCTTGGCGTGTTGACTCAAAACTTGGGCTTTTGTATTTTGCTTCTTTTTGTTATTTTTGTTGTAATTTTGTAAAGTAAAATCAAATATAATTATACCAAGATAAAAGTCAAATAAAAAATTAAAGTAAAGTAAAATCAAACTAAACTAAAGTAATAAAAATTAATTAATTAAGTTAAACCCGACTAAATCCTAAAAGTAAACTAAATTAAAAATTAATCTAATTTAAACTAAATTAAAATAAAAAATAAAAAAAATAAAAGCTAAACCACTATTAAAATTAAATCAAGTTAGAAACTAAAACTAATATAGACTAAATTAAAAAACTAAGATAATTATCTAAATGGCATGGAATGATAAAATCGACTAAAAATGCATGATTAATGAGATGTTTATTAAAAATGCGAAAACAGAGACTGACTCAGAATGATATAAAATGATCAGAAGAATCTGAGGGTAAAATTTAGGGTACAACAGTTGCCCCTATTTAAATAGCTTTACCGGATGGCACGAGGGATAGAAATTCTCGAGAGATCAAGGTGAAAGATATTTAAATATAGCAAACCGAAAATTTTGGCCTTAGATGGAATGCGGATGCTAAGGACAAGCAACAGTCATGCAAATGCTGACATGCCATGAACTCTAATATGATGAAAATGATGGAATGGTAAGTACAAAATGCGGACGAAAACAAAAGCAGACGGGGCCAAAGTCCACACAATGAGCAACCACTCACTGGGGATGACAACAACACTGGGGAAAAATCTAAGGTGATGAAGCAACTGGTTCAAGCGTGACCGGCTGACACTGGGGAAATAGAAGATACTCTTACTAGGCATGGAGCCAGAAAGAAGACACGATCTCCACTGGGGACCGGTTTGAAGTAACAGGATAGACATCAACAAAAGATTTTCTGGGTTCTTCTTATGCTGAAGAGTTCAAAAGGGATCTTCAAGAAAAAGCCAGAAAAGACAGAGAAAGGCACATCCGAAAAAACATCAGATGGCAAAGAAAACCAGTCATCTAATAAAGGCTTTGAATGAAAGGTACAAATCACAATATCTAATAACGGCTTTAGATAAAGTGAACAAGGACTCGATCTAAAAAAACATCAGAAGGAGAGACACATCCGGATAGGCATCAAATGGTAGAGAAATCAGTCATCCAATAACGGCTTTGAATGAAAGATACAAATCACAATATCTAATAACGGCTTTAGATAAAGTGAACAAGGACTCGATCTGAAAAAACATCAGAAAGAGAGACACATCCGGAAGAGCATCAGATGGTAAAACAATGAAATTCTAGAAAAGCAGAAGGAATTGCATCCGGAAGAGCAAGTAATTACTGGTGGAAACGAAGAAGTATACGAAAGGATGAATGAGTTCCAGGAACAATTCTTGGAAATGCAGAAGGAATTGCATGCCATTCGCGGTCAAGACTTATTCGGAAAGGACACCGCTAACCTCTGTTTGGTCCCTAATGTAAAGATACCGCACAAATTCAAGGTGCCTGACTTTGTAAAATACAAAGGCAACTCTTGCCCTCAAAGTCATTTGGTGATGTACGCTCGAAAAATGTCTACCCAGACAGAAAATCAACAACTACTGATCCATTACTTCCAAGACAGTTTAACCGGTGCTGCACTCAAATGGTACATGGGTTTAAACCGCACCAAGATCAGTACTTTCAGAGATCTCCGGGCAGCCTTCGTTCAGCAGTATAAATACAACTTGGACATGGCACCAGATAGGAATCAACTCAGAGCAATGCCGCAAAAGGATAAGGAAACTTTCAAAGAATATGCTCAGAGATGGCATGAAATTGCCACCCATATCTGTCCCCCTCTTGAGGAAAAAGAAATGACCAAGATTTTCTTGAAAACCTTAAGCTCGTTCTATTACGACCGAATGGTTGCCAGTGCGCCCAGTGGCTTCATTGAAATGGTGAACATGGGAATATGCCTTGAAGAAGCCATCTGAGAAGGACAATTGGTCAAAGATACAGAGCCATCCAGTAGTACCAAAAGATACGGTATTGCTTTCCAAAATAAGAAAGAACAAGATATCAGTAATATCTCTCTGGGAAAGCAAAGGCGAAGGTATCAACCGATAGCAGCAATAACTCCCGCTATCAACCCGGCGCCAGCTCCGACATATCAACCACAGGTTGTTCAGAGCCAACCAAATCAGCAACAGTATCAGCAAAGGCCGTAACAGCCTCTTCAGCAGGCTCGTCCGCAGTACAACAACAACAATCGCACTACACGACCATCAGGGTTCGACCATATACCGATGTTGTACGTAGAATTATTTCCACTTCTACTGGCCAAGGGGCATGTTCAAACCTGGACTCCTCTTATAGTACCGGAAAATCAACCTTTCTGGTTCAAAGCAGATTAAACTTGTCCTTACCATCAAGGAGGAACAGGACATAACATTGAGAATTGTCTCAGCTTCAAGTCTGATGTATAGAAGCTTGTCAGGAAAGGGGTTTTATCGTTCAAAGATACCAATTCAAATGTTCAGACGAACCCGTTGCCGCAACATGAGAAGACTACAGTGAATTTGATAGAAGGAGAACTTGTCAACAGTTATCAAATTCACAATGTACTCTTACTAGGAACAAATCTGGTAAAGATACATTGCAAGTAGAGCAGGTACGACCATGTGCCATCTCACAACTATCATCAGTGTGATATCTGCTCCAAAGACAATCAAGGATGTACCATAGTACAAGCAGCTCCGTAAGAACAAATGGATCTAGGCTGGATTCAGGATCACATGATTCTTGAAGTAAGCATGGCCTATGCGCTTCCCTACATTGTTCAGAACCACGGCATCCATGTAATAAACATCAATTTAGTGGCAATGCATTTGAGACAAAGTCAGTATTATAATTTACCACGACACGATTACAGCGCTTGTCCAATCTGCTCAACAGACAATCAGGGATGCTCTTTTGTACAAAAGGCCCTCCAACGTCAAATGGATCTCGGATGAATCCAAGATTACCGTGAAAGGAATGACCATCAAGTCAATATGGTTCAAATCTTTGACATCCGCTTGATGAATACCAGTATAGTGGAATTACATGCTAAGCAGGTCAGACTGGGTTTTCTGGCTTCACATGATTATCAAGACTGTAAAGAATGCCCCGAAAATGTTCAGAGGTGTGCGCTTGTGCAAAGAACACTTCAACATCTATTGGATCACTGGTGGTTTCCAATCTACTTGGATGAAGACACGCAACAGATTAGCATGACTGATGGGAATCCTGGTAGACATCAAAGTTGTGATATCCGCTCAATAGAAACAGATCTAGTGAAGATGCACTGCATACAAAGCGGATATGGTCGGGTATCACCTCACAATTATGAGCGCTGTAGAGTATGCTCAAAAAATAACCAGGGATGCTATCTAGTGCAGGAAGCCCTCCAGAATCAGTTGGACCGGAAGGAGATTCGACCATGTTCGAGTTCTGGGTCGATCAACATGATATAAGATTACCTCCCTGGTCAAAACAAAAGCTCTGTCATAATCTCCAATCATGGAATAACCAAGGATGTTTGTGTCATAATCCCTCTACTCAGTGAATCAAGGATCCCTCTTAATAGTAGAAAAGTTCCCAACCAGGAGCTGATTGAGGTGGCCTACGACCGTCAAAAGGCCCAAAAAGACCCTGTGGTTATCTACTTGCCAGGTCCAATACCGTATAAGTCAGAAAAGGCTGTCCCTTACAAGTACGGTGCAACGACCATAGAAAATGGAAAAGAAACTCCATTACCTCCATTGTGAACATTGCCGACATCAGTCGAGTTACCCGGAGCGGTCAGATCTTCAACAGAGGAGTTGGAGAACCTGCCAAAGAAAATGAACCTCAAATGGAAATTCCTAATCAACAAGTTGGTCAATCCAGTAATCCAGAACCTGTAAAGAACAACGATGAGATGCTGAAACTCATCCAAAAAAGCGAGTACAACATTATGGACCAATTGTTGCAAACTCCGTCTCGAATCTTTATACTATCTCTCCTGCTTAGTTCAGAAGCTCACAGGGAAGCTCTACAGAGGGTCTTAGAACAAGCCTTTATAGAACAAGATGTGACAGTAGGACAATTTGACAACATTATCTCCAACATCACTTCCTGTAACAATTTAGAATTCAGTGATGAAGAACTGCCGGAAGAAGGCAAGAACCATAATATGACACTCAACTTTACAGTCAATTGCCAAGATGATACTTTAGCCAGCGTACTGGTAGACACAGGATCATCTTTTAATGTTATGCCAAAATCAACTTTGGTACGACTTTCGTTTCAAGGAGCTCCGATGAGAGGCAATGAGATCATTGTCAAAGCCTTGGACGGATCCAAAAAAATAGTCATCGGCGAAGTTGATCTTCCCATAACCATCGATCCTCAAACTTTCCAAGTCACTTTCTAGGTCATGGACATCCGGGCAGCGTACAACCGTTTATTAGGACAACCGTGGATACACGAGGCAGGGGCAGTCACTTTGACACTTCACCAGAAGCTGAAGTTTGTCAAGAACGACAAATTAGTCACAGTGTGCAGAGAGTAAGCCTTAATCGTGAGAAACCTATCATCATTCTCCTGTGTAGAACCAGAGGAGGTCATTGGAACTCAGTTCCAAGCACACTCGGTGAGCAATGAGAATCAGCAAGAAAAAGGGACGTCGATTTCCTCTTACTAAGACGCTCTCAAAGTGGTTAGGAGTAATGACATAAAAGGATGAGGACATATTAATATCACTCCTGGTGACAACAAGACAAGAAAAGGTCTTGGTTTTTCTCTGACCTGTACTCAGACTACAAAGAAGGATGAAAGTTTTCGTCCCATTCAGGATTTCTTCCACAGTGGAGGCTTCCTCCACCTAGTGTCTCAAGAAGTACACACCATCGACGGGAACGACTCCTCCGATACGGATGAAGAGTGAAAATCTTACCTTAACCATGACGGTTATATGTCTCAGGAAGAAGCGCACATGCCATTCCATTTTCCAAAGCAGAGTCCGAGATATATACCAAGATCAGACGTCCGGATGATCTATGGAGATTGTGATCCTGAAGGTTGTTGTGCTCCACCTCATTCATTAGAGGAAGACAATCTAATGGAAGACAACTTTGACTACGATTATTATGATCCCCTGGATGACTTGCCTATCTGGAAGCCATACACGGAAGAGTTGGGGCAAAAGAATCAGTCAGACAATGCCTATCAACTGGGTAATCTTGAAAGGAACACACCTGCTTCCCCAGAGTCATGGAATCATTACCCAACACACTTTGAGAGTGTCCAAAACCATGCTAATGAATTTGCAAGGATCGCCGGACGAGAGTTCATTAACTACGCGATTCCTGAAATCAACATCATTGAGGAAGATGACTCATCCATTCCCACAGAAACATGGGACACCTTGGGACAGCCAAGCGGCAAGTACGATTTCCTAGTCAAATACACTGCTCCCGAAAGCTCTCGTATCAGGCTTGAGGACATCTAGCCAACTGGTTGGGGAGGTTCCCTTGAGAGTGAAAATGCCATGGAAAATACAACAGAAGAGTTCATTTATGACAACTCTGCATGGGAAGAAGACTCCAATGAACTCTGCATGGGAAGAAGACTCCAATGATCCTACACCGCCAAAAATAAGCGTCATTTTTGAAGACAAACTAAGAAGGAAAATACCAGACTTTGTGATTCACAGAGGAGTTCGTCGCCATTGGGTTGCAGTCAATGTCACGAAAACCGTCCATAAGTCGAAGTAATTACCATCTTTGTTTTAACCTTTCACCTTGCCCAGGTGAAATGGATGTTTTTATAGGGCTCACTTTTCTGTAAATGTCTCTCTTCGCTTCTCCCAAAGCGACATAGTTTTGTTTTATAGGGTTGTGTTTCAAGAATCGACAAATCATGAATAAATAATGTCATTCTGAATTCCCGCATTTATTGTTGTTTTCACTTTTCATTTTTTTTCTTCAGAAAATGGTAATCCTAAAAACAACCCAAAATAAAAACAAGCATTTTTCAGAAAATACACTGCACACACTCTTGCATTCTCTATGTCTTTGCTAAAAAGGGAATCATCACGTCATGCAGATTGCTTGTTTTAAACCCCATTGAAACATACGATCCAATGCCTTCTCCCAACTTTGAATTCCCGGTATTTGAAGCTGAAGAAGAAGAGGACGAAGAAATTCCAGAAGAAATCTTCTGACTACTCAGACAAGAGGAAAGGTCTATTTAGCCTCACAAAGAGCCGTTGGAAACAGTCAATTTGGGTTCAGAAGAAGAAAAGAAAGAAGTTAAGATTAGAGCACTGCTCAATTCAACTGTCAGAAAAGGCTTGATAAAATTTCTCAAAGAGTTTCTAGATTATTTGCTTAGTCCTATCAGGACATGCCAGGGTTGGATACCAGCATCGTGGAACATCACTTACCACTGAGACGGACTCATCCAGATACGGCCATCAAAATTAAGGAAGAAGTACAGATGCAGATCGACACAGGTTTCCTCGCCACCTCCGAATGTCCTCAATGGTTAGCCAACATAGTGCCAGTTCCGAAAAAGGATGGAAAAGTCAGGATGTGTGTAGATTACAGTGATCTGAACAAAGCAAGTCCAAAGGATGACTTCCCCCTACCACACATTGACATGCTGGTAGATAGCACAACAAAATTCAAAGTCTTCTCCTTCATGGATGGATTCTCGGGCTATAATCAAATCAAAATGGAACCAGAAGATATGGAGAAAACTTCATTCATCACCTCATGGGGCACCTTTTGTTACAAGGTAATGCAGTTCGGTCTGAAGAACGTAGGGGCAACCTATCAAAGGGCCATGACAACTCTGTTTCACGACATGATGTACAAAGAAATCGAAGTGTATGTCGATGACATGATTGCCAAATCTAAAATAGAAGAAGAGCATGTGGAACACCTATCAAAGTTATTCGAGCGTCTGAGAAAATACAAACTCCGCTTGAATCCTAATAAGTGCACGTTCAGTGTTCGCTCAGGAAAACTCTTAGAATTCATCGTCAGCCATAAAGGAATTGAGGTTGATCCCGACAAGGTTAAGGCTATTCAAGAAATGCCCTCACCAAAGACTAAAAAACAGGTCAGAGGATTTTTTTGGGATGTCTGAATTACATCTCAAGATTCATATCCCTCATGACCGCGACATGCGCGCCAATCTTCGAACTACTCAGAAAGAATCAAAGCTTTTCCAAAAAGCTTTCGACAGTATCAAAGAATATCTGTTGAATCCACCAAATCCATCTCCTCCAGTGGAAGGAAGACCACTGATCATCTACTTAACAGTCTTGGAAGACTCCATGGGTTGTGTGCTCGGACAACAAGATGAGACAAAAGGAAAGGAGTCTACCATCTATTACTTAAGCAATAAGTTCACAGACTGTGAAACTCGGTACACTACGCCCGAGAAAAATTGCTGCGCTCGGGCTTGGGCAGCCAAACGTCTTCGCCAGTACATGATTTGTCACACTACTTGGTTATCTCTGAAATGGATCTGATCAAGTACGTCTTTGAAAAGCCTGCTCTCACAGGAAGGATTGCCTGTTGGCAGATGTTGCTATCAGAATACGACATCGAGTATCATGCTCAGAAAGCCATGAAAGGAAGTATTTTAGCCGATCATTTGGCTTATCAACCGATTGACAATCAGGAGTCAGCCGAATATGACTTCTCAGACGAAGATGTCATGTACTTGAAAATGAAAGATCGCGATGAACCGCTACCCAGTGAAGGTCCAGAACTAGGATCCCAATGGGGACTAATATTCGACAGAGCTGTCAACACTTATGGAAACGGAATTGGGGCAATTATCGTAATACCTCAGGGTACCCATATTCCTTTCACTGCCAGATTGACATTCAAATGCATAAACAACGAGGCCGGATACGAAGCTTGTTTCATGGATTTCGAAGAAGCTATTGACTTAAGGATTAAGAACTTGGATGTGTATGGAGACTCAGCCCTAGTTATCAATCAGATCAAAGGAGAGTGGAACACATACCAATCAGGATTGATTCCTTACAAAGATTACGCGAGAAGGTTGTTACCCTTATTTAACAGAATTGAGTTTCATCACATTCCTCGTGAAGAAAATCACATGGCTGATGCACTAGCCACTCTCTCTTCCATGATTGCTATAAATCATTGGAACGACGTACCTAAGATTGACATAATTTGCCTTGAAAGGCCCGCCTACATCTTCGAAATTGGAGCAGTCATAGACGACAAACCATGGTATCATGATATCAACTGTTTCCTTCAAATACAAGAATACCTACCTGGGGCATCAAGAAAAGATAGGAAGACTCTCAGAAGACTGGCTGATAACTTCTTCCTAAATAGTGATACACTCTACAAGAGAAACTTCGACATGGTTTTGCTCAGATGCGTAGACAGACAAGAAGCAAACATGTTGATGAAAGAAATTAACGAAGGCTCCTTTGGCGCTCATGCCAATGGACACACAATGGCGAGAAAAATTCTGAGAGCAGGATATTATTGGCTGACAATGGAATCAGATTGCTACAAGTACATAAGGAAATGTCACAAGTATCAGATATACACAGACAAAATCCATGTACCACCAACGCATCTCAAAGTTCTTTCTTCTCCATGGCCTTTTTCTATATGGGAAATCGACATGATTGGCATGATTGAACCCAAAGATTCAAATGGACATCGGTTCATCCTGGTAGCCATTGACTACTTCACCAAATGGGTCAAAGCAGTATCATATACCAATGTGACCCGACAAGTAGTGGTCCGATTTATCAAGAATAATCTCATCAGCTGTTATGGTGTTCCAAGTCAGATCATTACTGCTAATGGATCCAACTTGAACAACAATATGATGAAAGAGTTGTGCGTTGAGTTCAAGATCGAACACCATAACTCATCTCCCTACTGACCTAAAATGAATGGAGCGGTAGAAGCGGCTAACAAGAATATCAAGAGAATCGTTCAGAAGATGGTTGTAACCTACAAAGACTGGCATGAGATGCTACCCTTTGCTCTTCACGGTTATCGCACATTCGTCCGTATTTCAACAGGGGCAACCCCTTTCTCTCTGGTATATGGCATGGAAGCAGTGCTCCCCATAGAAGTAGAGATACTATCAATGAGAGTATTGATGGAGGCCAAACTAACAGAAACTGAATGGTGTCAAAGCCGGTACGATGAACTGAACCTAATCGAAGAAAAGAGAATGACGACTTTATTCCATGGTCAGCTATATCAGCAAAGAATGAAGAAGGAGTTTGACAAAAAGGTCTGACCCCGTGTCTTCAGGAAAGGAGACCTTGTGCTAAAAAAGATACAATCATTCCTCACTGATTCCAGAGGCAAATGGACTCCGAATTATGATAGCCCTTACGTTGTTAAGAAAGCCTTCTCAGGCGGTGCCTTGAGACTCGCAACCATGGATGGAGAGGAGTTTACCTACCCCATGGACGTTGATGTAGTCAAGAAATACTTCGACTAAATAAAATAAAATAAAATAAACGTCTCGGTGGATTGAAAACCCGAAAGGGCGGTCCAGGCAAAAATTAGAGACATAAGTAAAGGTCATCCCGGTGGATTGAAAACCTCAAAAGGCAATCTAGGCAAAAGTTAGGGATTCATGGCAAGTAACTACGTCTGACAAGGTTAGATCCCCAGCGGTAACGCCATCCGTCAGAAAAAATTTTAGTCAGGGTCACCTTCGATAGAAGCTCAGAATATCCAGAATTCAAAGTTGGTGGAAGAATAGTGGTCGTTATGTTTCAATGTAGCCCCTTTTCCGTTAAATTACCATTTTTCTAAACTTTGTAATGCTCTATGGGATCATGCGCTTAGCTGATTACCATTCTATCAATAAAATTTGAGCCCTAGTGCTTTTGTTTGCAATTCTCATTTATTTTGCTTTACAGAATGACATTTTTAATATGATCAACGATTCTTGAAAAAAATGAATTTAATTTTTAAATTTTTCTTCTGCTTTTAAAATAAAAATGGAAATTTTTTTTGACTACTGAACACAAAAAGGAAGATCAATGGCTTCTCCGGAAGTGATTAAACCTCAAAATGCAGAATCAAAGTACTCCATTTAACCAGTACACCTGAATGAAGGATCAACTGTTTCAGATGTAATGTCCCATCTGACATCCCCGACAGAGTTCTTACCTCTGAAGACCAATTAATGTTTTTCCCAGTAGGGTCTACCCCTCATAAATAGGAAAGGATTGCTATTTTGAACCAATGATACTTTTATTCCCCACAGTGGCCGAGTATCTAGTCGTGTTCATTCACCAGTCTGTATGTTTTGTCTGTTTTGTCAACATAAGCATTTCATACATACATCATGCATAATTGATTCATATTCATATACATGTTACATTGATATCACTCTGGTCATTTTCATCCCCAAGTGATAAATGGCCTCTCACCGATAGAATCGTCAGTTCTTTCCTCGTTCGAAAATGTATCGTCTGAGCAATCTCTCCCCAGTTTATTTCTGGATTGGAGACTTCCTCGACCACTTTGATAACTTGAACCTCTGAAAGGCAAGAAGACATTCGATCGACACCTTTGGAACATCACTTTTCACCATTGAAGATGATATTTCCGCTTTCCCAGATTAAGGAAAATCCCCAGAGAAAGCCTCTCCTCTAAAAGACTATCGGCGATACATCGGCTTTTCTCCCAAGAAATTCGATGTTAATGAAGTCATCATCATCTCAAAATTGGATTACATCACATGGCATTTCTCCGAGAAAAGTAATGAAAGAAAGTGTGATGTAACCTCACCAACCGAAAAACAGTCTCTCAAGAGACTTGTTTTCCCCAGTAGAGTCGACAAATGGCATCTACAATAGAGAAGTTTGCACACCTCTACAACTCAGACCAATGGGTTTCCCCCAACGAGTCTGACCTCAAACTTTTTCCATCAAATGGCGTCTCCCTAGTAAAACTCGGTGAGAAGTTTGATAAAGATTGTTGCAAATAGTGTTCCTTGTCGAGGAAGGAACTCGACAAGAAGAAACTGAGACCAGTTCCATGGCTGGAGACCAGGATCGAGGGGAAGTTTATTTCAAGAAACTGAGAACAGTTCCATGGCTGAAGACCAGGATCGAGGGGAAGTTTATTTCAAGAAACTGAGACCAGTTCCATGGCTGAAGACCAGGATCGAGGGGAAGTTTATTTCAAGAAACTAAGACCAGTTCCATGGCTGAAGACCAAGATCGAGGGGAAGTTTTACCCTTTTCTAAGTAACATTACTTAGCAAAAGAAGATGGATGAGCAAACGACTACCATTCATAACCACAGTCAAAATTTCGGGTATTCCGATATTTAATCCTCTTGCACCTTGAATTTCTGAATATCTTCGCCATTCACACCTTCGGGTCCAAGAAGATTAAATAGGGGCATCTGTCATACCCCATCATTGTGCAAATCATCACCACAATATGGATGTACCATTATACCTCATCAATCTTCTCAAGGATTGTTGAGCATTCACCTCAACCAGGAATTAGGGTTTTGAAGCCTCCCAGAGCACTTAGACAAAGGATCAATCAAGAATTGACATGATCTTCAAATTTTCTAGCCTCTCAAGCATCTATAAAGGATCAATAGGTCTTCCACATCAATATTCAAGCACAAGATTGCAACACTCCAAGTAGATCAAGCCTCAAGATCGCCAGTGTCACCAAATTAGGGTTTTGGGTCGACCAGGGCCTCCAGATGAAAATGTTTACCTGGGCATGAGTCAATACTTCAAAACATGACCCAAGAATCTCAAAGGGACCTCATGGACTCAATCATAGAGCCAAATAATCTCAGGTGATGGATTCATCAAAAATCAGGAATTAGGGTTTCTTGACCTAATTCACCCCTAAGTTAACTTTTGGAGCAAGACATGAGCCAGGACCTCAAGAAGTGTTTTCAAGACCTCCAATCCATCATATTGATCCGTTCACAAGGTTAGATTGACTCAAAAAGCTTGGTTCTCAAGCAATACAAATATTCAAATTCATTTGGGCCAATTAGGGTTTCCTGATGAAAAGTCAACTTTACCTTTGACTTTTGACCAAGACATGATCCTAAACCTTGGGACATGATTCAATAAACTCTATAACACCTATGGAATCCATCCATTAGGTTTGAATTAGGTCAAGGACTTGATTTCGTAGAGGATCACAAAGTTTGAAATTCATCTGACAAATAGCCAACTGGGCCTAAAAACCATGTTTGACTTTTTGAATTTCTTGACAAACAAGGCTTACCTAAGTAAAAAACAATGTTAATTCATGGTTTGGATCACCATCCATCAAGAAAAATCAAGAAAAGTGAGGTTACTTGAAAAAGGGGCAACCTTAAGAAACTTAAATTTTTCTTAGTTATGGAAGAAAATTGATTTGGTACCAACTTTGCAAGGTCATAACTCCTCAACCACAAAGCCATTTGCTTCCATCCAAAGCTCAAATGAAAGCTCTCATTACATACTTCAAAATTGTCAACTACATCAGATTCCAAATCCTCATGGATTTTGAGTTATGGATTGATCAAAATCATAAAAACAGGAAAATGATCACTTTTTCCAACACTTAGAATTTCTTTAGGCAGAATCTGTCTAGGTTTTTCACCAATTTTGGGACCATTTTTCATTATGATCCAAGCTAAATCAAGACCAATGTTGGACATCAAAGTTAAATTATGTTATTAGGGATTTCCAACAAGTACCAGATCATCTCCAAATTCAATTTGAGCAAGAAGTTACAACCCTTAGAACATATGACCAAAAGTTGATTTCTTCCCAAGGCAGATTATAGGTCATTTGCTCGAATTGGCTAATTTGTGCAATTACAAGTCTTGTAATCCTTCTAGAAACATTAAGGATCAGATCAAAGCAAAAAACTATCTGAGCCACAAGTCTCCCAAGTCAAAAGATCATCATTTATGCATGTGATATCCAATGATGCAAAACCAAAACTTCAAAGTTGTCATGGAGCATTCAATGGATGTATCGAGGTGGCATGTACTTAGGCAAATACAACTGAATGAGTCAAGCCTTATCCCTGTAACAGAAGACCATAGGCCTGCAAGATTGACCCAAGTCAATGGCTAGAGAAGACTTGAGATTCCTTTATGCAACCATTGGACTATGGACAGTACCAGCCACCATTCACTATTCCTGCCAAAACAAACTTGACACACTATAAATAGAGGTCATTTTTTATCAGTTTGAGTACACCAAAGCTTGATAACACTTGCTTTCCTCAAAATCTCTTTCAAAAAACCAGAAATGCCTTATTTTGTAAGTCACCATCGAATTTTGAGTTAGAGAGCAATTCCACCACAGCTTATGATCTAAACACATCCAATATATCATATATAAGCTGTTCAAACACTCATACTTCATCTGGAACACCAGAATCATAGACCTCATTATCCACTTGAGGCCTATTTGCAGTTGAGATACCACAAGGTGATCCAAGCATCTCCAATCAAGGCCAGGCATCTCAACACACCCCATGAGGTATACTGAAGCTGTTTATGTCCTCACAACGCATCTGTAACACCTCCAACACACAATTCAAAATTGTAACGCCCCAATTTTAGTTAGTTTTATTTAATCAAGTCGATTTAATTATTTCTATTATTATATTATTTTATTTTTGACTTTTATGTGATAATATATTATTTTTTGTCATGAATATGTTTTATCGCGTTTTGAGAGCGTTTGCGAGATATTATAGTGTAGGGGTATTTTGGTCATTTCACTTTATTTTTCCTTAAGTTAGAAAATAGAAATAGAAAGAGAGAAAATTAGAGAGAAAGAAAAAGAGAAGAAGGAAAAGGGAAAGAAAAGAGAAAGAAAGAAGAAAAAGAGAGAAAAACTTGGAAAGGAAGAAAATCAATCAACCGGCTTTTCAAACACGATTAAATCGGGTAAGGGTGCGAAACTCGATTATATTATACTTGTGTATGATTATGTATGTTTGTATTTGGCTGTTTTTGGATTAAAGTTGGATATTGAACAAAAACCCATAATATGTTGAAATTGTTAGAATCCGATTAAATTGTGTCGGAAATCCTGTTTTCAGGTCCCTTATTGTTGATACATGTTAGATATAGGTTGTTGTGCTATCTATTGGAAATTTTCTGGTGTTTAGGTGAAAATAGGAGTGGGTTTTGGATGAACTTCGCAGAAAAAATTCTGCAAAATAATTCTGGTTTTCCACTGCCCATACGCGTATCACTCAAGGCAATACACGTATTGGTTAAGGCAATACGTGTATGGCAATGAAGGGATGAGGGCAATACGCGTATGGAGTTCCATTTTTCTCGGCCATCTACTGAAACGTGTCATGGTACGTGTATGATTTTGGGCAATACGCGTATGTCTCAGGGCAATACGCGTATGGCCAGCAGGGGTGTAAAATGTTGTCTTTTCGCGATGTCTTTTCCATTTAAGTCCGTAACTTGTGTTTCGATTATCTGTTTTGGACATTCTTGGTATCGTTGGAAAGCTAATAAAATGTAATTTCTTATTAAAATGGTTTTGAGATTGTTGGCCAATTTAATTATGTCGGGAATTTGGAATAGTGTCGTTTTGTCGACTTTTACCGTTTTAATTGTGTGTAATTGAGGTGTATTATGCAATGTGTTGTTGATATGGATATTGTATAACTTGTGTGTTGTTGTGTGATGAAAATGCATGTAATGAGATGTTGTGATGATGATTTATGGCCTAAGGGCAAGAAAATGCAATGTGTTGTATT
The DNA here is from genome assembly GCA_022829125.1 of Lathyrus tuberosus. NCBI lineage: Eukaryota > Viridiplantae > Streptophyta > Magnoliopsida > Fabales > Fabaceae > Lathyrus > Lathyrus tuberosus. The sequence goes on along the minus strand of JALAZF010000775.1, from coordinate 1,138,158 downwards.
TGGTTATATATGCCTGATTATGAATGTGTATATGTGTGCATTTGAATGTCATGAGTCATTGTATGCCAAGCATCATGATATGCATTCTTGTGATGTCGTGTGCCCTTGTGGGGTGTGAGCGACGAATCGGTTCCAGAGGGAATCCACTATAACATCGTGTGCCTTATACAAAGAGGACCTAAAGCAATGATTATAGACGATCGTGTGCCTTATACCAAGAGGACCTAAAGCGATCGGATCGTGTGCCTTATACAAAGAGGACCTAAAGCGATCCAGAAATGTCGTGTGCCTTATACAAAGAGGTGTGAGCGACGGGGAACATCGTTTGCCCGGCGGGGAGTTACATTAAGTAACAAGCAATGGTTCCAATAGTTCCTGAGTGAACTAATGAAGAGATTGACGGATGGATGGTACCGCATTTGCATAGAGTCGTTGTGTCAGTCTCTTTGCATTTGCATAAATCATGAATGTATTGATTTTGTGTGGAATTGTGAATGGAATTGATGAGTTGAGATATATATATATATATGTGTTGTTGATAAATGCATTTATTTGATTATATATGCCTTGGTGATGGATATATGATGATATGCATTGTGTTGTTTTGTGTTTGAATTCTGGTATAAGTTGTGGTGAGAATATTACATGTGTATTTTGGTGTTATTATATAATTGTATGCAATTATATTATGATTGTGTTTCTCACCCTTCTGCTATTTTGAATGCTCTATGAGGCATTACAGATTAGATGTTGGAGTCTTTTGTGAAGCTTAGGTCTTCATTCTTTTGTCGGTCGGCTCTGATATGTAGCACCGGGTAGTCGGGGAGATCGTTGTGATTTATGTGTATATGTATATATATCTTTTGGATTGTATATGTATGGATCTGTGTATGACAGACAAACTTTTTATGTGATATATATATATATATATATATATATATATATATATATATATATGAGATTCAGTTGCAGATTTTTTGCTTTTATTCTGCATCTGAATTGTGGGTGTTAGGAGCTAAGCTCCTTTGTTATGTGCTACCTGAATTGTTGCATATCTATATGAGCAGGTTGTTGTATGTTTGTTTCAAATTGATGTGACGCCTCTGTCTATGCCGTGGATTTTTAATTAGACTCTGATTAACTTTTATCGCTTATTTTAGTTGGGGGTATAGATTGGGGGTGTTACATTAAGTGGTATCAGAGCCAGTCCGTGTCAGTTTGTGTCAGTCCTTGTTGGTCGTTGTGTTTGGGTGAGCTGTTTGTTTAACCATAGTTGCTGTTATTGGAAATGAACAGAATATGGCTGGTAGGAATGATGCTGCTTTGGCTGCTGCTATGCAAGCTATGGCTCGGGCTGTGCAGGGTGCACCTAATACTGGTGAGAATAATGAGTTCAGGAAGAATAAACCTCCTGTCTTCAAAGGGAGACATGATCCTGATGGTGCACAGATTTGGCTTAAGGAGATTGAAAGAATCTTTCGAGTAATGGACTGTGCTGAGGAAAATAAGGTGAGACTGGGTACTCACATGTTGCAGTAGGAAGCCGATGATTGGTGGGTTAGTATGCGTCATGTGTTAGAAGTTGGAGATGAAGAGGTTACTTGGACTTTGTTCAGTAGGGAATTTTTGAGGAAGTATTTTCCTGAAGATGTAAGAGGAAAGAAAGAAATAGAGTTCTTGGAGTTGAAACAAGGTAATATGTCTGTTGTTGATTACACTGTTAAGTTTGTGGAACTTGTCCAGTTTTATCCACATTATGCTGAAGCTACTGCAGAGTTTTCTAAGTGTGTGAAGTTTGAGAACGGATTGCGTCCTGAGATTAAGCAGGCAATCGGTTACCAAAGGATCAGAAGGTTTTCAGACTTGGTGGATTGTTGTAGGATTTATGAGGAAGATAGCAAAGCTCGTTCTACTCACTATAAGAGTGTGAACGAAAGGAAAGGGAAGCAACCGTTCCGTGGTGGTCCTTATGTGACACCAGCTGATAAGGGTAAGCAAAGAGGTAATTTTGAGAAAAGGCCAAGTGGGGGAGGTATGTCTAATTCTCTGAGATGTTATAGGTGTGGTGACTTAGGACATCATCAGTTCGAATATAAGAAGAATTTAGAGAAGTGTTCCAATTATGGAGGTATAGGGCATGTAACAGCTGAGTGCAAGAGGAATAATGTGGTGAAGTGTTTCAACTGTGGTGAAGCTGGTCATATTAGCACGAAGTGTCCGAAACCAAAGCAAGCTTAGACTGGAGGGAGAGTTTTTGCATTGGCAGGGACTCAGGCTACAAGTGCAGACCGTCTGATCAGAGGTACTTGTTTTATTAATAGTACGCCTTTAGTTGCTATTATTGATACTGGAGCGACTCATTCGTTTATTTCGTCTGAGTGCGCGAAGCGTTTGAATCTTTTGTTGTCTTTGATGGGTGGAGAGATGGTTATTGATACTCCAGCAATGGGGTTAGTAACTACTTCTTTGGTTTGTTTAAGTTGTCCTTTGACCATTTATGGTAAAGATTTTGAGATGGATTTGGTGTGTTTGCCGTTGGAGGGTTTAGATGTGGTTCTGGGTATGAATTGGTTGCAGTTCAATCGGGTTCATATTTATTGTTATCATAAGTTGGTGAGGTTTCCTTCTCTTGAAGAAGACGAAGAGTCGAGTTTCTTATCTACCAAAGAGTTGAAGAAACTTTTGGCGGATGAAGCTCAGTTGTTTGGGTTGTTTGCATCGTTGACAGTGGATAGTCAAGTTGTACTTGATGTGTTTCCAGTTGTGTGTGAATTTCCAGAGGTGTTTCCTGAGGATATTTCAGATGTACCGCCACAGAGAGAGGTGGAGTTTTCTATAGATCTAGTTCCTGGTACTAGACCTGTATCTATGGCACCTTATCGTATGTCGGCATCTGAGTTGGTTGAGTTAAAGAAGCAGTTGAATGAATTGTTAGAAAAGAGTTTTTGTGAGGCCAAGTGTGACGCCTTGGGGTGTTCCAGTTTTATTGGTGAAAAAGAAGGATGGAAGTATGCGATTGTGTATTGATTATCGCCAGTTGAATAAGGTGACGATTAAGAATAAGTATCCTCTTCTGAGAATTGATGATTTGATGGACCAGTTGGTAGGTGCTTGTGTGTTTAGTAAGATTGATTTGAGATCAGGTTATCATCATATTAGAGTGAAAGAGGAAGATATTCAGAAGACGGCTTTTAGGACACGATATGGTCATTACGAATATTCTGCGATGCCGTTCGGGGTTTCTAATGCGCCGGGTGTGTTTATGGAGTATATGAATCGTATTTTCCATGAGCATTTGGATCGATTTGTTGTTGTGTTTATTGATGATATCTTGATTTATTCTAAGTCCCGGGAGGAACATGCAGAACATTTGCGTGTTGTGTTGCAAATTTTGAAGGAAAGGAAACTTTTTGCCAAGTTGTCCAAGTGTGAGTTTTGGTTGTCAGAGGTGAGTTTTCTTGGGCATGTGATTTCAGGTAATGATATTGCTGTGGATCCATCTAAAGTAGATGCAGTTCTACAATGGGAGGCTCCTAGATCTGTCACCGAAATTAGAAGCTTTTTGCGTTTGGCTGGATATTATCGAAGGTTCATTGAAGGTTTTTCTAAGTTAGCACTTCCTTTGACCCAATTGACTTGTAAAGGTAAAGCGTTCATTTGGGATATTCAGTGTGAGGAAAGTTTTAGTGAGCTGAAGAGAAGATTGACTACAGCTCCGATTTTGGTCTTACCGAATCCTACTGAACCATTTGTGGTGTATTGTGATGCGTCTTTGATTGGTTTAGGTGGAGTGTTGATGCAAGAAGGAAAGGTTGTGGCTTATGCTTCGAGGCAATTGAGGATTCATGAGAAGAATTACCCTACTCATGATTTGGAATTAGCGGCCGTGGTTTTTGTGTTGAAAATTTGGAGGCATTATCTCTATGGTGCAAGATTCGAAGTCTTTAGTGATCATAAAAGTTTGAAATACTTGTTTGATCAGAAAGAGTTGAATATGAGGCAACGGAGATGGTTGGAATTTTTGAAGGACTACGACTTTAGTTTGAATTACCATCCTGGTAAAGCTAATGTGGTAGCTGATGCGTTAAGCCGGAAATCTTTACATATGTCCGCTTTGATGGTTAAAGAGTGGGAACTTTTGGAAGCATTTAGAGATTTGAGTTTGGTGTGTGAATTGGCATTTGGTAGCGTGAGGCTTGGTATGTTAAAGGTCACTAATGATTTTCTGTTAACCGTTAGCGAGAAACAGAAGTTGGATGTGAAATTTGTTGATTTGATGACGGTTGGAGATCAAAGTGTGAATGGTGACTTTAAAGTGAATGATAAGGGTGTTTTGAGATTTCGTGGTAGGATTTGTATTCCTGATGATTCGTACTTGAAAAAGCTGATTTTAGAGGAAGGACACCGGAGTAATTTGAGTATACATCCGGGAGCTAATAAGATATATCAAGATTTGAAGAAGATCTTTTGGTGGTCTGGATTGAAGAGGGATGTGGCTCAGTTTGTTTATGCGTGTTTGACGTGTCAGAAGTCTAAGGTGGAACATCAGAAGCCTAGTGGATTGTTGGCACCGTTGGATATTCCCGAGTGGAAATGGGACAACATTTCTATGGATTTTGGGACAGGGTTGCCGAACACACAGAGGGGACATAATGCCATTTGGGTGATTATGGATAGGCTGACTAAATCAGCGCATTTCATTCCGATTGACATAAGTTTTTCTTTGGAGAGGTTGGCTGAGATTTATATCAGTGTGATTGTGAAATTACATGGTGTTCCGTTGAGTATTATTTCAGATCGAGATCCGAGGTTTACTTCCAGATTTTGGGAAAGTTTGCAAAAGGCGTTAGGTTCCAAGTTGAGATTGAGTTTTGCTTATCATCCGTAGAAGGATGGTCAGACCGAGAGAACTATTCAGTCGTTGGAAGATTTGTTGCAGGCTTGTGTTCTTGAACAAGGTGGTGCTTGGGATAGTTATCTTGCGTTGGTTAAATTCACGTATAACAACAGTTTCCATTCGAGTATTGGAATGGCATCTTTTGAAGCATTGTATGGAAGGAGATGTCGAACACCTTTGTGTTGGCATGAATCTGGTGAGAGTTTGGTGGTTGGACCGGAGTTGGTGCAACAGACTACGGAAAAGGTGAAACTTATTCGTGAGAAAATGAAGGCTTCTCGGAGTAGGCAAAAGAGTTATCATGATTAAAGGAGGAAAGATCTTGAGTTTCAGGAGGGCGATCATGTATTTTTGAGAGTTACACCGGTGACAGGTGTTGGTCGTGCATTGAAGTCGAAGAAGCTTACTTCTCGGTTTATTGGTCCTTATCAGATATCCGCGAGAGTGGGTGCTGTGGCTTATCGGGTGGCGTTGCCGCCGAGTCTTTCGAATTTGCATGATGTGTTCCATGTTTCACAACTTCGGAAGTATGTTCCAGATCCGTCACATGTGATTCCGATGGATGAGGTTGAGGTAAGGGAGAACCTTACGGTGGAGGCAATTCCAGTGAGGATTTTGGATCGTGAGTTGAAGCGGTTAAGGGCCAAGGATATTGCGCTTGTGAGAGTAGCATGGGGAGGCGCTGCTGAGGGCAATTTGACTTGGGAGTTGGAGAGTCGGATGCGAGAGTCGTATCCGGAGTTGTTCGTCTTAGGTAATATTTTCGAGGACGAAAATTTCTAAGTGGGGGAGAGTTATAACGCCCCAGTTTTAGTTAGTTTTATTTAATCAAGTCGATTTAATTATTTCTATTATTATACTATTTTATTTTTTACTTTTATGTGATAATATATTATTTTTCTTCGTGAATATGTTTTATCGCGTTTTGAGAGCGTTTGCGAGATATTTGAGTGTAGGGGTATTTTGGTCATTTCACTTTATTTTTCCTTAAGTTAGAAAATAGAAATAGAAAGAGAGAAAATTAGAGAGAAAGAAAAAGAGAAGAAGGAAAAGGGAAAGAAAAGAGAAAGAAAGAAGAAAAAGAGAGAAAAACTTGGAAAGGAAGAAAATCAATCAACCGACTTTTCAAACACGATTAAATCGGGTAAGGGTGCGAAACTCGATTATATTATACTTGTGTATGATTATGTATATTTGTATTTGGTTGTTTTTGGATTGAAATTGGATATTGAACAAAAACCCATAATATGTTGAAATTGTTAGAATCCGATTAAATTGTGCCGGAAATCGTGTTTTCAGGTCCCTTATTGTTGATACATGTTAGATATATGTTGTTGTGCTATCTATTAGAAATTTTCTGGTGTTTAGGTGAAAATAGGAGTGGGTTTTGGATGAACTTCGCAGAAAAAATTCTGCAGAAAAATTCTAGTTTTCCACTGCCCATACGCGTATCACTCAAGGCAATACGCGTATTGGTTAAGGCAATACGCGTATGGCAATGAAGGGATGAGGGCAATACACGTATGGAGTTCCATTTTTCTCGGCCATCTGTTGAAATGCGTAATGGTACGCGTATGAGTTTGGGCAATACACGTATGTCTCAGGGCAATACGCGTTTGGCCAGCAGGGGTGTAAAATGTTGTCTTTTCGCGATGTCTTTTGCGTTTAAGTCCGTAACTTGTGTTCCGATTATCCGTTTTGAACATTCTTGGTATCGTTGGAAATCTAATAAAATGTACTTTCTTATTAAAATGGCTTTGAGATTGTTGGCCGATTTAATTATGTCGGGATTTTGGAATAGTGTCGTTTTGTCGACTTTTACCGTTTTAATTGTGTGTAATTGAGGTGTATTATGCAATGTGTTGTTGATATGGATATTGTATGACTTGTGTGCTGTTGTGTGATGAAAATGCATGTGATGAGATGTTGTGATGATGATTTGTGGCCTAAGGGCAAGAAAATGCAATGTGTTGTATTTGGTTATATATGCCTGATTATGAATGTGTATATGTGTGCATTTGAATGTCATGAGTCATTGTATGCCAAGCATCATGATATGCATTCTTGTGATGTCGTGTGCCCTTGTGGGGTGTGAGCGACGAATCGGTTCCAGAGGGAATCCGCTATAACATCGTGTGCCTTATACAAAGAGGACCTAAAGCGATGATTATAGACGATCGTGTGCCTTATACCAAGAGGACCTAAAGTGATCGGATCGTGTGCCTTATACAAAGAGGACCTAAAGTGATCCATAAACGTCATGCGCCTTATACAAAAAGGTGTGAGCGACGGGGAACATCGTTTGCCCGATGAGGAGTTACATTAAGTAACAAGCAATGGTTCCAATAGTTCCTGAGTGAACTAATGATGAGATTGACGGATGGATGGTACCGCATTTGCATAGAGTCGTTGTGTCGGTCTCTTTGCATTTGCATAAATCATGAATGGATTGATTTTGTGTGGAATTGTGAATGGAATTGATGAGTTAAGATAGATATATATATATATATATATATATATATATATATATATACATATATATATATATATGTTGTTGATAAATGCATTTATTTGATTATATATGCCTTGGTGATGGATATATGATGATATGCATTGTGTTGTTTTGTGTTTGAATTCTGGTATAAGTTGTGGTGAGAATATTACATGTGTGTTTTGGTGTTATTATATAATTGTATGCAATTATATTATGATTGTGTTTCTCACCCTTCTGCTATTTTGAATGCTCTATGAGGCATTGCAGATTAGATGCTGGAGGTCTTTTTGTGAAGCTTAGGTCTTCATTCTTTTGTCGGTCGGCTCTGATACGTAGCACCGGGTAGTCGGGGAGATCGTTGTGATTTATGTGTATATGTATATATATATATATATATCTTTTGGATTGTATATGTATGGATCTGTGTATGACTGATAAACTTTTTATGTGATATATATATATATGAGATTCAGTTGCAGATTTTCCGCTTTTATTCTGTATCTGAATTGTGGGTAGTAGGAACTAAGTTCCTCTGTTATTTGCTACCTGATTGTTGCATATCTTTATAAGCAGATTTATTGTGTTTTGTCTTAATTGATGTGACGCCTTCGTCTATGCCATGAATGTTTAATTATACTCTGATGAAATTTTTATCGCTTATTTAAATGGGGGTATAGATAGGGGTGTTACAAAAATCCTCTTGCACAAGAAAACACATGTAAGCCTGAAACCTTCAAACTCTATACTACATGCATCATCAATTTATTTTCAAGTTACCAACTTGTTTCTGGTAGTTCATAGAGTGATAACCCTCAATCAATTGCCATGTTTCATTCGTGTTTAGGATTTTATGATAGTTATTGCAAATTCTAGGGTTTCTGTGTTCATACATGATAACTCTCTCCACACTTAAAAGAAATGAAATTAAATGGTACCATCTTGTTCCTTGTTCAAAAACGAGTTAGATCGATGTTTGAATCGTGAAAAATCATTGAGTAATTAGGGAGTTAGGAGAGTTTTTGCAAATCTGGGGAAGCAGAACACGCGCGAGCAAGAACAAGGATTCTTAGCGCCTTTTTGAATTTTTAAATTTTTGAATTTTTAGTTAATTTTATTAATTGATTCAAAAATTAATTTCTCTCTGGATTTTAATGTTTTTGAATTTATTCTTTTTTTAAAAATTCACAAAAATGTTAAAATAATTTATTCCATAAAAAAATCAAAAAAATATTACTTGTTTAATATATTTTGAATTTTCACAAAGAATTTCTTGTTTATTTGTTTTAAGCATTTAAAAACCTTTCTTTCACTTGATTTTTCAAACATAAATGAATTTCAAGTTATCATATGAATAAAACATAGTTTTTCAAACATTAATCCAAGATCACAACTTGTTTTTCATACCTGTTTGATAATGTTGATCATTTTAATTGATTTTATGAAATACATTTTTTTATCAAATTAGTGTTTAAATTCATTTCACCCTCAAAACTTGTTTTCAATCACTTTTGGGGCTCTTTATAGAGTGTAAGTCTCATCCCTTTGTAAATAAACCTTTTTGGGCCTCAGCCATTGTATAAGTCCCGATACGATTAAAAAAAATCTCGGCGCGATCGCCATTTTCAAAACAATTTTCAACTGGGTCTCCCTTTGGTTGTAAGCCCAAAACTTCCTTTTAAAACAACTTTCTTTTTAATACAAATTCAAATTCAAAGTTTTCTTAAAACTTTCTTCAATTTCTTGAAAACCTAACCATACAGTTGTAGTTAATATGCTTGGGTTTTCATCAGACTGTAAGTCCCACTATCTCTTCAATACATACTTGTTTATATATTTCATCTGTATATATATGCTTGTATATACTTGCTTAGAGTTTTCCCTAGCAGTTAGTTCTAGGTCTAGATCAAACCAGTGGTTACTCTTTCAACACAGTCAAAACTAGTTCCCCAAAGGAAATTACAGATACAGTCTTGCCTCCTCTTGGGCTTATACAATATGGAACAGAGAAAGGCATTATTCCCGGTGAAACTCTTCTCAAGACTGTCTTAACTTAGAAATATATATGTACAAGAAATTCATTTCCCCATAGAGGATTAATTCTCGGTGAAACTTCTCTTGAATTTCTTCAAACCTTAGAACTGTTATGCAAAGAAAAGACTAATTCCCGGTGAAACCTTTCTTGAACTTTTCTTACGCTTAGACCCACAGGCTTCCTAAAAGCATCCCCAGCCTCCTCTTGGGCTTTGTACAAGGACCCACAGGCTTCTTAGAAGTTCTCAGCCTCCTCTTGGGTTTAGTACAAGGACCCGAAGGCCTCCTACAGGTATAAGACAGAACTTAGTCATCTCTACTAGTTCAATCCTTTAGAGAGTCAGAATTCAAAAACATCTAACCATTCTAGGTTGATTCTTATCCCTTAAAATCTCAGTCTCCTCTTGGGCATTATACAAAGATCATTCTCCAGTTAAGAGTCAACCTCTTCATACCAGTAGACTTGGAAAGTCTCATCTCCTATTGGATCTCAAAGAAACCCTCAAGTTTCCTAAAAGCACAGAAAAAAACCTGGTCACTTCATCAGTCTCCGGCAGAGTTGAAACCTCTATAGGTTTTCAAACTCAACTTTCAAACCCAAAATTCCCAACAAGATTAAACCTTTACCTTAAAAACCCTAACAGGACCAGAGCCTCATGGTATCTGATACTGCAACTCTCCCTTTGATCCCCAGAAAGAGTAAAACCTTTGGATTCCCCAATACATATTGGACCTGCCTCGGGATTTCAACAGTCCTCAGCAGAAGCTAGCCTCCTCTTAGGCTTCATATAAGAATTTCCCAAGCCACCCTCCTCTTAGGCTTTGTACAATGATTTTCCTCAGTAGAGTTAGCCCCAATCTTGGGCTTTGTGCAAGACAGATAAACCCTCCCCAGTGGAGTCAATTTCTTTTTAGCCTCAATCTTGGGCTTTGTACAAGACAGATAAAACCTCCCCGGTGGAGTCAATCAACTTTTCAGCCTCAATCTTGGGCTTTGTACAAGACAGATATAAAACTCCCTAAGTAGATTCAATATTTTAGCTTCAACCTTGGGCTTTGATCAAGGCACACAAAAATCAACATCCCCTCAGAGGAAATCAAGAGTTCTCTCTGTAGGAAGACATTTCTCTGTACATCATATATCAAAACAAACAATCAAAAAACCCTTTTTCCAGATAACTGTTGTAAGTGGCACACTTGTTGATTCAAAAATCCAAGTTGTGGTCCCTCTTTTATCCTGGTAAACTTCCTCTTTCATCTAATTACTGTAAGTGGCAAGCCTCTGGATTATTTACATCCAAGCCAATGTCCCTTTTTTAGCATGGAAGACTCATAAGGAAAAATAACATTGCTAAATACTGAGTTAAAGTTTCTTCCTTCACGACATCACCCTTATAAAGGAAATTATGGCATTGCTGGATTCCATACATTCCAGTTAAAGTAATTCCCCTTTATAACCAATCCCTCAAGAATTTTGATGAACAGGTGAGATATCTCCCTTTAGAAATGACAAATTCTCTCTCAGTTCCCTTTTAGCTTCAATCTTGGGCTTTGAACAAGACACAAATAACCTTTAGCTTCAATCTTGGGCTTTAAACAAGACACCAAAAATCTTTTCCTCCCATAGAAATAGGAGGAACTACGATTGCTCTGATTTCCCGAGTATCTTTACGGGAATACGTAGGCATAAGATTGTGAAATCTTAGTGAGCACACAAATAAAAAAATTTAGGTCCAGTACCTTACCAAAAACAACAGAAAACCCGAAAACAACAAAAATATCCTCTCAAACCTCCCAAAAGAGAAACTTTTCCAATACATGACAGACAAACACCAGAAAGTATTTAAAGATAACAGAAAAATTTGCCATAAAAGGTCTATGGATAACCATATATACACTGGGTGTTAACAGCTTCCCTTTGTATAACCTGACCCCGAATCCCCAATCTATTAGCATTTATTTAAGAAAACATTTGCGTGCAAGGTTAGTTTTAGATATCTTCCCTTTCCTTTCCAGCTTCATAGGATAAATAAGAAATCAGAAAGTAGCACCCAATTCCAACCATTGTGGTAAAGTGGTCGCGTCACCGACAAAAATCGCACGCTACAGGGAGTAGCTAGTGGAGAGAGAAGGCGAACACTGAGGGAGAGGGTGGAAGCGAGAACGAGAAAGTGAGAAGGATGTTGAGTGATTTCCCTTTCTTTTGTTGGCAGGGTGTTGATCGCATGTGTGCCTATCCCATCCGGCCCAACATCTCTTTTTTTCTCACTTTTCTGTCAAAATTTACATGGGCCTACAACAATGGCCCGTGTTGTTTTTTTATGTGTTATTTTTTGTGTGGAAGATGAGCTTTGCAAAGAGCCCTATATTTTTTCCAAACACCACTATCCCATTTTTAAATTTTTTTGTTATAGTTTTTTTAGATTTTATTTACTTGTTCTTTCCTTTAATTAATAATATGTGACAATTTTTTATAATGTGTGATTAACTTTTAAATATAATGTGTGATCAATTTTCAATGCAAATTCGTGGTTCATCCTTAATTAGGATTTATGGCTAATTGTGATTGAGTCTGTATTTAACTGAAAGGTGTGGTTAAGTCCTAGTTAAGTTGCGATTAGTCTTCAGATTAAGCTTGTGAATTTCTTGATACATGCTTGTTGTGGATTTCTATCATGATTTTGATACATGTGCTTGATGCCTGTTCTTGATACATGACGCTATTGATTGCTTGATTATATGACTTGCCATGTTCCCTTAGGATTCTTGATTTAAGCTCCATCTTGATTACTTGGAATTAGAATTAGACTTTAGAATTAACTATCACATGACAACATTAAGTTAGCTCCCTCTTTCAACCTAACCTTAGGACCATTTAACATGACAACATCTAGGACCAAGTCTCCCTTAGACCTTCCGTTTCTCTCTTCTCTCTCTTAATACAAGTAAAATGCTTAATAACTACGATGTGTATTATGCGCCACGAGCCTTAAGCACATGGGAAAAGATAAGCGGATGCATTTCTAACCTCATTTTAGGGTACTTTGTGGGCGACACATTTGGATCGTTAGCACAAAGTATTCGATCCTATGTCATAGACTTTAGTGCGATACACGTCACAAACAAAGTCGATCCACTTCTCTAAAATCCTTGAACAAATCCAAATCATTTTGTCCTTTGGGATGTTTCGTCAAACCTTTTCAGAAAGGGCATGTTACCCCCGTTCTACCGCAAACAGGCATCAACCCTAAGTGCTGGAACGTGAGCTTAGCATCGTTCATAAAAGACACCAACCAACAGTGGTAGGTCGAACTACAAGCGCTCTGACTTCTTCATTCTCATACGAATGAGGATACATAGGTACAAGACGGTGATGTCTTGGCGAGCACAATCCCCCCTTTCACCCGTAATCCTCCGAACTACGTTGACTTTGACTTTCCCATTGCACGAGGGAATACGTAGGCATAGGACGGCGATGTCCTATCGAGTTACCTTTTGTTCAGTTTCCATTTAGCAAATAGGCTTTAGATAAACACACCCTTTGATTAGAACAACAAGGGTGGATCCCGTTGAGTACATCGGGCGCGAGGGGATGCTAATACCTTCCTTTCGCGTAATCGACTCTCGAACTCAGGATTTGGTTGCGAGACCATGTCTTTTCCCTTTTGAGGTTTCTTCGATCATTTCCTTTCCCCTGTCGGGATAAATAATGTTTGGTGGCGACTCTGTTTTTTCGCCTGTTGTTTTTTCGTGTTGCGACAGCTGGCGACTCTGTTGGCGACTCTGGTTCCCTATATGAGTCAATCCTAGCTCTTGTGTGTTTCTTTATCATTGGGTGGTTGTCTTTATGCTTTTATCTTTATTTATTTACTGCATTTATTACTTTTATTGCATTTGATTATTGTTGTCATATTATTCTGGTTTTGCTGCTGTGCTGTTGGGTGGGATTGTTCCACAAGAGATAACCCCATTACTCAAGCTTGAGTACACACATAGGATTAGAGTGGGCCCTTGTTAACTTGCATGGCATTTGACACGTATTATTGGCTTGAGTTCACATTCAGACGAGGTTTTCTTGAGGATACTCTGAACTGCATGTTTATGTAGTAACCAGGGTGGTCCTATAGAGAGCTCATGACTCTGGAGACCGTTCATGGGAAGTCAGTTGAGGCCTCCTTGATTCATGATAATGCCAAACCAGAAATGGTAAACGTATTATCATTTCTCTACCTGAGAGTCCATGATACTGAGGACCTGCTAGGATGCCTTTGTCCAAGATAAGAACCCACATATGAGAGGGGATGGGTTTTGCAGGAAACCTTGACCTTTAACCTACCTGGTTTTTTGGTTCTTTGATCAGTGTGGACTTATGGACTCGGTATTCTGATTATTCCGATATTCTGGTGTTTTGGTTTTCTCTTCAGAGTGAATTTTTGAACCTATCCCGTCAGCAGCACAACAGTTATTCAGAATTTATGGAAGCTTTGATCCCATGTCTTTTGCATTGCATAGTATAAACATCTCTGCATCAAGTTGCATATCATTCTTCAAAAGAAAAAGAAAAAAAGAAAGAAAACCCGCTAAGTCTAAAAACTCGAAAATAAGTGACTTAGGTAAAAGTTAGGGCATCCCGCAGGACTTCAATATCGAAAAAATTTAAAAGAATCAGTCCAGGCAAAAATTAGGGAATAAAAGAATGTGAAAAGCGAAAAGGATTACAAAAGAAAAATCCTCGAGCAATAGCAAGTTGTGTGACTACAGACACCAAGGACAAGAGGGGTGACTGTCAATTCGAAGACCTTGTTGGTTCCTTAACCATCACTCCTACCATTCCATAAGCTTTTCGAAAGGTGAGCGCTTGTGCCAAGTTAGCTGAACGTAGGATTGGAGATCATCATGAAGAAGGGGTGGGTAATACTCAAGCTTTGAGCCTTTCATCCTTTGTTTCAATAACCGTGAACTAGACCATGATACAACCCTTAAAAGACCTAATTGAGGCAGGGTTTATTCTGAAAGCATACTACAGCAAGGTTGCATAAACTGACTCCTACAAGATTTACTAATCTTCTTCTTGCCATATCTTTCACTAGTTAAATCAGCATTGCGTTTGAACAAATGGTCCATTCGTCACACACTATCACATCATTCTAGTAATGATTAATTTTTTCAAAATCTGCATGAGAATCGCATTAAAATTACCATTCATAAACAAACGATATTAATTGCAAGTCAGTAATGGACAGTGAGGAAATTCCAACAAGGAGCAATCGAAGAGGACTGGATCATTCATCAAAGTTGATCAGAATCAAGTGTACCTTGTAGCCCTATAGATATGGGGCATTGACATCTAATGAGTATGTAATCAGTCAGTCTAAGGCAAGTTCCCAAAGCATCAGTTGATTATGGGGGCAAATCATTCAAGAACCGGTTGATTAGAAGTGAATCATTTGAAAACTTTACCAACCAGGGGCAGGTCACCCAGAGGTTTTTTTATTAAGGGAAAATCCCTCCTATGTTCAATCAGCACAAGTTAAGTCGCTTCAATGCTCATCCAGGGGCAAGCTACTTCAAAAGTACATTGAAGCCAACCACTCCAAGAGATGGTTAATCAAGGACAAATCCTTTCATAACGCAAATTTTGGGGCAAGACCTCTCCTTGCTTTCAAGCTACTCAAGTAAATTCTATTTCATCACTATTTGTTGAGTTCAAGACGAGTGTCGGGGAATCATGTTTTGCCTTCAACCAGAAGCCTTGCTACAAAAACCTTCTCACCCACCTCAGGGACATTTCTGGAAACCTGCATAATCATTGCATAAATCATCCTCATGCATTAGTCATGTCGCTTCGCTCAAGGATAAAGCATTGCATGCTATCTTTTGGCTTTATCCCACAACCTGAATCTGACATCAGAGGGCCTTGTAACCAAACCCCACTAAGCATTTCAAAGTCCAGTTCCCGTCTGGCAAACCATTTTCAAAGTACCAGTTCACGTCTGGTAAATGGCATTCAACTCCAGTTCTCGCCTGGTAAAAGTCAGCTTTTAAACCAGTTCCTGTCTGGTCACCCATTCTTTAGCCTACTATTTAAAACTCTAGTTCTCGTCTGGTGGTTTGTTTTCTTTTCATAACTAGTTCCCATCTTGTAGCCAATCAAAAGTCAGTTCTCATCTGACAAACCAAACAAGTAGTCAGGTCTCGTCTGACAACTTAACTTTTTGCCACCAGTTCTCGCCTGGCAGTCTATCCCTTTTAAAACCAATTCTCGTCTGGTAGTTCACCTTCAATGTCCAATTGATTGGAAACCAAGAATAAATACCTAAAAATCCAATCACTATTAATCTAGTCCTATGCTTAACCACATCCTAGCCACACTTGGCAGAATCATCCCTCATATCCCCAGCATGAGGCTCATTTGACTCTTTTCCCCAGTAGAGTTTCTCCCCCCACAGAGTGCTGGCATATCCTTTCTTCATAGAGATCAAACTAGTGTGGTTTATCCCATTTGCATATCATAAGCAACATTGTCGCGTAGCATCCTCAAAATGCGTAGCATTTCCATTTGATATGGAGCATAACGCCATAAAAAAATTCAAACATGCATATAGAGCATAAGCCAAGTTTGGTACTCCATGATTAAAAAAACTAAATCAACTTTCAATAAAGATAGAGATTGTATTTCAAACCCATTCCATGTCTGGTAGACCTTAAAGCGTTGAAATTTAACACTCGTCCGTGTTTACTTTTTCAATACTCGTCAGTATTTATTTAAGCACTCGTCCGTGTTTATTCTTTTCAATACCCGTCCGTATTGACCTTAACACTCGTCTGTGTTTGTTTCATTTCTTTTCAATACCCGTCCGTATTGACCTAAAGACTCGTCCGTGTTTGTGGCATTTCTTTTCAATACTCGTCCGTATTGATTTAAACACTCGTCCGTATTGATTTAAACACTCGTCCGTGTTTATTCTTTTCAATACCCGTCCATATTGACCTAAACACTCGTCCTTGTTTGTGGCATTTCTTTTCAATACTCATCCGTATTGATTTAAACACTCGTCCGTGTTTATCCTTTTCAATACCCGTCTATATTGACCGAGTCACTCGTCCATGTTTACTTCAACACTAGTGCTTGTTTATCCACTTTCTTAGTACTCGTCTGTATTGATCTTTGACACTCGTCCGTGTTTATCTCTATTGATTTTTTAGACACTCATCCGTGTTTATCTACTTTTTCGATACTCGTCCATATTAATCTTAACACTCGTCCGTGTTTCTCAATACTCGTCCGTATTTGTCTTGACACTCGTCTGTGTTTATCCCTCAGCGCGGTCGACACTCGTATGTGTTCACCTCTTTTGCCTTAATACTCGTCCGTATTGACCTCAACACTCGTCATGTTTATTTTTTAACACCCGTCCGTGTTCATCCCCAGTGAAGTCATCACTCATCTGTGTGGTCCCCATCTTTCCAACACACTTTAATCATACCCTTTATCGCTTATTCCTCAGTGGAATCGTCTCTTCCCCTGTAGAGTGCAAATATTATGGTTCTTTTAGTATTCAATCCCCTTCTACCTCAAACGTCTGAAAGCTGTTGCTATTCGAACCTTCAGGTTCAAGTTGATTGAATAAGGGCAGTTGTTGTACCACAAAATTTGCCCTCAGGTTCCTAAACCTAATTGGCTTTTGCTTCGCATACATATGCATTCGTTCATTAAGTCATACACTCATAACCATTCATTTGCATAATATCCTAAGGCACGTGGTCAAGGCCTTCTGAAGAATCATGGTTTTCTATTGGCTTATGGTTTCTACTCCATTGGGGATCAATTCCACTGGTGTTTTCATGGATCTTGGAATTAGGTTTTGAACTATCAAGTGCTCGGTTGCATCAAGGGATTATAAAATCAGGGTGTGAATTTAGATGTGTCATGGATTTCTTTCTAAGCAAGCCATAAGGTTATTTTCCCTCGAGATTCATCAAATATCAAGGCCACCTCCGTCTCAAGAGCCTCAGGGTACATTTTGAGGAGAATTAGGGTTTTCCTCCTACGGGTACTGAGCATGGTCATTTATGGTGGCAAGCGATATTACAAGTTATATCCTCTTGGTTGTGTGAGTAACAAAGGTCGAGCAAGAGTTTGTTTGAAGTGGATCATTATTTGTTTCCTTTTGATCTTAAGTGAAGGAGTTTGGATTTTCTCGTTGGTAGATGAACCGGTTATGTGATGAGTTTACAATGCGAGAAATCCAAATTCAAGTCATTATCTCAAGATTCATGAAGATTCAAACTTTCAAGGTCTACAAATTTGAATTCAAGGTTACAAAGTATATTTCTCTTTATTCTAAGCCAAGTCCCAAGATATTTTCAAGAAGTATGGTGCAAGCTTATTGGCCATGATTTGAGTCAAACCATTTAAGCCAAAGTCATGAAAGTTTGATCTTCAAGTTATGTACAAGAAGCATTACGAATTCAAATAGCAAATTGTCCTTAAAAAAACAAGGATTCAGATGAGTAAGTCACCATCCATTATAGAATTTGGAATTGCAAAAAGTCAAAGTTGTCACAAGAAGTGTTCTAAGGGAGGCTCATAATCTTACTATACTTGATTAAGGTGCCAAGAACAAATGAAGTTTACAAGTTACAAATCACAAGAATTTAGGAGGTGAATATTAAAAATATTTTTTGGTGAGTAGTAATGTTATTGAGGAGGTTGTGGACGAAGTTGTACGATATTATCATAGTGGTTTTGACGCATTTTAATAGAGACAAAATCTTGCGTAATACATTACAAGTAAATCCTACTGCTACAATATTAGTTAATATTTTCCCAAATAAAATGCACATGTAAGAGAGTCAAACAAATCTCCCCAAAATTCAAATGTGTAACATGGTGACCATTCCATTATCGGCATACAGAACATTTGTTGTGAAGCAAGGATTTGGAAGAAGTGGTCTGCCATCGGTGTTCCATTGACTGCAACGTTTTCTTATCCTCTGAAATTATTAATGCCAAGTCTTGTCGGTACTGCGACGGTTATAAAAATAAGGATAATCAAAGTTGAAATGCGGGAGAACATATGCCGGGGCGGAACAAAGGCGAGCACTAATTATAGTGCTTTCACCAATAAGCTTGATGTTGAGGAGCTTGAGATGCTGTTCAGATTGATGGAACTCTCAACAAGCTTTCCATCCCAAGGGAGATGACACAAAGGATTACATCAATATTATGCTGGATGACAAAACCACCTGTCCAAAATAAGAGCCAAGGTTGTTAATACAGGAAACATTCGAAACCGAAACCGACAAGTGAATCATCATCATCAAGAAAAATCAGCAAAAGATGGAAGGTGTTATCAACCAATAACAGCCATCATTAATTTCCAAATCGAAAACATCAAGTATTTGTAGCTTTCAATACGAAATCAATACGGTTTTGGCAAGAATTCGAAAGCCATCAATGTGCAAACACAATCAAGTTGGAAAGGAAAATAATCACGGAAAGATCACACGTTCTAAATCATAAATCAGCAGCCGTTATTTCCAAAACCAAAATTCAACACAATTTCAGTATTCAAGTCGAAATCGGTACAATTAATCCATTGAGCCTTTATAAAGCTATAACAATACGCACAAAGGAACACAACTTTCACATTAGAAGAACTCATTCATAGAGACACACACACAACACAGGGCAGCAAGAAAATTCACACAAAACAATTACCACATAATTTACAAACAAGCACATGTATTCGGAGGAAGAGACCGTGATAGCAAAAATAGAGAAATTGAATCACATATGCGAGAGCAACAACAACATACACCTACAACCGCAACATACAAATACGCAGAGGGAATCGAAAGAACAAAACACACAACGCACAGAAAGTAGAAAATTTCAAGTCTCAAAATCACTAACCCAAAGATCGCCGCGAGGTCGCGCCCGTCGTCGATGTCACGACGTTTCGCGTTTTGTAATCGGTAACTTATTTTCCATACTTGATGATTGCCTTGTCTGAATTTGTGTGTAAACTAGAGCAAGCATGGCGAAGGAAAGCACTGTAACACCCCAATTCCCATCGGGAATAAATAATACATAAATAAATCAGAGTAAATAAAATTTTTAAAAATCTTCATCGACTCGTCAAAACAATCTGTAAGCACTTTGCTTAATTCCAAACAATTCATTGCACACACTATCTAAGCCGGAAAGACACGTCTATTCCATCCAACATAATTCCGTCTACTATCAACAAGAGATTAAGGGTGATCAGTTCCTCAATTTGTCAATAGACATCCGACAATCATGATGGGGCATAAACCGTCTTTACCAAACTATAATAGCAATTCTTCCATCTTGTGCACAAAACTAACTAAAGCACAAATCCTTAGTTGACATAAACCTTGCCTCCGCATTCCCTCTGGAACCGGGAACAACACTGTCCAAACAACACTTACAATCTTGCAACCAACGCTCCACAACCGAAGCAACTTGGAGAAGCACAAGCTTCTCCCCCGCTTATCTCATTCTAAATCCTGCAAACAAAGGATTAGAAAACCAGAAAGTACTGACAGTGTTTCACACACATATCACATACTAATGAACGAACAACATCGATAGTATTCAACTGTCACACCAACTGACTCAACAACTTGGCCGGACGGACCGACCTGCTCTGGTACCACTAATGTAACACCCCAATTCCCATCGCGAATAAATAATACATAAATAAATCAGAGTAAATAAAATTTTTATCCTTAGACAGAAACAAGGATGCCACATTTAAAGAAAGCAAACACAATCCCTGCTCATAAATTTGAAACATAACACAAAATGGAATAAACATAAAAGGGAAACTTTTTCCAACAAAAAGGAAAGTTCAATTATGGAATAAAGCGGAAAGATCCATAACTGACTTGTTTTACAAAATAAATGGTTTTATAACATCAGAATATTCATACAAAGGTAATACAAAATAGATCCAACAAATGTATACATATATAACAAAAGCGTTCCCCGACTCCCGTGTTACGTATCAGAGCAGACAGACTGACAAACGGATGGAGAACTAATCTTCACAAAAGCCTCCAAGACTACTAATCTGCAATTGCCTCATAGAGCAATAAACCACAGCAGAAGGGTGAGAAATAACAACTAAATCAAGATTGCATAATAATATGCAAACACATATAAATTCACATGCATAATTATTCTCACCACAAGCATCACATACTAATACATATAGCATATCATAGATAATTAATACCATCATTGTAATGTACAACATCCCCATAAAACATAGCATATGTCTATACATAAAACATATCATCCATAATCCATACATTTATCACGAATGCATATCAAATCACCAATGCTATCACAAGCTCAACACATAATCAATCAATTCACAATTTTTCACACATAATCAACCCATTCATGATTTTCCACACATAATCAATCCATTCATGATTTTCCACACATAATCAATCCATTCATGATTTTCCATACATAATCAATCCATTCATGATTTATACAAATGCAAAGAGACTGACACAATGACTCTATGCAAATGCGGTACCATCCATCCATCATTCTCATCATTAATTCACTCAGGAATTATTGGAATCATCGTTTGTTACTTAGTGTAACTCCCCGTCGGGCAAACGATGTTCGCCGTCGCTTTAGGTCCTCTTTGTATAAGGCTCACGAGGTTTATGGATCGCTTTAGGTCCTCTTTGTATAAGGCTCACGATCCGATCGCTTAAGGTCCTCTTTGTATATGGCTCACGATCGTCTATAACGTCGCTTTAGGTCCTCTTTGTATAAGGCTCACGACCGTTATAGCAGATTTCCTCTAGAATCATTTCGTCGCTCACACCCACTAGGGCACACGACATCACAAGAATGCATATCATGATGCTTGGCATACAATGACTCATGACAATCAAATGCATACACATATACAACCATGTGAACCATTTCAACATCAATAATCATGCATTGCAATCAAACCCAAAACAATGCATTTCATCATAATCCACAAACCACAACAATTAGCATTTTAGCATATACACTCATATCAATTCACATCAAGAATTACTCACCATCAACCACAACAATCACAACAACTTATCACATGCTTCAACATCATACAAACCACAACAATCCCACAAAACATCATAACAACATACATTGATATTTAATCAAACAATGTATCTTACCACACAACAACATCATTATCACATACATCAACATCATATAAACCACATAAAAGCTCCATGTTATATAACAATAGTACACCACACTGTAAAACACTAACCGCACGCATTTAACGCGATAAAAACCCGACAACCCAACACTTTTACAAAACCACGACTTAAATAATTCACCTACTGCCCTCCAAACCATTTTTAATAGAAAGAATATTTCATTAGCTTTCCAACGCTTCGAACGGGGGTCAAAATGGACTTACGTTTCAAAAGTTATGGGTTTTCAAAGTTTTTCACAATTTTTACATTGGTTAATCGATTAACCTTATATTAACTATATTTGGTTAATCGATTAATGCTGTAATAGAAGCTGAAAAACCTGCGTTTTTTGACACAAAAACCCTCCAAAATCATCCAAAAACATCCCAATCATGCCAATAAGTAATCCCGACTAAATCCTATCATTTCCCGACTATTCTACGCGAACTATTCCGCATTCTAACCGTGAAAACATCGATTCCAATCAATTGTTCATCAATTTATCAAATGTAAAAACATTGTAAAACCAAGAAAATATTCAAACCATCACACACATATACATATACAATCGCAATATAATCGAAACTTCTCACCCTTACCCGATTAATCGCGCTTGAAACGGAGTATTGGAGATTTCCACTTCTCCTCTCTTTCTCTCCTCTTCTTTCCCTTCCTCTTCCTTTCTCTTTCTCTTCTTTTCTCTCTTTTTCTCTCAATTCTCTAATTATATAAATATCTAACTAATCAAATGACCATTTTACCCTTACGCCCAAATATCTCCCAAACGTTGTCAAAACGCGATAAAACATAAACATACCGATGAAAAACATATCGTGCAATAAAAGTTAAAAAGAAAAATATAATTTAATGCAAATATTTTACCTAACAGAGAAAATAACCAATTAACTCAATTAGCAGGTAAAATACAATAAATTCACACAATTCACAAAATTCACATAAATGAAATAAATAAATACAATTAAACAAATCGGGGCGTTACAACTCTCCCCCACTTAGACATTTTCGTCCTCGAAAATATAACTGAGACGAACAACTCCAGATACGACTCTCGCATCCGACTAACCAACTAACATGCCAACACTAGGCACACTACGAATAACACAAACTGACAAACCACCTTGCTAATAGCAGCTACAACAACGACACGACAACGAAGACAACTACAACGACAAGATGCAAAGCCCATACAATGCACTTGACGACTAACTAACGACTCAAAGAAAACCACGTTACCAACACTCAGGTAACACTCCCCTAATTCCCCACACCGAAATTAGCTACTCACGCTCGAACCATCACGATGGAAACGAGGCAACAACAAAAGCAAGAACCTAAAGTCCCACGACACAACATTGTTTCAACTACCTCTACATAACCACAATATCAACATCCTTGTCACACCACATTATTACAACAATGCTACGATTCACCAATCGAAAATACAACCAAAACATCCATCTACATAGTAGCCCATGAATAATATTTAAACCTTTCACCTAACACTTCCATTCTGAAACGTCCAATGGTCTCATCATTCCTACATGTTACAATGTTCAACCTATGAACTCTTACAACTCATGTAACACCCCTAATCTACACCCCCAACTAAAATAAGCGATAAAAGTTAATCAGAGTCTAATTAAAAATTCACGGCTTAGACAGAGGCATCACATCAATTTGAAACAAACATACAACAACCTGCTCATGTAGATATGCAACAATTCAGGTAGCACATAACAAAGGAGCTTAGCTCCTAACACCCACAATTCAGATGCAGAATAAAAGCGGAAAATCTGTAACTGAATGTCATATATATATATCATAAAAATTTGTTATATACAAAGTCAACCATGCACATCCAAAAGATACGTATACATAATACAAATAAGCACATAACGATCTCCCCGACTACCCGGTGCTACATATCAGAGCCGACCGACAAAATAATGAAGACCTAAGCTTCACAAAAAGACCTCCAATGTCTAATGTGCAATGCCTCGTAGAGCATTAAAAACAGCAGAAGGGTGAGAAACACAATCATAATATAATTGCATATAATTATATAATAACACGAAAATACTCACGTAAAATATTCTCACCACAACTTACACCAGAATTCAAAGGCAACACAACACCATGTATATTTCATATATCCATCTCCAATGCATATCAATACAATACAATTATCACCAACATAATTATATATATATATATATATATATATATATATATATATATATATATCTCAACTCATCAATTTCAATCACAATTCCACACAAAATCAATCCATTCATGATTTATGCAAATGCACAGAGACCGACACAATGACTCTATGCAATGCATATGCGGTACCATCCATCCATCATCTCATCACTAGTTCACTCAGGAACTATTGGAACCATCGCTTGTTACTTAGTATAACTCCCCGTCGGGAAAACGATGTTTCCCGTCGCTTTAGGTCCTCTTGGTATAAGGCGCACGACGTTTATGGATTGCTTTAGGTCCTCTTTGTATAAGGCGCACAATCTGATCGCTTTAGGTCCTCTTTGTATAAGGCGCACGATTGTCTATAATCATCGCTTTAGGTCCTCTTTGTATAAGGCGCACGATGTTATAGCGGATTCCCTCTGGAACCGTTTCGTCGCTCACACCCACTAGGGCACACGACATCATAAGAATGCATATCATGATGCTTGGCATACAATGACTCATGAGATTCAAATGCACAATATATGCAACCATCTCAATCAACAATAATCATGCTTTGCAATTCAAGCACAAAACAATGCATTTATTTGCCACACGGCCACAAACCATCATCACACCATCTAAACACATGCATTTACACCATACAACAGCACACAAGTCATACCATATCTATCAAAGGCATATTGCATGATAACACAGTAAATACATACAATTAAAATGGTACAAGTTGACAAAGCGAATCCTTTCCAAATTCTCGACATAATTTAATCAGCCAACAATCTCAAACCCAGTTTAATAAGAAAGAACATGCCAAAAGCTTTCCAACGCATCAAACAACGCCTCAAACTGACTTACGGATCAAAAGTTATAAAGAAAACAAATAGGGAAAATTGTCATGTTCGCAATGCGAAGCTCCTAGCGAGTCCTTCGCTTCTTCATTCGCAGTGCGAATGTCCCAGCGAACCATGGCAGAAGGAAAATAGCCTAAAAATTCCTAACGTTCGCAGTGCGAACTCCCAGCGAATGCTCGCTTTCCCCTTCGCAGTGCGAGTCTCCCAGCAAACAGTGGTAGAAAGAAAACAACACAAAACAGCACAAAGTTCGCAGTGCGAACCTCACGCAAACGTTCGCCCTCACCTTCGCAGTGCGAATAGCCAGCGAATGCTCGCTTTCCCCTTCGCTAGGGGATTCGCAGTGCGAACCTGTGAATTCAGCAAAACCCAGCAGCGCTGTTACATAACCCAAAACCATATTTTCCCCACCAAAACACTTCCAAACCAACACATAGCAATCAAAACATAACCCAATCATGGTAACTAGTATTCTACAACATTTACACCGATTTCCAACCGCGGAAACATTGATTTCTACTCGTTTATCTCATTTCAACCTATATTTGAAAACCAATAAAACTTCCACACAAACATACATATCATACACAAACATAGTATAATCGAGTTTCGCACCCTTACCCGATTAAATCGCGTTTGAAAAGTCGGTTGAATCGGTTCCCAAATCCACAAGTTTTCCTCTCTTTTCTTCTTTCTCTTCTCTTTCCTTCTTTCTCTTTTTCTTATCTTCTTTTTCTTTCCTTACTATTTTTCTCTCTTTCTATTTCTATTATATGAAAAATATAATATCTACCCAACAAAAGACCAAAATACCTCTACACTCAAATATCTCGCAAACGCTCCCAAAACGCGATAAAATATAATCACGATGAAAAATAACATATTTTCAAATAAAAGTCAAAAATAAAATAATATAATAATAAAATAATCAAAACGACTCAATTAAATAAAACTGACAAAAACTGGGGCGTTACAACTCTCCCCCACTTAGAAATTTTCGTCCTCGAAAATATTACCTGAGACGAACAACTCTGGATACGACTCCCGCATCCGACTCTCCAACTCCCAAGTCAAATTTCCCTCAGCAGCGCCTCCCCACGCTACTTTCACCAGTGCAATATCCTTGCACCTTAACCGCTTCAACTCGCGATCCAAAATCCTAACCGGTAATGCCTCAACCGTAAGGTTCTCCCTTACCTCTACCTCGTCCATCGGAATCACATGCGACGGATCCGGAACATACTTCCGAAGCTGTGAAACATGGAAAACATCATGCAAATTCGACAGACTCGGCGGCAACGCCACCCTATAAGCCACAACACCCACTCTCGCGGATATCTGGTAAGGACCAATAAACCGAGAAGTAAGCTTCTTCGACTTCAATGCACGACCAACACCCGTCACCGGCGTAACTCTCAAAAATATATGATCGCCCTCTTGAAACTCAAGATCTTTCCTCCTTTGATCATGATAACTCTTTTGCCTACTCTGAGAAGCCTTCATTTTCTCACGAATAAGTTTTACCTTGTTTGTAGTCTGTTGAACTAACTCCGGGCCAACCACCGCACTCTCACCAGATTCGTGCCAACACAACGGTGTTCGACATCTTCGTCCATACAACGCTTTAAAAGGTGCCATTCCAATACTAGAATGGAAACTGTTATTATACGTGAATTCAATCAACCCAAGATAACTATCCCAAGCACCACCTTGCTCAAGAACGCAAGCTCTCAACAAGTCTTCCAACCACTAAATCGTTCTCTCGGTCTTTCCATCCATCTGCGGATGATAAGCCGAACTCAATCTCAATTTAGAACCCAACACCTTTTGTAAACTTTCCCAAAATCTCGAAGTAAATCTCGGATCTCGATCTGAAACAATGGTCAACGGAACCCCATGTAATTTCACAATCACACTGATATAAATCTTTGCCAACCTCTCCAAAGAAAAACTGATGTCAATCGGAATGAAATGAGCCGATTTAGTCAGCCTATCCACAACCACCCAAATAGCATTATGTCCCCGCTGAGTGTTCGGCCACCCTGTCACAAAGTCCATAGAAATGCTATCCCATTTCCACTCAGGAATATCCAACGGTACCAATAAACCACTAGGCTTCAGATGTTCTACCTTCGACTTCTGACACGTCAAACACGCATACACAAATTGAGCCACATCCCTCTTCAATCCAGACCACCAGAAAATCTTCTTCAAATCTTGGTACATCTTATTAGCTCCCGGATGTATACTCAAATTACTCCGGTGTCCTTCCTCCAAAATCATCCTTTTCAACTCCGCATCATCTGGAATACAAATTCTACCTCGGAACCTCAAAACGCCATTATCATCCACTTTAAAGTCCTCATTTTCACTTTTAACTCCAACCGTCATCAAATCCAAAAATTTCACATCCAATTTCTGTTTCTCGCAAACGGTCAACAGAAAATCATTAGTAACCTTCAACATACCCAACCTCACACTGTCAGACGTCAATTCGCACACCAAACTCAAATCCCTAAACGCTTCCAAAAGTTCCCACTCCTTAGCCATCAAAGCAGACATATGCAACGATTTTCGGATTAACGCATTGGCTACCACATTAGCTTTACCAGGATGGTAACTCAAGCCAAAGTCGTAGTCCTTCAAAAATTCCAACCATCTACGTTGCCTCATATTAAACTCTTTCTGATCAAACAAGTATTTCAAACTTTTATGATCACTAAAGACTTCGAATCTTGCACTATAGAGATAATGCCTCCAAATCTTCAACACAAAAACCACAGCCGCTAATTCTAGATCATGAGTAGGATAATTTTTCTCATGAATCCTCAATTGCCTCGAAGCATAAGTCACAACCTTACCTTCTTGCATCAACACTCCACCTAGCCCAATCAAAGACGCATCACAATACGCCACAAACGGTTCACTAGAATTCGGCAAAATCAAAATCGGAGCTGTCGTCAATCTTCTCTTCAGCTCATTAAAACTTTCCTCACACCGAATATCCCAAATGAATGCTTGACCTTTACAAGTCAACTGGGTCAAAGGAAGTGCTAATTTAGAAAAACCTTTAATGAACCTTCGATAATATTCGGCTAAACCCAAAAAGCTTCTGATTTCAGTAACAGATCTCAGAGCCTCCCATTGTAGAACTGCATCTACTTTAGATGGATCCACAACAATACCATTTCCTGAAATCACGTGCCCAAGAAAACTCACTTCTGACAACCAGAATTCACACTTGGACAGCTTAGCAAAAAGTCTCTTTCCTTCAAAATTTACAACACCACACGCAAATGCTCTGCGTGCTCCTCCCGGGACTTAGAATAAATCAAGATATCATCAATAAACACAACAACAAAACGATCCAAATGCTCGTGGAAAATACGATTCATATACTCCATAAACACACCTGGCGCATTAGAAACCCCGAACGGCATCACCAAATATTCATAATGACCGTAACGTGTCCTAAAAGCCGTCTTCTGAATATCTTCCTCTTTCACCCTTATCTGATGATAACCTGATCTCAAATCAATCTTACTAAACACACACGTCCCTACCAACTGGTCCATCAAATCATCAATTCTCGGAAGAGGATACTTATTCTTAATCGTCACCTTATTCAACTGGCGATAATCAATACACAATCGCATACTCCCATCTTTCTTTTTCACCAATAAAACTGGAGCACCCCATGGCGACACACTCGGTCTCACAAACCTCTTTTCCAATAATTCGTTCAATTGCTTCTTTAACTCAACCAACTTAGATGCTGACATTCGATAAGGTGCCATAGATACAGGTCTAGTACCAGGAACTAGATCTATAGAAAACTCCACCTCTCTCTCTGGCGGTACATCCGAAATATCCTCAGGAAACACTTTTGGAAAATCACACACAACAGGAACCACATCAAGTGAAACTTGACTATCCACATTCAACGATGCAAACAACCCAAACAACTGAGCTTCATCCGCCCAAAGTTTCTTCAACTCTTTGGTAGATAAGAAACTCGACTCTTCGTCTTCTTCAAGAGAAGGAAATCTTACTAGCTTATGATAACAATCAATATGAAACCGATTAAACTGCAACCAATTCATACCCAGAACCACATCTAAACCCTCCAATGGCAAACACACCAAATCCATCTCAAATTCTTTACCATAAATAGTCAAAGAACAGCTTAAACAAACCAAAGAAGTAGTTACTGACCCCATTGCTGGAGTATCAATAACCATCTCACCACCCATCGAAGACAACACAAGATTCAAACGCTTCGCGCATTCAGACGAAATAAACGAATGAGTCACTCCGGTATCAATAATAGCAACTAAACGTGTACTATTAATAAAATAAGTACCTCTGATCAGACGGTCTGCACTTGTAGTCTGAGTTCCTGCCAATGCAAAAACTTTCCCACCAGCTGGAGCTTGCTTCGGTTTCGGACACTTTGTACTAATATGACCAGGTTCACCACAGTTGAAACACTTCGCCACATTCTTCCTCTTGCACTCAGCTGCAACATTCCCTAAACCTCCGTAATTAGAACACTTCCTCAAATCCTTCCTACATTCGAACTGACGATGTCCCACTTCACCACATCTGAAACATCTCAAAGAATTAGACATACCTCCTCCACTTGGCCTTCTCTCAAAATTCCCCCTATGTTTACCCTTATCAGCTGGTGTCGCATAAGGACCACTACGAAACTGTTGCTTCCCTTTCCTCTCGTTCACACTCTTATAGTGAGTAGAACGAGCCTTGCTATCTTCCTCATAAATCTTACAACAGTCCACCAAATCTGAAAACCTCTAAATCCTCTGATAACCAATTGCCTGCTTAATCTCAGGACGCAACCCGCTCTCAAACTTCACACACTTAGAAAACTCCGCAGTCGCTTCAGCATAATGTGGATAAAACTACACAAGCTCCACAAACTTAGCTGTATAATCAATAACAAACATGTTACCTTGTTTCAATTCCAAGAACTCAATCTCTTTCTTTCCTCTTACATCTTAAGGAAAATACTTCCTCAGAAACTCAATGCTAAACACAGCTCAAGTGATCTCCTCCTCTGCAGCTTCCAACACATGACGTGTACTAACCCACCAATCATCAGCTTCTTCCAGCAACATGTGAGTTCCCAGTCTCACCTTCTGATCCTCAGCACAATCCATCACTCGGAAGATTCTTTCAATCTTCTTAAGCCAAATCTGAGCACCATCAGGATCATGCCTCCCTTTGAAGACAGGCGGTTTGTTCTTCCTGAACTCATCATTACCAGCAGCATTAGGTGCACCCTGCACAACCCGAGCCATAGCTTGCATCGCAGCAGCTAAAGCAGCGTCATTCCTACCAGCCATATTCTGTTCATTTCCAATAACAGCAACTATGGTTAAACAAACAGCTCACCCAACCACAAACACCGACAAGGACTGACACAAACTGACACGGACTGGCTCTGATACCACTTAATGTAACACCCCCAATCTATACCCCAACTAAAATAAGTGATAAAAGTTAATCAGAGTCTAATTAAAAATTCACGGCATAGACAGAGGCGTCACATCAATTTGAAACATACATACAACAACCTACTTATATAGATATCCAACAATTCAGGTAGCACATTGTCATACCCCAAATTTGTCCTACCTGTATATATTTTCCATCCACTGACAATTATTCAGAAAAAATCAAAAAATATGTTGTCTTCAACTTCATTTGTCTTTTATTTGTTATCCATTTTTATTCATATCCACTTTTTAACCTTCTTTATCTACCCAATCTAATATCCATTTTTTAAATTCCATTATCCATTTTCATATCCAATTCATGTCCAAATTCACTTCAAATCCACTTTTCAATTTAATTTTTTCTAGATCCACAAGTATCCATTTATGTCCATAACCGTTTTCAATCATTTTTCTTTTTCTAACCAACTTCCATATTTCAAACTCAATTCAAATAATACCCAAATATCCATTTCACTTTAGATCAATTTTCAAATCCATTTTCAAATTCATTTTATTTCAATTAAACCACTTTCCAATCCATTCCCATATTCATTTCATATCCAAAAACAATTATCAAACAATCCAAATTAATCCATATCCTTTTTTTTAATGGACAAAGAGTCCATTTTCATTCCAAAATATCTATTACACCAAAAGAAAGTCTAAGTACAAATTATACAATTGACCAAAATCAAACTTTTTCACCTTAACCCTTAAATCTATTTTAGTAGTCCCTCCTATCCTTGCGTGCCTTTGAAAAAAAACCCAGGTCTTGCCAATCCCCACCATTTGCCTTACAAACCTGCAGTATAATCCACTACTAACCGTTACAAGACCGTTCCACAACGCATAACCCACCCTGTATCAATACTTAAGCAAAAAAATATGTGAATAAAAACAAGCCTTAAAAAAATTGTCAGCTGGTACAATACTACATCCGCTTACAAAATAACAACTGGAAGACCACCTCTTTTCAAATCTCTCCACCAGCCACAATGACAACGTGATTCTTGAAATCACAAGCCAACAATACTCCAAACCATACACTAATTAGCCACAACCTATGACGAGAGTGATAATTGCAAAAACAAATGACTCAGCACAAAAAAAAAAACTTGCAGAATAAAATAAAAACAAAGCCACTAACAGCAAAAGGAATCAAAACCATTACGCAAATCCTTCCGTACACAAATTCTTTCCAGCTCACAATATTCCCTCCAGTCCAATTCCACTTCTACCCTCTCATTCCTCTACAAATAGAGCCACCTCTTCCTTCATTGGGGAGGTTCGGGGGAAACAAAAAAGCTCTGCAAAATATCTTTTCCTCCAACATTAAAAACCATTCACAACCCACCAACCCAAAACCTCCTTCATATCCTTTTTCTTCAATCCGAATCAACCCTGCCAATTTCGTCACAAAAAACCTCGCCTTTAATCCTCCTTCACCCACCTTCGAATAATTTTTAACCCAAATCAACACAAATACCCGAACAACCATAAACCACAAACTCACACACAAACCCCAAACAACTCACCCCTGACCTTCATTTAATCGCAACAACTCCGAAACCCATACGATCCAAAAATAGAATAGAAGAGGTGGAAGAAAGAAAACGAGACAACACAAACCTGGATTTGGATATGGGTC
This sequence comes from Lathyrus tuberosus, assembly GCA_022829125.1. NCBI lineage: Eukaryota > Viridiplantae > Streptophyta > Magnoliopsida > Fabales > Fabaceae > Lathyrus > Lathyrus tuberosus. The sequence continues at coordinate 1,106,240 of JALAZF010000775.1, read as the reverse complement.
AGAGTCAACGCATCTGAATCGAGTCGAGAATCAAGTGAGACGCGAATAACGGTAGAGATTCGGATGGTTTCGTCCTTCGCTTTCGTTTTCATACCACTATGGCTACCGACTCTTTCTCTATTTTTGGTTTTGATTTGTTGTTGTTCTGTTTCTATTATTTTATTTGACAATATAAGGGACCGATTCATGACTTGATTTAGTGTTGTTGGGTTTTTCAAAGCCCATAGCGGGATCTATAGGCACACTCTCTTTCCATTATCCCCCCCCCCCTCTCTTTCCTTTGTTAGGCTTGTTTTTTTGAGATGGATGATGGGCCTGCTTAAGCCCATATGATTCCATGTTTTTATATACACCGCATTTCTATTTTGTTTACTATTTTCATTTGTTCAAACTTAAATAGTAGTTTTTTTTAGAATTTTACTATTAATCTTTGGATTCATATACTTTATTATTTCATTTTCTATTATTTTTTATTTTATTTCTCATTACAATTTTATTTTCCTTTAATTTTACTTTTGGGCCAATGATATAATATCATTCATAATTTAATCAAGTTGATTAAGTTTTGACATATTTGAGGCCTATCATTTATTTATTTGATTTATTCACTATTATTTATCTTTTTGGGTCTATGAAAACCAAACATCGATGATTTGTTGATTTCTCGATTAAATCTCGATAAGGGTGAGACCTTTATTCTTTTTCCTATTTATTTCAATTTTATTTCATTTTTATTCATTTTGGGTCAATGAAAACTAAATATCGATTGATTTATCGATTTCTCGATTAAATCTCGATAAAGGTGAGACCTTTATTCTTTTTCCTATACATTTTCGATTTTATAAGTTTTATTTTATTTTTATTCATTTTGGGTCAATGAAAACTAAATATCGATCGATTTATCGATTAAATCTCGATAAAGGTGAGACCTTTATTCTTTTTCCTATACATTTTCGATTTTATAATTTTTATTTTATTTTTATTCATTTTGGGTCCATGAAAACTAAATATCGATCGATTTATCGATTTCTCGATTAAATCTCGATAAAGGTGAGACCTTTATTCTTTGTATTCATTTTCTCGATTTAATTTCTTAATTGTCACTTTATATTTCTTTTATTTTCACTTTTGGTCCATGAAAGTCAAAGATCGTCGATTATCGATTTCTCGATTAAATCCGATTAAGACGAGACCAATTTTTATTTTATGTCAACTTTAATCTCTTGTCAATATTATCTTGTTTATTTTCCGTCGAATATTATCTCGATTATATTGTCGTTCATTCTTATCCATATTGTCCATATCATATTCAGGTTTATCTAATCATTTTGATTTGTTCAAATGCTTAATTCCCGATTAAAATACTTAACAAATCGTTTTCTTAATTAAATCGCGAAAGAATTGAGCTCTTGAGGTCTAGCACTTCTTGGGTTCTTGAGTGACCGCTATTGAGGCGCACGCCTTGGGTGGTGATCACTCGACCTTTCGCTCTTAAAACACTCGTCTTAACTATTGGAACAAAGTAATGCCATTGGAGTCTAGCATTCCACATGGTACTTTCGTTGTTCATCAAACAATATTTCATAACCAATCGAATGAAAAAGGTGTCATTGGGATCTAGCATCTTAATAATGCCCCGATTAATTGGTTGCGAGGCCGACGTCTCGTTTATTGAATAATCGTCATTCTCTCTAAAAACGCTTAACAAATCAAACCATTCTCAAACCAATCCTCGATTCGTCGTCGAGTCACTCTTCAAAACATTCTCGTAAGTCGAGTGTCTTTTGCCTCGTCGTCAAATGCACACTCGCACATCTCGCAGGTTTCGTTACTAGGAGCACCCCTAGGGACTAGTATTGATCCTCACCTTTTTTCTCAACCAATTCGACTCAATCTTTTTTAAACGCTTTTTTTAATCAACTAACGAAAGGAGGAGATTCTTGGAATCTAGCATTCCTTGGATCTTCGAATGAATGGCTCTTAAGGCACGCTCTTGGGTTGTTATTCATTCACTCTTTCGTCTTAAAACACTTAACCATTATTAAACATTTTCGCAATCAACTCACGAAAGAGCTGAGTTCTTGGAGTCTAGCATTCCTTGAATTCTTGAGTGAATGCTCTCAAGGCACGCCCTTGGGTTGTATGTCATTCAATCTTTCGTCTCCTAAAATTCAAACCCTAACCCCTCTTTTCGTGGGCGTACCACGAACTACGACTGCTCTGATTCTTTATTCTCGTCCGAATAAAGATACGTAGGCACAAGGTTGCGATGATCTTGGCGAGCACACTTTTTCTTTTTCCCCCGTTTGCGTCCACACTACCATCTTTTTCCGTCAAACCCCGTAGTCGAACTAAGATTGCTCTGATTTCTCATTCTCGTCCGAATGAGCATACGTAGGCCCGAGGTCGCGATGATCTTGCCGAGCACCCTATCCTAAAACCACCCCCTTTTCCCCTTAGTATCTTTTCCCTTTATTTTATCGCTTCGCGTTTACCATTGAGAAGAAAACAAACAAGCTTAGATAACATTTCCTCACAATTCGAACTAAGAGGTTCCCGTTGAGTACAACGGACGTGAGGGGGTGCGGTACCTTCCCCTCACGTAACCAACTCCCGAACCCAAAATGTGGTTACGACGACCATGTTCTTATCCGCTCTTTTGAAGGTTTTCTCGATATTTTCCTTTCCCTATTTTTGGGATAAATAAAGTTCGGTGGCGACTCTGTCGAACCGTTTTCCGCGCCTTTCCCGCGAAGGGTCGTGTCTTCGATTAAGCGATTTTTCGAGGTGCGACACACATAACAAAGGAGCTTAGCTCCTAACACCCACAATTCAGATGCAGAATAAAAGCGGAAAATCTGTAACTGAATCTCATATATATATATATATATCATAAAACTTTGTTATATACAAAGTCAACCATGTACATCCAAAAGATACGTATACATAATACCAATAAGCACATAACGATCTCCCCGACTACCCGGTGCTACATATCAGAGCCGACCGACAAAAGAATGAAGACCTAAGCTTCACAAAAAGATCTCCAGCATCTAATCTGCAATGCCTCGTAGAGCATTAAAAACAACAAAAGGGTGAGAAACACAATCATAATACAATTGCATATAATTATATAATAACACAAAAATACTCACGTAAAATATTCTCACCACAACTTACACCAGAATTCAAAGACAAAACAACACCATGTATATTTCATATATCCATCTCCAATGCATATCAATCATGCACAATACAATTATCACCAACACAATTATATATATATATATATATATATATATATATATATATATATATCAACTCATCAATTTCAATCACAATTCCACACAAAATCAATCCATTAATGATTTATGCAAATGCACAGAGACCGACACAACGACTCTATGCAATGCATATGCGGTACCATCCATCCATCATCTCATCACTAGTTCACTCAGGAACTATTGGAACCATCGCTTGTTACTTAGTGTAACTCCCCGTCGGGCAAACGATGTTCCCCGTCGCTTTAGGTCCTCTTGGTATAAGGTGCACGACGTTTATGGATTGCTTTAGGTCCTCTTTGTATAAGGCGCACAGTCCGATCGCTTTAGGTCCTCTTTGTATAAGGCGCACGATCGTCTATAATCATCGCTTTAGGTCCTCTTTGTATAAGGCACACGATGTTATAGCAGATTCCCTCTGGAACCGTTTCGTCACTCACACCCACTAGGGCACACGACATCACAAGAATGCATATCATGATGCTTGGCATACAATGACTCATGACATTCAAATGCACACATATATGCAACCATCTCAATCAACAATAATCATGCTTTGCAATTCAAGCCCAAAACAATGCATTTATTTGCCACACGGCCACAAACCATCATAACACCATCTAAACACATGCATTTACACCATACAATAGCACACAAGTCATACCATATCTATCAAAGGTATATTGCATGATAACACAGTAAATACACACAATTAAAATGGTACAAGTTGACAAAGCGACTCCTTTCCAAATTCCCGACATAATTTAATCAACCAACAATCTCAAACCCAGTTTAATAAGAAAGAACATGCCAAAAGCTTTCCAACGCATCAAACCACGCCTCGAACCGACTTACGGAACAAAAGTTATGAAGAAAACAAATTGGGAAAACTGTCATGTTCGCAATGCGAAGCTCCTAGCGAGTCCTTCGCTTCTTCATTCGCAGTGCGAATGTCCCAGCGAACCATGGCAGAAAGGAAAATAGCCTAAAAATTCCTAATGTTCGCTGTAACGCCCCAGTTTTGTCAGTTTTTATTTAATCGAGTCGTTTTGATTATTTTATTATTATTTTATTTTATTTTCGACTTTTATCTGAAAATATGTTATTTTTCAATGTTGTGATATTTTATCGGGTTTTGGGAACGTTTGCGAGATATTTGAGTGTGGGGGTATTTTGGTCATTTCATAATATTTTCATTTTGATAGAAAGAATAGAAAATAGAAAGAGAGAAAAATAGAGAGAAAGAAAAAGAGAAGAAGGAAAAAGGGAAGAAAAGAGGAGAAGAGAAGAAAAAGTGAGAAAATCTTGGAAAATCAAAGAAAACAACTTCTAGAATCGATTTAATCAGGTAAGGGTGCGAAACTCGGTTATTGTATACTTGTGTATGATTATGTATGTGTGTTTGTGGTTGTTATTGGATTGAAATGGACAAATTTAGTAAAAACCCATATTATGATAAATTGTTTAGAAATCGATTAAATGTGTTGGAAATCATGTTTTTAGTGTTCATTATTGTTGGTACATGATAGATACTTGTTGTTAGATATTGTATTGGTGTTTTTCTGAGTATTAGATGATTATTTGGGGGATTTTGGGTTGAACCCGTAACAGCAAGAACATGCAGAAATTTTTCTGGTTTTTCCAGGTGATACGCGTATGGGGCATGTTAATACGCGTATGGACCTTGACATTACGCGTAACATGGGCGAGGCATGGGCCAATACGCGTATGGATCTTCAATTTTCTCGGCCATCTGCCCATTTGCGTATGATACGCGTAACATTTTGGGGCAATACGCGTACGGTCATGGCACTACGCGTATTGAAATTTTAACGTGGATTTTGGGAAAAAAATGGTCTCTGCCCATACGCGTATGGCCTTGGGCAATACGCGTATGGCATGGCGAGGAATTTGGGCAATACGCGTATGGCTCAGGGCAATACACGTATGGCCAGGAGAATGGTAAAATGGAACTTTTCAAAATATCGTTTTCATTTTTCTTTCGTAACTTGAGTTCCGTTTATCCGATTTTTACATTCTTAGTATCGTTGGAAAGTTATTGAGTTGTACTTTCTCATTATGATGGTTTGGAAATTGTTAGCCAATTTAATTATGTCGGGAATTGGTAATAGTGTCGGTTTGTCGACTTTTGTCGTTGTAATTATGTGTAATTGATGGGTATTATGCAAGGTGCTGTTGAATGATGTAAATGCATGTGTTTAAATGGTGTCGTGATGATTTGTGGCCGTATGGTAATTAAATGCATTGTTTTGGGCATAAGTGCAAAGTGTGATTTTGTTGATGTGGAAGAATGCATTTATGTGTGCATATTAAATGTCATGAGTCATTGTATGTCAAGCATCATGATATGCATTGTGGTGATGTCCTGAGTGACGGTTTGATTCCAGAGGGAATCTGCTATAACATCGTGAGCCTTAAAAATAAGAGGTATGAATAGCCTTAAAACAAAGAGGACCGAAAGCGATCCATAAACGTAGTGAGCCTTATACAAAGAGGACCGAAAGCGACGGGGAACATCGTATGCCCGACGGGGAGTTACATTAAGTAACAAGCAATGGTTCCAATAGTTCCTGAGTGAACTGGTGATGAGAAATATTGGGAGTCGGTACCGCATGGCATGTGCATAGAGTCGTTGTGTCGGTCTCTATGCATTTGCATAAATCATAAATATGATTGACTATGTGTGAGGATTGTGAATGGATTAATCATGCGTGGAATTGATGAATTGATATTCTTGGTGATAATTGCATTATGTACGATTAATGTGCATTGGTGTTAGATACATGAAATGTGTATGATGTTGTGTGGTATTTGGATTCGGTTGTGTGTTGTGGTGAGAAATCTATATGTGCATTTCTGTGTTAATATATAATTATATGCAATTATATTATGATTGTTTTTCTCACCCTTCTGCTGTTTTATAATGCTCTATGAGGCATTGCAGATTAGAGTTGCTGGAGGTCTTTTTGTGAAGCTTAGGACTTCATTCTTTTGTCGGTCGGCTCTGATATGTGACACCGGGTAGTTAAGGAGGCTGTTTGTGATTATTGTGTATTATGTATATATATCTTTTGGCTTGTGCATGTATAACTTGATGTATGACAAACTTTTCATGTGATATATATATACGATATTTAGTTTTAGATTTTCCGCTTTTATTCTAAAATCTGAAATGTGGGTGTAAGGAACTGAGTTCCTCTGTTGATTGCTACCCCACTGTTGCATATCTTTATGAGCAGGTGTTGTATGATTTGTTTCATTTTAATGTGATTTCTCCCAGTCTATGCCATGATAATTTAGATACACTCTAATGAAATTTTGAATTTTCTTTTACTGCTTTATTTAATTGGGGGTATAGATTGGGGGTGTTACATTCGCAGTGCGAACTCCCAGCGAATGCTCGCTTTCCCCTTCGCAGTGCGAGTCTCCCAGCGAACAGTGGCAGAAAGAAAACAACACAAAACAACACAAAGTTCGCAGTGCGAACCTCACGCGAACGTTCGCCCTCACCTTCGCAGTGCGAATAGCCAGTGAATGCTCGCTTTCCCCTTCGCTAGGGGATTCGCAGTGCGAACCTGCGAATTCAGCAAAACCCAGCAGCGCTGTTACATAACCCAAAACCATATTTTCCCCACCAAAACACTTCCAAACCAACACATAGCAATCAAAACATAACCCAATCATGGTAACTAGTATTCTACAACATTTACACCGATTTCCAACTGCGGAAACATCGATTTCTACTCGTTTATCTCATTTCGACCTATATTTGAAAACCAATAAAACTTCCACACAAACATACATAATCATACATAAACATAGTATAATCGAGTTTCGCACCCTTACCCGATTAAATCGCGTTTGAAAAGTCGGTTGAATCGGTTCCCAAATCCACAAGTTTTCCTCTCTTTTCTTCTTTCTCTTCTCTTTCCTTCTTTCTCTTTTTCTTATCTTCTTTTTCTTTCCTTACTATTTTTCTCTCTTTCTATTTCTATTATATGAAAAATATAATATCTACCCAACAAAAGACCAAAATACCTCTACACTCAAATATCTCGCAAACGCTCCCAAAACGCGATAAAATATGATCACGATGAAAAATAACACATTTTCAAATAAAAGTAAAAAATAAAATAATATAATAATAAAATAATCAAAACGACTCAATTAAATAAAACTGACAAAAACTAGGGAGTTACAAGTCACACATGCATATACTAAATGTGCCACCTCACACTTTCGATGCACACTCTGATTTCTCGCAACAATCAAATCTACCAATTCCATATCCAACTTCTGACTCTCTCTAATATACCCAACCTTGCACTCTACTGCGTTATCTCACACACCAGACATAAGTCTCTGAACTGCTCAAATAATTCTAACTCCCTGACCATCAAAACAGACATGTATAAAAACTTTCGACTTAACTCATCAGGCACGACATTAACTTTACCAATAGGATAATTCGAGCCAAGATCATAACTAATCAGGAATTCCAACCATCCTCGCTGTCTCATACTATATTCCTTCCGACCAAACAGGTACTCAATATTCTCGTGATTACCAAACACTTCGAACCTAGAACCATAAAGATAATACCTCCAAATTTTCCAACACAATACCACCGCAACCAATTTCAAATCCTGAATAGTATAGACCCTTTTTATGAATCCTCAATTTTCGTAAAGCATAAGCTACGACTTTACCCTCTTGCATTAACACACTGACTAAGCTCATCAAGGACACATCACAATACCTCACAAACGGTTTATTAGGATTACACAGAATCAAAACTGGAGCCGTAGACAACTTCCACCTCAGCTCTCTGAAACTTTCCTTACAACGAACATCCAAAACAAACGACTCACTCTTTGCAAGTCAACGGAGATAACAGAAGTACTAACTTAACAAAGTCTTCCATAACCTGCAGTAACAACCAACTAAGCCCAAAAGTTTCTAATCTCCTTAACCGACTTTAGAATCTCTCAATGTAGAACTGCATCTATTTCTGGTGGATCCATAACCATACTCTCATCTGAAATAACAAACCAAGAAAACTAACCTTTTTCAACCAAAATTCTCACTCGAATAACTTAGCAGAAAGCTCCCTCTCTTTCAACCGTTGTAACTCAATCCTCAAATACTCTACATACTCATCCTTTGATTTAAAATAACTCAGAATATCATCCAATAAACACCACTATAAACTTATCCAAACAAGTATGGAAGATACGATTCATATACTCCACAACCATAACATATACAACCTTCAAAATTCATTCTGAGCTCGAAACAATTTATCCAAAATAGCTTAACAAACTCTGGTTACCATATTCCATATCAATTCTTTTTACAGGGTTCCAACTTACTCAAGGTTTCTGCTGACACGAGATCTCAACCCATAACAAAAGTAATACCATCAAGGAACTTCAAATTGTTCGCAATTCGTCACAATTCAAAACTCAAGCTATCCCGAACACAACCACAAGTTTCCATACTACTCACTGATTAACACGCAACCTCATGTTATCATCCTTTTCTTTAGCAACCATGTTGGACCTCTTCAAGTCAACACACTAATGTTTCATCCAAAAACACATCTGAAAACCATGCACAACTGACGGCCCATCACTGTGGCTTTCCTGCCAATTTCCTGAACACTATCATCACAAATATAACACCCCCAATCTATACCCCCAATTAAATAAAGCAGTAAAAGAAAATTCAAAATTTCATCAGAGCATATTTAAATTATCATGGCATAGACGGGGGAATCACATTATATTGAAACAAATCATACAACACCTGCTCAAAAAGATATGCAACAGTGGGGTAGCAATCAACCGAGGAATTCAGTTCCTTACACCCACATTTCAGATTCTAGAATAAAAGCGGAAAATCTAAAACTGAATATCATATATATATATATATATATATATATATATATATATATATATATATATATATATATATATATATATCACATGAAAAGTTTGTCATACATCGAGTTATACATGCACAAGCCAAAAGATATATATACATGATACAAATAATCACAAACGGCCTCCCTAACTACCCGGTGTCACATATCAGAGCCGACCGACAAAAGAATGAAGTCCTAAGCTTCACAAAAAGACCTCCAGCAACTCTAATCTGCAACGCCTCATAGAGCATTATAAAACAGCAGAAGGGTAAGAAAAACAATCATCATATAATTGCATACAATTATATATAACACCAAAAATACACATATATACGGTTCTCACCTAAACTCACGCCATAATTCAAACACAATACAACACAATGTATAATTCATTTTTCCATCACCAAGGTATACCAACCATGCACAATACAAGTATCACCAACACATATCCATATATCAATTTATCAATTTTATCCACAATTCCACACATAAACAAACCATTAATGATTTATGCAATGCAAGAGAATGACACAACGACTCTATGCATATGCATATGCGGTACCGTCTTCCAATGTTTCTCATCACTAGTTCACTCAGGAACTCTGCTGGAATCATCGCTCGTTACATCACTGTAACTCCCCGTCGGGCATACGATGTTCCCCGTCACTCACACCCCACACGAGCACACGACATTTATGGATCGCTCACACCCCACACGGGCACACGACCCAATTGCTCACACCCCACATGGGCACACGATCGTCTATAATCATCGCTCACACCCCACACGGGCACACGACGTTATAGCGGATTCCCTCTGGAACCAAACCGTCACTCAGGACGTCACAACAATGCATATCATAATGCTTGGCATACACACACTTATGACATTCAAATACACATATAAATGCATTCATCTCCATCAACAAAATCACACTTTGCACTTAAGCCCAAAATAATGCATTTAATTGCCATACGGCCACAAATCATCACCACACCATCTAAACACATGCATTTATATTATACAACAGCACCTTACATGATACACGTCAATTACGCACAATTACAACGAAAAAAGTCGACAAACCAACACTATTCCAAATTTCCGACATAATTAAATTGGCTAACAATTTCCAAATCATCATAATAAGAAAGTACAGCTTAATAGCTTTCCAACGATACCAAGAATGTTAAAAATGGATAAACGGAACACAAGTTACGGACTAAACAAGAAAAGACATCGCGAAAAACCCCGTTTTGCAATTTTCCTGACTATACGCGTATTGCCCTGATTCCTCGCCATTCCATACGCGTATTGCCCAAGGTCATACGCGTATGGGCAGAAATCCATTTTTACCCAAAATTCACGTTTAAAAGTACAATACGCATAGTGCCAACACCATACGCGTATTGCCCTCAAGTGTTACGCGTACCATACGCAAATGGCCAAAATACCCCCACACTCAATTATCTCGCAAACGTTCCCGAAACGCGATAAAATATCACAACATGAAAAATAACATATTTCCAAATAAAAGTCGAAAATAAAATAATAATAAAATAATCAAAACGACTCGATTAAATAAAAACGGACAAAACTGGGGCGTTACAACTCTCCCCCACTTAGAAATTTTCGTCCTCAAAAATATACCTGAGACGAACAACTCTGGATACGACTCCCGCATCCGACTCTCTAACTCCCAAGTCAAATTTCCCTCAGCAGCGCCTCCCCACGCCACTTTCACAAGTGCAATATCCTTGCCTCTCAACCGCTTCACCTCGCGATCCAAAATCCTAACTGGTAATGCCTCAACCGTAAGGTTCTCCCTTACCTCCACCTCATCCCTCGGAATCACATGCGACGGATCCGGAACATACTTCCGAAGCTGTGAAACATGGAACACATCATGCAAATTCGACAGACTCGGTGGCAACGCCACCCTATAAGTCACAACACCCACTCTCGCGGATATCTGGTAAGGACCAATAAACCGAGAAGTAAGTTTCTTCGATTTCAATGCACGACCCACACCCGTTACCGGTGTAACTCTCAAAAATACATGATCGCCCTCTTGAAACTCAAGATCTTTTCTTCTCCGATCATGATAACTCTTTTTCCTACTCTGAGAAGCCTTCATTTTCTCACGAATAAGCTTCACTTTTTCCGTAGTTGTTGCACCAACTCCGGCCCAACCACCGAACTCTCACCAGATTCGTGCCAACACAACAGTGTTCGACACCTCCGTCCATACAGTGCTTCAAACGGCGCCATTCCAATACTTGAATGGAAACTGTTATTATACGTGAATTCAATCAATGCAAGATAACTATCCCACGCACCACCTTGTTCCAAAATACAAGCTCGCAACAAATCTTCCAATGACTGAATCGTCCTCTCCGTCTGACCATCCGTCTGCGGATGATAAGCCGAACTCAATCTCAATTTAGAACCCAACGCCTTCTGTAAACTTTCCCAAAATCTCAAGGTAAACCTAGGATCTCGATCCGAAACAATACTCAATGGAACCCCATGCAACTTCACGATCACACTGAGGTAAATCTCTGCCAACCACTCCAAAGAAAAACTGATGTCAATCGGAATGAAATGAGCCGATTTAGTCAGCCTATCAACAACAACCCAAATAGCATTATGCCCTCGCTGTGTATTCGGCAACCCTGTTACAAAATCCATCGAAATGCTATCCCACTTCCACTCAGGAATATCCAACAGTTGCAACAAACCACTAGGCCTCAGATGTTCTACCTTCGATTTCTGACAAGTCAAACATGCATAAACAAACTGAGCCACATCTCTTTTCAATCCAAACCACCAGAAAATCTTCTTCAAATCCTGATACATCTTATTCGCTCCCGGATGTATACTCAAATTACTCTGGTGTCCCTCCTCCAAAATCATCTTTTTCAACTCCGCATCATCAGGAATACAAATTCTACCTCGGAACCTCAAAACACCATTAATATCCACTTGAAAATCACTATTCGTATCTTTTCCTCCCACCAATATCAAATCCACAAATTTCACATCCAGCTTTTGTTTCTCACTAACAGTCATCAGAAAGTCATTAGTAATCGTCAGCATTCCAAGCCTTACACTATCCGATGTCACTTCACACACCAAACTCAAATCTCTAAACAATTCCAAAAGTTCCCACTCTTTAACCATTAAAGCGGACATATGCAACGATTTTTCGGCTCAACGCATCGGCTACCACATTAGCTTTACCAGGATGGTAATTCAAGCCAAAGTCGTAGTCCTTCAAAAATTCCAACCATCTCCGTTGCCTCATATTCAACTCTTTCTGATCAAACAAATATTTCAAACTTTTATGATCACTAAAGACTTCAAACCTCGCACCGTAGAGATAATGCCTCCAGATCTTCAACACAAAAACCACAGCCGCTAATTCAAGATCATGAGTAGGATAATTCTTCTCATGCACTCTCAACTGCCTCGAAGCATAAGCCACAACCTTACCTTCTTGCATCAGAACACCACCTAGACCAATCAAAGAAGCATCACAATAAACCACAAATGGTTCATTAGGATTCGGCAAAATCAAAATCGGAGCTGTCGTCAATCTTCTCTTCAGCTCATTAAAACTTTCCTCACACCGAATATCCCAAATGAACGCTTGCCCTTTACAAGTCAACTGGGTCAAAGGAAGTGCTAGTTTAGAAAAACCCTCAATAAACCTTCGATAATATCCGGCCAAACCCAAAAAGCTTTGAATTTCAGTAACAGATCTCGGAGCCTCCCATTATAGAACTGCTTCTACTTTAGATGGATCCACAGAAATACCATTACCTGAAATCACGTGCCCAAGAAAACTCACCTCCGACAACCAGAATTGACACTTGGACAATTTGGCAAAAAGCTTCCTTTCTTTCAAAACCTGCAAAACAATACGCAAATGCTCCGCGTGCTCCTCCCGAGACTTAGAATAAATCAAAATGTCATCAATAAACACAACAACAAATCGATCCAAATGCTCGTGAAAAATACGATTCATGTACTCCATGAACACACCTGGCGCATTAGAAACCCCGAACAGCATCACAGAATATTCTTAATGATCGTATCGTGTCCTAAAAGCTGTCTTCTAAATATCTTCCTCTTTCACCCTAATCTGATGATACCCTGATCTCAAATCATCTTACTGAACACACAAGCACCCACCAACTGATCCATCAGATCATCAATTCTCGGAAGAGGATACTTATTCTTAATCGTCACCTTATTCAACTGGCGATAATCAATACACAATCGCATACTTCCATCCTTCTTTTCACCGATAAAACTGGAGCACCCCAAGGAGAAACACTTGGTCTCACAAACCTCTTCTCCAACAACTCATTCAACTGCTTCTTTAACTCAACCAACTCAGATGCCGACATACGATAAGGTGCCATAGAAACAGGTCTAGTACCAGGAACTAGATCTATAGAAAACTCCACCTCTCTCTATGGCGGCAAGTCTGAAATATCCTCAGGAAACACTTCCGGAAATTCACACACGACAGGAAACACATCAAGTGAAACTTGACTATCCACAGTCAAAGATGCAAACAACCCAAACAACTGAGCTTCATCCGCCAAAAGTCTCTTCAACTCTGGTAGATAAGAAACTCGAGTCTTCGTCTTCCTCAAGAGAAGGAAACCTTACCAACTTATGATAACAATCAATATGAACCCTATTGAATTGCAACCAATTCATACCCAGAACCACATCTAAACCCTCCAACGGTAAACACACTAAATCCATCTCAAAGTCTTTACCATAAATGGTCAAAGGACAACTTAGACAAACCAAAGAAGTAGTTACTGACCCCATTGCTGGAGTATCAATAACCATCTCACCATCCATCAAAGACAACACAAGATTCAAACGCTTCGCGCACTCAGATGAAATAAACGAATGAGTCGCTCCAGTATCAATAATAGCAACTAAAGGCGTACTATTAATAAAACAAGTACCTCTGATCAGACGATCTGCACTTGAAGTCTGAGTTCCCGCCAATGCAAACACTTTCCCACCAGATTGAGCCTGCTTCGGTTTCGGACACTTCGTAATAATATGACCAGGTTCACCACAGTTGTAACATTTCACCACATTTTTCCTGGCACAATCAGCTGCAACATGTCCTACACCTCCACAATTAGAACACTTCCTCAAATTTTTCCTGCACTCAAACTGACGATGCCCCAATTTCCCACATTTATAATACCTCAGAGGACCAGACATTCCTCCTCCACTTGACCTTTTCTCAAAATTTCCCCTTTGTTTACCCTTATCAGCTGGTGTTACATACGGACCACCACGGAACTGTTGCTTCCCTTTCCTCTAACTCACACTATTGTAATGAGTAGAACTAGCCTTACTATCGTCTTCATAAATCCTACAACAATCCACCAAATCAGAAAACCTCCGAATCCTTTGATAACCAATTGACTGCTTTATCTCAGGACGCAATCCGTTCTCAAACTTTACACACTTAGAAAATTCCGCAGTCGCTTCAGCACAATGAGGATAAAACTGCACAAGCTCCACAAACTTAGCAGTATAATCAACAACAGACATATTACCTTGTTTCAGTTCCAAGAACTCAATTTCCTTCTTTCCTCTTACATCTTCAGGAAAATACCTCCTCAGAAACTCAGTGCTAAACACAGCCCAAGTAATCTCTTCCTCGGCAGCTTCCAACACACGATGTGTACTAACCCACCAATCATCAGCTTCTTCCTGTAACATGTGAGTACCCAGTCTCACCTTCTGATCCTCAGCACAATCCATCACTCGGAAAATCCTTTCAATCTCTTTCAGCCATATCTGACCACCATCAGAATCATATCTTCCTTTGAAGACAGGCGGTTTGTTCTTCCTGAACTCATCATTACCAGCAGCATTAGGTGCACCCTGCACAACACGAGCCATAGCTTGCATAGCAGCAGCTAAAGCAGCATCATTCCTACCCGCCATATTCTGTTCATTTCCAATAACAGCAACTATGGTTAAACAAACAGCTCATCCGAACACCAAGACCGACAAGGACTGACATAACTGACACGGACTGGCTCTGATACCACTTAATGTAACACCCCCAATCTATACCCCCAATTAAATAAAGCAGTAAAAGAAAATTCAAAATTTCATCAGAGTATATTTAAATTATCATGGCATAGACGGGGGAATCACATTATATTGAAACAAATCATACAACACCTGCTCAAAAAGATATGCAACATTGGGGTAGCAATCAACCGAGGAACTCAGTTCCTTACACCCACATTTCAGATTTTAGAATAAAAGCGGAAAATCTAAAACTGAATATCATATATATATATATATATATATATATATCACATGAAAAGTTTGTCATATATCGAGTTATACATGCACAAGCCAAAAGATATATATACATGATACAAATAATCACAAACGGCCTCCCTAACTACCCGGTGTCACATATCAGAGCCGACCGACAAAAGAATGAAGTCCTAAGCTTCACAAAAAGACCTCCAGCAACTCTAATCTGCAATGCCTCATAGAGCATTATAAAACAGCAGAAGGGTGAGAAAAACAATCATCATATAATTGCATACAATTATATATAACACCAAAAATACACATATATACGGTTCTCACCACAACTCACGCCATAATTCAAACATAATACAACACAATGTATAATTCTTTTTCCATCACCAAGGTATACCAACCATGCACAATACAAGTATCACCAACACATATCCATATATAAATTTATCAATTTTATCCACAATTCCACACATAAACAAACCATTAATGATTTATGCAATGCAAGAGACCGGCACAACGACTTTATGCATATGCACATACGGTACCGTCTTCCAATGTTTCTCATCACTAGTTCACTCAGGAACTCTACTGGAATCATCGCTCGTTACATCACTGTAACTCCCCGTCGGGCATACGATGTTCCCCGTCGCTCACACCCCACATGGGCACATGACGTTATAGCGGATTCCCTCTGGAACCAAACCGTCACTCAGGACGTCACAACAATGCATATCATGATGTTTGGCATACAAGGACTCATGACATTCAAATACACATATAAATGCATTCATCTCCATCAACAAAATCACACTTTGCACTTAAGCCCAAAACAATGCATTTAATTGCCATACGGCCACAAATCATCACCACACCATCTAAACACATGCATTTACATTATACAACAACACCTTACATGATACACATCAATTACGCACAATTACAACGACAAAAGTCGACAAACCAACACTATTCCAAATTTCCGACATAATTAAATCGGCTAACAATTTCCAAATCATTATAATAAGAAAGTACAGCTCAATAGCTTTCCAACTATACCAAGAATGTTAAAAACGGATAAACGGAACACAAGTTACAGACTAAACAAGAAAAGACATCGCGAAAAACCCCGTTTTGCAATTTTCCTGACTATACGCGTATTGCCCTGAGCCATACGCGTATTGCCCTGATTCCTCGCCATTCCATACGCGTATTGCCCAAGGTCATACGCGTATGGGCAGAAATCCATTTTTCCCCAAAATTCACGTTTAAAAGTACAATACGCGTAGAGAAACACCATACGCGTATTGCCCTCAAGTGTTACGCGTACCATACGCAAATGGACAGATGGCCGAGCAAAATGAAGCTCCATACGCGTATTTCCCAGTTTTCTTCAATGCCATACGCGTATTGCCTTGACCAATACGCGTATTGCCTTGAGTGATACGCGTACGGGCAGTGGAAATTCCAGAAATTTTTCTGCAGAATTTTTCTGCGTTTTTCCAACCAAAATCCACCCATTTTCATCTATACACCAGAAAAATTATCAATACAATGTCTAACAACAGGTATCTAACATGTATCAACAATAATAGACCTAAAAACATAATTTCCGATACAATTAAATCGATTTCTAATCAATTTTACATAATATGGGTTTTACTAAAGATTTCCATTTCAATCCAATAACAATAAAAAACATACATACATAATTATACACAAGCATATAATAATCGAGTTTCGTACCCTTACCCGATTTAATCGCGTTTAGAAAAGTCGGGAGATCGATTTCTTGATTTCCAAGTTTTTCTCTCTTTTTCTTCTCTTCTTCTCTTTTCTTTCCCTTTTCCTTCTTCTCTTTTTCTTTCACTCTATTTTTCTCTCTTTCTATTTTCTATTCTTTCTAACTTAAGGAAAATATCATGAAATGACCAAAATACCCCCACACTCAATTATCTCGCAAACGTTCCCGAAACGCGATAAAATATCACAATATTGAAAAATAACATATTTCCAAATAAAAGTCGAAAATAAAATAAAATAATCAAAACGACTCGATTAAATAAAAACGGATAAAACTGGGGCGTTACAACAAACATGACAAACATCTGAGTTTCACTTCCTAAAAGTTCTCCTACTTACTTAGTAGATCCAAACCTCAAATCTTCACCTTCGTCAAATTTGAGTTCACAATCTACTCTCTGAGAACAACCATTAACGATAACCAATCGTTCTCTCTCAATGACTTCCCAACTGGACCAACATACCAAAACCTCTAATCCGTCTCATCTTCCGATATAAAAATCTTCATCGACTCGTCAAAACAATCTGTAAGCACTTTGCTTAATTCCAAACAATTCATTGCATACACTATCTAAGCCAGAAAGACACGTCTATTCCATCCAACATAATTCCGTCTACTATCAACAAGAGATTAAGGGTGATCAGTTCCTCAATTTGTCAATAGACATCCAACAATCATGATGGGGCATAAACCGTCTTTACCAAACTATAATAGCATTTCTTGCATCTTGTGCACAAAACTACCTAAAGCACAAATCCTTAGTTGACATAAACCTTGCCTCCGCATTCCCTCCAGAACCGGGAACAACACTGTCCAAACAACACTTACAATCTTGCAACCAACGCTCCACAACCGAAGCAACTTGGAGAAGCACAAGCTTCTCCCCCACTTATCTCATTCTAAATCCTGCAAACAAAGGATTAGAAAACCAGAAAGTACTGACAGTGTTTCACACACATATGACATACTAAGGAACAAACAACATGGACAGTATTCAACTGTCACACCAACTGACTCAACAACTTGGCCGGACGGACCGACCTGCTCTGATACCATTAATGTAACACCCCAATTCCCATCGCGAATAAATAATACATAAATAAATCAGAGTAAATAAATTTTTTATCCTTAGACAGAAACAAGGATGCCACATTTAAAGAAAGCAAACACAATCCCTGCTCATAAATTTGATACATAACACAAAATGGAATAAACATAAAAGGGAAACTTTTTCCAACAAAAAGGAAAGTTCAATTATGGAATAAAGCGGAAAGATCCATAACTGACTTGTTTTACAAAATAAATGGTTTTATAACATCAGAATATTCATACAAAGGTAATACAAAATAGATCCAACAAATGTATACATATATAACAAAAGCGTTCCCCGACTCCCGTGTTACGTATCAGAGCAGACAGACTGACAAACGAATGGAGAACTAATCTTCACAAAAGCCTCCAAACCATTTTTAATAGAAAGAATATTTCATTAGCTTTCCAACGCTTCGAACGGGGGTCAAAACGCACTTACGGTTCAAAAGTTATGGGTTTTCAAAGTTTTTCACAATTTTTACATTGGTTAATCGATTAACCTTATATTAACTATATTTGGTTAATCGATTAATGCTGTAGTAGAAGCTAAACAACCTGCGTTTTTTGACACAAAAACCCTCCAAAATCATCCAAAAACATCCCAATCATACCAACAAGTAATCCCGACTAAATCCTATCATTTCCCGACTATTCTACACGAACTATTCCGCATTCTAACCGTGAAAACATCGATTCCAATCAATTGTTCATCAATTTATCAAATGTAAAAACATTGTAAAAAAAAGAAAACATTCAAACCATCACACACATATACATATACAATCGCAGTATAATCGAAACTTCTCACCCTTACCCGATTAATCGCGCTTGAAACAGAGTATTGGAGATTTCCTCTTCTCCTCTCTTTCTCTCCTCTTCTTTCCCTTCCTCTTCCTTTCTCTTTCTCTTCTTTTCTCTCTTTTTCTCTCAATTCTCTAATTATATAAATATCTAACTAATCAAATGACCATTTTACCCTTACGTCCAAGTATCTCCTAAACGCTATCAAAACGCGATAAAACATAAACATACCGATGAAAAACATATCGTGCAATAAAAGTTAAAAAGAAAAATTTAATTTAATGCAAATATTTTACCTAACAGAGAAATTAACCAATTAACTCAATTAGCAGGTAAAATACAATAAATTCACACATTTCACAAAATTTACATAAATGAAATAAATAAATACAATTAAACAAATCGGGCGTTACAAGCACGATGCGGTGGGAGTAGCTAGTGGAGAAAGAAGGCGAACACTGAGGGAGTGGGTGAAAGCGAGAAGGAGAAAGTGAGAAGGATGTTGAGTGATTTCTCTTTCTTTTGTTGGTAGGGTGTTGGTGGCATGTCGACCTATCCCATCCGGCCCAACATCTCTTTTTTTCCTCACTTTTCTGTCAAAATTTACATGGGCCTACAACAATGGCCCGTGTTGTTTTTTTATGTGTTATTTTTGGTGTGGAAGATGGGCTTTGCTAAGAGCCCGATATTTTTTCCAAACACCACTATCCCATTTTTGCATTTTTTTGTTATAGTTTTTTTAAGATTTTATTTACTTGTTCTTTTCTTTAATTAATAATAGGGTTAAATAAGTTTTAGGTCCCTCTAAATATAGCGATTTTCAATTTTAGTCCCTCAAAAATTTTACTTTAAGAATTGGTCCCTACAAGATTTTCCGTCTCAATGAATAGTCCCTGACGTCAAATGGGAGTAACGGCTGCTGATGTGGCTGCGCCACGTGGCAATTTCTTCCATTTTTTATTTTTATATTCATAAATCCATAATTCGTAGCTAATTT
The DNA here is from genome assembly GCA_022829125.1 of Lathyrus tuberosus. Classification (NCBI taxonomy): domain Eukaryota; kingdom Viridiplantae; phylum Streptophyta; class Magnoliopsida; order Fabales; family Fabaceae; genus Lathyrus; species Lathyrus tuberosus. The sequence goes on along the minus strand of JALAZF010000775.1, from coordinate 1,085,984 downwards.
GTAGCTAATTCGAAACCAATTCCTAGCTAGTTCTGAAAATTGAGACTTTCTAAACCCAGTATTCGTAGCTAATTCGTCGCTAATTCGTAGCTAATTCGAAACCAATTCGCAGCTAATTCTGAAAAAAAAAATATAATCAACTTATTAAATCTAATTAACAACCTTTTTTTTTGTTTAATTTCGTATAGCCATCAAAAGTGAATCATCATCATCAAGAGAAAACTTAAGTCACATTTGAGAAAATGAATTCAACAATTAGAACTATAGTATATGTTAAATAGCAGGCCGTGTGATTACAAATCCCAATTGGCATTATGTTTGATAAAACTTAAGTCACATTTGAGAAAATGAATTCATCAGAAGAAGAACAAACATTTTGCGCACTTATTCTCTCTCCGTTCCTCATTCTAAATCCTATTTCTCCTCTCACCATCCAATCATGGACATTCTTCTCTAACGACGTTCATGGCGACCGGCGATGATACCTCAAAACGCAAAGGTTCCCAACGCTACCCGACCTATATTCCCACCTACAAAACAAATCTGGCCATGCATTCTTCTAGTTCTAATCCTAACTCCTCCAATAAGAGAAAACTGCATCAAACCCTAAATAAAAAAAATCTATCAATTGTGACTTGAACAAGGAAGAATACAACAATTACCACATGGTCTCATATCAGCAAATCAAAGCAAAGCAATCATGGAGAAAGTGAAGGATAACTACCTGATACGAATTGCTCCCGGCGATGTTGCTTTTTCCAGCAACGGATGTCGATCTCCGGTAAGCTCCTTTTCCTCTTTCTACTTCACTCTTATCCACTTCTTTCTACGCGTGTTGTTTGTTCTCTGTTTCTGATGTTTTGATTCCCTTCTATGCTGCCTCTGTATGTTCTTCTTCTCCCATGAATCGTGCGTATGAGTTGTGATAATTTTCTGCCCTTGTGTGGTATCTGTGATCAACTACTATGCGTGTGTGTTTGCACTTGAGTGAATTTCTGAATGTTTCTCAGGTTTGTGCGTGTAAATTGATTGGTATGTATGCAGTGAGTTTCTTCTGGTGTGAATTCCGCGTGTGAGTTCGTGATGGTGTTTTTTGAGTGTGTAATTATTTGCTCTGTTGTGTATGTGAATTTCTGATGTGGATTGATGAACTTTCTAGGTGTGGAAAGCTACTGTCTATTACTGGTGTGTGAAGCTGTTCGTGTATTTTTTTTGCAAGTTTTGTGCGTGTCCATTGTGTTCTGAGTGCATCCTCTCTTTATAGGCATGTGGCAATTAATCTTGCGATTTCGAAATTAAAGGTGATATTGATTCTTTCTCTTTTGGTGACTCTGTTCAGAGATTTTTGCGATTTCTTGTAATTGATGGTGGTGATCCAACCTTTCTATGTTCATCGAGTTATTGCTTGCTGTTTCTATTTTGTTCCCATCTGATAACTTGCCTTTCTTATTGATTTCTCGATTGTTGATGTCGGTTTCGCGTGATTTTCGGCCATAAACTTGTGATGAAATTATATTAATGTATTTCCATTTTCAAACTGTGATGTTGCCTTTTAATTTAGGAAATGTTTGATTATATTGGAACTGTAACACTTTCCCGTTTTTGCTGATTTTCTCTTGATGATGATGATTCACTTTTGATGGCTATACGAAATTAAACAAAAAAAAGGTTGTTAATTAGATTTAATAAGTTGATTATATTTTTTTCAGAATTAGCTACTAATTAGCTACAAATTGGTTTCGAATTAGTTGCGAATACTGGGTTTAGAAAGTCTCAATTTTCAGAATTAGCTAGGAATTGGTTCCGAATTAGCTACAAATTAGCTACAAATTCTGGATTTATGAATATAAAAAATAAAAAATGGAAGAAATTGCCACGTGGCGCAGCCACATCAGCAGCCGTTACTCCCATTTGACGTCAGGGACTATTCATTGAGATGGAAAATCTTGTAGGGACCAATTCTTAAAAGAAAATTTTTGAGGGACTAAAATTGAAAATCGCTATATTTAGAGGGACCTAAAACTTATTTAACCCTTAATAATATGTGACAATTTTTTTTTTATAATGTGTGATTAACTTTTAAATATAATGTGTGATCAATTTTCAATGCAAATTCGTGGTTCATCATTGATTAGTATTTATGCCTAATTGTGATTGAGTCTGTATTTAACTGAAAGGTGTGGTTAAGTCGTAGTTAAGTTGCGATTAGTCTTCAGTTTAAGCTTGTGAATTTCTTGATACAAGCTTGTTGTGGATTTCTATCATGATTTTGATACATGTGCTTGATGGTTGTTCTTGATACATGACGCTATTGATTGCTTGCTTGTGTGACTTGCCATGTTCCCTTAGGATTCTTGATTTAAGTTCTATCTTGATTACTTGGAATTCGAATTAGACTTTAGAATTAACTATCACATGACAACATTAAGTTAGATCCCCCTTTCAACCTAACCTTAGGACCATTTGACATGACAACATTTAGGACCAAGTCTCTCTTAGACCTTCCGTTTTTCTCTTCTCTCTCTTAATACAAGTAAAATACTTAATAACTACGATGTGTATTGTGCGCCACGAGCCTTAAGCACACGGGAAAAGATGAGCGGATGCATTTCTAACCTCATCTTAGGGTACATTGTGCATAAGACGTTTGGATCGTTAGCGCGAAGTATTCGATCATATGTCATAGACTTTAGTGTGATACACATCACAAACAAAGTCAATCCACTTCTCTAAAATCCTTGAACAAATCCAAATCATTTTGTCCCTCGGGATGTTTCGTCAAACCTTTTCAAAAAGGGCATGTTACCTCCATTCTACCGTAAACAGGCATCGACCCTAACTGCTGGAACGTGAGTTTAGCATCGTTCATAAAAGACACTAACCAACTGTGGTAGGTCAAACTACGAGCGCTCTTACTTCTTCATTCTCGTCCGAATGAAGATACGCAGGCACAAGACGACAATGTCTTGGCGAGCACAATCCCCCCATTCACCCGTAGTCCTCCGAACTACATTGACTCTGACTTTCCCATTGCACGAGGGAATACGTAGGCATAGGACGACGATGTTCTATCGAGTTACCTTTTGTTCAGTTTCCGTTTAGCAAATAGGCTTTAGATAAACACACCCTTTGATTAGAACAACAAGAGTGGATCCCGTTTAGTACAACGGGCGCGAGGGGGTGCTAATACATTCCTCTCGCGTAATTGACTCCCGAACTCAAGATTTGGTTGCGAGACCATGTCTTCTCCCTTTTAAGGTTTCTTCGATCGTTTCCTTTCCCCCGTTGGGATAAATAACATTCGGTGGCGACTCTGTTTTTCCGCCGGTTGTTTTTTCGCGTCGCGACAGGTGACACCACAAAAACTTACCTTCAGCCGTTACTTACCACAAAACTCACCTTCGAAACGTCTCACCAAATGCATATAACCTTTCCTCTTCTCCCTCACTCCATTTGACTCACAAACCTCTACCTTCATAACAAAAAACCACATGATTTCATATTTTTGAGACAACACAAAACTTATGCCTCCACTATACTTCCATCACCGCGCCTGCTATAACCTTCACAAGCTACCGTAACAGCACTGCGACTACTCTGTGAATTGTGAAAAACTCAAACGCAACCTTTCGCTTCGCCGAAATCCACCGCTGCAGTACCAGCGCCGCTAGCACCCTTGTACGGATCGCTCTGCCACTCTCCAACGAATCCTCCATGGCTACACTCAGGAACATATGAATCTATTTAAGTTCGTGAAAAACTAGGATTGTACAAGGATAATAAGCAAGGCGGGGTTTGAGTAACACAAAGGAGAAGTATACCAACTGCCTTCAAGTTTCCACATAATACTTCTACACGGTTATTTGCAATACTCAAGAATTCCGAAATAAAGCTTCAAGTTTTACACAACTTCAACAACAACATTATGAATACAAAGACACTGCGGTAACGACATTCCTTCCATGATGGTATTATGAGTTTTTTTCAATGTATGACTTTGTTTGATTTCGACTCGATCTTGCGACGTTGTTGTTGTTTCATGTTGCACTTTTGTCAATTTTAATTCGTGTCAGCGATTCAATATTGCGGTAATATTTTGAGTGAGATTTCGTTTTCATTGTGTGTTGCTTATCGATTTCATCTTGCTCGCATTGTTGCTTATGTTTTGTATGTGAATATTGTGATTGTTTTGCATTGAGCATTATGCATGGTTGCTACAAGTTGTATTTCATGTTGTGCTTGGTTCTGATGCCGGTTTGAACGTGTAGACAGTATATATTTGAGTAGTTGCTTAAGCTTCTGTCACCTGCATCTAATGAAGATGAGAAATGTTATTCTTACACCATTTCCTACACCTATACCGTATTTCACTGTTCACAAATACGGTGAACAGTGAAATATTATAATATTAAATATATATTTTTTAAAAAAATATAAAAAAATATTATTTTTTATTTTTGAATTAAATAATACTGATATGAAATTATGTTATTAACCAACTTCATAACTTCATTAACCAAGTTTTTACATTGTATTAACCAACTTTGTTTTACTACTAAAAATTATTTTTACATCTGGACGTTTATTAACCAAGTTCATAATTTCATTAACCAAATTTTTACATTGTATTAACCAACTTTATTTTACTAGTAAAAATTATTTTTAATATCTGGACCTTTATTAACCAACTTCATCACTATATTAACCAAATTTTTACATTTTATTAACCAAGTTTGATTTACTATTAAAAGTCACTGTTCACGACAGTATTCATGTACGGATTTACTGTTCACAGACACTGTTCACGCATTATTCACGTACGGATTTACTGTTCACGCACTCTTCACAATATTTGTAAACAATATATATGGTGTAGGTGTAAGTGTGGGTGTAGGAATAGCAATGCTGAATTAAGATATATGTTTTTTTTTCAAACTTGTGATATTTTGTTAATGGGCATTTGTTTCAATTAAGAAGAATGAATCCTAATGTTGTTTGGTTAAATGTTGGTGTCACTGTTGCTAGCTAAAGAGGTGCATATTTGAAGCTAGTTCTATCTTAATGTTTTCTTGTGTTTGCATGAGTAGAGTTTTTGAAATGTTTACTTAATTTTCATGTATGTGAATGAGTTTAAGTTTTATGATTTTGTTATATACTTAATTTTCATGTTTATGTAATTGTTTTTGTTGGTTGAAAATATTTTTTTTCTTCTAATCTTTATAGAATTAGTATGTAGGTGCTTGTGTGTTGGCAATTTTGTGCGAGAGACGATGAACAAGAATTTCGTTCATATTGAAGCATTTTTTACTGACTTTAGTTTGTGTTAATATATGGGTTTGTGTTTTAGACTTTCTCTTTGCTTTATTATTTCCTAGCCATTTTTAATTAGTGAAATTAATTTTTATTATTTATTTAATTTATCACTATTAGTGAGTCAATTTTGGTTTTGGGCTAAAAATGTGATGTTTTGATTTAAGCCCATTTGGTATTTGTTCTCTACACCTCCCATTGCTAATATACATCTCTCTTGTTTTATTAATTTTTATTTTATTTTTTCTTGATTAAATTGTTATTTTAGATTTTTTTAATTGAGTAGATAATTATAATTTTAGTTAATCAATTATTGAATTATTAAGTGATTGCTTGATTATTCACTTAGTCAATTGCGTTGCGAATTCGGGCCATAAACTTGATTTTGATTTCGAAACACATATGGACACATATATTTTGTGGACCTGCTATGTATAGAGTGATTCCCACTCGAATCCACTCTAAATGAGCTTCACATGGTCCTAAATTCAGTTGCCTTTGATTTCGGTTTATTTCTCGAGTCCTGTGGCTTACTCTTGGGCCTTCTTACAACGAGCACTTTTATTTACGTGTATTTGTTTGATGGGTTTGTTTTTAATTGCTTTATCATATTCCCCATTCGATAAAATGTACCCCCCATTCCCATGAAGTGTAATAATTTTATCGCTTTTCTTTCGTTTGTTTATGCCTTGCCATCGCCTAAATCATTTTCAAAATAATTCTCGATTCATATCGAGCCATCTTTTACACCCTTGTAGTCGATCGTTTTTTAAGCATCACCATCAACCTCATGGTCAACATGGACAACATTCATAACTTACTCTTGGGCTTTCTTACAATGAGACTTATTCGATGAATTACTTCTAGTTGGTCGTTTAAAAGACTAGCTCACTTTGCTAGTACACACGTAATTTAAATTCAATTCAATTGCTTTATTGCTCTCCTTTATTTTACTTGCTTGTTTGTATTTTGTCAGTGCATGATGTTGAATTCCAAACCCTAAAGCATACTTGATCCATATATCAAGCTCCTTTCCACTCTTGTAAGCCGATTGCCTTGCGCATCGCCATCGACCTTACCTTATACCAATTAGGACCTCCTTTCCGTCAATAAAACCCTTGATCCAATGCCAAGTGGATTTTCTCAATCAAACTTCAAAACATCTAAAAAAAATTGAAACACTTTTCAATAAAGGATGAAAAATGAGTGGGGTGAGTCAATGTTTTCCCGACAATGAGGACATGAGATGTAGTTCTCGACCGTCCAAACTCTCTCATCAATTCAAAATACTTCAACACATCAAATCATTTTCCTCGGCGTCGTGCGATTCTTCAAACCTTTTCGTAAACATGAGATATTGTGTCTTGAGACGACGCAAAATATTGCTTCGTCCATAACCTATTTGAGTCGAGATAAGTGGCATGTTTCCCATGAATGTTGATATATGAAAATCCATTCAAAGTGATGCAAGCGTCCGCTCCTCACCCGTTTGGGTAAAGCAATATTTTCTGTCAAATGCGACTAAGTATCTTTCGCTAAAATCAACCAACAAACCGTAATTGCCCAAACTACAATTGCTCTGACTTCCTCATTGCACAATGAGGATACGTAGGCACGAGATTGCGATGATCTTGGCGAGCACCCTAGGAAAAATGAACCGCCTAGTTCCTATCCTCTTTCCTTCCTAATAATTTGAGAAGGCTAACACTTAAAAGCAAACATTAACGTGCACACCTAACCTAATGGTTCCCATTGAGTACAATGGACGTGAGGGGTGCTAATTCATTCCCTTTGCGTAACCGACTCCCGAACTCAGAGTCTTGGTTGCGATGCCCATGTCCTATCCTTTCCTTTTAGGGGTTTTATCGGCATTTTCCCTTTCCTTTTATGAGAATAAATAAAGTTCGGTGGCGACTCTGTTAGTCCATCCCGCGAGCATGCAATTGCGCTTCGCGAGGTCATCTCACATTTTTCGAGGTACGACACCTAGCGACTCTGCTGGGAACTTTCCTATCCCTAAGTGAGTCAAGCCTAGTTAGGTTTCGTTTTTGTGTTTATGTTTGCTTTACTTGTATGGCTTTTCTTTATCCTATTGTTGTTATCTCTATTGCTTCATTGTTATATAATCTATGATTCCATTATTACTGCGGTATCGGATTGTTACTCAGATTGGAAAACCTTGTAGGAAAGGTTTTATACCCGAGCCTAGAGAGAAAACATAAGATAGGATGATGGTTGAGTAGTGTGGGTCTGCGAGATTTAGATCTCGTTAGGGTCGGCATGAGAACCTCGCTTAGAGTAGATCCTTTGAGAATATTGGCTCCTGACAGTTGGCCTCGATATTTGTATAAGGATCAATTACTCTAAGGACCTTTGAAGAACCCTTAACCCTTGGCCTACTAGGGATGATGCTTATGTAGTGCGGGCCCCCGAGAGGGAGATCTCGAAGGGTCGGTATGAGGATCCCGCTCAGAATAGATTCTCTCGGCCGAGTTGACGCCCGACATGTAGTTGCCGATAGCAACAAACATTCGCGTGAATTTATGACTCTGAGAACCATGTCTAGAATCGTAGTCGATGGTCACGTAGTGCGGGCTCCTCGAGAGGTAGATCTCAAAGGGTCGGTACGAAGATGTCACTCAGAATAGGTTCATGTGATGGAGTGGACAACCGACATGTAGTTGTTGTAGGCCAAAAACATTCATGTGAATTTATAACTCTGAGGTCCTTTTAAACCGTAGATCACACCCAGTGAGAACCTTGTTTCGTGAAAAGTAATCAACCTTATCATTCATATGTACTTCGGACTTAAAGGACCTTGCGCATGGAAAATTACAAATATTGCATCCATTTGCACATCATTGTATATGCATCTCATTTGCATTGCATATCATTTCTTCCAACAAGAAACTCATTCCATCCTTTATCCATGACCAGCAAGGTGATTTCCATCACGCGTTTTGAGTAAAGAATTATGTCTCAAGAAATGGTGGACGAGCTAATGAGAGGCTAAGAAGCTTTGAAAGGGGAGATCAATCTTTTGAAGAGCCAAATATCCTGGGTCTTAGAAACATTGCAAGCTTTATTGGGAAAAAAGGGTCACCCCATGCCCATTGCTGTAGTAAAGGGAGATAATTCTCTACATTCATCTTGTGTTACTCAAAGTCAAGAGCCATTCCACATAGAAACTCCTCATTTGCCAACTCATGACACTCCTTCAAGATGTGATCTTCAACCTTTAACCGCCAGATCAGCACATCAACATCCTTTGGCTGTTTTCCCCCAAGAGCATCAGAATCAAGATAAAAGGATCAAAAATCACTTCAAGTCGATTCCTGTATCATATAGCAAAATCTACCCGCAACTGATTCAAAATTTGGTGACACCTCGACCTATCGAGCCTACACCAGCCCTATCCACCGCAGTACAATCTAAATCTAACATGTGAATATCATGAAGAGGCAGTAGGACATGACTTGGATACTTGTCCGGCGCTGCAACCTAGAGTCAGGCAGTTGATCAACAACAGGAAATTAGTCTTCGAAGAAGATCACCCGGAGGTCAAGTGCGAATACTATAGTGGAGTAGTAGGGCACTCTGTTGAAGAATGAAAAAGTTTTAGGCTCAAGGTGTAAAAGTTGATCCACATAGGGACACCTACGCTCAAGGAAGAAGGCCCTGATACAAAAGTCCTGATTCCTAAACCATGTGGTGAGAAAGGCTAGAGACCTTTGAAACCCCTAAAGATCTTGTACCACAAGGAAGAGACTGAAGATGTGGCTAGCGAGATGTCACGATTTCCATGTAAGAGCACTTGAATAGCGCTACAAAACTGTGATACTACGATCCACGTAATGCAAGCAAATAAGAAGGGGGAAGTAGATCTGAAAAGGCCGCATTTGGTAATGAGGTGGGAAGGAAAGAACTCATAGGCTCTCATGTTGTTTCCAACGAGCTGGCAGACCTCTTCTTTGGGATGGTTAAAAATAAGCGATCACGGCTAAAACCCCTTCAGCATCAACAAGCGCATGCGGCGCCAGCTTATCAATAGCCAAGAGCTCAAGCTCCTCGCCCGCAAGGTGCTCCCAACCAGTATAAGAGACCAAGGTGTAAGCCTCTCATCCATCCCATTCCTATGACATACACTGAGCTCTATCCTGCTTTATTGAAAAGGGGACTAGTAGTTTCGAGGCCTCCAGGACCTCCGCCTGATCCTATACCTCCATAGTTTAATCCAAATGCTCACTTCCCTTTCCACAAGGGTGCTCCTGGACATGATTTGGAGGGATGTCATGCTCTGAAATATAGGGTGCAAGAGTTTATTGACATGAAGATTTTATCTTTCAAAGGCTCTGAATGGTGGAAATAATTCTCTTTCGGTACATGGAGTTTGAATCATGAATCAAGATTTAGAAGTCATTGCCTAAACTCTGAAGATCAGACCGTGAAGTTCAATTCCCTAAAACTGATAATCATTTGGTTGTTTCATCATTTTCATTGTAATTTCTTTGCATGTTAGGAGCTATTTGCTTTTTAAATTTTGTTTGTTTTCTTGTAATGGTAATATTAATGAAGTAATCATGCATTTTTCTAAATCAATCATTTCATATTCACTCATTTTTTTCTCTCCTCTTATATCAAAATCAAAAAAATATAAATACATCCATATTTCTCCCATTGTTGTTTTAGCAAAAATTTGAGGGAGGATGACGAAAACAAAATACCCATAATTGCTGCTGGTATGCTTTTAGATAAGATCCTGCTGATGATGTACATGCATTGTTTCAAATCCCCAAACTCTGGAGAGATAAGGAGTTAGTCCCTAGTTAACCACTTCGAGCCTAGAAGTAGGAGTTCCTTCGGATCTACAAACCCTTACCCTTAACCTGAGGTTAGGTAGTGATCAGTTAATCTGACTACATGATGTCGAGTAAATCAAAAGAAAGTATTTGTTATTGTATCCACAGAGACTGGTGCGATATTACAATGTTTTAGACAACCGATACCGTTTCAAGTTAAGTTTACGTAAAGATTTGTTGAAATAATAGCTGAATATAAAATGAACAATATTAAGTAAGCAAAGTTTTTAGTGATAAGAATTCTTGCCGGGATTGGATTTCCTATATCGTTTATGTATGCAATTTACCAATTATTTTCAGTATAAACTTTAACCTTCATTCTTACCTCCACATACCATTCACAACGACACACATGTCTATACGATTGTTTAATAGTTCAATCAGTTTGTTCAATTGATGATTTCTCAATCTATTAAACAAACCAATAGCTTTAAGAATGAGTAATCTCGTAGATATTAAACCCTAATTATATTTCTAGCAATTAGTGTTTAATAGATTTTTATCTTGTTTCAAGATCTGAAAGTATTTCTTAAAAACGAATCGAATCCATAAGATGATCAATACTATTTAAGATAAAATCGATAAGTGTGAAGACATGTTTATATTGAAAGCATAATCAGTAAATATACATACGAGTTACAGTAGATTTGTTCCAATCTTTACAAGAGAAGGTGTTTAGCTAGCCATTATCATGGTAGCTGTACAAAGAGGAAGAATTGGAGATGAATCAGCATCAACAATGATCTCTCGATTCCTGATGCGTATCCAACTTGATTGTTCGATTTCCCTCTCTTACTTTGTATTACAACCTATGATACTTAGAAATAACTAAAAAATGGAATGAAAATTACATGGGATCAAGTCATCTATTTATAATATTTTTCCAAAAGTTGCTATGCGCGCCGTGCCCAGCTTTTCCTCGCTCTACGCAAGTTCAGAAACTTAGCTTTGAAGAACTCTTTAAACCGCCTTTGAATTTTTCTGCCTTAGCTCGCTGTGCCCAGAAAAGCATGCTGCAGCGCACTTGCACTTTGCGCAGCAAAACGTACTGAAGTGTACTCGCGCTACCTGCGTGCTGGTAGCGAGACCCCACTAGAATCCTCTTGATTTCTCACTTCCTCCAGCGTGCTGCAGCGAGCATGTAGCGCCATGCTCGAGTTTTTTACTTTTTGCTTGTTGTGAGTGTGTTGTAGCGCCCTTGTGGCGCAAGTTTGACATTTTTGATATTTTTGCCTTTTCCCTCTTGTTTTAAGCCTTCTTTCCTGCATAAATTTAGTGTATTCATCAATAGCAACCATTCTTTATCATATTTTCATTTTTTCATCAAAGAAACGATATTTTAACAGAGATTTCATATTCATGGTCTTTATAAGTGTCAATTTTTGCTCAATTTATCTTTATTCTTGGCCACTTATCAAATTCTCCCCAACTTGAACTCTTGTTTGTCCTCAATCAATAGCATGAAGATTTTCAAAACAAAAGACTTTTCATCAAGTATTAGTTTTTGTGTGTGCATAAAACGTGAATGGTTCAAAAGACTACTTATCAAGCCCAAGTCATGTTTACCTACCTTCTAGAATCAAAGCATGATTGAGAGAAAGTATTTTTCTATAAAGATCAGATCATATCCTCAAAGAAAACAATGAAAAAAATTCCCTTGAGAGAGCAATTTTGAGAGCATAAATCACGAAGGACTTTGTGCGGGTTGTAACTTGGCCAGGTTTTATTTCAAGGAAAGGGTATTTCCTAAGGCTATAGGTTCAAAAATCTACTCAAGTTTTACTAGCTTGACTCATGACTCATGATTTCAACTTGATCTTTTCCTTTCTCCATCCTCATTTCTTTTTCTTTTTATGTTTTTCTTCTTGATGCATTCAGATTTTTTTTTGTTTTTTTTTATTTCTGCATTTCTTTTCTTTTTCTTTTGGTCTTGCATTTTTCTTTTTGTCCAATGAAAAATTTCTCCCCAACTTGTTGTTTTTCATGAGTGAGTTCTTTGAAACATGACTCTCTTTTCCATAATGGTTGTGTTTTGCAAGAAGATGGAATGGATCAATGAATTATGTTTTTCTTTTTGTAAAAATCACAAACTCGCTAAGTGGTTTTCTTAGTGCCTTTTGTGTGATTGATCCATTCCTTGATTTATTTTTTTCTGATCAAAGAGTTTTCGAATGCTCACTCACTCACTCACTTGGTATGATGAGACTTTTTGGTTTTGTGGCTTTACTCAATAACAATAAAATTTGCCTTGATCCTCTTTATGCCCTACAAAACTCGAAATGAATTACTGGATTTAACATGAACCGACTGAGCTTAACTCAAGGATTATTGGCAAGTATCTTTTGAGTGCACAATGGAAGTCTTCCTCTCTTTTTCTGGTTTGGCTATATGATTCAAGCAAGAATTTATGTTTTTGCAAAATGAAGCATGACATGATTTTGTAAAAAGCAACAAAACTCAAAATCATGCTAACATTCTACAAAGCATATAAACATGTAAATTGCTTGAAATTCATCTGATTTTATCATCACCATTCAATTTTACCAGCTAATTTTCAGACTAACTTGATTCAGCCTTCTCTTGCTTCTTCAAGCAATTCATACACATGATGAAGACAAAACACAAAATTTCTCTTGGTTTTTCACAAGTACACACAATTGAAACTTAACATTTCAACAAAATTATCCATAAACAACTGCGGTATGCATACCTTCAAAGACTTCAAAGTTGCAAGGCAAAGTACTTTAGAGAAAAAAATCCAAAGACACAAAGTAAACATGCAATTTAAGATAAATAAATAAAAACTGAAAGCTTTTTAAATTTCCACTCAGATTTTTGGCGAGCTTTTAGTTGTCTCCTCTGAATTACTCATCTTCCATGTCATCATTGTCATTCTGCTCCTTTTCCTCTTCACCTTGCTCCTCATCTTCTTCCCCTTCTCCTTGTTCTTCCTCAAATTCAGATTCACTTTGTTGCTGGTTTTCTGCATTATCTGCAGCTGGTCCCTCCGGGAAGGTTGGTCTGTCCCTAGGCCAAGTAATGTGTGATTGGAAAGCTTCAGGATTCATGCATTGAAATGCTACCTCCGGTGCTCCACCATTCTGCAACTGAATATTATACAACGATTCCTGCATATACGAGATGGCTCTGTGATTGGATGCATTATGATCCCAACTATGAGTCACCGCTGTCCGCATCCATTCTTCAAAACTGAGTTGTGCACCTGGGGCTCCTTCGTTTCCTTCTTGAGTCTCATCTTGTTTTGGGCTTTAATACATGGAAATATATTGCTCATCACCACACCTGCAATTACTTCATGAACCTGGTTAGGAATGTGCATCTTAGCCTTCCTACAAAGTCCCAAAATCATCCCTGGAAAAGCTAAAGGGCAATTAGGTTTGCTTCCCAGTTTGGTCCCGCTTTCAGCAATTGCCTTAAGCTCATTTGAAATGATTCGAGTCACATCTATTTCCCTATTATCAACGAGATAGTACAACAAGTATGAACTCCCACCAGAATGGTAGATGTGTGACTGCGAGGCCTTATGTTGTATATCATCAAAGTCAAGGCCATTTGTGCTTTAGTGGTCATGTCCTCTTTTTTGAACTTTGTTGGAATTCCTGCAGCATTTGTTACAACATGTCTTCCTCTAGGCAAAATTGCTCGAGAGATTCTTCAAATATTCTAAGATCCTTGTTGCACCCTTCTTGAATAGGAATCAATTTCTCTCTCTTCAAGAGTGATAGGTTTGCCTAAATAGTCATTAATGGCATTCCTATCAAAGGCAATCACTTTTCCACGAACCAAGGTGGTGAATGGATATTCAACCCCTTCCAAAGGTAGTGCATTGGCATAAACTCCTTGATTATCTCATAATTTAGATTTATGGGCGGATTTACCAATTTTTCCCAATTCATATCAGTGATAAGATTAGCACAATTTCTAAAAGTTCCTTTCGGATGTATGTCGAATCTCCTTTCAGCCCATATATTTCGGCTTGAAAGTTCCCTAAATCGTGCCTCTTGCAAAGTGCCCAGGAACCTATTTTCATTAAAGCGTGCTTGTCCCCAGGAGGATCCTTCCGCAGTGTTTAGCTTTTTTGCCGCAACATCTCTTTTTGGAGCCATTTCTGAAATCAAAATGAAACTTTCCCAGATTTTACAACATGTGCATATCCAAGAATAACAAAAGAAAAATTTCAAAACATACATCTGTATAAATCAGGGGCACGCTGCTCAGAATTTCTGCGCAGGGCACAAGTGTGCCATGAGCGCGCCATGGCATGCTGTAGCCCCCTGTTCTTTTTTCATCAAATGTTCAAAAATCAACATTTTTAATCATATGAATTCAAGGTTATCCTTCCTATGATGATTTCTTATATGATATTAATTGGTGTTCTACAGGAAGTCTTTCATGGTGCATAATGATTTACACAAAAATGTATACCATTCTACCTTGAACTTCATAAGAGAGATAGATGGAAAATAAGATTGACATACCTTGGTTCTTGTGGATGAAGAGCAGAAACACACTATGGAGTGGAGAAAATGCAAGCTAACCTAGTTGCGATAGATGCTTGTGAAACAAAAAAAATGTTTTCTAGGGTTTTTGAGTAAAAGGTGAGTCAAAGTGCATTGATTCAACAATTAATTCGTGGGTGGAAAGCTGAAAAGGTGGTTCAATGCACATGGGGAGTTGTTCAATCTATTAAAAATGGCATTAATTTCTAGTTGGTGGGTTTTCTGATTTTGCGCAGGGCACAGAATTGTTGCGCAGGGCGCATCTGTGCCATGGCGCTCCTACGCCATGCTCAAGTTTATGGGGTCCTGCTCAAAAACCAGATTTTTCCCATGTTTTTGTCGGCGGTCCAAAATTTAAAAATTAAAACTAATGCTAAAAAATATAAAACCTGAACATTAGGTTGCCTCCAAATAAGCGCTTGTTTAAAGTCTTTAGCTTGACGCATTGTGTACTTCATGCTTCTTGCAACAGAATCGTAGTGGTAAGACGGTCAATCTCACCGCCCATATACAACTTCAATCTTTGGCCATTGACAATCCACGTTGCTTTATAATTTGGATCTTCTAGCTTAATTGCGCAATAACGTCTTTGATTTTAAGTGGTCAGGACCATTTCGATTTTAATTTCCCCGGAAACAACCTCAAGCGGGAATTAAAGAGGAAGACCATTTGTCCAACTTTGAAGTCCTTTGGTAAGATCTTGCTATCATGATATCTTTTCACTTTTTCCTTGTAGAGCCTTGAAGATTCGTATGCTTGAACCTGAAGTTCATCAAGATTTTGTAACTACAGCTTTCTTTTCATGCCGACTTGTTGATGATCCAAATTAAACAACTTTAAAGCCTTAAAGGCCTTGTGTTCTAGTTCCACCAGTAAGTGACATGCCTTTCTGTACACAATCTGAAAAGATGTGAGGCCTATTGGTGATTAATAGGCGGTACGGTAGGCCCAAAGTGCTTCATCAAGCTTTAATGACCAATCTTTTCGTGATGTTGAAAGTGTTTTTTCCAGAATTCTTTTGACTTCACGATTAGATACTTCGGCTTGCCCATTTGTTTGGGGGTGGTACGGTGTTGTAACCTTGTGCTTGACACCATAGTGTTCAAGGGATGTAGCAAGCTGCGCATTATAAAATTGAGAGACACCATCGCTGATAAATACCCTTGGTGTTCCAAACCTAGTAAAAGTGTTTTTCTTCAAGAACTTGATCATAGTTTTGCTGTCAGCTTTTGGTGGTGCCACTGCCTCCACCCATTTTGAAACGTAATCTACTACCATTAAGATATATTCGTTTGTAAATAACGAGGGAAAAGGTCCAACAAAATCAATGCCCCAACAATAAAAAATTTCTACTTCTAACATGTTTTGCAAGGGCATTTCGTTCCGTTTGGAAATTCCTCCAGCCCTTTGGCAGCTATCACAGTTCTTGGCATGGTCATAAGTGTCTTTGAATAAAGTTAGCCAATAGAACCCTGCTTGTAATAATTTTGCGGCTGTTCTTTCTCCATTGTAATGACCAGCATAAGGGGAATTGTGGCAATGGCAAGTGATGCTTCTTGATTCCTCCTTAGTAATACATCTTCTAAATAAACCGTCAACTCCAATTTTGAACAAATACGGATCATCCTAAACATAATGAATAGTATCACATAGGAATTTCTTCTTCTGTTGCCAAGTGAAATCTTCAGGGATAAGACCAAATGCTTTATAATTTGCAAGATCCGCAAACCATAGCCTTTCTTCTATCATAAGTAACGTTTCATCTGGAAACTCTCCAAGGACTTCCCTTTCTTGCTTTGTGATTTCGGGATTTACCAACCTTGATAGATGATCTGCCACCATATTTTCTGTTCCCTTCTTATCACAGATATCTAAATCAAATTCTTGCAGGAGAAGTATTCACCTTATTATTCTTGGCTTGGAATCCGCTTTGTTGATTAAGTATTTGATCGCTGCATGGTCAGTATAGAAAATAATCTTTGAACCTATAAGGTAATACCAAAAATTTTTCTAATGCATATACAATGGCAAGCAATTCCTTTTTCGTTGTTACATAATTGACTTGTGCATCATTTAAGACTTTGCTTGCGTAGTGTATATCATGAAAATTTTGGTCTTTCTTTGGCCTAACACAACACCAACCGTATAATCACTTGCATCGCACTTGAGTTTGAAATCGAATGTCTAATCAGGTGCATTGATTATGGGTGCAGTGGTCAATTTTTCTTTTAAATTCTCAAAAGCAATCAAGCAATTTTTATCAAAATTAAATGACATGTCCTTGTTGAGTAGGTTGCTTAATGGCTTTGCGATCTTTGAGAAATCCTTGATGAATCTTCGATGAAACCCGGCATGGCCAAGGAAACTCCGAATTCCTTTGACGTTTGTTGGAAGAAGAAACTTGGCAATTAAATCAATTTTTTATTTGTCCACTTCAATTCCCTTTGCTAAAATTTTATGTCCATGCACTATGCCTTCAGTGACCATAAAGTTACACTTCTCCATATTCAGTACTAGATTTGTTTCCACACACCGCTTCAGTATGATGTTCAGGCTGTTTAAGCATAAATCAAATGATTCTCCAAAGACAAAAAAGTCGTCCATGAAGACATCGATGGTCTTTTCAATTAAATATGAGAAGATGGCTTGCATACAACATTAAAATGTTGCAGGTGCGTTACATAGACCAAACGACATTCATCTGTATGCAAAAACACCAAAAGGGCAAGTGAAGGCTGTTTTTTCATGATCTTTGGAGTTCACAGTTATTTGATTATAACCCGAATATCCGTCTAAGAAACAATAGAATTGCCGTCCAGATAATCTTTCCAACATTTGGTCCATGAATGGTAACGGGAAATGGTTATTCCTTGTCGCTTGATTGAGTCTTCTATAATCTATGCACATGCGCCACCCAACCATGATCCTTGTTGGAATTAGTTCATTGTTTTCATTTGTTATTATCGTCATGCCACCCTTTTTCGGAACGACTTGGACAGGGCTCACCCAAGCACTATCTGAGATGGGGTATATCATTCCTACTTTTAACAACTTCACCACCTCTTTCCATACGACTTCCTTCATGTTGGATTCAATTGTCGTTGTGGCTGGGAAAATGGTTTGTAGTTTTCTTCCATCATGATTTTGTTCATACAATATGATGGACTAATGCCTTTTAGATCCGACAGCACCCAACCAATTGCATTTTGATTTTCTTTGAGAACTTGAATGAGTTTATTTTCTTCATGGCTGGCCAAAGAATTGCTGATTATGACAGGTTTCTTGCATTCTTCATCAAGAAAAATATATTTCAAATGATTTAGTAGCATTTTTAGTTCCGGCTTGTTCTTATCTTGCACGGATTCTTCTTTTAGCTCCTCGATTTGTGCTTCTTTTGACAGGATTTCTTTTGCTCTGTCAAGTTCTGTCAAGCAATCATTGATTTCTTTTTCTTCTTCTGGATCGAGAATGTTAAATGCATCCAAGAGGGCCCTTTCTAACAGGGCTGATATGTGTGCTTGTTCTTGCACATTCTGAATAGACTTATCAGTAGCATCACTTATAAAGCAAGTTCCCTTGTCTTTGGAGTGTTCCCTTGCTTCAAAGAGATTGAAACTAACCTCTTCTTCTTGGACACAGACTTTCATTAGCCCATCATCGATATCAATCATCATCCGGGAAATTTTTATGAATGGACGCCCCAAAGTTAGTGGTATATCATCATCCTCCTTGATATCCATGACAACAAAATCAATAGGTAAAAGAAATTTGTCTACCTTGGCTAGAACATCTTCGGCAATACAGGATGGCTTTGTGATGGATTTGTCAGCTAACTGTAAAGTCATTCTTGTATTCTTCATATCCAAGTTTTCAATTCTTCTTATAACTGAGAGTGGGATGAGATTGATACTTGAGCCGAGATCAATTAATGCTTTTCCCACGTTTACGTTTCCAATGGTGACTGGTAACTTAACTCTTCTAGGGTCCTTCTCCTTTTATGGAAGTGTTCGTTGTATTATTGCACTACAACTTGCATCGAGGTGAATTGTTTCTTCATCTGTAATCCTTCTTTTCTTTGTAAGGATTTCTTTCATGAATTTTGCATAAGTTGGCATTTGTTCCAATGCTTCGGCGAACGGGATATTAATTTGTAAATGCTTGAAGATGTGCAAAAATCGAGCATATTGCCTTTCCTTATCTTTCTTTGTTGGAGCATGAGGGTGTGGTAGATTTTGTGCTGGTGGAGTGATCATTTTCCCTTTTTCTTCTCTCCGATTTCTCCATTCATCATTTGTTTTTTTTTCTTATCTTTACATTCATTCTCATTCTTTTCAACTACTTCCTTCTCACTTTTATTTTTTTCTTCTTCTTTCTCCTTTTCCTCTCTTTTCTCTTCTTGTTTTTTATCTTTTTTAAACAACACTCTCCTCTTGGTCATCATTACCGCTTGCTCATGGATTGATGTTTCTACTACTTCTTGTCGTTATTGATTTGCAATGCTCCTTTGGATTCGTCTGAGTTGTAGCTATGAAGGTACCTCCTTGTTGATCTGCTAGTTAGTTGCTTTGCAATTTGTCTAACTTGTGTTTCTAGGTTCCTGGTCGAGGCATCCGTATTCTTATTGTAACACCCTAATTTCCCAAAATGACAAAATTATACAAATAATACAAAAATAATCAGAGTTGCCTTAACAATTGGGATGTCACACCAAGAAAAACATAACCTGAATTTTTTTTTTCTATTTACTTCATTCACTTTTTGTCTTTTCAAAATAATTTAAAACATCGGAATGAAATATTTACATAAGCAAAGTCCACGTAATATCATGGTTCACCATGTTCTAAAGTAAGTAATATTACATGACAAAATAATCAAAAGAGCAACAAAAAGATGAAATTCCCATTATCCCGTGTTACGTATCAGAGCGACTCCTAAGACTCGATCAGGCAACACGTACTCCATGAACTACTCAAGTACCTGGATTACCTGTACTTCCCAAGAAGCACAGGCACAAGAAACAACAAAAGGGTGAGAACTACATTCAATAATTAGCGGTGTAAAATACATGCTAAGGAGTAGAAATCAAGCAATCACACATAATATGCACACATTCACGACACACTTGTCACTTCCTGATTATAATCCAACAAAGACATAATAATGCAATGTGACTCAATGACACAATGCAATGCAAGTGGTACCACATGACCTGGTTCATTCAATTGAACCCGATTCATAAAAGAATCCGGATAAATCACATACACTCCCACTGAGCAATGATTTATCTCCATACAACTCCACATTGGGGTCCGGACAATACTAGGCACCCATCATGGGCTCCCACCTAGCTGTCTCCACCAGACACATCTTGAAATGCATGACACAGATTACACACAAAACACATGTATAATAACAATTATACATCTTCACAATCCTCATGATCACTCGTGAGATACATACTCACCGTAATGCATACTAGTATTACCACAACTGTCAAATCAATCCATCATAATACACACCGTTAAGAAAAATACCTCACGTGGCCTTAATTAGTTAATTATCTGATTAATCCATCCAAGTTCCATTTTTAAGTCATTGTACTACCATTCCTAAATTCAACAAGTTCTGACACCTATCCCAACCTCTCAGACCTAAAAGGAACCGCATCGGACGCGAAATCGGGAAAGAAATCGCGAAACGGCAAAATTCTGCACTCTCGCTGGTCATACGCGTATTGTCCCCACCCATACGCGTATTTCCGAGTTTTTACTGCCAGCCATACGCGTATTTCCCTGAGGGTTATGCGTATGGGCAGAGACTGATTTCCCTAAAAAATTCTAGTTTGATTATATTTTAATCCCATTACGCGTAGTACCACCTCCCTTACGCGTAATGTCTTGCCCCCTATGCGTACCATTACGCATTTCAGCAGAGGGTCATGTCAAATGGGTTCCATACGCGTAACGCCCACATTTCGCTCTTGCCATACGCGTATTGCCCTACCCAATACGCGTATTTCCTTTCCCATTACGCGTATGGGCAGCGTATACCCAGAATTTTCTGTTTTCACACTAGTCCAATTTCTGCTCAATTCTAACACCCAAATCTGCAATACCAGAATCATATAGCAGCAACAACATAGTGTTTTACACATATCATGACATAATGGATCGATTTACACACTTTCCATCACAATTTCAATTATTCAACAACAAATCCACAACAACAGAATTATACATACAATTCCTATGAGGGGAAAGAATCCTCACTACCCTCTCATGTTATCAACACCCATATTGAAATCCACTCTCCCCCTTACCTCGAATTCTCGATTAAATTCCTGTGAAAATTGATGATGCCAAGCTTAGCTTCTTCCTTTCCAACTTTCTCTTGGTGGAAATGTGATTATGACCCAATTTTTCCTAATCCTCCTCTTTTTCTTATTTTACTAACACTAACTCTATTATTACTAAAATTCTGATTTTAGTTAATAATAACAATATTAATAGTAATAATAATAATCATAGTCATAATAATAATGATAATAATAATAATAATAATAATATGTTACATACTAATATTATTGGATATGCCCCACATTATTCATTACTACTTATTATTATTCCAACATCTCTATTTTCCCCGTTCCGTTAAGGACCCTACACCAACGCACTCAACTACACACACCCTAAACAAGGCCAAACAAATGAAATAACACACGAAGATTAAATAAATTAAAATGGGGTGTTACAACTCTCCCCCACTTATAATATTTTCGTCCTCGAAATGTACCTGATGGAAACAATTCTGGATACGACTCTCGCATCTTGCTTTCCAATTCCCAGGTCACACTTCCTCCTGCAGCTCCTCCCCAAGCTACTCTCCCTAGAGGAATCTCTTTCCCTCTAAGTTTCTTCATCTTGCGATCCTCGATCCTTATCGGCATCGCTTCCACAATAAGATTATCTCGAATTTGCACTTCATCCCTCTGGATAACATGAGATGGATCCGACACATACTTCCGAAGTTGCGATACATGAAATACGTCATGCAAGTTCAAAAGCTCCGGCGGCAATGCCACCCGGTAAGCAACTGTACCCACTCTTTGCAAGATCTGATATGGTCCAATGAATTTAGGATCCAACTTCTTCAATTTCAATGCACGTCCAACACCTGTCACAGGGTTGACTCTCAGGAATACATGGTCACCTTCGCTGAATTCCAAATCTTTCTTCCAATTATCATGATAACTTTTTTGTCTACTCTGAGACGCTTTCATCTTTTCACGGATCATTCGAATTGTCTCAGTAGTTTGTTGCACAATTTCAGGCCCAAGCACAATATTCTCACCAGTTTCATACCAACACAGAGGCGTTCTACACCTCCTGCCATACAAAGCTTCGAAAGGTGCCATACCAATACTAGAATGGTGACTATTATTATACGTAAACTCAATCAATGGCAAATGAGTATCCCACGCACCACCATTCTCCAACACACAGGTTCTCAACAAATCTTCTAACGACTGAATAGTCATCTCCGACTGACCATCGGTCTGTGGATGATAAGCCGAACTCAACTTCAGTTTAGAACCTAAAGCTTCCTGCAAACTCTTCCAGAATTCTAAAGTAAACCTCGGATCTCTATCCGACACTATACTCGATGGAACACCATGCATTTTCACAATTATTCTGATATAAATCTCCGCCAGCTTTGACAATGGGAAACTGATATTAATTGGTATAAAATGTGCGAATTTTGTAAGCCGATCCACCACTACCCAAATAGCATCAAAGCCTCTCGCCATATTTGGCAAACCAGTAACAAAATCCATAGTAATACTATCCCACTTCCATTCTGGAATCTCCAACGATTGCATCAACCCCGAAGGTTTCTGATGCTCCACTTTTGACTTTTGACATGTCAAACACGCATAAACGAACTGAGCTACATCTCTCTTCATATCGGACCACCAAAATAACTTCTTCAAGTCTTGATACATTTTCGTGGCTCCCGGATGAATACTCAAGATACTCCGGTGACTTTCCTCTAAGATTGCTTTTCTCAATTCTATATTATTCGGCACGCAAATCCTGCCCCGGAATCTCAGTACACCACCCTTATCCACCTTAAAATCACTATCAGGATCATTTCCTCCTGTAGGCATCATGTCCACAAGCTTCACATCAAGCCTCTGATTTTCCTTAATTTCATCTAAAAAGTCATTATTCACTTTAAGAATACCCAATCTAACACTTTCCGGGGTAGTTTCATAAACCATACTCAAGTCTCTGAACTGTTCAATTAATTCCATTTCTTTTATCATTAATGCCGACATATGAATTGTCTTACGACTTAGGGAATCCGCTACAACATTAGCTTTCCCCGGATGGTAACTCAAATTAAACTCATAGTCCTTCAAAAACTCTAACCATCTCCTCTGCCTCATATTCAATTCCTTCTGATCAAACAAATATTTCAGACTCTTATGGTCACTGAATACTTCAAATCTCGATCCATACAAATAATGTCTCCAAATTTTCAATACAAAAACCACCGCAGCTAATTCAAGATCATGAGTAGGATAATTCCTCTTATGCACTCTCAATTACCGTGAAGCATATGCCATTACCTTGCCATCTTGCATTAACACCCCGCCTAATCCCATCTTAGACGCATCACAATACACTACAAAAGGTTTATTTGGATTTGGTAGAATCAATACTGGTGTTGTAGTCAATTTCTTTTTCAATTCTTCGAAACTTTCTTCACACGCCGTATTCCAAACAAAAGCTTGACTCTTTCTAGTTAACTGAGTCAACGGTAACGCCAAATTAGAAAATCCTTCAATAAATCTTCGGTAATAACCTGCCAAACCCAAGAAGCTTCTAATTTCTGTCACAGTCTTCGGAGGTTCCCACTGAAGCACTGCACTTGCTATAGATGGATCCACTGCTATGCCATCACCCGAAATAACATGACCCAAGAAACTCACAGTCTTCAACCAAAATTCACATTTTGAGAACTTTGCAAATAATTTATTATCCTTCAACACCTGAAATGCAATCCTCAAGTGTTCTGTATGATCCTCTTCAGACTTGGAGTAAACCAATATATCATCAATGAATACCACAATAAACTGATCCAGATAAGAATGAAAGATACGGTTCATATATTCCATAAACACACCCGGCGCATTAGGCACTTTGAAAGGCATCACTGCATATTCGTAATGTCCATATCGAGTTCTGAACGCAGTCTTCTGAATATCACCTTCCTTCACTCTAATCTGATGGTAACCCGACCTCAAATCAATTTTACTGAAAATACGAGCCCCCACAAGTTGATCCATCAAGTCATCAATCCTTGGAAGTGGATATTTATTCTTAATGGTCACCTTATTCAACTGACGGTAATCGATGCACAGACGTATACTACCATCCTTCTTTTTCACCAACAACACTGGAGCTCCCCGCGGTGACACACTTGGCCTAATAAACTTTTTATCAAGCAATTCTTTGATTTGAAATTTCAATTCCGCCAATTCTGATGCAGACATCCTGTATGGTGCCATAGATATAAGTCTGGTACCAGGAACAAGATCAATAGTAAATTCAATTTCTCTCGTCGGAGGCAATTCAGTAATATCATCCGGAAACACTTCAGGAAATTCCCTTACCACCGGTAACTCATTAACTGATGTATTGCTTTCAACTGATAACCAGGCAACCACTGCAAACATCTTAGCTTCGTCTTCTAACAAGGTTCTCAATTCCTTAGTAGACAAATAATTATCCAACACTTCCTCTTCAGGAGTAAGGAACAACAGCCTCTTCCTAAAGCAATCAATATAAACTCGGTTGAATTCTAACCAGTTCATTCCCAAAATGATATCCAGATTACTGAGTGGCAGACAAATCAAGTCCACGCCGAATTCTCTACCAAAAATAGTCAACGGACAATTCAAGCATGCTAAAGAAGTAACCATAGAACCAATAGATGGAGTTTCAATAGTCATCCTCCGATCCAAAGTAGACAGTACAATTCCTAATTTCTTCACACAATCAACAGAAATGAACGAGTGGGTTGCACCCGTGTCAATGATAGCAATCAAAGGAATGTCATTAATAAAACAAGTACCTTTGATGGAACGCTCATCACCGGTAGGCTAGGCTCCAGCCAATGCGAACACCCTTCCACTTGTCTGAGATTTCTTAGGCTTCTGATAGTGAGTGCTGATATGACCCTGTTCTCCACAGTTATAACAGGTAGGTATAGTAGTTCTACAATTTTCCACAACATGACCTGGTCGTTCACACTTGAAGCACTTCTTCTCCTCATTCTAACAATCATTAGCACGATGACCCGTGCCACCACATTTGAAACACTTGGTAGGATTATGAGCCTTTTCTCCCCCACTTAATTTCTTTCCCACAACGGCCTTCTGCAGCTGGAGCACTATAAGACGTACCCCCATACCTCTGCTTACCCTTCCGGTCATTCAAGGCTTTGTAATGAGCAATCCGGGCCCTATTATCATTATCATAGACCCGGCTTCTGCTTACCAGTTCTGGATAACTCCTTATCTTCTGACAAGCAATGCCCTGTTTGATCTCAGGACACAGCCCGTTCTCAAACTTCAAGCATTTTGAAGTCATAGCCTCATCGGTATTATAGTGAGCACAATATTGCACCAACTCCTCAAACTGAGGAGCATATTCAACAACAGTCATGCTACCCTGTTTCAGTTCCAGGAACTCAATCTCCCTCGCACTGCGAATATCTTTCGGGAAATACTTTTCCAGAAACTCACCCTGAAACACTGCCCACGTAACAAGAGTACCCGCAGCTTCCAACCTCTGACGACTATTATCCCACCAAGCTTCAGCTTCGCCTTCCAGCATATGAGTGACAAATTGCACTTTCTGAGCTTCATTACATCCCATAGTCCTGAAGATCTTTTTAATAGCCTTCAGCCACTTCTGTGCCACTTCAGGATCAAGAATACCGCCCTCAAATGTAGGCGACTTATTGCTCTGAAACCTTTCTAAGTTACGGAACTGTGCTTCCCCAGCAATCTGATTGTTGTTCTGCACTACCTGCACCATAGCTTGCCGCGCCGCAATAAGAGCAGCATCATTCCTCCCTGCCATACTGTTCAATAATCACAACATGGTTAGAAGAACACCCAAGTCTACTCCTATTCTAAGGACAGACTCTACTACAACATTTGGCCGGACGGAACGATCTGCTCTGATACCAATTGTAACACCCTAATTTCCCAAAATGACAAAATTATACAAATAATACAAAAATAATCAGAGTTGCCTTAACAATTGGGATGTCACACCAAGAAAAACATAACCTGAATTTTTTTTCTATTTACTTCATTCACTTTTTGTCTTTTCAAAATAATTTAAAACATCGGAATGAAATATTTACATAAGCAAAGTCCATGTAATATCGTGGTTCACCATGTTCTAAAGTAAGTAATATTACATGAAAAAATAATCAAAAGAGCAACAAAAAGATGAAATTTCCATTATCCTGTGTTACGTATCAGAGCGACTCCTAAGACTCGATCAGGCAACACGTACTCCATGCACTACTCAAGTACCTGGATTACCTGTACTTCCCAAGAAGCACAGGCACAAGAAACAACAAAGGTGTGAGAACTACATTCAATAATTAGCGGTGTAAAATACATGCTAAGGAGTAGAAATCAAGCAATCACACATAATATGCACACATTCACGACACACTTGTCACTTCCTGATTATAATCCAACAAAGACATAATAATGCAATGTGACTCAATGACACAATGCAATGCAAGTGATACCACACGACTTGGTTCATTCAATTGAACCCGATTCATAAAAGAATCCGGATAAATCACATACACTCCCACTGAGCAATGATTTATCTCCATACAACTCCACATTGGGGTCCGGACAATACTAGGCACCCATCATGGGCTCCCACCTAGCTGTCTCCACCAGACACATCTTGAAATGCATGACACAGATTACACACAAAACACATGTATAATAACAATTATACATCTTCACAATCCTCATGATCACTCGTGAGATACATACTCACCGTAATACAAACTAGTATTACCACAACTGTCAAATCAATCCATCATAATACACACCGTTAAGAAAAATACCTCACGTGGCCTTAATTAGTTAATTATCTGATTAATCCATCCAAGTTCCATTTTTAAGTCATTGTACTACCATTCCTAAATTCAACAAGTTCTGACACCTATCCCAACCTCTCAGACCTAAAAGGAACCGCATCGGACGCGAAATCGGGAAAGAAATCGCGAAACGGAAAAATTCTGCACTCTCGCTGGTCATACGCGTATTGCCCCCACCTATACGCGTATTGCCCAGTTTTTACCGTCAGCCATACGCGTATTGCCCTGAGGGTTACGCATACGGGCAGAGACTGATTTCCCTCAAAAATTCCAGTTTGATTATATTTTAATCCCATTACGCGTAGTACTTGTGAGAACAAGATTTTGTTCTGCAACTTTATCTCTAAGTTTTGATGATATCAAATTGTATTTCTGTATGAACAATTTTGTACAGCTAATGGTTGTTATTTGTGAGAACTTAACAAACAGGTTATGCTTCCGTAACATGGCGCAAACTCAATACTTAAAGGAAAATACCTCGCCTAAGAAGCAGAACTCAATACGAGAGGATACAAAGTCCAGATGCTGATACAAAAGAAAAGGAGAACGAGTTCTGAAGATCTGAAGACATAGGTTCTGATAGAACGAAGTCCAGATGCTGAAGACTTGCGCCCTCTCATCAAGGTTCTGAAGACCTAATCAAAGTCTCTACTCATGCTTCAACTAGATACTATCAGAAGCCTCTGAAGATATGAAGACAACGCACCAAGCAAACAAGGATCTGAAGACCAAGTGCCAAAGACTCTGAAGACGCTGCTCTGAAGATTCGAAGACTTGAGAAACTCAAGAACCTAGCTAAGTTTTCCCTTCTTACTCATGCTCATGAAAAGCCTCTAAAGTCGAGAAGCCAAGAAGACAAAGCTACATAGTACAGTTGTACCGCAATTCTAGCGAAGATATCTTGGTAACAGTGCAACGGTACAATCGAAGACAGAAAGCGCAACATGCAAAAGGTTTTATCTGTCCTCACGCTTCTAGCTGCCAGCCTACTTAGATATAATGATTACACTTCAACGGCTCTTTTCACACGGCTATAAAAGGAAGTAAAAGACTTGAAGAAAGATACACACGAACACTACAGCAATACTATCTCTTTCTGAAATCTTTCTTAAGTCATTCTGGTCAAAAACGTGTTTACATTTTTAGCTTGTATAGAAGCACATTTCTGTAAACGTAACTTGTTTAAACTTAGGTTTGTGTTCCTTGAGAAAGACCTTGTGGTGGTATTTCTTGAGAAGTCTAAGTCGTGTGTCTTAGAGGTTGTTCCTTGAGTAAGACCTGTGAGGTTGTATTACTTGAGAAGTCTAAAACTTGTGAGTTTTAGAGGTTGTGTTAGTCACCAGCGATTTGGCTCGTGCATTGTACTGATTTGACTGAATAGTGGATTAAGACCTCATTGACAGATGCAAAATCACCTTGGCGGGTGGACTAGACTAACTTGAGGGTTTCTCAAGTGAACTAGTATAAAAATAATGTGTTCATCACTTGATTCTCAACATAGGTCACTACCATTAAAACGAAAGTGTTTCTAAAAAGAATTATTTTTAAGAAACAAGTTAATTTTGAAAAACCAATTCAAACCCCCCTTTCTTGTGTTTTTCACACATTCAATTGGTATCAGAGCTTCGGTTCTGAGGTGATAAAAAGATTGAATTTTTATCAAGCACTTAACAGTGTTCAGTACCGATCCAAGTGTGAAAAACAATGTCTACACCAAATGTTGAGTCAAGTGTTATTGTAAATGAAAGAGATTCTTATAGTGCAAAACCTCATATCTTTGATGGAGAAAAATTTGACTATTGGAAAGATAAAATTGAAAGTTACTTTTTGTCGTTTGACCTAGATCTATGGGATCTAGTAGTTGATGGCTACAGTCACCCTGTAGATTCTGTAGGTAAAAAGATTGATAGAAGTGCATTTACAGATGCACAGAAGAAAATCTACAAAAACCATCACAGAGTAAGAACGATTCTGTTAAATACAATTTCCTACACAGAATATGAGAAAATTACCAACAAAGAAACTGCAAAGTCCATCTTTGACTCTCTTCGTATGACTCACGAAGGCAATGCTCAAGTCAAGGAGACGAAGGCTCTTGCACTAGTTCAAAAATATGAGGTCTTCAAGATGGAAGATGATGAATCTGTGGAAACCATGTTCTCAAGATTTCAAATGCTCATTGCAGGACTCAAAGTTCTGGACAAAGGCTATTCTACCGCTGATCATGTCAAGAAAATTATCAGAAGTCTACCTGCCAAATGGAGACCAATGGAATTGCCTTGAAACTAACAAAGGATCTAAATAGCATAAGTCTTGAGGAACTAATCAGTTCTTTAAGAAGTCATGAAATAGAGCTCCAAGAAGATGAACCCCAAAAGAAAAACAAATCCATTACTCTGAAAGCTAAATCTGAAAAGAAAAAGGCGTATCAAGCAGAGGAAATGGAAGAATCTAAAGAAGAATCAGACGAAGATGACATATCTCTCATATCAAGAAAAATTAGTCAACTATGGAAGTACAGAAGAAATAAGTTCAAAGGACCAAAAAGAAGATCTGAACCTACATACGGTCAAAGGAGAACCTATAGAAGAGATGTCACATGTTTTGAGTGTAAAGAACCTGGACATATAAAAAATGACTGTCCAAAGGTAAAGAAAGATGAAAGACCTAAGAAAGCTAAAAAGGGTCTTATGGCAACTTGGGATGATTCAGAATCCGAAGAAGATTCTGATGAAGAACGTGCTAATGTAGCATTTATGGCTAAAACCAATGACGTTCTATCAGAAGAAGAACCTTCAGACTCCGACAATGAAAGAGAGGTACTTTCTTCCTTATCTCGCTTTGAACTTGAAATAGGATTATATGAACTTATGGAAAGATATCAAACTCTTCGAAGAAAACACAAAACTCTGAAAAAGACTCTTGTGGTTCCTTCAGAAGATCTTACTAAAAGCAAACAAACCATCCTTGAATTAAATGAAAAATTACTTTCTCTTGAAAATTCAAATACTACCTTAAAAACTAAAATCTCTAGGTTAGAAGAAGAAATCACCTCTAACAAGATCAATACTAATGAAGTAGTCAAGTATGATAAAGCTTTTCAACGCTTTCTCGCTAAAAGCATTGACAGAAGCAAAATGGCTTCAATGATCTATGGAGTCAGCAGGAATGGGAACAGAGGTCTGGGATATTCAGGACCATCACAACCATATGATGAGACCAAGAGTATCAAGATAATACCTTTGTCCTAACATTTTGTGCCCTCCGACACTATCTTGAAATTTTTTGAACAAAAAGGTTCAAAATTTATCACTACACAAACACAGACACTGAAGAAAGCTTCTAAACTCAAACACTATGCACAAGTTCCACACTATTATCCTAATAGAAGGAAGTCCAAAGGTGTCAGAACCTCTGGAAAAACTAATGAGAAAGGACCCACAAAATGGGTACCTAAGAATAAGATAGTTTATGTTGCAGACATCCTTAATGGCACCATTGAAACACCAATCATGGTACCTGGACAGTGGATGCTCGCGACACATGACGGGAGAAAGGCATATGTTCCAAGATCTGAAACTTAAACCCGGAGGTGTCGTTGATTTTGGAGGAAATCAAAAAGGAAGAATCATTGGCTCCGGAACTGTTGGAAATGGTAAGCTCCCCTCTATTAAAAATGTTCTAATAGTTGAAGGTCTAATGCATAATCTATTGTCAATTAGTCAACTTAGTGACAATGGTTATGATGTCATTTTTAATCAAACATCCTGTAAAGCTGTCAAAAGGATGGATCTTTCCTGTTTAACGGAAAGAGGAAGAACAATACTTACAAAATTAAGTTATCAGAGCGCAGCAAGTACTGGCGAATCATGTACTGGCGAAGATGTTTGGCTGCCCAAGCCAAAGCGCAGCAAGTTTTCTCAAGCATAGTGTACCGAGTCTCGCAGTCGGTGAATTTCTTCCTCAAATAGTAGATGGCAGACTCTTTTCTTTTTGTTTCGTCTTGTTGGCCAAGCACACAACCCATTGAGTCCTCTAGGACTGTGAGGTAAATGATCAGCGGTCTTCCTTCCACTGGAGGTGATAGAATTGGTGAGTTCAACAAGTATTCCTTAATACTGTTGAAGGCGGTTTGGCAGTCTTTTGTCCAAACACAGTCCTGATTCTTTTTGAGTAATTTGAAAATTGGCGCGCATGTCGCGGTCATGAGGAATATGAATCTAGAGATGTAGTTCAAACGTCCCAGGAATCCTCTGACTTGTTTTTCAGTTTTCGGAGAAGGAATTTCTTGGATGGCCTTTACCTTGCCAGAATCAACCTCAATTCCTTTTGGCTGATGATGAACCCTAAGAGTTTCCCTGAACGGACACCGAATGTGCATTTGTTGGGATTCAAGCAGAGGTTGTACTTTCTCAACCGCTCGAATAGTTTTGACAGGTGGGTCACATGCTCCTCTTCTGTTTTATATTTTGCAATCATATCATCGACATATACCTCGATTTCTTTGTGTATCATGTCATGAAACAGAGTAGTCATGGCCCTTTGATAGGTTGCCCCGACGTTTTTCAAACCGAACGGCATTACCTTGTAACAAAAGGTACCCCATGGGGTAATGAACGAAGTTTTCTCCATGTCTTTCGGCGCCATCTTAATTTGATTATAGCCCGAGAATCCATCCATGAAGGAGAAAACTTTGAACTTTGCTGTACTGTCTACCAGCATGTCATTGCATGGTAAAGGAAAGTCGTCCTTTGGACTAGCCTTGTTTAGATCTCTATAATCGACACATATTCTTACTTTTCCGTCCTTTTTTGGAACTGGTACGATGTTGGCTAGCCATTGAGGATATTCTGACGTGGCGAGGAAACCCGCGTCAATCTGTTTCTGTACCTCCTCTTTGATTTTGATGGCCATGTCCGGGTGAGTCTGTCTCAACCTTTGTTTTACTGGCGGACATTCCGATTTTAATGGTAAATAATGTTCCACGATGCTGGTATCCAACCCTGGCATGTCCTGATAGGACCAAGCAAACACATCGGGAATTTCTCTGAGAAGCTTTGTCAGACTTTCTTTGGCAGTTGGACTTAGCTGTGCCCAAATCCTGATTTCTTTTCTCTCTTTTTCTGAATCCACGTTGATCATTTCCAACAACTCTTTGTGATGTTCAATGGACCTTTCCTCTTGTCGGAGTAATCGGGAGATCTCTTCTGGAATTTCGTTGTCAACTTCTTCTTCAGCCCCAAATACCGGGAACTCAAAGTTGGGAGAAGGCATTGGATTGTATGTTTCAATGGGGTTTAAAACAAGCAATCAGCATGACGGTATGATTTGTGTTTAGAAGAGATAGAGAAAATGCAAGTGTGTGCAGTGTATTTTTTTTGAAAAACTGCTTGTTTATTTTGAATTGTTTTTTAGGATTACCATTTTCTAAGAAAAGCGAAAAGAGAAAATAACAATTAATGCGGAGATTACAGAACAACGTTATTTTATTTATGAACAAGTCGATTCTTGAAACTACAGCCCTATAAAACAAAACTCTGTTGTTTTGGGCGAAGTGAAGAGGGAAATTTACAAAAAGTGAGCCCTATCAAAACATCCGTTTCACCTGAGAAGGGTGAAAGGTTAAAGACGGCAATTACTTTGACTTATGAACAATCTTCGAAACATCGACAGCAACCCATTGGCGGCGAACTCCTCGGTGAATCACAAAGTCTGGTACTTTCCTTGATTTGTCTTCAGATATGACACTGATTTTTGGCAGAGCAGGATCATTGGAATCTGTCTCCCAGGCAGAGTTGTCGTAGGAGGATTCCTCTGTTGTATTTTGCATAGTATTTGTGCTCTCAGGTAAATCTCCCCATCCAGTTCGCTGGATGTCTTCGAGCCTGATATGAGAGCTTTCGGGAGAGGTGTACTTGACCATGAAGTCAAATTTTCCACTTGGTTGTCCTAAGGTGTCCCACACTTCTTTGGAACTGGAGGAGTCATCTCTCTCGATGACGTTGACCTTAGGAAAAGCATAGTTGATGAATTCTAGTCCGAAAAGCTTTGCCAGTTCATCGTCGTACTGGATATTTTATGAATGACCAGTGTGTTGATCCCATGACATGGCGGGGACGCAGATATTCTGTTCAATGACGCTCAGCCGATTTTCATTGTTCGGCTGATTTTCTTGCCCCAAGTCTCCTGGGTACGGCTGCCAGATAGGCAGGCCATCCATTGGGCCATAATAGTCGTGGTCAAAGTTGTCCTTCATCAGAGTGTCCTCCTCTAATGAGTTTGGTGGAGCACGACATCCTTCATGATCACAATCTCCGTATATCATTTCGACATCTGACCTCGGTATAAATCTCAGATTTTGTGCGGGATAGCAAAATGGCGTAGGCTCCTCTTCCTGAGACATATAACTGTCCTCGTTGAGATAGGACTTCCATTCCTCATCCATATCGGAGGAATCTCCCTCGTTGATAGTATGGACTATTTGAGGCACTGGGTGAAGGAAACCTCCACTGTGGAAGAAGTCTTGAATGGGATGAAGACTTTCATCGTTAGCAGCTGTCTGGGTGCAGGTTGTAGAAAAACCAAGACCCTTCTTTGCTTTATTATCATTAGGAATGACAAACTGTCCCCATCCTTTTGCCTTGTTATTCTTGATCACTTCGAGAGCATCTCTGTATGAGGAAATCGATGTTCCTTTTTCTGATTGATTCTCATTGCTCACCGACAGTGCTTGGAACTGAGTTCCAACAACCTCCTCGGGTTCTACACAAGTAGATAATGATAAGTTGCTCACGAGCAAGACTTGTTCTCCACAAATCGTGACGAGTTGATCGTTCTTGACGAACTTCAGTTTCTGGTGAAGCGTCGAAGTGACCGCCCCAGCCTGGTGTATCCAAGGTCTTCCTAATAAGCAATTGTATGTTGCCCGGATGTCCATGACCTGGAAAGTAATTAGGAAAGTGTGAGGACCGATAGTTATGGGAAGGTCGACTTCGCCGATAACTGCTTTCCGAGACCCGTCAAATGCTTTGATGATGACCTCACTGCCCCTCATTGGGGGTCCTTTGAATGATAGTCGCATTAAAGTGGACTTCGACATAACGTTGATGGTCGATCCTGTGTCTACCAGTACGCTGGCTAAAGCATCTTCCTGGTAGTTAACTGTGATATTGAGCGCCATGTTGTGACTTTTGCCCCCCTCTGGCAAATCCTCATCACTGAATCCTAAGTTGTTGCAGGAAGTGATGTTAGAGATGATGCTATCGAACTGTCATATTGACACATCCTGTTCCATAAAGGCCTGCTCTAAGACTTTCTGTAGAGCCTCTCTGTGGGCTTCGGAACTGAGTAAAAGTGATAGCACTGAGATCTTTGAAGGAGTTTGTAATAGCTGATCAACAATGTTGTATTCACTCCTTTGGATGAGCTTCAACATCTCATCATTGTTTTTCGAAAGGTCGGGATTACTGGATGGACCGACTGGAGGATTAGGAGCTTCTGGCTGAAGTTCCTTTTCTTTGTTAGGTTCTCCAACTCCTCGGTTGAAGATTCGGCCGCTCCGTGTTACTCGACTGATGTCTGTAATATTCATGACGGAGGGTAGTGGAATTTCCTTTCCATTCTCAATTATTGTTGCACCGTATTTGTAAGGGATCGCCTTAGCTGATTCATACGGTAATGGTCCCGGTAGATAGATAACTATAGGAACCTTCTGATTTTTCTGACTGTCGTAAGTAACTTCAATCAGTTCTTGGCTAAGAACCTTTGATTCGTCAAGTAGAGGAATGATGGTACAAACATCCTTGGTCCTCTCAGGATCAGAGATTACAACCACATCTTTGATTTGATCAGCGAAGTAGTCTGGCATCCAGTTGATTAGCTCGGAACTCAGACACTAGTGAATCTCTTTACGATCTAACTAACCTTGAAGAGCTGCCCGCACAAGGTAGCATCCTTGGTTACTCTCCGAGCAGACTCTACAATGTTCATAGTTGTGTGGTGGCACCTAGCCACGCCCGCTTTGAATGCAGTGCAACCTTACCAGGTTTGTTTCCATAGATCGGACATCCTGACTTTGACGCCGAGTAGGGTTTCCATTAAGCACACTGATTTGTTGCGTGTCTTCATCCAGATAGATTGGAAGCCACCAGTGGTTTAACAAGTGTTGTAAAGTTCTCTGAACGAGAGCGCACCCTTGGTTACTCTCACAACATCCTTTATAGCTCAAATAATCATGTGAAGTGAGAAAACCGAGTTGGACCTGCTTGGCATGTAACTCCACCAAGCTGGTATTCATCAGACGAATATCAAAGATTTAAATCATGTTGATCTGATAAGGATTTCTATCATGGTAGTCCTGGATCCATCCAAGATCCATCTGACGCTGGAGGTCCTCTTGTACGAAAGAGCATCCCTGTTTGTTTACCGAGCAAGTCAGACAGGAATTGTAATCGTGCCGTGGAAGATTATGATACTGGCTTTGCCTTAAGTGTATCGCCACCAGGTTGACATTCAATGCACAGATGTCGTGGTTCTGAATGGTGTTGGAATTCGTATAGGTCATGTTGACTCCACGAACTCGATGCTCTTGGATCCATCCAAGATCCAATTGTTCATGTATAGCTGATTGCACCACAGAACATCCCTGATTATTCTTAGAGCAGATATCACACTGATGATAGTTATGAGGTGGCACATGGCCATATCCGCTCTGTCTACAATGCATCTTGACTAAGTTGGCCCTTAATAAGAGTACATCATGAATTTGATAGATGTTGTTAGACTCCCCCTCTATCAAATTGACTGCAGCTTTCTCATGTTGAGGCAACAGATTTGTGAGAACATTAGGATTCGTATCTTTGAAAGATAAGACCCCGCTCCTAACAAGCTTTTGTACATCAGATTTGAAATTGAGACAGTTTTCTATGTTATGCCCTGGTCCTCCTTGATGATAAGGACAAGTCTGATCCGTTTTGAACCAAAAAGGTAGATTTTCCGGTACTGTAAGAGGAGACTTAGTTTGGACATGCCCCTTGACCAGTAATAATGGAAACAGTTCTGCATACAACATCGGTATAGGGTCAAACCCTGGTGGTCGCGTTGTACGGTTATTGTTATATGGAGGACGAGTCTGCTGAAGAGACTGTTGTGTCCTTTGCTGAAGTTCCTGTTGAATTGGTTAGCTCTGCGCAACCTGAGGTTGATACGTAGGAACAGGCGTGGGATTGACAGCAGGAGTTATAGCTGCTACTGGTTAGTAACGTCGCCTTTGCTTTCCAAGAGAGATATTCCCGATATCTTGCTCTTTTTTCTTAGGGAGAGCACTATCGTATCATTTTGTACTACTTGATGATCCAGCGTCTTTAACCAAACGTCCTTCCCGGATTGCTTCCTCAAGATGAACTCCCATGCCCACCATCTCGGTGAAGTCACTGGGCGCACTGGCGACCATTCTGTCGTAGTAAAATGAACTTAAGATCTTTAAGAAGATCTTTGTCATCTCTTTTTTCTCAAGAGGTGGAGAAATCTGAGCGGTAATTTCACGCCATCTCTGAGCGTACTCCTTAAAGGTTTCCTTGTTCTTCTGTGACATTGATATGAGTTGATCTCTGTCCGGTGCCATGTCCAAATTGTATTTATATTGTTGAAAGAAAGCAACGCCAAGATCTCTGAACGTGCCGATCGTAGCGTGGTTTAAACCCATGTACCATTTTAATGCGGCACCGGTTAAACTATCCTGAAAGTAATGAATTAGTAGCTCCCGGTTCTTTGTCTGAGCTGACATTCACCGAGCGTACATCACCAAATGGCTCTGAGGGCAAGAGTTACCCTTGTACTTTTCAAAGTTGGGCACTTGGAACTTGTGTTGAACTTTCACATTGGGGACCAAGCAGAGGTCCGCGACTTCCTTTCCAAATAGATCCTGATCGCGAAGGGCCTACAGTTCTTTCTGCATCTCCATGAATTATTCCTGGAACTCATTCATTCTGTTGAACATGCTGTCGTTTCCACTAGAAGGTATCTGTGGAATCTGTCCTTCTGGGACAGTGTGTACCACGGGTGGTGGTATAGTCATTATGGCCGAGACTCTTGGTGCCTCCCGAAGTTTGTAACCTTCAGGAGTTGCTGCCATGCCCCTGGCATCTTCGCTTTCCTGAAGTTTGTAACCTTCAGGCCCAGCGGTTCCTGCTGCGGTTCCCTGATCTTCAGCGATCGGCGGAACATATCCTTCTGGGATATAGTTGAGTGGCATGCCCCAGGGATAATCTTTTGGAATTTTGTACCTAGGATCATACTTCTCCACTATGGGCGTTGATGTGATCTCTGAGATTACAGTCCTTTGTTGTTGCATCTGAACTTCTACTAGAGCTTGCATGTCGTTATGAAGCTTTCTCAGATCCTATTTCAGAGTTTTGATCTCTTCTCTCAACTCTCTGTTCTCTTCCTCAAAATCATCCATCTTTTTCTGACGATTGGCCCGGGTATTGTACGAATGAGACAGTTTGACTCTAGAATCGAGATGCAAACGTGAGATTCGTAGGTAAGAAGAATGCATTTATGAGAATGATGAATGCAATGACTATTAATTATTTTTGTTTATTCAAAGTAAACTTCGACAATTAGATTGTAAATATCGAACAATGGGGAAACCCCATTTTATTGAATTCAAAGGATTGCGGAAATGGAAATACAGTAGATTACAAAGTGCTGAAAAAGGAAATCTAAACTAATGGATCCTGAGTCCTCTCTGAAGAGAGCTCAAGTGCTGGTTCAGGTGCTTTCCTTTTCTTTGACCGGGGCTCTTGGGCCGTTGTCAGGTTGTCATTCCTTTGCCAAGTGAAAGGAGTGAGCAAATTCCTTTGGTCATCTTGGTTTTCTACAGCATGCTGCTCTAAAATCTCAATCAGAGCATCTTTTTCTCTTAACAGTTGTTGTATTTTCTTGCACTCCACATTGAGAATACCGTACTTGTTCCTCCAAGACCTCTTCTCCTGCTGAAATTTGCTGAGAGTAACCTGAAGTTTTTCCGTCCCAGACATGAAATAAAGGGCAGAGTCCTTTAATGGAAGAACTTCCCGACGAGGGTAAGGCATCCTCAGCTTGAGAGCTCTAGTTTGTACCCAATAGAGATAAGGCTCCATCGAGACACAATCTGGTTTTCCTAGAGACTCTCGTCCTTTCCTATGAATGTGTTTCCAAGCGTGCACTATTTCCGTTTCTAGTGGCCTAACATTTTCTCCTTCCTTGAAGAAAAGACCTTCCAGATGAGCATTTCGCGGGACATGCCTCATCGGGTATCCAAATTGACGACGAACTAACACTGGATGATAGTTGATTCCCCCCTTAGTTCCTATAAGGGGTACATTTGGGAAATTTCCACAACGGTCAATAATCCTGATCCCGTCGTAGATTCGATTGTACCAATCGATGTCAGAGTTGGTAAGAGACATGATCCTCTGCGACCAACGTAAAGTATTCTTTTGATCCAAAAATGCAGCAGACTTGGGCAAATGGGAAGTGAACCATTTGTATAGCAGGGGTACACAGCATGTGATCATTCCTCCATTATACAAATTCCTTAAGTGTACTGAATGATACGCATCTGCGAGTAAGGTCGGTACGGGGTTTCCAATCAGGAAAATCTTAATGGCGTTGATATCTACAAAGTTATCGATGTTGGGAAACAAAAATAACCCGTAGGTGAGCAAAACAAATATGCTCTCAAAAGCGGCCACATTCCCTATACTAGCAAAGTATAGAGCTTTCTTTATCAAGAATTTGGCTGGCAAACCCTGGATGCCACCCTTAGTGGTCATGTGAGTCCTGTCTTTTGACTCGTCCAAATAAATTGCTCTTGCAATGGTCTGATCCTTTGGAATTTCTTCCAATCCAGAAAAGGAGGCTTGATCAGTAATATGTAAATCAGTCAGGTGAGAATACTCCTCCAACGTTGGTGCAAGCTGATAATCCAGAAATGTGAAACAGTGACAGACTGGATCGTAGAACTGGATTAGTGTGGACAGGATTCCTTCAATTACGTGGACCCTTAACAAGGACAGCAGTCCTCCATACTTGGCTCTGAAAGCCTCGTGGTTGGTGATCATTCTCGCCAAACCTCTCAAATCCTCTAACTTTGGAACCTTGAAGGTGTACTTATGAGTTTTCATTCTACCGAAATCCATTAGCGCAATCTCCTTTCTCTGACATTTGCAATCATTGTCTTAGTTTAATTTGAAAAAGAGAGACTAGAAGAGAAGATTTTTCTTTGTTTTGATATTTTTTTAAATGAATGCATGAATGCAGCACACAAAAACATAGAAAAAACATAGGGTCAAAGGGTCGGTGTCATGAAGTCTAGGCTCTACCCCCCCAAAGGTTTATACTGGTGATTTCTTGTACCTGTCCGCAAAATCATTGACCCCTCTGGGATAACAACAGCAAGCGGATCGCCAGCGAGCTAATGTATCCTAGAGTGATCTCAGATGGGGGTAGTATCGCGTGTCAACTATTTCCGATAGCTTCCGCACTACAAAATGGCTTAAGTCTACTAAAAACCTCAGCTTCTCAGATAACCCAGTCGACCACACTACTTTCAACAATCGAAGTCGTATAGGCAATGTATCTGCAAAGGGAGTCTCCACTGAGTTTGATGGTCGATCGGGGGCTCTTAACTGGAATTCACTCCCAGTAAGATTACCCGCATTGCCATCACCTATCTTAGGTGTATACTCAATCTTTCCACATGCGGCATCACACGCATTCCCATTAGCAAAAAAAAAACACATATATCAATTAGGAAAAGCAATATATATATTTGTCTTAAACATCCTAGACCTCTAGTCTTATGATCCTATACAGACAATGACTCCCCAACAGAGCTGTCATTTCTGTGATGCGAATTTAGGGTTTCCTCCCTTGGGAAAGCAAGCAAGAATATCTCCCACTATGGTCGCCTTTCTGCTGTGGCATTTCTTTAAGGTTTCTACCTAAGAGATGGGAAAAGAAATAACTTTCGTCCCCAGCAGAGTCGCCATTTTCTTGTAGCGCGAGTTTTTGCGTGGTTACGAAGCACTATCGCTTTGGGGGTACTACAATTCGATTCATTTTTTATCCTATTGAAGCTGATGAAGGAAGGGAAATAGATGTCTCCAATTAACCCTGCTTGCATACTGAGTTTGAACAGATGACTGTTGGTTTACAGATGCTATAAAGATTGTGGGTCTCTCTTAGGTTATTTTGTTTAAAAAAATAGTGTCTAGGCTATTGGTAGGATGTTAGGACTGATGCTTTTCGATTGATGTATGAAACGGGATTTTGGGTTTTTGATTAGTATGCTTGCTAGGATTTTTCAATCTTATGCCTACGTATTCCCATTTGACGAAACAGGGGAATCAGAGCGATCGTAGTTCCTCCTATTCTATGGGAGGAAAAAGCTTGTTTTGGTGTCTTGTTCAAAGCCTAAGACATGAAGCTAAATGTGGTTTGTATCTTATTCAAAGCCCAAGATATGAATCTGAAGGGTCTATTTGTGTCTTGTTCGAAGCCCAAGATGTGAAGCTAAAGGGGTTTGACTTTAGAGAGAATTTGTCATCTCTAAAAGGGGGGGGAGGGATATTTGGTCTGTTTGTCACAACTGTTGGGTGACTGGTTATAAAGGAGAATTACTTTAACTGGGATATGTGAATCCAGCAATGCCATAATTTCCTTTATAGGGGATTTTAACCTGAAGGAGAAGACTTTAACTCAGTTTAGAGCAATTCCATCTTTCCTTAGGAATTTCTCGTGCTAAAAGAGGGACAGTGGCGTGGATGTAAATAATCTAGAGGCTTGCCGCTTACAACAATTTAGATGAAGGAAAAGGGGTTGTTGATGTTTGTATACTGTGAACGAGGCACATATTTTGATGCAAAAAGGTTGATTGACTCAACCGGGGTTTTCTTATACAAAGCCTAAGAGGAGGCTATTGACCCAACAAGAGGGAGCTTTTAGGTGTCTCGTACGAAGCCTGAGAGAGAGAGGCTAAAAGGGGTTGACTCAACAAGAGAGTGCTAACCAGTGACTGACTCAACAAGAGAGTTCTTTTTATATGTGTCTTGTACGAAGCCCAAGACGGAGGTTAAAAGGTTTTGACTCCACGTGAGGGTCTTTTATACTCAACAAGATAGTGGTTTTGTATCTCGTACGAAGCCCGAGATAGAGGCTGAGAGGGAAGTGACTCAACAAGAGAGTCTTTTATACTCAACAAGAGGGTGATTTGGTATCTCGTACGAAGCCCGAGGTGGAGGCTAAAAGTGGGTTGACTCAACAAGAGAGTCTTTTATATTCAACAAGAGAGTGTGAAATGGTTAGCTCCGTTGGGGATAATCATTTGTACAAAGCCCAAGAGGAGGCTATTATGTTGGTGACTGTTTTAGTTTAGTGACAGGTCCAGTATGTTGGATAGAAGAGAAAATCAGTTCTTATAAAGGGAACGATTAAAGGTATTGTTGTGCTTTGGGATTGATCAGAGGATCAGGGTTATTTCCCGTTCTTTAAGGAAACGGAAAATCCAAAGGGGTATTGAGACTGTCCAAGTCTACTGGTGTTTTGA
Source organism: Lathyrus tuberosus (assembly GCA_022829125.1). Classification (NCBI taxonomy): domain Eukaryota; kingdom Viridiplantae; phylum Streptophyta; class Magnoliopsida; order Fabales; family Fabaceae; genus Lathyrus; species Lathyrus tuberosus. The sequence continues at coordinate 1,044,498 of JALAZF010000775.1, read as the reverse complement.
GAAATCGATTCTCGGATAGTGAATGATCTTTGTATGATGCCCAAGAGAAGGCGAGTACGTTAAGGGATGAAGGTCAACCCATTAACAGGTCTGACACTTGACTCAGAAAGACAGCTCTAGCAAATTGATGACTAGGTTATGTTCTTGTACCTGTAGAGGTCTCTGGGTCCTTGTACTAAGCCCAAGAGAAGGCATGAGAGCTTTTAAGAAGTCGAAGGGTCCTTGTACAACGCCCAAGAAGAGGCAGGGATGCTTTTAAGAAGCCTGTGGGTCCCCAAATCCCGAGAAGTTCAAGACATGCCATTCACCGAGAATAGATCAAGCCAGGAAAGTTTGAGAATTTGGAAGAAACTCAAGAGATGACATTCACGGAGAAAAGATCATCTCTGGGGAATTAGAGTTTCTTTGACGATTTCTAAGAGTGACAGTCTGAGAAAGGGTTCACCGAGAATGCTGCCTTTCACGTCTCCATATTGTTTAACCCCAAGAGGAGGGAAGACTGTGTCTGGTAATCCTATGGGGATCTAGTTTTGTTTGTATTTAAGAGTGACCAACAGGGCTTTACCTAGTGCTAGACGTAGTTGCCGGGGAAAACTCTAAATAACTATACTAGTATTACACAGAGGATATATGACGAGTATATAAAAGTTTGTGAAAGAAGACTTACAGTGAGCAGCCCCACAATACAGTTATATATATATGAAAGCAGATAAAGAAAGTGGGTAAACACTTACTTGGTTGTAGAGCTTCCATGCTGTTTGGTTAGTTTGTTCAACAAAGAAAGCTTTGATAACAATATTATATTCAAAATCAAAGGAGAAAGTGCTTTGAAAAGATTGTTGGGGCTTACAGCTCAAGGAGAGGCCCAAGGTTTTATCAGTTATTGCACTGTTGTTTTGTACAGGGACTTATACAAGTGACTGAGGCCCAAAAAGGTTTTCTGTACAAAGGGATGGGTCTTACACTCTCTCAAGAGGCCCAAAGGTGTTTAAAGAGAAAGAATAGGGCTTATAACACGAGGGTAGGCCCAGGTGATTTGTTTTTTGAATTGGCGATCGCGCCAAGGTTTCTTTATCGTACTGGGTCTTATACAATGCATTGAGACCCAAAAAAGTTTTGGTTAAAAGGGGGTTGGGTCTTACACTCTAATAGAGGCCCAAAGGTTTATTTTTATACAAGTGGTGGGGCTTACAGCTCAAGGAGAGGCCCAAGGTTATTTGTTTTGAAAACGGCGATCGCGCCGAGGTTTTTGAAAGCACAGTGGGTCTTATACAATGACTGAGGCCCAAATATTTTGGTTTCAAAAATGGGTTGGGTCTTACACTCTATGAGAGGCTCAAAAGTGTTTAAAGATGGGTCTTATAACTTAAGGAGAAGCCCAGAGATTTTGTTTTAAACGGGCGAAGATCGCGCCGAACCTTTTGATGGTATCGGGACTTATACAACACACTGAGGCCCAAAAAGGTTTGTATTTACAAAGGGTTGGGTCTTACACTCTACCAAGAGGCCCAAAGGTGTTTGAAAAAGATTTGATGAGGGTTGAATTGATCAAAACCCTAATTTGTTTTCAAAATATATTTTAATTGAATAAAAATTCAATTAAAATGATCAAAATTGTTAAACATGCGGAAAACAAATTGTGATCTTGGATTAATGTTTCAAAAATTATGTTTCTATTCACAAAATGATTGGAAATCACTAAAATTTGAAAAATCAAGAGGGAGAAAATATTTTAAATGTCAAAAACAATTAAAATATTATTTCTTTACAAAAATATCAAGTATATGAAATAAATAATATTTTTGGGATTTTTTTTGGGAAAATGAAATATTTTAACATTTTTGTGAATTATTAAAAAAAGAATCAACTCAAAATCATTAAAAATCAGAGAGAAATTAATTTTTGAATCAATTAAATAAAATCACAAAAATTCAAATATTCAAATGTTCAAAAATGGCGCCAAGAACATGGCAAGAACACGCGCCACCCTCTGTTTCTTTAGATTTGCGTTTTCTATCCAATCTCAATGAATACTTGATGATATCATGCAATCTACATATCAATCTACTCGTTTTCACCTCACGATCATGTTTATGGTCTTTAATTTCATTTATTTTAAACATGGAATAAGAAATCAAAGAGAAACCTCAAGAACCCTAAAACTTGCATGAAGGTTCAGAAACTCCATACAGGATTCAAACAAAGCAATTGATTGAGGGAAAACACTCTATGCATGATTATGAACATATGGCCAAATTATTGTGCAGTAAAAAATCCATGGATCATAGAGTTAGAAGAGCTCATGCTTACCTCTTGCAGCTGGTGGTCGTTTTTTGTGTTAGAGGTGTTACAACTTGGTTCCAAGGATATGGACAGCTTCCCTAGGTGCTATGGAGTGTGTCTGGATGCTTGGAATGAATGGAAATGATCTGGAACTTGAGATGGTACCCCAACTGCATATCTGTCAAGAACTTGAGCAATTGGCTAGTGATTTTGTGATTTTGGTGTTCCAGATGTTGTGTGAGTGTTTGGATCACTTCTATATGATGTTTATGAGGTGTGTGTGTGATTGGTTTGATTAGAATAGCTCTCAAACTCAAAACCCGATAGTGACTTGCTTTGGAAGGCAATTTTGGAGTGAAAGAAGAGATTTTGAGGAAAGCATCTGTTAGATGGCTTTGGTGTACTCAAACTGATAACAAATGAGCTCTATTTATAGTAGAACAAGTTTGTTTTGCAAGGAATAGTGAATGGTAACTGCTGCATAGGTTTGGCCAATGTTGATCAATGAAAATCCAAGTCTCCTCTAGCCACTGACTAGAGGTTAGGGCACAGGCTGCTGGTTCCCTTGGTCTTGGATAAGTCTTGACTGAATTCAGTTGGAAATGGCTCAGTCCATGCCACCTTGGTGCATCCATTGAATGCTCCAAAACAAAATTGGAGTCTTGTCCCCTCTTTAGGGATTTCTAGGTTTGGCATGCTATTTTTTGTTCCAAGGACTTGGGAGGCTAATGGATCAGGGTTTGTCCCTCCTTGGTCTCCCCTTGAGGTGCTCAGATGGATAAGTGTGTTTGTCATTTGCACAATTTTGGCAAATCGAGCAAAATGCATAAATCTGCCTTGCTTTGATAGTTTTCAGTAAGGCATATTGCCATTGTCATATCTCATGGCTCAAGTGGAATTTGATGGAGTTCTTGGCCATTTTAGAAAGCCCTCATATGATACAGCAACTGTTTGATCATAATTGGTTTTGATACTTTTTGGATCCAAGTGAAAAATGCCCCTACATTTGGAAAAAAGTGAAGGCAGATTCTGACTTAGTGAAAATTTCACTAAGTGTTGGAAAAAAGTGACATTTTCACTTTTTGTGATTTTGATCATTCCATAAATTAAAATCCATGAGGAACTGGAAGGATTTATGTTTGAAGCTTTTGTAGAGGGCCATGAGAGCTACAAATCCAGCTTTGAATGGGGAAAAATGGCCTTGTGGTTTAGGAGTTATGATCCTCCAAAGTTGGTACCCTAGCCACTTTGTTCCATAACTTAGAAAATTTTCTAAGTTTTTATGGTTACCCCCTTTTACAAGTTATCCCACTTTTCTTGATTTTTCTTGATGAATGATGATTCCAATCACACATTAACATCATTTTAGGGTTAAGGAACCATAATTGTGAAAAATCTCAAAAAGTCAAAGTTTGACTTTTGTGCGATCCTCTATGAAATCAAGTCCTTGACCTAAATCAAACTTGATGGATTGATTTAATAGGTGTTATAGGGTGTATTAGATCATGTCCCAAGGTTTGGGAGCATGTCTTGGTTAAAAGTCAAAGGCACTGTTGACTTTTTCCTCAAAACCCTAATTGTGGTTCTGATGCAATTGAACCTTGTTGCTCAAGCTTCTTAGACCAGTCCATTGTTGAAAATGGATCAATGTGGTGTATTAGAGACCCTCAAATCCTCCTTTGAGGTCTTGGCTCATGTTTTGTCCCAAAAGTCAACTTAGGGGTGAATTAGGTCAAGAAACCCTAATTCCTGATTTTTGGTGAATGCATCCCCTGAGGCTAAATTGACTTGATGATTGGGTCCATGAATTTCCATGGGGTATATTAGGTTATGCTTTGAAGCATTGGCTCGTGCCCAGAGGAAAATTCCCATCTGAAGGCCCTGGTCGACCAAAACCCTAATTTGGTGACACTGGCGATCTTGAGGCTTGATCCACTCAGAATGTTGTAGCCTTGTGCTTGATTCTTGAAGTGGGAGTCCTCTTGATCCTTTTTGGATGTTTGAGAGGTTTAGACAAGTTGAAGATCATGTCATTCCTTGATTGATCCTTTGTCTAAAGCTCTGAGAGGGCTTGAAACCCTAATTTTGATTGTAGTGGATGCTCACCCATCTTTGGGGAGACTAATGAGGTTGATGGCCCATCCATATTGTGATGATGATTTGCACAATGATGGGAAATCTTAGTGGTCAAAATTTGGGGTATGACAAAATTAAAGAAGTGTTTTTGTACCATAGTAAGATAAGGACTCCAGCTTGGATATTGAATCAACAAGTGTGTCGCTTACATCACTTAGAATGGAAATTTTTTTTGAAATGTTTGATTTATGTTGTGGGGAATAGAAGATACATCTCTTCTACAGAGATGACTCATGTCTCAACTCTGGGGAAAAGTTTTGAATTTTGAAGCAAAAGGTTGGCTAGGGTTTGACTTGAGTTTGAGGTTTGAAGCCTCAAAGGGGCTATGGTTTGAGTTTTGAATTATTTGAAAACTTCAAGGGGAATCATAAGGTTTTGTTGAGGTTGAGAAACCTCAGAGGGGATCCCTAGGGTTTTGAACTAAGTTGTAGCTTGAATCCTATAGTTAGAACTAAGTCTAAACTAAGGATGAGTATTGATATGTAAGTGTTGTAAATGTAAAGAGAAACTTAACAAGATAAGACTGTTTGAGCTTTTAAACAAGTGTAGTCATCGAGGATGACATGATCATGGTATGATTAAGCATGATATATCAACATGTGAATGTGCATCAAACTAAGAGATATTTTCATCATGGTAAGAGTTTATGAAGGAAATAATTAAACATGTGAGCAAAGATTTAATCAATGGAAGAAAACACAAAGAAGTTCAAGTAAGCCATATATTTAAGAGGAATCGAGGATCATATGAGTATGGCAAAGGGTAAACAAAACCCTAATGGAATTTCATGAACATGAACAAGGGAACAAGACATTCAAACATGGTTGAATCAAGGGCTTTGGGAAATCCAAGCTCAAGTGGAAGCCCTAATCATGTATAAAGACTAGTTGAACAAAACCCTAATGTTTTAACTAAACAAAAGATTTAATCGAGGCATTATTTAAAAGAAATAACACCTAATCATAGTATCTATAAGTCAAGACTACATTTTAGGTATATCAACAAGACTTAAACAATGTGTAACATGACCATAAAGACACATGGATGTAATTAGGTCAATAAAAGAATCAAAAGAAATCAAGGAAAGGTGTGAAGAAATACTTAAAAAAAGTACTAGTTTTCAACTTAATAAAAATGTCAAAAATAAATATTATTTTTGGGATTTTTAAATGGATTATCAAAATATGTAAGACAAATGAGAAGTGTGCAAAAAATTGTCTCAAAATAATTAATTTTTCTTGTTGAAATAAATTGATGAAGTTGTAAAAAAATGAGAAAAAAATAATGTTAAAAAATTAGGAATAGCCTCCATGGGTGTTGAACCTGTGCCCTTGGGGTGGTGGGTTTAAAATTTTACCAACTTAGCCACGCGCTATAGGTTGATGATGAATGGAGGATGAAAATAATATATGAAACTCCCTTTTGAAAATGGTTAAAAAAATAAAATCAAAAGGTCTGGGGCGAGGGGGATTCGAACCCCAGACCTTGGGCACACTCAAACCTTCCAAACACACGCTTTAACCACTGTGGTGGTGATACATCCGTGTATTAAACTGAAATAAAATAAATATATATTAAAAACACATTTTATTTTGAAAAAAAGGCTCTCTCCATGTTCATCTTCTTCCACGAGCTTCCTATTCTTCTTCCAAAATTTGAAAATCCCAACTCTCTGAATACTCAACCAAATGGCATGATGTAAAAATGAAAAATGTTGGATTTTTAATAAGGAATTGGATGGTATTAAGCAATTTTATTTATATTAAGTGTATAAAAAAAAATTAATCTGACCACCATATGAACCTTAACTGAACATTTTGATATGAAATCATATGTGTTAATGATACATAACAATTGATTGAGGGAAAATGATCACAATATCATGACAAACATGTCTGTAACTCAAATGATCAAGAATGATGCATGAATCATAGAGTTCATTTTAGATCAAATTACCTTGCAAAAGTGGAAATCGAATTCCTTGATAGACGTGTTCCAGATGCAGTTTCTTGATGCCAACGGCTTCCTTGACCTTCAAGAAATGTGTTACAATGATTGAATTGGTTTGAAAACTTCTGGAACTTCTTGGCCAAATCAATCTGCAGCCTATAGTGTATGTGAAGCAAATGATATGTGACTTGATGATTCTGGTTGTACAGATGATGAATAAGTGTTTGTATCACTTCCACACGATGTATGTGAAGTGTTTTGATCACTGGTTTGAGTGGAAATGGCTTGGAGTTGAAGTTCCAAGTTTTCACTCCTTTAGACTTTGAATTTTTTAGAAGGGAGAGATTTCTTAGAAAACAAGCTTCTTGCAATGTTTTGGTGTGTTTAGAATGTTCAGAATGACCCCTATTTATAGGAGAAATACATAAGATATTTTGAATTTAAGAACATCATGATGCATGCTATTATCCACTAAGTGATGTCATGTAGCTATTACTTGAATGCCAAGGTACATAGCTTACAAGCTCACATGGCTATGAATTCTGATCCTTTGAGCTTTGTTCCATAAGGCTTCATCTCATCCCTTGATGTTCTGATCATGTTCTAACAATTTGGAGGGTTTTTTCTCAAAATCACTATTCCACTTTAATGCTAGAGGAAAAAACCTCACTTCATGGTTTTTGAAATTATTTTTAACACATGCCAAAGATGGAATCTTGAAAATTTAGTTGTGCTTTGCAGAGTACATGGTTCATGATCATTTTGGTGTTGATCTTGTGAAGATATTGAGGTTACAAGGTTATCCAAGTCGTGTGTGTAGCGTGCGATTTTTGTCGGTGACGCGACCTCCTTATCTCCATGGGTTTCTCCTCACCACAATGGTAGGGAGTCGGGTGCTACTTTCTGATTTCTTATTTATCCTGTGAAGCTGGAAGGGAAAGGGAAGCTATCTAAAACTAACCTTGCACGCAAATGTTTAACTCAACAAATGCTTAAAGAGATTGGGGAGTTCGGGGTCAGGTTATACAATAGGGAGTTGTCAATTACCCATCCTATATGTGGTTATCCAGAGGTTAATTAGCATTAGGTTCTGCTTTGTACTTGATGGTGTTTATCTGTAAATGGGAAAGTTTCTTCTTTGGGGGGATGTCTGAGAAAGAGAGAGTTTTTGATGATTTTGGTGAGGTACTGGACCTCAGTTTTGATTGATGTGAAGGTATTGGACCTAAAGTTTTTGATTGGTATGCTCGCTAAGATTTCCCAATCTTATGCCTACGTATTCCCGTTTAAAGAAACAAGGAAATCAGAGCAATCGTAGTTCCTTTTATTCTGTGGGAGGAAAGAGATGATGTTTTGGTGTCTTGTTCAAAGCCCAAGATTGAAGCTAAAAGTTTGAGTATTTATGTCTTGTTCAAAGCCCAAGATTGAAGCTAAAAGGTTTAACGAAGAGAGAAATTGTCATCTCTAAAGGGAGACATCTTGTCTGTTTATCACAAATGTTGGGTGACTGATTATAAAGGAGAATTACTTTAACAGGAATATGTGAATCCAACAATGCCATAATTTCCCTTACAAGGGATTTGTCCTGAAGGAGGAAACTTTAACTCAGTTGAGCAATGCCATTTTTCCTTAGGAATCTTTCATGCTAGGAGAGGGACAGTGGCGTGGATGTAAATAATCCAGAGGCTTGCCACTTATAGCAATTAGATGAAAGAAGAGATTTACTAGGATAATAGATGAACTACAACTTAGATTTTAGAATCAACAAGTGTGCCACTTACAGCGATTATCTGGGATTAGGGTTTGTTTTGATTTATTTGTTTTGATGTGTGATAATACCGAGAAATGTCTTCCTACAGAGAGATTTTGATTTCCTCTGAGGGGAATGTTGATTTTTGTGTGCCTTGATCAAAGCCCAAGGTTGAAGCTAAGAGATTGATTGGCTCCACTGGGGAAGTCCTTATACAAAGCCTAAGAGGAGGCTAGAAAAGACTGACTCAACAAAAGAGTGTTTATCTGTCTTGTACAAAGCCCAAGATTGAGGAAAAAAAAGAGACTGACTCTTTTGGGGACATCATTATATAAAGCCTAAGAGGAGGCTAAAAGTTGACTTTTCCGGGGGAATGTTTTGTCTGTCTTGTACAAAGCCCAAGATTGAGGCTAAAAGGGTTTTTTGATTCCACTAGGGAATGTTTTTATGTGTCTTGTACAAAGCCCAAGATTATGGCTAAAAGAAGATTGACTCTGCTGGAGAGTATGATTTGTCTTGTACACATCCCAAGATTGAGGCTGAAAAGAGGATTGACTCTGATTAGGGAGATTAATACCCAAAACCTAAAAGAAGGCTGGGAGGAATTGACTCTGCTGGGAAAATATTTTGTCCAGAGCTCAAGAGAAGATTATGAAGATTTTGACTTTCCTGGAGAAAGTTGATATATGTCTTGTACAAAGCCCAAGATTGAGGCTAAAAGGGAATGACTCAATTGAGGATATTTATGGTGTCTTGAACAAAGCCCAAGATTGAGGCTAAACAAGCTGGAGAAATCATTATACAACGCCTAAGAGGAGGCTAAAAAGGGTCGACTCAACAAGAGAGTGCCTTAAGGTAATTAACTCAACAAGAAAGTGTTTTAAAATCCTTATACAAAGCCTAAGAGGAGGCTGACTTCTGATAGGGGAAATCATTATACAAAGCCTAAGAGGAGGCTGAAAAAGATTGACTCAACAATAGAGTGCTTTTAATCTGTCTTGTACAAGGCCTAAGATTAAGGCTGAAAGAGGTTGACTCAACAACAAAGTGCTTTGAAACTAGATCTGCTGAGGAAAATCATTATACAAAGCCTAAGAGGACGCTGACTTCTGCTGAGGATTTTGGAGATCCAGAGGCAGGTCCAAAGTGGGGAATCAACTCTTGCTGAGGATTACAGAAGAGTTGAGGTATCAGATGCCTTGAGATTCTGATAAAATTTTATTGACAGTAATTTGAACCTAACTGGGGAAATTTGGGAGAAAGACTGAGTTTTAGATCCGGTGAAGGTTTTAACTCTACTAGAGATTTGGTTAAATGACTAGGGTTTCTCCTGTATTTGTAGGGAACTTGAGAATGTCTTTGAGATCCAAGAGGAGATTTATACTGTCCAAGTCTACTGTTGTGGAAGGTTTATCTTTGTATGATACCCAAGAGGAGGCTGGTGCTTTAAGGGATGAGAATCAACCCTTAATTGGTCTGACGTTTTGACACTTCAGAAAGACAACTCTAACAAAGGATGACTAAGTTCTGTCTTATACCTTTAAGAGGTCTTTAGGGTCCTTGTATTAAGCCCAAGAGAAGGCATGAGAACTTCTAAGAAGCCGGAGGGTCCATGTACAAAGCCCAAGAGGAGGCGGGGATGCTTTTAGGAAGCATGTGGGTCCAAACTTAAGAAGAGTTCAAGAAAAGTTTCACCGGGAATAATCTTTTCTTTAGTGAATAGTTTTAGGGTTTGAAGAAATTCAAGAGAGGTTTCACCGGGAATAATGCCTTTCTCTTTGTTCCATATTGTTTAAGCCCAAGAGAAGGCAATACTGTATCTAGAATTCCTATGGGGAACTAGTTTTGACTGTGTTGAAAGAGTGACCACTGGCTTTATCTAGTTCTAGACCTAACTGCCGGGGAAAACTCTAAGAAGATAATATACAGGTATATATGTACAGATGAAATATATACTATATGTAAAAGAGGGTAGAAGGACTTACAGGTGAGCAAGCTTCCAGCACAATATATATATATATATATATATATATATATATATATATATATATATATATATATATATATATATATGTGCAAGTATGTAAAAGAAAGTTGTTTAAAACTTACAGGCGAACAAGCTTCCATAATAACAGTTGTATGGTTAGTTGTTCAAGAAATTAAAGAAATTTTTGATAAAAACTATGAATTTGAACCTAAATCAAAAGGGAAGTTGTTTTTGAAAAGATTGCTGGGGCTTATACTCAAGGAGAGGCCCAGATGAAAAACAGTAACCGTACCGTTATTTTGTAAACTGTACTGGGGCTTATACAATGACTGAGGCCCAAAAAGGTTTTATTTACAAAGAGGGTTGGGTCTTACAACTCAAGGAGAGGCCCAAAAGTGTAAAAAAATAGAAATGGGACTTACAACACACGGGTAGGCCCAGGTAACCTTTGTTTAAAAGGCGACGATCGCGCCGAGATTTTAGAAATTGCATCGGACTTATACAATGACTGAGGCCCAAAGTTATTTATATTTACAAAGGGATGGGACTTACACTCTATCAAGAGGCCCAAAAGTGTTTGAAAAAGATTTGTGAGGGTGAAAATAATCAAAACCCTAATTTGATTTTAAAATGTATTTTAATTGAATAAAAATTCTATTAAAATGATCAAAATTATCAAACATGTGTCAAAAACAAGTTGTGATGTTGGATTAATTGTTGAAAAATCATATTGCATTCATAGAATAATTTGAAAATTATTTGAATTTGCAAGATCAAGAGAAAGAAATATTTTAAATATTTAAAAACAAATAAAACATAATTCTTTGCAAAAATACTAAATATATGAAATAAATAATATTTTTTGTGAAATTTTTATGGAATAAAATATTTTAACATTTTTGGGAATTTTCAAAAAAATAACCAATAAAAAATAATTAAAATTGAGAGAGAAATTAATTTTGGAATTAATTAAACAAAACCATAAAAATATGAAAAATAACAAAAAATAAGAAAATGACAAAATGGTCTAGGTGTGCGTTGAACCCACGACCTCATAGCCAAACACACATGTGCGCTACCACTGGGGTGGTGATACATTCGTGTATCAAAACCACCCCATAAATACATATGGGATGTCAAGTTCTAGGTCTGGCCAAGGCGCCATGGCTGGCCCTTGCCAAAGGCAAGACCTAGTTTTGGCAATTTGCATGAAGCCTCTATCTTTCGCATTTCTCCATGGATTGGGACAAAATTTAGGTGCATCTGACCTAGAATTTCATGAGGAATCCAGTGGTGCCCTTGGAATTTTCAGAAAATGCTTCTATTTTAAAATCCGATAGTGATTTCAAAATAGGCCTAATTTTGCATGTTCTATGCTATCTCACTACACAGGCAATAATTGCATGACAATTTGATTCAAACACAACATGTATGATATGTATGAGAGGTCCATGATCAATGAACCTTAATGCAATGCATAATTTAGAGAGTTCAAGTCATGATGCACTTACCTCTTGGAGCTTGTTGTGCTATCTGCCAAGTTCGTTGTGCCAGAAGTGATCCAATGCTTTGAACACTCTTGATTGATCCCTTTGAAGCTTTTAGGATGATCAAAACCAGCTGGAATCCTCAGGAACAAGTATTAGCTCTTTCTTGCAAAATTGGCAAAGTGACCAAAATAACAACTCTCTCAAATGGTGTTCCAGATAAGGGAAACCAATTGGGACAGTTTGAGGAGGATATTTGAAGTGCGTTTGAGGCCTAGTTTGGTTTTGGAAGTGACTGAATCAAGACATCGCTTGAAAAATGCAGAAAAGTCCAATTTTGAGGTTTTGGAGGTGGATTTTCTGATTTTGGTGTTTCAGATCACCAATGAGTGTTTAGACAGCTTAGATATGACATATTGGATGTGTTTGGATCATGAGCTGTGGTGGAATTGCTCTCTAACTCAAAAACTTAGAGATGACTTGCAAAAGAAGGCATTTTGGCCTAAAGAGAGAGATTTCGAGGAAAGCATCAGTTGTAGTGCTTTGGTGTACTCAAAATGATCATAATTGAGGTCTATTTATAGTGTGTCAAGTTTGTTTTGGCATCAATAGTGAATGGCAGCTGCAGCAGACCTTTGGCCAATGCTGATCAAAAGGAATCTCAAGTCTCCTCTAGCCATTGACTTGAGGTTAGGGCAGAGGCCTATGGTCCTTTGATTTAGAGCTGAATCTTGACTTATTCAGTTGGGAATGTCTCAGTCCATGCCACCTTGGTGCATCCATTGAATGCTTGGAAACAAAATTGGAGTCTTTTGCACTTTTTAGCCTTTTTAGGGTTGTTATGGCTATGTGTAGATTCTTGGACTTTGGAGGCTTGGGGATCAGATCATTCCCCTTGGATATTATCGTCTGATGTGTCCAAATGGATGACAATGCTTGGAGTTGTCCAAAATTTCCAAATCGAGCAAAATGCCAAAATCTGCCTTGTATAAGGCAGTTGGAAATGGTGATTTTTAGGGGATCATATCTCCCTGCTCAGGTTGAGTTATGGAAGGCTCTTGTGCTTTTTAGAAAGCCCTCATATGATACAAAACATGTGTGATCATAGTTTGTTTTAAAACTATTTGGATCCCATTGAAAAAACCTCATGAACATTGGTGTCCAAGGCTGGCAACTTAGGCAGATTTTCACTAAGTGTTGGAAAAAGTGTCATTTTCATGTTTTTGTGATTTTGATCAATCCATAACTCAAAATCCATGAAGAGTTGGAGTTGGAGGTAGTTGAAGCTTTTGTAGAGTGTAGCAAGACCTACAAATCCAGCTTTGGATCACCACAAATGGCTGCTTGGATCACAAGTTATGATCCTTGGAAGTTGGCACCAAAACCATTAAAGTTTAGTAACTTAGAAAAATTTTAAAATTTTCAAGGTTACCCCTTTTACAAGTTATCTTGATTTCTTGATCAATTCTTATTCAAATGACATTATAAATCACATTTTATGAAAATATGAATCATAAGGATAATTTTTGCCAAAAAAGTCATGTTTTGACTTTTGGCTCCGGAGCGGCTCGGCGCGTAAAAACCCTAATTCCCGACTTTTGGAGAATGCATCCTCTGAGGGTCATTTATCTTTGCAAATGTATACCTAGGGTTATTTTGAGCATATTGAGCCACATGTGGAAGTATTGGCTTATTCTCTTGTGAAAATCTCACTCTGGAGGTCCCGGTCGTCCAAAACCCTAATTCGACGATATCGGGTGATTCGAGGCTTGAACCACTTGGAATGTGGCAGCTTTGTGCTTGATTCTTGATGTGTGAGTCCTCTTGATCCCTTATGGGTGTTTTAAGAGGTTAGACAAGTTGGAGATCATGTTATTTCTTCATTGATCCTTTGTATAAGTGTCCTGAGAGGGCTTGAAACCCTAATTCTTGATTATGGGGAATGCTCAACCATCTTTGTGGAGATTGATGAGGCATGATGGTACATCCATATTGTGGTAATGATTTCCACAACGAAGGGAAATATTGTGGTCAAAATTTGGGGTATGACAGTGTGGCACAAGTAGGTGTGGCAAATTTGTCTTGAAAAATTAGTTGTAGCAAGGCATGTTGTGAAATTCATATCTCCTTGCTCAAATTAGGTAAATGTGTGTTCTTGGTCATTTTGGAAAGCTGAGATATCATACTTAAACTTTGATGTTCAAATTTTGTCTTGAATCAATGTGGATCATGGAGAAAAATGGCCTCAAAGTTGGCTCCAATATAAGACAGATTTTGTCTTAACATTTTTCTAAGTGTTGGAATTCATATTTGAATGAAACACCAACTTCAATGCCTTATAACTTGAAATCTATGCATTTTTTGAGATTTCACCCTCAAGGACAAAGTTGTAGTATGTAACAAGCTCTTAAATTTGATCTTTGGATCAAAGAAAATGGTTACTTGGTTTGGAAGTTATGGCGCTGGAAAGTAGGGCAAAGATTATTGAATTTTATAACTTATAAAAAATTCAACTTCTCCAATGTTGCCCTTTTTACAAGTAACCTCATATTTCTTGATTTTTCTTGATCAATCGTGATCCAAATCACATATTAACATCATTCTTAACTTGAAGAGACTATGTTTGACCAAAAAAACTCCAAAAGTCAAACTTGATTTTGACCATAGTTGACTTTTGTATCAGATGAACTTTGAACTTTGTGATACTTTATGAAATCAAACCCTTGGGCTTTTTGAACACCATGGATGGACTCCAAAGGTGTTTTTGAGTGTCTTGAATCATCTCCCAAGGCTTGAGATCATGTCTTGGTCAAAAGTGAAAGGTACAATTGACTTTTCATTAAAGACCCTAGTTTGGGGACTAGATGAACTTAACTTCTTGCATTGCTTATGAATCAAGTTCTTTGGGTTAATCCAATCATATGAAGGGATTAATATGAGGCATTTGAGGTCCTTGAAACATATTTGGAGGTTTGGGATCATGCCTTGCTTCAAAAGTCAACTCAAGGACTGAATTAGATCAAAACCCTAATTATGGTGAATTGACGATCTTGAGCCTTGATGAGCTTGTTCATGATGCAATTTTGCACTTGATTATTGACGAGTGGAAGCTATTGATCTTCATTAATGATATAGGGACTTGAGATGTTGAACATGATGCTCATCCTCTGATAATTCATTTGCTTGAGCCTTTGGGAAACCACCTAACCTATAAAGCAAGCAAGCACACATATCATGTACTTATAATGGGTTAGTGATGCATAAATACATACACATATGCAATGATGAGTGTTATGCAATAATGAGGGAAATGAGGTGGCATCATAGGGGTAAAAAAATTATGGTATGCCAGATGCCCCTATTTAAGTTTCTCTAATCCGGAGAGATGAAGATTGACATCTTGGTCTCGACCCGATAGGGGAGGCTTAAATACAACAATGCATGATTTTGGCCCCTAAGAAACCATAAAAGGTAATACTGTATGAATGGACTATGAATGTAAGATATGAGACCTGTGGGAAATGATGCCACAGGGGACTGAGAACAGACTAAACCAATGGGGAATACAAAAGGATTACCCACTAGGGGAAGAAAATTGGGGAAAAGGTTAAAATTCTGACAATTTGAACTTCCATCTTTGGGAAATGATGCATCATCTTATTTGACTAAGTAGAATTACTTAGAAAGGGTAAAATAAACTTCCCCACGCTTCGGGTCATAAGCCACGAAACTGGTCTCAGTTTCTTCTTATCAAGTCTTTATCTTGAAAAGGTTATCATAAACTTCCCCTCGTTTCTGGATATATGCCATGAATCTGGTCTCGGTTTTTGAAATAAACTTCCCCTCGTTTCAGGATATAAGCCACGAAACTGGTCTCGGTTTCTTCTGATCAAGTCTTTCTCTTGAAAAGGTTAAGCATACAAGTTACTGAAAAGGTAATCACTTGTTGAATCAATAACTTCATCGGGGATGTTCAAGGAGACGCAGGCTAATTAACTTGTAAAACATATTTCTCAAATAAAGAGAAACACTTCTTGTAAGGATATTCATCAAACTTCTCACAGGGATTCACTGGGGAGATGCCATTTGATGTTGTTAATGTTGCTTTGAGTAGATACATTTCACTTCTAATAATTGTTTCAATAAATTTATCTGACGGAACCTTTCCGGAGAGACAACCATTCTTCATCATACTTCTCTTCGAGACTTTTTCGGAGAAATGTCATGTGATGTAAAATAAAGGTTCACAACAAACTTCCCTGCATAGGATAAACTAGAGAGACACCATTTGGTAAAAAGTAACTGTACCAAACTTCCCTTCGATATTTATTGGAGAGATGCCATTTGATGAGAGAAAATTTTGATATGCTGGTAGTTTTAACAAGGATAGACAAACTGCTTGGAAAGAGACCGCCATTTGCCGATTCATTGGGAAATTCAGGGATGTAAACAAGCTTCCCAAATAAAGAGATTGCCTTTTGCCGTCGGGTGTAGACTCCAAGGCGAAATAGATTTATCTTGTCGGGGAACTTTCAACAGATTCTTTCTAGGGATGTAAACCACTTAAAAGGCGCAAAATAAATGCCCTTTTAATTTAGAGGTTCAAGTTATCAAAAATGGTCATAAGACTAACTCAATCCAGGAATAAGTTGGAGAGGTACCGTCAAACAAGATGCTAACCAGTGAGGGATGAACTCGAATTGAGGATTTATCCTATCCAAGTATTGAAAGGAGAACCAAATCAAAACTTCCTGTAACGTGCGATTTTTGTCGGTGACGCGACCACCTTACCGCAATGGAATTTGGGTGCTACTTTCTGATTTCTTATTTATCTTATGAAGCTGGAAAGGAAAGGGAAGATATCTAAAACTAACCTTGCACGCAAATGTTTTATTTAACAAATGCTAAGAGATTGGGGATTGGGGTCAGGTTATACAAAGGGAAGCTATTAACACCCAGTGTATATATGGTTATCCATAGGAACTTTTTATTGCATGTTTCTCTGTTAATTTGAAATGTTTTCTTATGTTTATCTGCCGTGGCTTGGGAAAGTTACTCCTTTGGGAGAATGGAGAGAATGTTTTTGTTGTTTTTGGTTTTATATTGTTTTGGGGAAGGTACTGGACCTAAAGTTTTTGATTTGTGTGCTCGATAAGATTTCGCAATCTTATGCCTACGTTTTCCCGTAAAGAGATTTGGGAAATCAAAGCAATCGTAGTTCCTCCTATTTCTATGGGAGGAAAATGTTTGGCGTCTTGTTTAAAGCCCAAGATTGGAGCTGTTTGAGTATTTGTGTCTTATTTAAAGCCCAAGATTGAAGCTAAAATTTTGATTGAGAGAGAATTTGTCATCACTAAAGGGAGATATCTCACCTATTCATCACAAATATTGAGAAATTGATTATAAGGGAAATTACTTTAACTGGGATATGTGAATCCGGCAATGCCATAATTTTCTTTATAAGGGTGATGTCATGAAGGAAGAAAGCTTTAACTCAATGTAAAGTAATGCCACTTTTTCCTTTATGAATCTTTCATACTAAGAGAGGGAATTGGCTTGGATGTACGTAATCCAGAGGCTTGCCACTTATAGCTGTTAGATGAAAGAGAAGTTTTAGCCAGTATAAGGGAAGGACTCCAGCTTGGATTTTGAATCAACAAGTGTGCCACTTACAGCAATTATCTGGAAAAAGTTTTGATTGTTTGTTTTGATATGTGATGTATAGAAGAAATATCCGCCTACAGAATGGACTCGTGGTCTCATCTGGGGGGATATTAATTTATACGTGCCTTGATCAAAGCCCAAGATTGAAGCTAAAAGAAACTGACTCCACTGGGGAGCGTTTTATCTATCTTGTACAAAGCCCAAGATTGAGGCTGACTGACTCCACTGGGGGAAATTCTTATATGAAGCCTAAGAGGAGGCTATCTCTTGTTGAGGATTTATGGGAATCCAAGAGCAGGTCCAAATTGTATTGGGGAATCCAAAGGTTTTACTCTTTCCGGGGATCAGGGAAGAGTTGAGATATCAGATGCTATGAGGCTCTGATTCTGTTGGGGGTTTGATAAATTAACCCTAGCTGGGGAATTTAAAAGGAAAGCTTAAGCCTTATTGGTGTTAGGGGAGTTTGAGTTTGGACACCTTAGAGGTTTTAACTCTGTTGGAGATTAGTATATTGATGACACGATCAGGGTTCTTCCTGTGCTTTTAGGAAACTTGAGGGTCTCTATGAGTGTTTCAAGAGGAAATGAGACTTTCCAAGTCTACTTGAATGAAGCCCAAGAGGAGGCTGAGACTGTCCAAGTCTGCTTGTATGAAGCCCAAGAGGAGGCTGGGGGTTTAAGGGATGAAGATCAACCCTGATGGTTTGATGTTTTGGAATTCTTGACTCTCCTGAGGATTGAACTAGTAGAGATGACTAATTTCTATCCTATGCCTTTAGGAGGCCTTTGGGTCTTGTACTAAGCCCAAGAGGAGGTTGGGGATGCTTTTAAGAAGCCTGTTGGTCCTTGTACTAAGCCCAAGAGGAGGCTGGGGATGCTTTTAAGAAGCCTGTGGGTTCATGCTTAAGAAAAGTTCAAGAAAGGTTTCACCGGGAATTAATCCTTTCTTTGTTGAACAGTTCTAAGGTTTGAAGAAATTCAAAAGAGGTTTCACCGAGAATTAATCCTCTCTGGGGGAATGAATTTCTTGTACATATATATTTATAAGTTTGACAGTCTTGAGAAAAGTTTCACCGGGAATAATGCCTTTCTCTGTTCCATATTGTAAAAGCCCAAGAGGAGGCAGACTGTATAAGGAATTTCCTATGAGGGACTAGTTTTGACTATGTTGTAAAGTAAACTCTGGTTTGACCTAAACATAGACCTAACTACTGGGGGAAACTCTAAACAAGATATGCACAAGTATATACAGACAATTATATTGACAGATATATATAAGAAAATATGCATAAAAAAAGATGTGGGGACTTACCTTCCGAGAAGAAGCCCAAGCATATTGTGATCTATTGTATTGACTACAACTGTATTCCCTCTTTTAGGGTTTCAAGAAATTGAAGAAAGTTTTGAAAAATAACATTGGATTTGAATATGAATTTAAAACAAGTTTGTTTAAAATAGAAGATTGTTTGGGGCTTATACAATGACTGAGGCCCAGATGAATCATTTGAAAATATTGATCGCACTGCGATACCGAAAGGCGTTGTGGGACTTATACTATGGTAGATGTAGCACCCCAAAATTTGCCCTAATTTTTTCTGGCTTTTGTTTCGCATCCATCTGCATATCCATTAGGTCATGACTCATAATCAAATCATCGCATTGGTTTTCTGAGACATGAGATCATAGCATTTCTCTAAATAAGGGTTTTCTATTTGCAAGAATTTGAAGTCTGGTCCTTGTAATTCTCTAAATAAGGATTCATCAGAGGCGTTGGGTCAGGTTTTATTGGGTGTGAATCAGGGTTTGGTTCTTTCTCTGTTCATGACATTTCCTCATCAGTGTGCTTCAAGGTGTGAATAATGGAAAGCCAGAGAAAAGCAAGGGAATAAGAGCCAAGGGTATTCAAACAAGAAACAGGGGTCTATTATATCATATATCACTCCCCTTGATCCCACAAGTCATTGAAAGGAGGGAAATCATCCAGAGGATTGAACAGTGCAACATCTCCTACCAAAAACAGGCAAAATTAGGGTTTTGGACTCAAGTGGTCTCCTGATGAAATTTTGATTCAAACTTGATCTCAATGTTTTCTACATGATATTAAGTGTCTAAGTATGGAAGATTGGCCATTGGTTCATTTCAGAAGAAGTTCAATTGATCAGTTGCTTGATAATCAAGAAATTGGGGAAAAAGTCAACTGTGTAGTGAAAAAAGTCAACTCCTGACTTTTTAAGGTCAAATTCATGAAATTCAAGTTACATATGTTCATTGGACAAGATTTGATCAAGAAATGATGGAGGAATAATGAAAAATCAAGAAATCACAAAACTACCAAAAATAGAAACTTTGGGGTTTCCAAAAATGGCAAGTTTGGACCATTTTGCACCACACTTTGAGGCTTTTTTTCTCCAAGATAAAAGATCCAAACCTCAGGCCCAAGTTGAGCCAATTAAAGTTCATGTTCTAAGCTTCAAATCCATATAAAGAACTCTTCCATCGGATCAAAATTGAGGGAGTTATGATCAATCAAAGTTTGGTAAAATCAAGGCAAAAATCAAGTCATGACAAGGCAAGTGCAGGCCCATAGGCCATAATTTCATCGAACAGTTGGCGTTCCAAATGTCAAGCCAATTTTCTCTATCAAGAAAGCTTCAAATGAAAAATTGTTGAACATCAAAGTTGTTTATCTCCATGCCCTCTTCAACTTTGATGTTGGATATTTTTTGATTTGAACACGTTATGAAGGTCATACGAGGGCTCGAACATGGGGGTTTCATGCTGAAAGTTCACAAGTCACAAGGCCTTGCTTGCAGCCCAAGTCACACACACATGCACCAATTGTGGTTCCTTGTTTTCCAAGCAACTGAGTTGATCCTAACTAACCGAGTTAACTAACTTGACTCGGTGAGTTGAGTCTAACTAACTCCGACCCTAGCTCCAAACCCAAACCTCATTCCAAACCACTTATACTCCAAACCTAAAATCTATTTAAGAGGTGCTTCACTCATTTTCAAGGCTTCAACCATTTTTGTTCCATTTTCACTCTCAATTCTCTCAGATTTCTCTCTAATTTCTCTACTCATTCTTCATCAACTTCTACTTCTCTCTTCCAAAACCACACACAAAAGCTCTTATTTCTTGAAGAATAATCACTTTTTACATTGAAAAGTGATTAATTCTTGAGCTTAAACTCCATCATTTGGTTTTCTTCAGTTGGATTTCTGGAATTTCAGCTTATTCTACTTCAATCCAAAGGTTTCACACCATTTATTTTGGTGCAAGTTCGATCTCGTTGAATTTTCGCGATTTTGTTCGGTTTCGACGCATTTCGGCTACTAATCGAGGAATCTCTGGTTTTCTTGAATTTTCTGCACCAAGATCACTTTGCAACAATTACCAAAGCAAATCTCCGCTTTGTAGGTTGGTTTTCCTCAAATCTACGCTGTTTTTAGCTTATTCGCAACTTATTCGATGTAGACTTTTAGTGGATTTTCGATTTGGATTCGTATGCTTGAATGTGATTCTTGTTGTGGTTGATTATTGAGTTTAATTGATGTTTGAGGATCATAATTCAATGTAATTTCGTGCCTAATTGTGTACATGATCATTTGGATGTTTGGATAAGTGATTGGTGCTTAAAAAGTGATTATGAGAAGTGATTTTTGCAGGTCTGGTACTGTTCAGTCGATTTGCACCTTAGTGCAATCGATTGCACCTTTGTTTTTTCACTAAAAAGTGCATTTTGTAGCTGCTGCAATCGATTTGCACCCTGCTGCAATCGATTTGCACCTGTAACTTTTGTGTTTTTGGCTTGTTTTGAAGCATGTATTGATACCTATTCCACCTTTAACCTTCATGGCTTTGTGTGATGCATATTTGTGGAATTTTCTAGGGTTGTTTAACCTCTAGTTGCTGGATGTATGTGAATCTTTGATGCATGATTATCCAATTGTTGATTTGCTTGCATTCTTGAAGCATGTTCTTGAGGTATTTTGGTTCATGTGTGAATAATGACTTGTTGAATTTGTGTAATCTCTTGAAGATGAGTGTGAGGTGATATATGTGAGTGTGATGCTGAAGTGTGCATAAGTTGGATCATGTATGCTCTTGCCTTGCTTGAATATTTGTGTTCCGTTGACAACAATTATGGTGTATGATTAATTAATCTTGATGCATGTTAATGTGAAATTGTCTTGCATGTTTGAATTGAACTATCATGATAGGTTTTAAGTTCTGACTTTGCTCCATCCTCACTTCATTTTGTTCACATCACCTTTGTATGCACACAATTTTCCGACACGCGACTCTTGGATTTTCATTGTTTATGGTCATGCTTGCGTAGTTGCGTTCTTGATGCGATAAACACATAGCACACACCCCTTGAACATGCTAATCGTGCATTAATGTTTGTGTTGCTGGAATTGTGTTATGCATGCTTGTTAGCTTTCTATTCCTTGAGGTGCATACTTGCTTCAATTTGTTCACATGCTCAATGTTATGCATCCTTTCATGATGTACATTTTTCCATGGTGTTTTCAAGGTTATTCAACATAATGTATGATGTGTTTGTGACCATGATTAGTTGAGGAAGGTATGATGTTGGATACATGTTTGCTATGCCATGATTGAATTGCATTCAAATGCATTGCATGCTGTCCTATTTCTACTGCTGATTGTACACATATGTGTTGTTGTATGTGCTGCCAAATGCTTTTTACACCCATTTTGTAGGCTAAACATGTGCTGTTAATTGCTGTTTGGTACATGATGATAGTTTTTACTGCTGCATTGCATTTATGAGCTGTAATTGTTGCTGTTTTCATTGTTTCATTCCATTTTATTTTTTATTTGAGTAGCATGATATGTTGTCTTGTGTAGAATTTTCTTCACACCTTTAGGACATTTCTTCTTTAATTCTTAGCTTGTTAATAATTACTTGTTATTCTTTTCCTTATGGCATTACTTGTAAATTGTTTTAAACTAACATTTTCATGTAGGAGCTAAAGGTAAGTAAGTGTGTGGACTTAGTTCCACATACATTTCTTTCTCTTATTTCTTTTAAACTTTCTACTTGTGTTTGTTAAGCATTTACATGCTTTCATTGAATAACTTTTCTTCATCCCTCTTTAAGATCAACTTAACTTCCATTTTGGAAGTAAGTTTCTTCTTTTGCTCTTCTTCTTCTTTCTTTTAGAAGTAGGTTTGTTAAACCCCATTGACCATAGGATCACCATGTATGATAACATTAGGATTGAGTCTTGGTCTCCCTCATTAGATTTGCACCTTTGATCCGCTTTTGAGTCTCATCTTCTCTCATCTTCAAACAAAAGTAAAAAACACTTAATAAAGGCATAACACCTATTGTATTTAGGCCTTTTATATGGAAACAACGGGTCTTCTCTCATTTTCTTGGAATGTTTAGCATACGTCCCGTCTTGGGTCGATATGCGAGGCATTCGATCCTACATGAGGGACTTAAATACAATACATGTTACAAAACATAAAATAATCAAAACATTTCTTTCTTAAAAGACAAAAAACAAACAATGACGTCTTTCCTTCGGGAATTCTTTTCTCATCTCACTCATTCTCAACGTATGAACGTGCTTCTTCTCATTCTCTTGCAAGATGGTAACGCACTCGGACCAGCGAGCCTGCAACACCTAAGCTAGAACGTTAGCCGTTCCTTAAAAAACACAAATAATCCATCCCTAGTGAGGGGAACTACGTCGCTCTGATTCTCATGCTCCCGATGAGATACGTAGGCAGTGGGGTAGGGCCCATGCGAGCACTTCTTTTATTTTCCCTACATTTGTTTCTCTTTCCTCATTCTTTCCTTTTCCAGTTCTTTTTCCAGTATCTTTTCTTACACCCTTTGATTGAAGCAGCAAGCGTGGATCCCATCAGGTACGATGGACGCGAGGGGGTGCTAATACCTTCCTCTCGCGTAACCGACTCCCGAATCATGTTCTCTTGGTCGCAAGACCATGCTTTTCCTTCCCTCAGGTTTACGCGGTGTTTCCTTTCCCTCTCTTGGGATAAATACGCATTGCTGGCGACTATGTTTCGGTGCCACTTTCGCGTTTGTACTAGGATGAAAATCCCGGGAGCGACAGCTGGCGACTCTGCTGGGGACAGGTTGACCTATTGCTGGTCCATCCTAAGCGAGTCGATCCTAGCGCTTGTTTGCTTTTCTTTCATTGGGTGTTTAATGTTGTATTGTATTTGCTGGTTACTGTATTTTATTACTTGTACCATATTTACAGCATGTTAGCATTTACATTTCATATATTATACTGTATTGCACTGTTCTGTCTGTTTGGCGGGATGGAATTTCTGAGAGAGGAGCCCATTACCAAGGCTTGAGTGCACACTTAGATTTAGAGTGGAGAGTAGTGGGACCTACGTACCATCTGTGTACATTGGGTAATCACGAAATTCACAGCTAGACGAGGCTATCTTGGGACCCATCATGGCGTACGCATCTTGCGTATTCTAGGATGTCGATCTAGAGAGCTGTCGACTCTAGTGACCGATCATGAGGACCTTAGTGGAAACATCTCTCTTTAGTGGTGACAGTGGCAGACCACATTCTGTGGCAAACCCACTCGCACCCGAGGGCCCACTTTGGAACTTGCATAGGATGACCTTTATTTTCTAAGGTGAGTCAGTGGACGACCTCTTTGATTGGCATAGCATTGTATCCTACGGGCTGAATGTGCTATCGCTTCTCAAACCTCCAAAGCTGGCAAGCCTTGTTTTCTAGGAACCACACGTGAGTATGGGTGGGATGTTTACAGGTTTGCAGGTAACCTAGCCTCCTACATACCTTACTTGTGATTCTATGATTGTTACAGACAGTGTATCCTATGATAGTGGTTTGAGTATTCATCTCAGATATATTGCCAGATTAAGTACAGAGACACAGTGCACACAGTTCAACACAGACACAGACACCTGAATACTTGATCACATGTCTTATTGCATTCATATTATTCCATTGCATTTGCATCTTGCATCATTTTTGCATATCCTTTCTCCAGGCCAGACCAGTGAGCTCATCCATCCTTTATCTGAACTGTAGTTTGATTTCCCGACTTTTGTATTGGACTTGAATCAGCTTCTGGAAGAATCATGAACTCTGGGGAACAGAATCAGTTTGTGACTAGGGCCGATGTTGAATTGATGAAGCATCAGTTGGACCAACTTATGGAAGCTATGGCCGTCATGACAAGGGGAGAGGCCAATATTCAAAGAAATGAGAATGTCATTCCACCTCCGGCGAGCAATGTTGCCCAAACTCAGCCGGTACGAATCCCTGTCGAAAATCAAGTTGAGCAAGAACCTCCTTTTGTCCGAGATGGACATTCATCTTCTCTTGATGCCACAGATTATCAGAGTTTTGCATTCTCTGTGCCAGATGTCTGAGGGGTAGTTCCGAAGATGAACCCTAAGGATCCACGATATGTTGATGAAGAAAGATACCGCGTGTTGGACGAGAAAATTAAAGCCCTAGAGAGGCGTGATACTCTTGATTTGAATGCTTCGAGCATGTGTTTGGTGTCTGGCCTGGTAATGCCTCCAAAGTTTAAAATGCCAAAGTTTGAGCAATACAAAGGAGATAGCTGTCCGAAGCTACATTTGGTGATGTTCTGCAGAAGAATGACCTCACAAGTCGACAATGACAAGCTCATGATCCACTATTTCCAAGACAGTCTGAGTGGGGCATCTTTGTATTGGTATATGCAGTTGCAGAGTGGTAGCATCCGATCATGGTCAGATCTATCCAACGCCTTTGTGAAGCTGTACGATTATAATCTTGACATGGCTCCCAGTCGAATGCATTTGCAAGACTTGTCTCAAGCAGATAACGAACCATTCCTAGAGTATGCTCAGAGATGGAGAGAGTTAGTCGCTCGTGTTCAACCACCACTTTCGGATAGAGAATTTGTTGATTTGTTCATGGATACCTTGCAAGGGCAGTACTTGAAAAAAATGATTGTCAATGGGGCAACAAAATTTTCTGACCTCGTGATGGTGGGAGAACGTATTGAGAGATTGCTCAATTGTGGAAAGCTCCAAGGCATCTCGAACTTCCAAGCTAATGAAAATGAATCAGTTGTTAGTTCTCAGGAAGAATTCGAGGAAGAAAATAGTTCCGTTCAGGAATCTCTACCACCTCGTTCTCAGTGTTCAGACATATCAACTGTTCAGAGTCAACAATCTTATGGGTCTTCATATCAGGGACAATATTCTTCTGCAAATCAGAGACCTTCTCAGAATCAACGGTCATATCACCGCCAGCCGCGTCAGCATGCCTGACAAAGGCCAAGAAAGCCAGAGAGGCAGTTCACTCAGTTACCAATGTCGTACAGTCAGATGTTGCCAGATTTGATCAGAGGTGGATTGATAGTGCCGAAGGAATTGAAGCCAGTGCCTTTTCCGTACCCACCAAGTTTTGATGTCAACGCCCATTGTGACTATCATGCTGGGGCACAGGGGCATTCAACGGAAGACTGTAAGGTGCTCAGGAGCAAGGTTCAGACTCTTCTTGACTCTAATATGTTCTCATTCACGCCTCAGGGTATTCAGATAAACATTTCTCCTTCATCCAGTCAAGTGGGTTCATCAGTCCAGGTTATGGAAGAAGTCACTGAGAGCAGTTGTGTAGATGAGTATCAGAATGACTTCGATGAGCAATTCTGAAGATGGCCAACTCATTAGCAAATCAAGCTTGGAAAGCCCAGTTCCTCAAAGCTAGCGACCATTTAGATCATGTCATTTCTTTACATTTGTAGTTTCTTTTCTGCTAAAAAGTGCAAACTCATTTGTAAAACTCGTCTGTTTTCGATTGATAATGATAATGAAATGAATATGCATGTTTTGGTTAAATCCAGTCGTGTTCACTCATACTTTTCTTTATTGGTATCTAACATTTGTTTAAGCAGGATCCGAGGGAGGATGATGATATTCAAAGACGCAGAACTTCCAATTGTATGCTTTTGGGACAAAACTCTGCTGATGATGTACATGCATTGTTTCAATTCCTCAAACACCGGAGATATAAGGAAGATAATCCCTTGTCAACCCCGTTGAGCCTAGAAGCAGGAGTTTCTTTCTGAAAACGAAAAAACCCTATATCTTAACCCGGGGCAGTGTAGGTGTCAGTTAATTTGACCCAGCGTTCAAATTTCAAAGGAGTGTCTCATTCGAGGATCAAATCGCAGAGGTTATCCCTCACCAACTGAAGAGTGAGACGGTCACAACCCTTTACAAGTCAAGACAAACCTGTGTCACACGATTAGTTCAAAAAAAAAAGGGGAATCAAAAAGAAAAGAAAAAAAAGCCCGCTAAGTCAAGACTTGAAAACAAGTGACTTAGGCAAAAGTTAGGGCATCCCGCTGGACTCCAAAATCGAAAAAAATTCAAAAGAATCAGGCCAGGCAAAAATCAGGGATATCAAAAACAAAAGAATGAAAAACAAAAGGATTACAAAAGAAAAATCCTCGAGCAAAGAACAAGTCGTGTGACTACAGACACCAAAGATAAAAGGGGTGACTGTCACTCCGAAAACTGTGTGAGTTCATTCTATCCTCCTATCATTCATTAACCTTTTTGAAAGGTGAGCGCATGTGTCGAATTAGCTGAACGTAGGACTGGAGAACATCAAGGAGAATGGGTGGGTTAAAACAAAACTTTGAGCCTCATATCCTTTCTTTCTTAAACCGCGAACGAGGCCACGTTACAACCTTCAAAAGACCTAATTGAAGCATGGTTGTTTCGAAAGCATACTTCGGTTAAAATCGCGTCAGTTCTGACTCCCAAAAGGACTTTCTTACCATTCATGTTGGTATCAGTGACATTTTGATAAGTGATTTGTTCACTACACGTCATAACATTTTTCCAGTGAACAGACTTGGATTACAAAACTGTCATATGCATTGCATCAAAATTATCTTTTCAAAACGAATTGTTTTACTTGCGAGTCAGTACTTGGCATCAGGAAAGTTTCTACAATGGAAAGATTGATTAATCTAAGGTGCAAAGTGCCTGAGTACTCCATTGAGCCAGGGCAAGTCATACCAAACGGGCGATACATTCCAAGATTTAGTTAATCTGGGGCAATTATGTCGAGAATCTGGGGCAATCAAGTCGAGATTCGACAAATCTCTCGAAGGTCAGTCATTCAGAGGTATGCCTTCACAGATCAGCCAGACAGGGGCACAAATCATTTCAAGACTGGGGCAGGCCGCCTCAAGAGCACAAAAAGTTATTCTCTCTGGAGAAAGGTAAATCACAGTCTGGGGCATATATATCGGATCTTCACGAGACATCCTGAAGACATGTTCATTTACAGGTTATGCTGCATCGGGGCACCTCTTTTGGTCATATCACGTTTGTGGGTTCATGTTGATAGCTGACACATGACGTCCCCAGTAAAGTTGCTTCGCAGACACCGAAGTTGATGGTCAATCCCCAGTGAAGTTGCCAGGAGTTTAAAGATGTTTAATCTTCTGTAAAATCCTCTTATGACAATTTCTTCAGATCAGTCTTGGGGCAAAAAGCAAGTTGTTGACTCTCCTAAGCATGGGACATTTGGAATTTCCCCGGTAGGAGGTGTTTCAGATCTATTATCCCCAGTAGAGTTCGAGGACGTTTGGTCTTCTTTAAAATCCTCTCAAGAGACGTTCCCCAGCACGAGACGCTTTAAAGCGGTTTTCCCCAGCAGGGTTTGTGGTAAACTCATTATCCCCAACGGAGTCGTCAAAAGGAAAGTTCGCCTAACATGGGGCATTATGACACTTATCCTAAGATTGACAGTTTTATTCCTCAGCAGACTACCATGGAATTGCTTTGGGTTTCCCCAGCGGATCTCTAGGGACTCTTTCTCAGCATGTTGCAACGGATTATCTTCCAACTAGGATTTGCATATCCCCGACAGATTAGCCCTGAGTCCCAGCAAGATCGTATCTCTGGTAATGGTATCCCCACAAAGTTCATCATCAAATCTTATCAACAATATTCCCCAGCTGAGTTGTTTTTCTCCTCGCAAGAGGCTTATCGATCAACATAATCTATTCCTCAGCAAGGTGATAGTACATTCTTTCCCCAGCAAGTCAAAGGTAGATTGTCATCAGCAAGATTCCTGGGATGTTTCCTCCGGCAGAATTTTGTTATTCATACCTTCCTGCAGAATGGAGGTTTAGTCGAGATCTCGAGCAGTTTATGACCTTGAAGGCGGTTCAGTTTGTTACCCCCAGAGGAGTGGGTCTCGTCTCTTCAGCATTTATTTTGCTGGAGTGATCCTGTTGCATATCATAAGTATCATTGCCTAAGCATTGTCATCGCATATCATCAGCATAGCATTGCATGAAACATTGTAAAACCAAACAGAAATCCATAGCCCAACCTTGCTCGGCCTCCTTCCACAGCCCATTTTGCTGACATCTTTCAAAAAAACCTGAAGCCCTATCCCTATTGGCGTTTCCTTCAAACCAAAAGTCCAATCCCTATTGGCACTTCATACAAAATCCAATCCCTATTGGTACCTAGAAAGATTTCGCCTTTGAAAAAATAATCACCATAAGGTTTCACCTGTCATAGCTAACAAAGTTCATTTGTACTTGGCACATCCTTCTTTTCCCGGTTGCCCGAGCATGCTTCAGCATTTTTGCATATAGTTATCATTGCATCCTCAAATCGTGTAGCATTTCCATTTCGTGTGGAGCATTACGCCATAGAAAGAAAATTCAAACATATGCATGTGAAGCATAAGCCAGATTTGGTACCTTATGCGAGAGCCCAAATCAGCTTTCAGTCAAGATGGTAACATATCCCCAGCAGACATTACAATTAACCCAGACGATTACCTTTCTTTTGGGTCGTAGATCATACGTCGATCTTACCCTCGACCAGTCTTTGTCCATCAACCCCTTGATGACGATATTTCGGTCAGGTCTTTCCATCAAACCCCTTTGATGATGTGTTTCTGCGTATGGTTTTCTTTCCGTCAAACCCCTTTGGCGATGTGCTCCCTAAGTCAGGTTTCCTTTCTGTCATCCCCATGACAATGTGCTTCGTTTGGTCGAGTCGTCTTTCTGTCATCCCTATGACAATGTGTTCCTTCCATTGAGTCTTCCTGCCGTCAAATTGCTTCGACGATGTGTCCGTTCGGTCAGGTGTCGAGTCTTCCCGTCAACCCTTTGACGAGGTGTTTCTTGGGGTTCATCTTTTTTCTGTCATCCCTATGACAATGTGTTTCCTTTGGTCGAGTCCTCTTCCCGTCAACCCTTTGACGAGGTGTTTCTTGGGGTTCATCTTCTTTCCTGTCATTCCTATGGCAATATGTTCCTTCAGTTAAGTCTTCTTGTCGTCATCCCTATGACGATGTGTCATTTCAGTCGGGTTTCATTATTCTTTCTGTCAAACCCCTTTGACGATGTGGTTCTCTGGGTATGTTGTCTTTTCGTCAAAATCCTTTGACGAGGTGTGACTGGGCTTCATTTACGTTTTCACTCCTTGCAGCTAGCAAATTTTGCGGTTCTTTTTGTATTCAATCACCTTCTACCTTGAATGTCTGAAAGCAGTTGCTATCATCCTTTCAGGTCCAAGTTGATTTAATAGGGGCAGCTGTAGTACCCCAAAATTTGCCCTAACTTTTTTTGGCTTTTGTTTCGCATCCATCTGCATATCCATTAGGTCATGACTCATAATCATATCATCGCATTGGTTTTCTGAGACATGAGATTAGAGCATTTCTCTAAATAAGGGTTTTCTATTTGCAAGAATTTGAAGTCTGGTCCTTGTAATTTTCTATTCAGAGGATTCATCAGAGGCGTTGGGTCAGGTTTTATTGGGTGTGAATCAGGGTTTGGTTCTTTCTCTGTTCAGGACATTTCCTTATCAGTGTGCTTCAAGGTGTGAATAATGGAAAGCCAGAGAAAAGCAAGGGAACAAGAGCCAAGGGTCTTCAAACAAGCAACAAGGGTCTATTATATCATGTATCACTCCCCTTGATCCCACAAGTCATTGAAAGGAGGGAAATCATCTAGAGGATTGAACAGTGCAACATCTCCTACCAAAAACAGGCAAAATTAGGGTTTTGGACTCAAGTGGTCTCCTGATGAAATTTTGATTCAAACTTGATCTCAATGTTTTCTACATGATATTAAGTGTCTAAGGATGGAAGATTGGCCATTGGTTCATTTCAGAAGAGGTTCAATTGATCAGTTGCTTGATAATCAAGAAATTGGGGAAAAAGTCAACTGTGTAGTGAAAAAAGTCAACTCCTGACTTTTTAAGGTCAAATTCATGAAATTCAAGTTACATATGTTCATTGGACAAGATTTGATCAAGAAATGATGGAGGAATAATGAAAAATCAAGAAATCACAAAACTGCCAAAAATAGAAACTTTGGGGTTTCCAAAAATGGCAAGTTTGGACCATTTTGCACCACACTTTGAGGCTTTTTTTCTCCAAGATAAAAGATCCAAACCTCAGGCCCAAGTTGAGCCAATTAAAGTTCATGTTCTAAGCTTCAAATCCATATAAAGAACTCTTCCATCGGATCAAAATTGAGGGAGTTATGATCAATTAAAGTTTGGTAAAATCAAGGCAAAAATCAAGTCATGACAAGGCAAGTGCAGGCCCATAGGCCATAATTTCATCGAACAGTTGGCGTGCCAAATGTCAAGCCAATTTTCTCTATCAAGAATGCTTCAAATGAAAAATTGTTAAACATCAAAGTTGTTCATCTCCATGCCCTCTTCAACTTTGATGTTGGACATTTTTTCATTTGAGCAAGTTATGAAGGTCATACGAGGGCTCGAACATGGGGGTTTCATGCTGAAAGTTCACAAGTCACAAGGCCTTGCTTGCAGCCCAAGTCACACACACATGCACCAATTATGGTTTCTTGTTTTCCAAGCAACTGAGTTGATCCTAACTAACCGAGTTAACTAACTTAACTCGGTGAGTTGAGTCTAACTAACTCCGACCCTAGCTCTAAACCCAAACCTCATTCCAAACCTCATTCCAAACCACTTATACTCCAAACCTAAAATCTATTTAAGAGGTGCTTCACTCATTTTCAAGGGTTCAACCATTTTTGTTCCATTTTCACTCTCAATTCTCTCACATTTCTCTCTAATTTCTCTACTCATTCTTCATCAACTTCTACTTCTCTCTTCCAAAACCACACACAAAAGCTCTTATTTCTTGAAGAATAATCACTTTTTACATTGAAAAGCGATTAATTCTTGAGCTTAAACTCCATCATTTGGTTTTCTTCGGTTGGATTTCTGGAATTTCAGCTTATTCTACTTCAATCCAAAGGTTTCACACCATTTATTTTGGTGCAAGTTCGATCTCGTTGAATTTTCGCGATTTTGTTCGGTTTCGACGCATTTCGGCTACTAATCGAGGAATCTCTGGTTTTCTTGAATTTTCTGCACCAAGATCACTTTGCAACAATTACCAAAGCAAATATCCGCTTTGTAGGTTGGTTTTCCTCAAATCTACACTGTTTTTAGCTTATTCGCAACTTATTCGATGTAGACTTTTAGTGGATTTTCGATTTGGATTCGTATGCTTGAATGTGATTCTTGTTGTGGTTGATTATTGAGTTTAATTGATGTTTGAGGATCATAATTCAATGTAATTTCCTGCCTAATTGTGTACATGATCATTTGGAAGTTTGGATAAGTGATTGGTGCTTAAAAAGTGATTATGAGAAGTGATTTTTCCAGGTCTGGTACTGTTCAGTTGATTTGTACCTTAGTGCAATCGATTGCACCTTTGTTTTTTCACTAAAAAGTGCATTCTGTAGCTGTGCAATCGATTTGCACCCTGCTGCAATCGATTTGCACCTGTAACTTTTGTGTTTTTGGCTTGTTTTGAAGCATGTATTGATACCTATTCCACCTCTAACCTTCATGGCTTTGTGTGATGCATATTTGTGGAATTTTCTAGGGTTGTTTAACCTCTAGTTGCTGGATGTATGTGAATCTTTGATGCATGATTATCCAATTGTTGATTTGCTTGCATTTTTGAAGCATGTTCTTGAGGCATTTTGGTTCATGTGTGAATAATGACTTGTTGAATTTGTGTAATCTCTTGAAGATGAGTGTGAGGTGATATATGTGAGTGTGATGCTGTAGTGTGCATAAGTTGGATCATGTATGCTCTTGCCTTGCTTGAATATTTGTGTTCCGTTGACAACGATTATGGTGTATGATTAATTAATCTTGATGCATGTTAATGTGAAATTGTCTTGCATGTTTGAATTGAACTATCATGATAGGTTTTAAGTTCTGACTTTGCTCCATCCTCACTTCATTTTGTTCACATCACCTTTGTATGCACACAATTTTCCGACACGCGACTCTTGGATTTTCATCGTTTATGGTCATGCTTGCGTAGTTGCGTTCTTGATGCGATAAACACATAGCACACACCCCTTGAACATGCTAATCATGCATTAATGTTTGTGTTGCTGGAATTGTGTTATGCATGCTTGTTAGCTTTCTATTCCTTGAGGTGCATACTTGCTTCAATTTTTTCACATGCTCAATGTTATGCATCCTTTCATGATGTACATTTTTCCATGGTGTTTTCAAGGTTATTCAACATAATGTATGATGTGTTTCTGACCATGATTAGTTGAGGAAGGTATGATGTTGGATACATGTTTGCTATGCCATGATTGAATTGCATTCAAATGCATTGCATGTTGTCCTGTTTCTACTGCTGATTGTACACATATGTGCTGTTGTATGTGCTGCCAAATGCTTTTTACACCCATTTTGTAGGCTAAACATGTGCTGTTAATTGTTGTTTGGTACATGATGATAGTTTTTACTGCTGCATTGCATTTATGAGCTGTAATTGTTGTTGTTTTCATTGTTTCATTCCATTTTATTTTTTATTTGAGTAGCATGATATGTTGTCTTGTGTAGAATTTTCTTCACACCTTTAGGACATTTCTTCTTTAATTCTTAGCTTGTTAATAATTACTTGTTATTCGTTTCCTTATGGCATTACTTGTAAATTGTTTTAAACTAACATTTTCATGTAGGAGCTAAAGGTAAGTAAGTGTGTGGACTTAGTTCCACATACATTTCTTTCTCTTATATTCTCTTATTTCTTTTAAACTTTCTACTTGTGTTTGTTAAGCATTTACATGCTTTCATTGAATAACTTTTCTTCATCCCTCTTTAAGATCAACTTAACTTCCATTTTGGAAGTAAGTTGCTTCTTTTGCTCTTCTTCTTCTTTCTTTTAGAAGTAGGTTTGTTAAACCTCATTGACCATAGGATCACCATGTATGATAACGTTAGGATTGAGTCTTGGTCTCCGTCATTAGATTTGCACCTTTGATCCGCTTTTGAGTCTCATCTTCTCTCATCTTCAAACAAAAGTAAAAAACACTTAATAAAGGCATAACACCTATTGTATTTATGCCTTTCATATGGAAACAAGGAGGTGGGGGGTCTTCTCTCATTTTCTTGGAATGTTTAGCATACGTCCCGTCTTGGGTCGATATGCGAGGCATTCGATCCTACATGAGGGACTTAAATACAATACATGTTACAAAACATAAAATAATCAAAACATTTCTTTCTTAAAAGACAAAAAATAAACAATGACGTCTTTCCTTCGGGAATTCTTTTCTCATCTCACTCATTCTCAACGTATGAACGTGCTTCTTCTCATTCTCTTGCAAGATGGTAACGCACTCGGACCAGTGAGCCTGCAACACCTAAGCTAGAACGTTAGCCGTTCCTTAAAAAACACAAACAATCCATCCCTAGTGAGGGGAACTACGTCGCTCTGATTCTCATGCTCCCGATGAGATACGTAGGCAGTGGGGTAGGGCCCATGCGAGCACTTCTTTTATTTTCCCTACATTTGTTTCTCTTTCCTCATTCTTTCCTTTTCCAGTTCTTTTTCCAGTATCTTTTCTTACACCCTTTGATTGAAGTAGCAAGCGTGGATCCCATCAGGTACGATGGACGCGAGGGGGTGCTAATACCTTCCTCTCGCGTAACCGACTCCCGAATCCTGTTCTCTTGGTCGCAAGACCATGCTTTTCCTTCCCTCAGGTTTACGCGGTGTTTCCTTTCCCTCTCTTGGGATAAATACACATTGCTGGCGACTCTGTTTCGGTGCCACTTTCGCGTTTGTACTAGGATGAAAATCCCAGGAGAGACAGTAGAGGCCTAAAAATTTGTTTTTGTACAAAAGGGGTTAGGTCTTACACTCTAATAGAGGCCCAAAAGTGTTTGTAAAGATGATGATGGGGCATATACTCAAGGAGAGGCCCAAATGATTTATTTTGAAAATACGACGATTGCGCCTTGAGTTTAACAACCACAGAGGGACTTATACAATGACTGAGGCCTAAAATTTATTTATTTATAAAAGGGAATGGGTCTTACACTCTATTAGAGGCCCAAAAGTTTATTTTTATACAAGAGATGGGGCTTACAACTCAAGGAGATGCCCAGATGATTAACATCGATCACAATCGTATCGGGACTTATACAATGACTGAGGCCCAAAATGGTTTATTTACAAAGGGGATGGGTCTTACACTCTATTAGAGGCCCAAAAGTGTTTCAAATGAAGTTTGAAAAAATCAAAATTAAGAAAAACCCTAATTTTAATTTAAAAATATAATTTTCAAAGGAAATTAAATAAAAAATGATATAAAATATCAAATATATTCAAAAACAAATTGTCAACTTTGAAAAATATTTTGAAAAATCATGTTTAATCACATGAAAGCTTTAAATTCACTTCGATTTGAAAATTCAAGGTGGAAATTTCATTTAAAAATGTTTAAAACAAATAAAATGAAATTAATTACAAAAATTCCAACTATATTAAATAAATAATATAAATTTTATTTTTTGTAGAATAAAATATTTTAACATTTTTGTGAATTTTTACAAAAAGAACCAATAAAAAATAATTAAAAATGAAAGAGAAATTTATTTTTGAAATCATTTAATAAAAATATCAAAAATTCAAAATTTTGAAATGGCGCCAAGGCCATCTTCTTCTTCCTCGTGTGTACCCGCCATGGCCAATTTGCAAAACCTCACTTTTCTCTCTGATTACTCAATGGTTTTGACTTTTATAAACATGAAAGTTGTGTATTTTTGAACAAGGATTCTAATGATATAAATTAATTGCATTTATATTAAGTGTGGAGTGAGAAATCAAAAGATGAACTCAAGAACCCTAATTTCTGCAAAAAAACTATGAAATCCTATACACGATAGCTACAAAGCAATTGATTGAGGGGAAATACTCTACATAAGTGCAGAAACATGTTTGTAACTTGAGAACACATTTATGATGCATGGATCATAGAGTTTGAGAGTGTCAGGCTTACCTCGGCAAGAAGAAATCGAATCCTTAGTTGTAGGTGTTACAGATGTTGTGTGATGATCTGGACAGCTTCAATGAACCTCAAGTAATGTGTTTGAAAGCTTGGAATGGATTGAAACAGCCTGGAACTTGTTGTGGCACCTCAACTGCAAGTAGGCCAAAAAGCTTGAGTAAATGAGGGATGACTTTGTGATTCTGGTGTTCCAGATGTGTTTTGAGGTTATGGATCACTCATATATGATGTATGTGAGGTGTTGGCATGGTTGGTTTTGATGGAATTGATCCTTATTTGAAAATTCGATAGTTACTTTAAGAAGAAGCAAAATCTGGTTTTTGGAATGTGATTTGGAGGAAAGCATGTATTGCTATGCTTTGGTGTACCTGAATTGATCAGAAAGAACCTCTATTTATAGTAGAGCAACTTTGTTTTGGGAGCAATAGTGATTGGAGGCTGGATCACTCCAATATCCATTGAACTTTGTCATGTAGCCAAAGTCTCCTCTAGCCATTGACTTGGGTCAATCTTGCAGGCCTATGGTCTTCTGATGCTTGAGTTTATCTTGACTCATTTGCAATGTTGTGTACTGATACATGCCAGCTCTATGCATCCATTCAATGCCTTATGACAAGTTTGGAGTTTTTGGATTTGAACTTTGAATGTCACATGCCTAAAGGATTGGATTTTTGACTTGGTGGCCTTGTGATCAAATTCTTCATCATTCAAGTTGATTTTGGACAGAAATGAAATGATGCAAGTGTTCAAAATTGGCTCAATAAATCGTGGGAACCAAGTTATGTTTTCATGCCTTTGTGTGGGCAGGGTGAAAAATGCCATTTTTGGAGGCTTATAACTCCTTGCTCAAGTTGAACCATGGGAGGCTCTTGTACTTTTTGGAAAGCCCCAATAACATACTTCAGCTTTGATGTCCAACTTTGGTCTTGAATCGTCTTGGATCATAATGAAAAATGGCCTCAAAGTTGATGAAAATGCAAATCAGATTCTGTCAAAATTTCACTAAGTGTTGGAAAAATGGTCATTTTCACATTTTTGTGATTTTGATCAATCCATAACTCAAAATCCATGAGGATTTGGAATCTGACGTAGTTGACAATCTTAAAGTATGTAATGAGAGCTTTCATTTGAGCTTTGGATGGAAGAAAAAGGTTGCTTGGATCACAAGTTATGGTCTTGCAAAGTTGGGTATAAATCACTATTTTTCATAACTTAGTGAAATTTCAAGTTTCTTATGGTTGTCCCTTTTGCAAGTAACCCTACTTTTCTTGATTTTTCTTGATGGATGATGATCCAAACCATAATTTAACATTGTTTTTTACTCAAGGAAGCTTTGTTTGTCAAGAAATTCAAAAAGTCAAACTTGGTTTTTTTTGCACAGTTGACTTTTTGTCAGATGAATTTCAAACTTTGCGATCCTCTGTGAAATCAAGTCTTTGACCTAATTCTAACCTAATGGATGGATTTCATAGGTGTTGAAATTCTGGTGCATGTGCAGAATTCAGATGTCCTAGAATATGCCGTTCGACATCTGGTCTGACATGATCATAAATGGCAAGGTATAATCCAATAAACATGGTACTGAAAAGAAATAAGAGCAAGACACACAGAATTGTTAACCCAGTTCGGATCTAACTATCCTACATCTGGGGGCTACCAAGCCAGGGATGAAGTCCACTATTAGTAGTAACAATTCAAAGCTAAACAACCCGTTTACAACTTATCACTTAATCACTACCCAATGACCCTTCTACCTAGATCCTCTCTAGATATGAGAAACCCTTCTCACTCCCAATCATCGCAATGATGTCTAGCAGTTGACAACCCGCCACTGCATCAACGGCTCTTTACCTATACAACAATTCAACACGGAAGATACACTTCCAAGACACAACTTAGAGTTACTTAAAAGCTTCCTCCAAGAACAATACTCCTCTTACTTAACAGTTTCGAGGATCACACCAACAAACTGTCCAACTCACAGGTCGAGTGGTACAGGAACCAACCCTAATAATAGAACTTTACATCTTTGGTTGCTTGCCGAACTAGGTTACAAAACATCTATATATATAACCTATTCCCAACTGGATTTGGGCCTACAAAAACCTAGCATATGAGCTGCTACGAATCAGCAGAAATTTCTGCTACAAATCAGGTATTCAAATCACTAACTTCCTAAAATATCTCCATATTTAGAAAGTCTCAGTTCTTCAATATTTTCTCTCCATCTTGAATCTCTAGGCCTATAAATCAGCGCCTCATGATTGCATAATATTCTAGAATATTCTGCATCAGTTAAAACCTAACAGAATTAACAAACCACTTCAGTTCTGGCGCGATGTCGAATGGACCTGCATGGGACATCTCGATAGGACATGTTGTTTCAGATGTTAACACTACTTTAGCTCAACATGTTCCAATGCACACTAGGACTTCTTGCTCAACCTGTTCTTCTTTAGCAAGATGAACAAAACTTTCTAATATATTGCTGCTATTATTTGTTTTACAAAATTAATGCCAACCCTTAAAATTAAAGAACTAACATTCTCCCCCTTTGGAAAATTTTGGCTAAAACAAATACACAAACATTACAACTCAGATTTCAACAGCAATTACAATTCTATATTACTGTCAGTAGTCATCAGTCACTACTGAACCTACCAGTAACCATCAGTAGCTACTGTGAACAGCAATCCTGGAGAAACATCTTCTAGGAAATATTTGAATGATGTTAGGACATCATGTCTGACAACTCTTTTGGCAGCACATCACCTTCGAGCATCCCACCACAATCACTTCAGGCAGCACATCAGGAGGTAAGAAGTAGAAAGAGTCTCGAAGTTATGCACATGAGGAAGAAGATATCCAATACTCCCCCTCAAATCAGGAATCTGAGGAACATTCTTCTACACATTTCTTTTTCCTTTCAAGAAGGATCTAGCTACATAGTAGAAGACTCCTCCATAAAAGAAGCGTCTGTCTTAACACAGAGGACCAAAGGTGGCATTGTTATTTCTACACACCTTGCTTGATCAGAAGCCCCTAGTCAACCTGTGGCATAAGATGAAACTTAGGAAGTATCAATCTATTAACCCAGGTAACTCAGAACACAAGTCACAACTGTGTTCATAACTCAGGACACAAGTCACAAATGGAACTCAACACCAACTCAAGAATTTTAACACTCTCTTCGCAAACAATTGGAACTGCAGACTCAGTGCAGACTCAGAACAAGGCATCTGCATAACCCATTTTACACACCCTTTCACACACCCTTTCTCCCCCTTTTTAGCCAAAACTTGGCAAGGAAGGCCCTCACAGAACCAGACCCAAGTGACACTTACCCAAATACGAACAAACGCCATAAGACTAGTGAAACAAGAAACTCACTTGGCTAGAGGAGAAGAAAGCAGCCCCTATAAATAGCTGACCAGTAACTTAGGAATTAACGAGCCTTGAATATGTCAAGGTTCTTGGTCAAAGAAACGTTATTTTAGGTATCAAAAACTCCATTCAACATTCAATGCCTACCTTCCAAAAACTGCCTTGACTGCCTTAAATGTTTCTCAACTGAATCTTACCATAAATTAGGCCAATAATGCTTCATGCATAGGCAGAGACACGTGTTTTGCCTTATCCTTATACCACCGTCCAGAGTAATTCCTTGTTTGGCTCAAGAGAGAAAAAAAACATGCCCTGTACCATGTTCTGACATCTTATCAGACAATGTCTGCTTGCTCACAACATTATCAGCCCAAGACTCCACAGACCCTTATACAAACCCATCTTCTTATCTGATGGATACTGAGACGACTTCTCTCAATCCCTTCTAGATTCCTTCAAGGCAGCAGAGTAAAAATAAAGTCACCCAAAACCACCAAATCTGACTTTTTTTTAGACCTCTTCTACACAGCTATGATGTATCCCATCATGAAGTTCGACATCACACTGCACAAACTTGACCAGCGCACATGCTACACAGAAATCTGCACCCTTGCAGTAATAGACCATAGACGACAACCTTAACTCCCCCTGACATGAACAACCAAAGCTCCTTATGAAGATGAACACTTGACACCAGATGATAGCACAATGATACTGCCACATTCTCAACATCAAGAACTGCCACTTCTTGTATTTGTTGAGC
This sequence comes from Lathyrus tuberosus, assembly GCA_022829125.1. Lineage (NCBI taxonomy): Eukaryota > Viridiplantae > Streptophyta > Magnoliopsida > Fabales > Fabaceae > Lathyrus > Lathyrus tuberosus. The sequence goes on along the minus strand of JALAZF010000775.1, from coordinate 1,004,685 downwards.
ATAATCTCACCAGGTTTATGCCAAGTCCAACATAACAGCCCACTTGATTCACACATTCCATAACAGATGTCTTTAGATTACTTGCAACACAAGATAAGGACTGCCACCACCTTTTACTTGTATTAGAAGAAACCTCCTTATAACACCCTGATTGGGTCTTCAACATGAAAGTAGCCATGTTTTCCAGAGCTACTTGCCATCAATATTAGAATCTGCCCGTTCTAATCCACATTATGTCAGAACTGCCACTTCAGACGAGAATGCTGCTTCTTCCAACTCCATAAGTAGGCTACACAACAAACTAATATGTTGTAACAAAATGTAGGACATCAGCACGAGACCAAAGACCACACCACTTGATCACAACCAGCAACCAGCAACCAGCAGACAGCCAGACAAGCCCTATGCTCATCCTACTAGGGCAGCCTCTACTAAGGCACCAGACACGAAGTTCTGGTATTCAATGTGCCAAAAAAAATAGGTTCTCAAGAAAACAAATTCCCATGCCAAAGGCAGCTTTGACCGGTCAGGCGATACAACCAAGGTCTCTTCATCCATTATAAAAACCAAGCCTCCTTGCTCCTACCAGTACACCAAGGAAGGAAGCATGAGTCAGTCTAACAAGAGTGCAGGAAAGAGACACATGTAAGAGGACAAGAAGCCAGATCCTCAGAAGTTGAGGGACACAACACTGTCCACAGCTGGAGCATCTTCAGGAGCAACACGAACACGAAAGGCATCAGAAACAAGGATGAAGACCATCAAGAAAACTCAAGTGCAACTTCAAGCTTCTGATGACGAATGGGACGAAGATTGGAAGGCTTTTCTTGATTCGGGGGGTTGGGATAACCTTTAGACCCTTTGTATGGTGTTTTCACAAATCTTGTATGCTTTCAGAAAATATGTAATAAAATTTTGTTTTAATTCTGTTCCATACTAAATCCTTATGTCTGCAAATTCTTAATCTGCTACAAAATACGTGCTAACATATTTATCAATCTCCCCCTTAACATCACACGTCCAGCTGCATAGAATTGTAACACACTCCCCCTATCATGTGCTTCTTAGTACATTGAAGAATGGAAAACACAAGACTCATCTTCATGTTTTCAAGAGCTCACTCTTTGTTCAACTCACAAGTTGACCACAATCATCACTTGTACCAACACTCACATGATCTCAATCTGATAAACTTTTCTCTATATAAGACCACCTGTACTCCTTTGCAAGAATAATGCCTTAAATGAATGGAGAACATGAGACTCATCTTCATGTTTTCAAGAGAACACTCTCTGTTCAACACACCTGCTGAACACATTCACCTACTGCTTAACTCTTACATCAGTCCATAAGTCAAGTAGAGACATGTGATCTCTGGAGACGCACACCACAGTATTCTGAACAGAATGTTCTGTCAAGAGATGTTAAGACATCAGTCTTGACATCATGAAAAGTATCCAGCTGAACTAAGAAAACAGACACCCCATTTCAAAACAAATTCTCCAAACTTCCCTTTTTTAAGCCTTGAGACCATAACTTATCACATCACAGAAGCATGAGAGTGGTATTCTCTCATCCAACTCTCATCACTCAGACGGCTTGAGACATGTCTTCAAGGACTTCCAAAACATCAGGTATTCTCCCTCAGAATCTGCCAAGAGCACTTCAGAGAATCATACATTCTCCCCTTTAATAGCAGCACAGACTGTAATTAGATCATGTCAATCCTAAGCACACACAGTCAATACATATCTAGCTACACAAGATCATTTAGAACATGCCTCCAAATAACAGAAGAAAACATGACCTATTGATCTTTGACCTTCATGTCCAAGAAGTCTGCTAGAGATAATACTTCTTGAATCTCAGGTTCTCCACTCCTGCAGCAAGGACCAGAAATAAACTGACCTCAGGAGTAAGTAACATGTTGATCACACCTTGATCAACTCACACATCTAAGATAAGTTTCAAGGCCATAAACTTCTTAGACATACCATCCAGATGCCTCCTCTTCCAGATCAAGAGTAGGTTCCAAACTCATGTGATCAAACCACATTAGTTTAGCACCCAGAGCATCTGCTATGCCATTCCTATGACATCAGAATTCTGCACAATTCTGACGTGATGTTCTAACACAAGATAGGACATCATTCCAAGGAACACATCAAGAGATCAAGGACTGGAGATTAGCTCTTTTAGGAATAGAAGCAAAAGTAAATTACTTCTCAATATCTTCTGATCTCTTCCTTACAACTTCACTTATCAGTGCCTTTATGAGTGGAATTGAACAATAATCTTCAAGTATCGTTGACAAAGTAAGTTGAAGCAGTCTCGCATATATCCTGTCACCATAGGATATACAAAAACAAACCTATTAGTAAGTTGAAGCAACCTCAGGAGTTTTCAGATAGATTCGCAGCGGATCAAAAACAAACTCCTCAAGGCCTTCAGGTGTCACATATTAGACCTAGCATCATAATTCAGGTGACACCACAATAAATCAAACCTATGGAACCACTACACAGCAGTTTTTCAACTACTCTTCCAAGCCCTCAGCACACGCCACTGCCTGTCACGAACAGTCCATCCTCCACTTCTAGGGACCATTCTCACAACTATATGAACTCCTCCAAGTTCAAACAACTTTTCAGTAGAAAGCTTCTACCTTGACCATGAACCAGAAAGTATCTTCCCTGGGATCTCATCCTGATACAGAACAGAATGACCTGCTCTGATACTAACTGAAATTCTGGTGCATGTGCAGAATTCAGATGTCCTAGAATATGCCGTTCGACATCTGGTCTGACATGGTCATAAATGGCAAGGTATAATCCAATAAACATGGTACTGAAAAGAAATAAAAGCAAGACACACAGAATTGTTAACCCAGTTCGGATCTAACTATCCTACATATGGGGGCTACCAAGCCAGGGATGAAGTCCACTATTAGTAGTATCAATTCAAAGCTAAACAACCCGTTTACAACTTATCACTTAATCACTACCCAATGACCCTTCTACCTAGATCCTCTCTAGATATGAGAAACCCTTCTCACTCCCAATCATCGCAATGATGTCTAGCAGTTGACAACCCGCCACTGCATCAACGGCTCTTTACCTATACAACAATTCAACATGGAAGATACACTTCCAAGACACAACTTAGAGTTACTTAAAAGCTTCCTCCAAGAACAATACTCCTCTTACTTAACAGTTTCGAGGATCACACTAACAAACTGTCCAACTCACAGGTCGAGTGGTACAGGAACCAACCCTAATAATAGAACTTTACATCTTTGGTTGCTTGCCGAACTAGGTTACAAAACATCTATATATATAACCTATTCCCAACTGGATTTGGGCCTACAAAAACCTAGCATATGAGCTGCTACGAATCAGCAGAAACTTCTGCTACAAATCAGGTCTTCAAATCACTAACTTCCTAAAATATCTCCATATTTAGAAAGTCTCAGTTCTTCAATATTTTCTCTCCATCTTGAATCTCTAGGCCTATAAATCAGCGCCTCATGATTGCATAATATTCCAGAATATTCTGCATCAGTTAAAACCTAACAGAATTAACAAACCACTTCAGTTCTGGCGCGATGTCGAATGGACCTGCATGGGACATCTCGATAGGACATGTTGTTTTAGATGTTAACACTACTTCAGCTCAACATGTTCAATGCACACTAGGACTTCTTGCTCAACCTGTTCTTCTTTAGCAAGATGAACAAAACTTTCTAATATATTGCTGCTATTATTTGTTTTAAAAAATTAATGCCAACCCTTAAAATTAAAGAACTAACAGGTGTTATAGAGTGTCTTGAATCATGTTCCAAGGTTTGGGATCATGTCTTGGTCAAAAGTCAAAGGTACAATTGACTTTTTCATCAGAAAACCCTAATTGGTTCATATGAAATTGAATCCTTGTATTACTTATGAACCAAGTTCTTTGAATCAATTCAATCTTGTAAATGGGTCAATATATTGTATTGGAGGTCTTCAAAACACTTCTTGAGGTCTTGGCTCATGCCTTGCTTCAAAAGTCAACTTTGGGGTGAATTAGGTCAAGAAACCCTAATTCTTGATTTTTTATGAATGCATCCCCTGAGGCTATTTTGACTCTATGATTAGGTCCATGAGGTCCCTTTGAGCTTCTTGGATAATGTTTTGAAGTATTGGCTCATTCCCAGAGGAAAATTTCTCTCTGGAGGCCTTAGTATACCAAAACCCTAATTTGGTGACACTGATGATCTTGAGGCTTGATCCACTTGAAATGTTTCATTCTCATGCTTGATTCTTGATGTGGGAGACCTCTTGATCCTTCATGGATGTTTGAGAGACTTAACAAGTTGAGGATCATGTCCATTATTGATTGATCCTTAGTCTGAATACTTTGAGAGGGCTCAAAACCCTAATTCTTGATTGTAGTGGATGCTCAACAATCTTTGAGAGGATTGATGAGGCATGAAGGTACATCCATATTCTGGTGATGTTTTGCACAATGATGGGAAATATTGTGGTCAAAATTTGGGATATTACAGATTCCCCTATTTAATCTTCTTGGACCTGAAGGTATGAATGGCGAAGACGTTCGGACATTCAAGGTAAAAGAGGATTAAAGATTGGAATACCCGAAATTTTGATGGTGGTTATGAATGGTAGCGGTTTGCTCATCCATCTTCTTTTGCTACGTAATGATACTTAGAAAAGGGTAAAACTTCCCCTAGATCTTGGTATTCAGCCACGAAACTGGTCTTATTTTATTTTTGAAAATAAACATCCCCTCGATCCTAGTCTTCAGCCATGGAACTGGTCTCATTTTCTTTTGAAAATAAACTTCCCCTCGATCCTGGTCTTCAGCCATGGGACTGGTCTTAGTTTCTTCTTGTCGAAATCCTTCCTTGACAAGGAACGCTATTTGTAGCGGTCTTTATCAAACTTCTCGCCGGGTTTTACTGGGGAGACTCTATGTGATGGAAAAAGATTTGATGTCAGACTTGCTGGGGAGAACCATTTGTCTGAACTGCAGAGGTGTGCAAACTTCTCTGTGGGAGATGCCATTTGTCGACCTACTGGGGAAAGCAAGTCTCTTGAGAGATTGCTTGTTGCTTGGTGATATTACATCATACTTTTCTTCGTGACCTTTTTCGGAGAAATGCCATGTGATGTAATCTAATTTTGAGGTGCTGATGACTTCATTGAAAACAATTTTTCTGGGAGAAACCGCCGTATTGCCAAGAGTCTTTTGTTGAGAGGCTTTCTCTGGGGATTTTCTTTAATCCGGGAAAGAAAAATATCATCTTCAATGGTGAAGAGTGATATTCCAAAGATGTCTATCCGAATGTCTTCTTGCCTTTCAGAGGTTCAAGTTATCAAAGTGGTTGAGGACCGATTTCAATCCAGGAATACACTGGAGAGAGATTGTTTAGATGACACATTTCCTGATGAGGAAAGAACTTAAACCAAAAATTTGTCCTATCTGACGCAGAAAGGAAGACTGACAACTCTATCAAAGAGAAAACGTTTATCACTTGGGGATGAATTTGACCAGAGTGATATTAATGCAACATATGTATGAATATGAATCAATTAAGCATGATGTATGTATGTTTATGCTGAAAAAACAGACACGACATACAGACTGGTGAGGAACACAACTAGATACTCGGCCACTCTGGGAGATGGGTGTATCACTGAAGATTCTAAAAGTTGGATGTTTATTCGGGAATAGAGATTCCTGCATCTGTTCCGATTTCTGGAGGTACAAACCTGCTAGGCATAGAAATTTGTTCTTGTTTTTTAGAGGTGGACCCTACTGGGGTGAAAAACTAATAATTTGTTTTCAGAGGTAAGAACTCTGTCGGTGATGATAGATGGATCATTTCGTCTGAAATAGTTGATCCTTCATTCAGGGTGTACTAGTCAAAAGGAATACTTTGATTCTGCATTTTGAGTTTAGATTACTACTGGAGAGGCAGTCGATATTCCCTTTTCGTGCTCATTAATCGAAAGGAAATTACCATCTTTGTTTTAAAAGTAAAACTTGAACTTCTCGTTTTGAAAAAGTAAATTCATTTTTGTCTCAAGAATCGTTGATCATATTAAAAATGTCATTCTGTAAAGAAAAATAAATGAGAATTGTAAACCAAAGGCACACAGGCTCAAATTTTATTTTATAGAATGGTAATCAGTCGACCGCATGATCCCATAGAGCATTATAAAGTTTAGAAAATGGTAATTTAACGGGAAAGGGGCTACATTGAAACAAAACGACCGCTATCCTTCCACCAACTTTGAACTCTCGACATTCCGAGCTTTTGTCGAAGATGACCTTTGTCATACCCCAAATTTTGACCACAAGATTTCTCATCATTGTGACAGTCATCACCACAATATGGATGTACCATCATGCCTCATCAATATCCTCAAATATTATTGAGCATTCACTATAATCAAGAATTAGGGTTTTCCATCCCTCTCTGAGCATTTGGGCTAAAGATCAATCAAGAAATGACATGATCTTCAACTTGTCTAACCTCTCAAACACCCATAAAGGATCAAAAGGACTCTCACATCAAGAATCAAGCACAAAGTTGCAACATTCCAAGTTGATTGAGCCTCGAAATACCCAGTGTCACCAAATTAGGGTTTTTTATCGACTGAGACCTCCAGAGTGAAATTTTCATAGGGAAATGAGCCAAGGCTACAAAATATGACTCAATGTGCTCAAAATAACCCTAGGAGTCCCTTTGTAAAGTTAAATCACCCTCAGAAAATGCATTCCTCAAAAGTCGGGAATTAGGGTTTCTCCGCGCCGAACCGCTCCGGAGCCAAAAGTCAAAACATGACTTTTTCGGCAAAAATGGTCCTTGTGACTCATATTTTCATAAAATATGATTTATAATGTCATTTGAACAAGAATTGATCAAGAAATCATGATAACTTGTAAAAGGGGTAACCTTGGAAATTTTTCTAAGTTACTAAAATTGGATGGTTTTGGTGCCAACTTCCAAGGACCATAACTTTTGATCCAAGCAGCCATTTTGAGTGATCCAAAGCCTGATTTGTAGGTCTTCCTACATTCTACAAAAGCTTCAACTACATGAAACTCTAATTCTTCATGGATTTTTAGTTATGGATGGATCAAAATGGTGAAAAATCAAAGATTTAACACTTAGTACAAAACTGTCTAAGTTTCAGCCTTGAACAACAATGTTCATGAGGATTTTTCATTTGGATTCAGATAGTTTCAAGATAAACTATGACCACACATGAATTGTACCATATAAGGGCTTTTAAAAAAAGTACATGAGCATTCCATAACTCCATTTGAGCAAGGAGATATGATCCTCCCAAAATGGCACTTTCAAACTGTCTTGTACAAGACAGATTTGTGCGTTCTTGCTCGAATTGGCTAAGTTAGGCAACAACAAGCCTTGTCATCCATTTATACACCTCAGGGGATAACATCTAAGGGACAATGTCTGATCCACAAGCCTCCCAAGTCCAAGGATCTACATATAGCTATGTGTCACCTAAAAAGGCTAAGAAATCTCAAAGACTCCAATTTTGTTTCAATGCATTCAATGGGTTCACAAGGTGGCAAGCATCAAGACATTGCCGACTGAATTGAGTCAAGATTCATATCTGAACCAAAGGACTCATAACCTGTTGCACTGACCCAAGTCAATGGTTAGAGAAGACCAAAGATTCCTTTTGATCAACATTGGCCAAGGGACTGTCCAAGCCTCCATTCACTATTGATGCCAAAACAAACTTGTTGCACTATAAATAGACATCAATTATGATCAGTTTAAGTGCACCAAAGCCTCATAACACTGGCTTTACTCAAAATCTCTCTTTCACTCCAAAAATGCCTTCATTTGCAAGTCACTATTGAATTTTTCATTAGAGAGCCATTCCATCACCACAAATTGTTCTAACACGTTCTATACATCATATATGAGCTGATCAAACACTCCTCACACTTCTGAAACATCCGGATCATCATCTCCATTTCTCACTTGGATCAATTGCAATCAGAGTTGAGCCAGCCTATCCAAAGAGTTCCAAAACATCCTGATGGTTGCAACACAATCCTTGAGGCCTAAGGAAGCTATCCAGATCATTGTTTCACTTCTGTAACACCTCTACCACTGAAATCGATTCCTTCTTGCAGAGGTAAGCTTTAAACTATCAAATTCAATGAATCATACATCATAAACATGTTTTCAAGTTACCATTGTGTTTCTGGATGTTCATAGATCATTTTCCCTCAATCAATTGCTTCATATCTTGTACATACGAAGTGTCATTTTAAATTCTCTTTTTTAGGGTTCATACGATTTCAAACCAATTTCTTTCAATTCTGTGAATTTAAATAAAATTGAGTAATGCCATTCAATTCCTCATTAAAAAATGGACAAGTTTCATTTTTGAATCATCCAAAATGGTTGAGTATTGAGAGAGATACGAATTTAAAAGCTTGAGGAAGATGATGAAGATGAAGGTGGTGGCCATGGCGCCATTCTTCAAAATCAAACTTAGTTTTAATATATATTATATACTTGCCAATATATGTTTGAATTGGCATTGCGCCCTAGTGGAAACACTAGTATTTGTGTGTGTGTGTAGCAAGCGAGAGGTCTGGGGTTTGAATCCCCCTCGCCCTAGACCTTTTGGTATTTTTTTTTAACTATTTTCCAAAGGGAGTTTCACATACTATTCACTCTTGCCATCCTCTATCAGCCAACGCACTTGGCTCAGTTGGTAAAGTTTTAAACCCTCCACCTCAAGGGCGTGGGTTCAAACCTTGGGAGGGCCATCCTATTTTTTTACCACTTATTTTATTTCACATTTTTCACCATCTTTTAATAACATCCAAAATTAATTTCTCCCTCAATTTTTATCATTTTTTATTGGTTCTTTTTTTTTTAAATCACAAAAATGTTAAAATATTTTATTTTACAAAAAAATCCAATTTATATTATTTATTTAATATAGTTAGAATTTTTGTAATTTATTTCATTTTATTTGTTTTTTAAACATTTTAAAATGAAATTCTCACTTTGATCTTTTCATTCCAAATGAGTTTTGATCTTTTATGTGATCAAACATGATTTTTAAAAATTTATCCACAATCACAATTTATTTTTCACACATGTTTAATAATTTTGATCATTTAAAATGTTTTTTTATTCAAATTAAAATACATTTTTATCAAATTAGGGTTTTGATTATTTCTACCCTATTAAACACTTTTGGGCCTCTAATAGAGTGTAAGACCCGTCCCTTGTCACACACAAACCATTTTGGGCCTCGGTCATTGTATAAGTCCCTACACGGTTTTCAAAACAACGGTGCGATCACTGTTTTTCATCTGGGCCTCTCCTTGAGTTATAAGTCACATTCTCTCTTCTTTTTAAAAAAACACTTTTTGGCCTTTTGATAGAGTGTAAGTCCCATCCTTTTGTAAATAAATTTGGGCCTCAGTCATTGTATAAGTCCCTATGCGATTTTCAAAAGGACGGTTCAATCACTGTCTTTCATTGGGCCTCTCCTTGAGTTGTAAGCCCCATCTTTTGTATAAAAATAAACTCTTGGGCCTCTAATTGAGTGTAAGACCCATCTCTAATTTGGGCCTCATTCATTGTATAAGTCCCAGTACAGTTTTCAAAATAACGGTGCGATCACTGTTTTGTATCTGGGCCTCTCCTTGAGTATAAGCCCCAAACTCCCTCTTTCAAACAACTTTCTTTGTTTGATTTGGATTCAAATTCATAGTTATTATCAAAACTTTCTTCAATTTCTTGAATAACTAACCATACAGCTGTGTTTATAACACTGGAAGCTTGCTCACCTGTAAGTTCTACTAGCTTTTTTTACTTGCTTATATATATATATATATATATATATATATATATATATATATATATATATATATATATATATATGTGTGTGTGTGTGTGTGTGTGTGTGTGCTTATATACTTACTTAGAGTTTTCCCCGGCAATTAGGTCTAGGTCTAGATCAAACCAGTGGTCACTCTTTCAACACAGTCAAAACTAGTTCCCATAGGAAATTCCAGATACAGTCTTGCCTCCTCTTGGGCTTATACAATATGGAACAGAGAAAGGCATTATTCCCGGTGAAACTTTTCTCAAGACTGTCACTATTAGAAATTTGTCAAGAAATTCATTTCCCCCGGAGAGGATTAATTCCCGGTGAAACCTCTCTTGAATTTCTTCAAACTCTAGAACTGTTCACTAAAGAAAGGATTATTCCCGGTAAAACTTTTCTTGAACTTTTCTTAAGTTTGGACCCACAAGCTTCCTAAAAGCATCCCCAGCCTCCTCTTGGGCTTTGTACAAGGACCCTCAGGCTTCTTAGAAGTTCTCAGCCTCCTCTTGTGCTTAGTACAAGGACCCAAAAGACCTCCTACAGGTATAGGACAGAACCTAGTCTTCATTTCTTAGAGCAGTCCTCTAAAGAGTCAAAACATCAGACCAACTTAGGGTTGATTTCTTACCCCTTAAAATATCAGCCTCCTCTTGGGCACCACACAAAGATAAACCTTTTCATACCAGTAGACTTGGACAGTCTCACCTCCTTTTAGATCTCAAAGAAACTCTCAAGTTTCCTAAAATAACAGGAAAAACCCTAATCATCTCATCAATCTCCAACAGAGTTAAAACCTCCACAGGTTTCAAAACTCAATCTTTAAACTCTCAATTTAAATTTACCCAGCTTGGGTCAGATCACTCTCAATAAACCCTAAATTAGAACTTCAATGCATCTGATATTTCAACTCTTCTCCATCCCTAAGCAAGAGTTGATTCCCCAATTTGGACCTGCCTCTGGATCTTAATAATCCTCAGCAGAAGCTAGCCTCCTCTTAGGCTTCATATAAGAAATTTCCCAATCAGCCTCCTCTTAGGCTTTGTATAATGATCATCCCTCGGCACTTTTAGCCTCAATCTTGGGCTTTGTACAAGACAGATAAAACCTCTCCCCAGCTGAGTCAATAACTTTTAGCCTCAATCTTGGGCTTTATACAAGACATACTAAATATTCCCCAAAGGAGTCAATTCTTCTTTTTTTAGCCTCAATCTTGGGCTTTGTACAAGACATATAAAACACTCTCTTGTTGAGTCAGTATTCTTCAGCCTCAATCTTGGGCTTTATACAAGACAAATAAAAAAACTTCCCTGGAAGAATCAATTCTTTCCAACCTCCTCTTAGGCTTTATATAATGATATCCCTAAACAGAATCAACCTTTTAGCTTCAACCTTGGGCTTTGATCAAGGCACACAAAAATCAACATCCCTTCAGAGGAAATCAAAATCTCTCTGTAGGAAGACATTTCTCTGTACAATCACACATCAAAACAGACAATCAAACAAACCCTAACCCCAAATAATTGTTGTAAGTGGTACACTTGTTGATTCAAAAATCCAAGTTGTAGTCCATCTCTTATCCTGGTAAATTTCCTCTTTCATCTAATTGCTGTAAGTGGCAAGCCTCTGGATTATTTACATCCCAGCCAATGTCCCTCTCTTAGCATGGAAGATTCCTAAGGAAAAATGGCATTGCTCTACACTGAGTTAAAGTTTTCTCCTTTAGGACAAATCCCTTATAAAGGAAATTATGGCATTGTTGGATTCCATACTTTCCAGTTAAAGTAATTCTCCTTTATAATCAGTTACCCAACAACTATGATAAACAGATGAGATACCTCCCTTTAGAGATGACAAATTCTCTCCCAGTCAAACCTTTAGCTTCAATCTTAGGCTTTGAACAAGACACAAATGACCTTTAGCTTCAATCTTGGGCTTTGAACAAGACACCAATCATCTTTCCTCCCATAGAATAGGAGGAACTACGATCGCTCTGATTTCCCTATTATCATTACGGGAATACGTAGGCATAATATTGCGAAATCTTAGCGAGCACACCAATAAAAAACCTTAGGTCCAGTACCTTACCAAAAACATCAAAAAACCCGAAAATCAACAAAAATACTCTCTCTCAAACATTCCCAAAGGAGAAACTTCCTCAATTCATGACAGATAAATACCAGTAAGTAGATAACAGAAGAAAATACCAAACAATCTATGGATAACCATATATAGGATGGGTAATTGACAACTCCCCACTGTATAACCTGACCCCGGACCCCCCAATCTCTTAGCATTTGTTAAAGAAAACATTTGTGTGCAAGGTTAGTTTTAGATAGCTTTCCTTTCCTTTCCAGCTTCATAGGATAAATAAGAAATCAGAAAGTAGCACCCAATTCCAACCAATGCGGTAAGGTGGCCGCGTCACCGACAAAAATCGTACGCTACAGAAAAATGGCGACTCTGTTGAGGATCCAAACTAGGATTATAATTCCTAAGAGGTCTAGGTTGTCTATCATTTTCAATACTATATATATATATATATATATATATATATATATATATATATATATATATTACTGTTATTCCTACTTGATACCCGTGTTTATTTTTCTGTCAAATGGGAATGCGATTGATATGCATGTGTAAAGTTTGAGAGAACATTGAGATATGAGTGGCATAGACAGGAGACACTTATAGGGAGTGAATTCCGAACAAGCTATCCTGGTAGCCCACCGAATCAGTCGAGGTACCCGTACGGAAGTATCGATGTTGAACGACCGATTGTCGTGAAAGCATTGTCTTTCCTAGTGTGGTACCCATGTGTCATACCCCAAATTTTAACCACTAAGACTTCCCATCATTGTGCAAATCATCATCACAATATGGATGAACCATCATACCTCATTAGTCTCCCCAAAGATGGGTGAGTATTCACTACAATCAAGCTTAGGGTTTCAAGCCCTCTCAGGGCACTTAGGCAAAGGATCAATCATGAAATAACATGATCTTCAACTAGTCTAACCTCTCAAACACCCACAAAGGATCAAGAGGACTCCCACATCAAGAATCAAGCACAAGGTTACAACATTCCAAGTGGATCAAGCCTCAAGATCACCAGTGTCACCAAATTAGGGTTTTTGGTCGACCAAGGTCTCCAGATGGAATTTTCCCTCTGGGCATGAGCCAATGCTTCAAATCATAACCCAAGATACTCCAAGGGACCTCATAGACCCCATCATCAAGTCAATTTAGCCTCAGGGGAAGCATTCATCAAAAATAGGAATTAGGGTTTCTTGACCTAATTCACCCCTAAGTTGACTTTTGGGACAAAACATGAGCCAACGCCTCAAGACATGATTTGAGGGTCTCCAATACACTACATTGATCCATTTTCAACAATGGATTGATCCAAGAAGCTTGATTCACAAGTTTCAATTTCATCTGGACCATAGTTAGGGTTTTAAGGAAAAAGTCAACCATGCCTTTGACTTTTGACCAATACATGCTCCCAAACCTTGGGACATGATTCAATACACCCTTTAACCCCTATGGAATCCATCCATTAAGTTTGATTTAGGTCGAGGACTTGATTTCATAGAGGATCGCTCAGTTTGGATTTCATCTGCTAGAAAAGTCAACTGTACAAAAAGTCAAAGTTTGACTTTTTGATTTTTTGGTCAACCAAGGTTCCTTAACCCTAAAATGATGTTAATGTGTGATTTGAATCATCATTCATCAAGAAAAATCAAAGAAAGTGGGATAACTTGTAAAAGGGGTAACCATAAAAACTTAGAATTTTTCTAAGTTATGGAACAAAGTGGCTAGGGTACCAACTTCCAAGGATCATAACTTGAGACCCAAGCAACCATTTTGGATGATCCAAAGATGGATTTGTAGCTCTCATGGCATACTTTAAAAGTTTCAACTACATCTCATTCCAATTCCTCATGGATTTTAAGTTATGGAGTGATCAAAATGGCTGAAAACACAAAAGTGACACTTTTCCAACACTTAGTGAAATTTTCATTAAGTCGGAATCTGCCTTATTTTTCTCAAAAGTAGAGGCATTTTTCATTGTAATTCAAGTTGGATCAAAACCAAAGTTGGATATCATGTTGAAATAGGATATATCAGCTTTCCAAAATGTTCAAGAACTCCATCAAATTCCATCTGAGCTAAGAGTTATGACAGCTGCAACATGCCTTGCTGCAACTATCATGACAAGGAAGATTTGTGCATTATGGCTCGATTTGATCAATTTGTGCAAATAACAAACAATTTTATCCATCTGCACACCTCAGGGGGAGACCAAGGAGGGACAAACACTGATCAATAAGCCTCCCAAGTCTTTGGAACTACAAGTAGCATGCCAAACCTAAAAAGTCTAAAGGAGGCCAAGACTACAATTTTGTTTTGGAACATTTAATGGATGCTTAGAGGTGGCATGTATCAGAGCAAAGATGAACACTTCAGTCATGCCTATTCCTTGAATCAGAGAACCATAGGCATGTGCTCTAATCTCAAGTCAATGGCTAGAGAAGACTTGAGATTCCAAAGTGATCCAATTGGCCAAAGGTCTGTTGCAGTTGCCATTCCCTATTCCTTGCAAAACAAACTTGACACACTATAAATAGACCTCATTTCTGATCAGTTTGAGTACACCAAAGGCCTATAACACTTTCCTTTCTCAAAATCATCCTCTCACTCTCAAAAATGCCTTTCTTAGCAAGTTACTATCTAATTTTTTAGTAGAGAGCAATTCCACTCAAACCAATTACTCTAACACCTCATATACATCATACCTGAGCTAATCAAACTACTTCCAGCCATCTGGAACACCAAAATCATAGACCTCAAAATCCACTTGGAGCCTATAATCAGTAAACACACCATGAAGTGATCCATCCATCTCCAAGCAGGTCCAAGCATTCAAACACACTCCATATGGTGTAGGGATGCTGTTCAGATCATCACAACTCATCTGTAACACCTCCAACTCAAACATTAAATTGCTCTTGCTGCCACGACCTTCAAGTAAGCCTAAACTTGGTCATCTCATGATTCATGCATATTTCCTCGCACAATAATTTTGCCATATATTCATAATCATGTATGGAATGTTTCCCCTTAATTAATTGCTTTGTTTGAATCGTGTATCAAATTTCTGAGCCTTCATGCACAATTTAGGGTTCTTGAGGTTTTGTCTTGATTTCTTATTCCATGCGTAAAATAAATGAAATTAAAGATCATAGACATGATCGTGAGTTGAAAACGAGCAGATTGATATGTGGATTGTGCAATTTCATCAAGTATTCAGTGAGATTGACGAGAAAATATAAATCAGCCAAGAACAGAGCACGCAGGCAAGACCAAGATGTTCTTGGCGCCCTTTTTCAAATATTTGAATTTTTGAATTTTTGTGATTTTATTTAATTGATTCAAAAATTAATTTCTCTTTGAATTTTAATGATTTTGAGTTGATTCTTTTTTTAATAATTCACAAAAATGTTAAAATATTTTATTTTACAAAAATTTCCCAAAAATATTATTTATTTCATATACTTGATATTTTTGCAAAGAATTAATTTTTTATTTGTTTTTAACATGTAAAATATTTTTTCTTTCTTGATTTTCCAAACTTAATTAGTTTCCAATCATTTTTGTGGATTAAAACATGATTTTTGAAACATTGATCCAAGATCACCACTTTTTTTACATGTTTTCAATAATTTTTAAACAAAATTAATTCCATTTTAAACAAAATTAGGGTTTTGATTAATTCAACCCTCCTCAATCTTTTTCAAACACTTTGGGCCTCTAATAGAGTGTAAGACCCAACCCCTCTTGAAAACCAAAATAATTTGGGCCTCATTCATTGTACAAGACCCACTGTGTTTTCAAAAACCTCGGCGCAATCGCCATTTTCAAACAAATGACCTGGGCCTCTCCCTAAGTTGTAAGCCCCATCACTTGTACAAAAATAAACTTTGGGCCTCTAATAGGTGTAAGACCGAATCCCTTTTTGAAACCAAAACAATTTTGGGCCTCAGACATTGTTTAAGTCCCTCTATACAGTTTTCAAAATAACGGTGCGATCACTGTCTATCATCTGGGCCTAACCTCGTGTTGTAAGTCCCATTTCTTTTCTTTAAATAATCTTTGGGCTTCTCCTTGAGTTGTAAGACCCATACCTTTGTACAGAAAACCTTTCGGGCCTCAGTCGTTGTATAAGTCCCAGTACAATCTTATCAAAACAACTTCCCTTTTTAGGTTCAAATATACAGTTGTTATCAAAACTTTCTTTAATTTCTTTGAACAACTAACATTACAGCATGGAAGCTTGCTCACCTGTAAGTTTTTATCCGCTTTCATTTACTTGCTTTAATATATATAACTGTATTGTGGGAAGTTGCACACTGTGAGTCTTCTTTCATTCTTTTAAATACATGTCAAATATATATATAATTGTATTGTGGGAAGCTGCGCATGGTTAGTCTTATTTCATACCCTTTTTAAATACTTGTCATATATCAACTATATATATACTAGTATAGTTATTTAGAGTTTTCCCCGACAATTAGGTCTAGAACTAAGTAAAGCCTCATTGGTCACTCTTAAATACAAACAAAACTAGATCCCCGTAAGATTTCCAGATACAGTCTTGCCTTCTCTTAGGCTTAAACAATATGGAACAAAGAGAAAGGCAGTATTCTTCGTGAACCTTTTCTCAGTCTGTCACTCCTAGAAATTGTCAAATAAATTCTACTCCTCATAGTTGATCTATTCTCGGTGAATAACATCTCTTGAATTTCTTCAAAATTAGTACTTTCACTAAATGATCTATTCTCGGTGAATAGCATTTCTTGAACTTCTCTTGGTTTGAGACCCACGGGCTTCCTAAAAGCATCCCCGCCTCCTCTTGGGCTTTGTACGAGGACCCTCCGGCTTCTTAGAAGTTCTCATACCTTCTCTTGGGCTTAATATAAGGACCCTGAAGACCTCTTAAAGGTATAGGACAAAACTTAGTCATCCTTCGTTAGAGCTGTCTTTCTAAAAAGAGTCAAAACTCTCAGACAAATTTTAGGGTTGATACTCATCCCTTAAAAGAGTCGGCCTCCTCTTGGGCATCATACAAAAGATAAAACTCTTCCAATAGACTTGGACAGTCTAAATACCCTTGAGTCTCAAAGACATTCTCAAGTTCCCTACAAAGCATAGGAGAAACCCCGAATTCTGGATTAATCTCCAGCAAGAGTTAAAACTCGTGGGTTCTAAAACCCTGTTTCTCTCCTAAAAATCCACCAACCAGGGTGAAGTCATCATAACACTATCAGAGCCTTGAGGTTTTTGATCTATCAACTCTTCTACAAGAGTTGATTCCCCATTTGGACCTGCCTCTGGATATCAAGAATCCCCTGCAGAAGTTTAGCCTCCTCTTAGGCTTCGTATAATGATTTTTCCTCAGCTTTTAGCCTCCTCTTGGGCTTTGTACAATGATTCTCCCCAGCGGAGCTAACTTTTTCAGACTCTCTCGTTGAGTCAATCACTTCTCAGACTCTCTTGTTGAGTCCATCACTTTTCAGACTCTCTTGTTGAGTCAATCATTGTCTCAGACTCTCTTGTTGAGTCAATCACCGTCTCAGACTCTCTTGTTGAGTCAATCACCTTTAAAGCACTCTCTTGTTGAGTCAACCCTTTTTCAGCCTCAATCTTGGGCTTCGTACAAGACAGACAAAAGCACTCTCTTGTTGAGTCAACCCCTTTTTAGCCTCCTCTTAGGCTTTGTATAATGATTTCCCCTAGCAGGAGTTGGCCTCCTCTTGAGCTGTGTAGAATAATTTCTCCAGCTTGTTCAGCCACAATCCTGGGCTTTGTACAGGACAGATAAAAGTACTCTCTTGTTGAGTCAAACCCTTTTAGCCTCTGACTTGGGCTTTGTAAGAGATATAAACCTTCATAAGCTTGGGACAAGCATTTTCTCTAGCAAAGTCAATTCCTCTGAGCCTTCATTAGACTTTGAGGAATAAACTCCCAAGCAGAGTCAAACTCTTTTCCGCCTCCATCTTGGGCTTTGTACAAGATAGATAACGCTCTCCAGAAGAATCAAATCCGTTTAGCCTCCGTCGTGGGCTTTGCACAAGACACTTAAAATATCCTCACCAGAGTCGATTAAATTTCTCATTTCAGCCTCTATCTTGGGCTTTGTACAAGACACATACAAATCTCCCCGAATGAGTCAAAAATCCCTTTTAGCCTTAATCTTGGGCTTTGTACAAAACAGAAAGAACATTTTCCCCAGAAAAGTCAAGCTTTTAGCCTCTTCTAAGGCTTTGTATAATGATCTCCCCAAAGAGTCAGTCTCTTTTTGCCTTAATCTTGGGCTTTGTACAAGACACCAATATATACACTCTCTTGTTAAGTCGATCCTATTAAGCCTCCTCTTAGGCTTTATATAAGGAAATCCCTAGCCGAGTCAATTAACCTTTTAGCTTCAACCTTTGGCTTCGATCAAGGCACACAAAAATCAACAATCCCTCTTTAGAGATGACAAATTCTCTCTCAGTCAAACCTTTTAGCTTCAATCTTGGGCTTTGAACAAGACACAAATATTCAACCTTTCAGCTTCAATCTTGGGCTTTGAACATGACACCAAAACCTCTTTTTCCTCCCTTAGAATAGGAGGAACCACGATTGCTTTAATTTCCCTGTTTCTTTAAGCGGGAATACGTAGGCATAAGATTGCAAAATCTTAGCGAGCGTACTAATCAAAAACCCTAGGTCCAGTACCTTCACACATCAAATCAAAACTTAGGTCCTGTACCTTACCAAAAACATCGGGAAGAACCCGAACATCAACAAAAACTCACTCTCCCTGTCACACTTTCCCAAGAAACTTTCCCAAACCATTACCAGATAAACACCATCAATTACAAAGCGAAACCTTAAAGCTAATATCCTATGGATAACCACATATAGGATGGATAATTGACAACTACCCATTGTATAACCTGACCCCGACTCCCCGAATCTCTTAAAGCGTTTGTTCAGTTAAACATTCACGTGCAAGGTTAGTTTTAGATACCTTCCCTTTCCCTTTCAGCTTCATGGGATAAATAAGAAATCAGAAAGTAGCATCCTTTCTCCTTGAGGAGGAAAACCCAAACTTCAGCGATAAGGTGGTCGCGTCACCGACAAAAATCGCTCGCTACAGGAAAATGGCGACTCTGCTGGGGAGTCATTGCCTATTAGGGACTAGGATTATTATAGCTCTTAAGAGGTCTAGGATGTTAGTTTTAGGGTAAATATATATACTGCTTTTCCTAATTGATATCCGTGTTTATTTTTCTGCTAATGGGACTGCGGGTGATGCCGCATCTAGAAAGTTTGAGTGACACCTAAGATAAGTGATGGCACTAGACGGGTAATCTTACGACCATCAAATTAGTGGAGATACCCTTTGCGGATTCAATGCCTATACGACTTCGGTTGTTGAAAGCAGATTGTTCGATTGGGTTATCTGAGAAGCTGAGGATTTTAGTAGACTTAAACCATGTTACTATTTTGTAGTGTGGAAGCTATCGGAAATAGTTGTCACGCGATACTACTCTCATTTGAGATTACTCAAAGATACATCAGCTCGCTCGGGTGATTCCAGCCTGCTGTTGTTATCCCAAGAGGGGTCAATGATTTTGAGGACAGGTACAAAAATCACCATTATAACCTTTGGGGATGGGTAGAGCCTTGACTTCATGACACCGAACCTTTGACCCCATGTTTTTTCTATGTTTTTGTGTGCTGCATCCATGCATTCATCTAAAAAACATTAAAACAAAGAAAATTTTTCTCTTCTAGTCTCTCTTTTTCAAATTAAACTAAGACAATGATTGCAAATATCAGAGAAAAAGATTGCGTTATGGATTTCGGTAGAAGGAAGACTCACAAGTACACCTTCAAGCTTCCAAAATTAGAGGATTTAAAAGGTTTGGCGAGGATGATAACCAACCCTGAGGCTTTCAAAGCTAAGTACGGAGGACTGCTATCTCTGTTAAGGGTCCATGTAATTGAAGGAATCATGTCTACGCTCATTCAGTTTTACGATCTGGTCTATCACTGTTTCACATTCCCGGATTATCAGCTGGCATCAACACTAGAGGAGTACTCTCACCTGACTGATTTACCTATCACTGATCACGCTCCTTTTTTTGGACTGGAAGAAATTCCAAAAGATCAAACCATTGCAAGAACAATCTATTTGGATGAGTCAGAAGTCAAGACTCACATGACCACTAAGGGTGGAATCCAAGGTTTGCCAACCCAGTTTTTTATAAAGAAAGCCCTGTACTTTGCTAGTATAGGAAACGTGGCCGCTTTCAAAAGCATCTTTGTTCTGCTCACCTACGGGTTATTTCTGTTTCTCAACATTGATAACTTTGTTGATATCAATGCCATTAAGATATTTCTGATAGGGAACCCTGTACCAACACTGCTCGCAGATGCCTATCATTCAGTACACTTAAGAAATTTGTATAGCGGAGGAATGATCACATGTTGTGTACCTCTGCTGTACAAATGGTTCACTTCCCATTTGCCAAAGTCTGCTGCATTTTGGGATCATAAGAGTACTTTATGTTGGTCGCAGAGAATCATGTCTCTTTCCAACTCTGACATAGATTGGTACAATCGAATCTACGATGGGATAAGGATCATTGACCATTGTGGGAATTTCCCTAATGTGTCCCTTATAGGAACTAAAGGAGGAATTAATTATCATCCAATTTTAGTTCGTCGTCAATTCGGATACCCGATGAGGCATGTTCCGCATAATGCGCATCTGGAAGGTCTTTTCTTCAAGGAAGGAGAAAATGGCAGGGCACTAAAGACAGAAATAGTGCATGCCTGGAAACATGTTCATAGGAAAGGAAGAGAGTCTCTAGGAAAACCAAACTGTGTCTCGGTGGAACCTTATATCCACTAGGTACAAACTAGAGCTCTCAAGCTGAGGATGCCTTACCCTCGTCACGAAGTTCTTCCGTTAAAGGAACATGTCCTTTATTTTATGTCTGATACGGAAAAACTTCAGGCTACTCTCAACAAAGTTCAACAGGAGAAGAAATCTTGGAAGAACAAGTACTGTATTCTCAATGTTGAGTGTTAAAAAATACAGCAACTGTTGAAAAAGAAAGATGCTCTGATTGAGATTTTAGAACAACATGCTGTTGAGAATCAAGAAGACCAAAGAAACTTGCTCGCTCCTTTCACTTGGCAAAGGAATGACAACCCGACAACGGCCCAAGAGCCCCGGTCAAAGAAAAGGAAAGTACCAGAGCCAACACCTGAGCCCTCCTCAAAGAGGACTCGTGGCCCATAAGTTTAGATTTCCTTTTACAGCACTTTGTAATTACTGTATTTCCATTTCCTCAATCTTTGAATTCAATAAATCGGGGTTTCCCCACTGTTTGATATTTGCAATCCAATTGTTGAAGTTTCTTTTGATTAAACCAAAAATAACTAAATATAATCATTGCATATCATTCATCATTCTCGCATAACGCATTCTTCTTCTCTACGAATCTCACGTTTATGTCTCGATTCTAGAGTCAAACTGTCTCATTCGTATAATACTCGGGCCAGTCAACAAAAGAAAATGGATAATCTCGAGGAAGAGAATAGAGAGCTGAGAGAAGAAATCGACGCTCTGAGAGAGGATCTGAGAAAACTTCACAGTGACATGCAAGCTCTGGCTGCAGCTCAGATACAACGGATTGTGATCTCAGAGATCACATCTACGCCCATAGTGGAAAAGATTGACCCTCGGTATAACATGCCTAAAGATCGTCCCTGGGGCATGCCACTCAACTATATCCCGGAAGGATATATTCCGCCGATCACTGAAGATCCAGAAACTGTAGCAGGAGCCGCTGGGCCTGAAGGTTACAAACTTCTGGAAAGCGAAGATGTTAGGGGCATGACAACAACTCCTGAAGGTTAAAAACTTCGGGAGGCGCCAAGAGTCACTGCCGTAATGACTATACCACCACCCGTGGTACACACTGTCCCGGAAGGGCAGATTCCCCAGATACCTTCTGGTGGAAACGAAAATATGGACAACAGAATAAAGGAGTTCCAGGAACAATTCCTGGAGATGCAGAAAGAACTGCAGGCCATTCGTGGCCAGGATCTATTTGGAAAGGACGCTGCAGACATTTGTCTGGTCCCCAATGTGAAAGTTCCGCACAAGTTCAAGGTGCCTGAATTTGAAAAGTACAAGGGTAACTCTTGCCCTCAAAGTCACTTGGTGATGTACGCTCGGAGGATGTCAACACAGACAGAGAACCAACAACTACTGATCCATTACTTCCAAGATAGTTTAACCGGTGCCACACTCAAGTGGTACATGGGATGAAACCGCACTAAGATCGTCACTTTCAGAGATCTTGGCGCTGCCTTTGTTCAAGAGTATAAGTATAACCTGGACATGGCACCGGACAAAGATCAACTCAGAGCCATGTCGCAGAAGGACAAGGAAACCTTTAAGGAATATGCTCAGAGATGGCGTGAAATTGCCGCTCAGATTTGTCCACCTCTTGAGGAAAAGGAGATGACAAAGATCTTCTTGAAAACCTTGAGCTCATTTTACAACGACAAAATGGTCGCCAGTGCGCCCAGCGACTTTACTGAAATGGTCGGCATGGGAGTCTGTCTCGAGGAAGTAGTTCGAGAAGGACGTTTAGTTAAAGATATTGGATCATCAAGCATTACCAAAAGATACGGTAGTACTTTCCCTAAGAAAAAAGAGCAAGATATCGGTAATATCTCTCTCGGAAAGCAAAGGCGACTATACCAACCAGTAGCAGCTGTAACTCCTTCTATTAACCCTGCGCCTGTTCCTGCGTATCAACCTCAGGTTGCTCAGAGCCAACCGAATCAACAACAATATCAGCAAAGGACACAACAGCCTCTTCAGTCGGCTCGTCCTCCATACAACAACAACCGTACAACGCGACCACCAGGGTTTGATCCTATACCAATGTTGTACGCAGAACTATTTCCACTACTACTGGTCAAGGGGCACGTCCAAACCAGGTCTCCTCTTGCAATACCGGAAAATCCTCCTTTTTGGATCAAAACGGATCAGACTTGTCCTTACCATCAAGGAGGACCAGGGCATAACATAGAAAACTGTCCCAGCTTCAAATCTGATTTGCAAAAACTTGTTAGGAGTGGGGTTTTATCCTTCAAGGATACAAATCCAAATGTTCAGACGAACCCATTGCCTCAACACGAGAAAGCTGCAGTAAAATTGATAAAGGGAGAATCTAACCACAACTATAAAATTCATGATGTACCCTTATTAAGGGCCAACCTGGTCAAGATGCATCGCAGACAGAGCGGGTACGGACATGTATCAGCTCACAATTATCACCAGTGCGATGTCTGCTCTAAAGACAATCAAGGATGTTCTAGGGTGCAATCAGCTCTACAGGAACAATTGGATCTTGGATGGATCCAAGAGCACCGAGTTCGTGGAGTCAACATGACTTATACAAATTCCAACATCATTCAAAACCATGACATCCATGCGATGAATATCAACTTGGTGGCAATGCACTCAAGGCAAACCATTATCATAATCTGCCGTGGCATGGTTACGATTCCTGCCCGACTTGCTCGGTAAACAACCAGGGATGCTCTTTTATACAAGAGGCCCTCTAGCGTCAGATGCATCTTGGATGGATCCAGGACTACTATGATAGAAATCCTTATTAGGTCAACATGATTCAAATCTTCGATATTCGTCTGATGAATACTAGCTTAGTGGAGTTACACGCTATGCAAGTCCAGCTCGGTTTTTTAACTTTGTACGATTATCAGAACTGTACAGTATGTCGGGAGAGCGACCAAGGATGTGCTCTCGTTCAAAGAACTTTGCAACACTTGTTAAACCATTGGTGGCTTCCGATCTATCTAGACGAAGACACGCAACAAGTCAGCATGACTAATGGGAACCCTGTAGCACGAGTTTTTGCGTGGTTGCGAAGCACTATCTCTTTGGGGTACTACAGTTCGATTCATTTTTTATCCTATTGAAGCTGATGAAGGAAGGGAAATAGATGTCTCCAATTAACCCTGCTTGTATACTGAGTTTGAACAGATGACTGTTGGTTTACAGATGCTATAAAGATTGTGGGTCTCTCTTAGGTTATTTTGTTAAAAAAACAGTGTCTAGGCTATTGGTAGGATGTTAGGACTAATGATTTTTTATTGATGTATGAAGGTACGGGATTTTGGGTTTTTGATTAGTATGCTCGCTAATATTTTTCAATCTTATGCCTACGTATTCCCGTTTAACGAAACAGGAAAATCAGAGCGATCGTAGTTCCTCCTATTCTAGGGGAGGAAAAAAAAGGTTGTTTTGGTGTCTTGTTCAAAGCCCAAGACGTGAAGCTAATAAATGTGGTTTGTATCTTGTTCAAAGCCCAAGATGTGAAGCTGAAGGGTCTATTTGTATCTTGCTCGAAGCCCAAGATGTGAAGCTGAAGGGTTTATTTGTATCTTGTTCGAAGCCCAAGATGTGAAGCTGAAGGGTTTTGACTTTAGAGAGAATTTATCATCTCTAAAAGGGGATACTTTGTTTGTTTGTCACAACTGTTGGGTGACTGATTATAAAGGAGAATTACTTTAACTGGGATCTGTTAATCCAGCAACGCCATAATTTCCTTTATAGGGGATTTTTAACCTGAAGGAGAAGACTTTAACTCAGTTAGAGCAATGCCATCTATCCTTAGGAATTTCTAATGCTACAAAAGGGACAGTGGCATGGATGTAAATAATCTAGAGGCTTGCCGCTTACAGCAATTAGATGAAGGAGTTGTTGATGTTTGTATACTGTGAGCAAGGCATAGATTTTGATGCTAAAAGGTTGATTGACTCAACCGGGGTTTTCTTATACAAAGCCTAAGAGGAGGCTATTGACCCAACAAGAGGGTGTTTTTATGTGTCTCGTACGAAGCCCGAGAGAGGGGCTAAAAGGGTTGACTCAACAAGAGAGTGCTTTTATGTGTGTCTTGTACGAAGCCCAAGACGAAGGCTTGAAAGGTTTTGACTCAACATGAGAGTCTTTTATACTCAACAAGAGAGTGATTTGTATCTCGTACGAAGCCCGAGATGGAGGCTAAAAGGGGTTTGACTCAACAAGAGAGTCTTTTATACTCAATAAGAGAGTGTTTTAGTATCTCGTACGAAGCCCGAGATGGAGGCTAAACAGGTTTGACTCAACAAGAGAGTCTTTTATACTTAACAAGAGAGTGTTTTAGTATCTCGTACAAAGCCCGAGATGGAGGCTAAAAGTAGGTGACTCAACAAGAGAGTCTGAAAAGGTTAGCTTCGCCAAGGAGAATCATTGTATAAAGCCCAAAAGGAGGCTAACTTTACTGAGGCAGGATCATTATACAAAGCCTAAGAGGAGGCTATTGTGTTGGTGACTGTTTCAGTTTACTGACAGGTCCAATATGTTGTATAAAAGAGAAAATCAGTTCTTATAAAGGGAATGATTAAAGGTATTGTTGTGCTTTGGGATTGATCAGAGGATCAGAGTTATTTCCTGTTCTTTAAGGAAACAGGGAATCCAAAGGGTATTGAGACTATCCGAGTCTACTGGTGTTTTGGAGAAATCGATTCTCGGATAGTGAATGATCTTTGTATAATGCCCAAGAGAAGGCTGGTATGTTAAGGGATGAAGGTTAACCCGTTAACTGGTCTGACACTTGACTCAGAAAAACAACTCTAGTAAATTAATGACTAGGTTCTGTTCCTATACCTGTAGAGGTCTCTGGGTCCTTGTACTAAGCCCAAGAGAAGGCGTGAGAGCTTTTAAGAAGCCGAAGGGTCCTTGTACAACGCCCAAGAGGAGGCGGGGATGCTTTTAAGAAGCCGTGGGTCCCCAAACCCCGAGAAGTTCAAGACATGCCATTCACCGAGAATAGATCAAGCCAGGAAAGTCCGAGAACTTGGAAGAAACTCAAGAGATGCCATTCACGGAGAAAAGATCATCCCTGGGGAGTAGAGTCTCTTTGACAATGTCTAAGGGTGACATTCTGAGAAACGGTTCACCGAGAATGTTGCCTTTCATGTCTCCATATTGTTTAACCCCAAGAGGAGGGAAGACTGTGTCTGGTAATCCTATGGGGATCTAGTGTTGTTTGTATTTAAGAGTGACCAACAGGGCTTTACCTAGTGCTAGACGTAGTTGCCGGGGAAAACTCTAAATAACTATACTAGTATTACACAGTTGATATTTGACAAGTGTATAAAAGTTTGTGAAAGAAGACTTACAGTGAGCAGCCCCACAATACAGTTATATATATATGAAAGCGGATAAAGAAAATGGGTAAACACTTACTCGGTTGTAGAGCTTCCATGCTGTTTTGTTAGTTTGTTCAACAAAGAAAGCTTTGATAACAATATTATATTCAAAATCAAAGGAGAAAGTGCTTTGAAAAGATTGTTGGGGCTTACAGCTCAAGGAGAGGCCCAAGGTTTTATCATTGACTGCACTGTTGAATTTGTACAGGGACTTATACAAGTGACTGAGGCCCAAAAAGGTTTTATGTACAAGGGATGGGTCTTACACTCTCTCAAGAGGCCCAAAGGTGTTTTAAAGAAAAGGAATGGGGCTTATAATACGAGGGTAGACCCAGATGATTTGATTTTTGAACTGGCGATCGCGCCGAGATTTCTTTAACATACTGGGTCTTATACAATGCATTGAGGCCCAAAAAGTTTTGGTTAAAAGGGGGTTGGGTCTTACACTCTATTAGAGGCCCAAAGGTTTATTCTTATACAAGTGGTGGGGCTTACAACTCAAGGAGAGGCCCAAAAAGGTTTTTGTTTGAGAACGACGATCGCGCCGTTGTTTTAAAAATGTACAGAGGGACTTATACAATAAGTGAGGCCCAAAAAGGTTTATGTACAAAAAGGGTTGGGACTTACACTCTATTAGAGGCCCAATGATTAAAGATGGGTCTTATAACTCAAGGAGAAGCCCAAAGATTTTTGTGAAAAAGGCGACGATCGTGTCGAACCTTTTGACGGTATCGGGACTTATATAACACACTGAGGCCCAAAAAGATTTATATTTACAAAGGGTTGGGTTTTACACTCTACCAAGAGGCCCAAAGTGTTTGAAAAAAGATTTAATGAGGGTTGAATTAATCAAAACCCTAATTTGTTTTCAAAATATATTTTAATTGAATAAAAATTCAATTAAAATGATCAAAATTGTTAAACATGTGTGGAAACAAATTTTGATCTTGGATTAATGTTTCAAAAATTATGTTTCTATTCACAAAATGATTGGAAATCACTAAAATTTGAAAAATCAAGAGGGAGAAAATATTTTAAATGTCAAAAACAATTAAAATATTAATTCTTTACAAAAATATCAAGTATATGAAATAAATAATATTTTTGGGATTTTTTGGGAAAATAAAATATTTTAACATTTTTGTGAATTATTAAAAAAAGAATCAACTCAAAATCATTAAAACTCAGAGAGAAATTAATTTTTGAATCAATTAAATAAAATCACAAAATTCAAATATTCAAAATGTTCAAAAATGGCGCCAAGAACATGGCAAGAACACGCGCTACCCTCTGTTTCTGCAGATTTGCGTTTTCTATCCAATCTCACTGACTACTTGATGATATCATGCAATCTACATATCAATCTACTTGTTTTCACCTCACGATCATGTCTATGGTCTTGAATTTCATTTATTTTAAACATGGAATAAGAAATCAAAGAGAAACCTCAAGAACCCTAAAATTTGCATGAAGGTTCAGAAATTCTATACACGATTCAAACAAAGCAATTGATTGAGGGAAAACACTCTATGCATGATTATGAACTTATGGCCAAATTATTGTGCAGCAAAACTGCATGGATCATAGAGTTTGAAGAGCTCATTCTTACCTCTTGCATCTGGTGATCGTGTTTTGTGTTAGAGGTGTTACAACTTGGTTCTAAGGATATGGACAGCTTCCCTAGGTGCTATGGAGTGTGTCTGGATGCTTGGAGTGAATGGAAATGATCTGGAACTTGAGATGGTACCCCAACTGCAAATCTGTCAAGAACTTGAGCAATTGGCTAGTGATTTTGTGATTTTGGAGTTTCAGATGTTGTGTGAGTGTTTAGATCACTTCTATATGATGTTTATGAGGTGTTTGTGTGATTGGTTTGGTTGGAATAACTCTCAAACTCAAAACCCGATAGTGACTTGCTTTGGAAGGCAATTTTGGAGTGAAGAAGGAGATTTTGAGGAAAGCATCTGTTTGATGGCTTTGGTGTATTCAAACTGATCACAAATGAGCTCTATTTATAGTAGAGCAAGTTTTTTTGCAAGGAATAATGAATGGCAACTGCTGCATAGGTTTGGCCAATGTTGATCAATGAGAATCCAAGTCTCCTCTAGCCATTGACTAGAGGTTAGGGCACAGGCTACTGGTTCCCTTGGTCTTGGATAAGTCTTGCCTGAATTCAGTTGGAAATGGCTCAGTCCATGCCAACTTGGTGCATCCATTGAATGCTACAAAAAAAAATTGGAGTCTTGTCCCCTCTTTAAGGATTTCTAGGTTTGGCATGCTATTTTTAGTTCCAAGGACTTGGGATCAGAGTTGGTTCTTCCTTGGCCTCCCCTTGAGGTGTTCAGATGGATAAGTGTGTTTCTCATTTGCACAAATTTGGAAAATCGAGCAAAATGCACAAATGTACCTTGCTTTGACAGTTTTCAGCAAGGCATATTGCCATTGTCATATCTCATGGCCCAAGTGGAATTTGATGGGGTTCTTGGCCATTTTGGAAAGCCCTCATATGATACAACAACTGTTTGATCATAGTTGGTTTTGATACTTTTTTGATCCAAGTAAAAAATTCCCCTACATTTGGAAAAAAGTGAAGGAAGATTCTGACCTGGTGAAAATTTCACTAAGTGTTGGAAAAAAGTGACATTTTCACTTTTTGTGATTTTGATCATTCCATAACTTAAAATCCATGAGGAATCGGAAGGAGTTATGTTTGAAGCTTTTGTAGAGTTCCATGAGAGCTACAAATCCAGCTTTGGATGGGGGAAAATTGCCTTATGGTTTAGGAGTTATGATCCTCCAAAGTGAGTACCCTAGCCACTTTGTTTCATAACTTAGAAAAATTTCTAAGTTTTTATGGTTACCCTTTTTCAAGTTATCCCACTTTTCTTGATTTTTCTTGATGAATGATGATTCCAATCACACAATAACATTATTTTAGGGTCAAAGAGCCATGATTGTGAAAAATCTCACAAAGTCAAAGTTGACTTTTGTGCACAGTTGACTTTTTATCAGATGAATTCCAAACTGTGCGATTCTCTATGAAATCAAGTCCTTGACCTAAATCAAACTTGATGGATTGATTTCATAGGTGTTATAGGGTGTCTTGAATCATGTCCTAGGGTTTGGGAGCATGCCTCGGTCAAAAGTCAAAGGCACAGTTGACTTTTTCCCGCGAAATCCTAACTGTGGTTCTGATGAACTTGAAACTTATTGCTCAAGTTTCTTGGATCATTCCATTGTTGCAAATGGATCAATGTGGTTTATTAGAGACCCTCAAATCATGTCTTGAGGTCTTGGCTCGTGATTTGTCCCAAAAGTCAACTTAGGGGTGAATTAGGACAAGAAACCCTAATTCCTGATCTTTTGTGAATGCATCCCCTGAGGCAAAATTGACTTGATGATTGGGTTCATGATGTCCCTTGGAGCATCGTAGGTCATTCTTTGAGGCATTGTCTCATGCCCAGAGGAAAATTTCCATCTTGAGGCCCTGGTCGACCAAACCCTAATTTGGTGACACTGGCGATCTTAAGGCTTGATACACTCAGAATGCTTCAACATTGTGCTTGATTCTTGATGTGGGAGTCCTCTTGATCCATTGTGGATGATTGAGAGGTTAAAAAAGTTGAAGATCATGTCATTCCTTGATTGATCCTTTGTCTAAGGCTCAAAGAGGGCTTGAAACCCTAATTATTGTTTGTAGTGAGTGCTCGCCCATCTTTGGGGAGACTGATGGTTCATCCATATTGTGATGATGATTTGCACAATGATGGGAAATCTTAGTGGTCAAAATTTGGGGTATGACAGATGCCCCTATTTAATCTTCTTGGACCCGAAGGTGTGAATGACGAAGGTATTCGGGCATTCGGGGTGCAAGATGATTAAATATCGGAATACCCGAAATTTTGATGGTGGACATGAATGGTAGCTTACGCATTCATCTTCTTTTGCTTGATGATGCTTAGAAAAGGTAAACTTCCCCTCGATTCTGGTCTTTGTACCAAGGAACTGGTCTCAGTTTCTGATATAAACTTCCCCTCGATCCTGGTTTCCTACCAAGGAACTGGTCTTAGTTTCAGAAATAAACTTCCCCTCGATCCTGGTTTCCTACCAAGGAACTGGTCTCAGTTTCTGATTTAAACTTCCACTCGATCCTGGTTTCCTACCAAGGAACTGGTCTCAGTTTCTGATTTAAACTTCCCCTCGATCCTGGCTTCCTACCAAGGACTTGGTCTCAATTTCTGATTTGAACTTCCCCTCGATCCTGGTTTCCTACCAAGGAACTGGTCTCAGTTTCTGATTTAAACTTCCCCTCGATCCTGGTTTCCTACCAAGGAACTGGTCTCAGTTTCTTTTGTCAATAAACTTTCTTGACAAGGGACGCTGTATGTAGCGATTTTCCTCAAACTTCTCGCCGAATTTTCCTGGGGAGATGCCATTTGATGGATATATGATCTAATGTTAAAGTTGCTGGGGAACCCAGCTGTCTGAGTTGTAGAGGTACACAAACTTCTCTGTTGGAGACGCCATTTGTTGACTCTACTGGAGAAAGCAGGTCTCTTGAGAGACTGCTGTCGCTTGGGGATATTACATCATACTTTTCTTCGAGATCTTCTCGGAGAAATGCCATACAATGTATCCCAATTTTGAGGTGCTGATGACTTCATTAACATCGACTCTCCGGAGAGCAAAATCAATGTGTTGTTGAAAGTCTTTAGTTGTGAGGCATTCTCTGGGGATTTTCCTTAATCCGGGAAAGCGAAGATATCATCTTCAATGGCGAAGAGTGACATTTGTCGAACGTTTTCTTGTTCTTCAAAGGTTCAAGTTATCAAAGTGGTCAAGGGCCAACTCCACTCCAGAAATAAACTGGAGGAGAGAGATGGTTCAGACGCAACATTTCCTGACGAGGAAAAAATTAACAACTCGATTGATAGGACTGTTATCACTAGGGGATAAGACCGACTAGAGTGATAGCGATGCAATATGAATGCGAATATAAATCAATAATGCATGATGTATGTATGTTTATGCTGACAAAACTGACACGACATACAGACTAACGGATGAACACGATTGGATACTCGGCCACTGGTGGGGACGAAGAAGTACCATTGGTTCAAGATAGCAATTCTGCCTTGCTTAGGAGAAGTAGTCCCTGCGGGGGACTGTAGCGAGTGATTTTTGGATGTGGTTGCGAAGCACGATCGCTCTGGTACTACAGCTCGATTCATTTTTTATCCTATTAAAGCTGATGAAGGAAGGGAAATAGATGTCTCCAATTAACCCTGCTTGCATACTGAGATTAAACAGCCAACACTGTTGGTTTACAGATACTACAAAGATTCGGGGTTTCTCCTAGGTTATTTTGTTGACGAGGGGTGCTTTTAGGCTATTGGTTAGGATGTTAGGACGAATGTATGAGAGTATGGGATTTTGGGTTTTTGTTTAGTGTGCTCGCTAAGATTTTTTCTTTCAATCTTATGCCTACGTATTCCCGTTTACCGAAACAGGGAAATCAGAGCGATCGTAGTTCCTCCTATTCTATGGGAGGAAATGGTTGTTTTGGTGTCTTGTTCAAAGCCCAAGACGTGAAGCGAAAGGTGGTTTGTATCTTGTTCAAAGCCCAAGATGTGAAGCTGAAAGTAGTTTGTATCTTGTTCAAAGCCCAAGATATGAAGCTAAAAGGGTTTGTCTTTAGAGAGAACTTGTCATCTCTAAAGAGGGTCTGTTTGTCACAACTGTTGGGTGACTGACTGTAAAGGAGGATTACTTTAACCGAGATTTGTGAATCCGACAATGCCATAATTTCCTTTATAGGGGATTTTAACCTGAAGGAGAAGACTTTAACTCAGTTTAGAGCAATGCCATCTTTCCTTAGGAATTTCTCATACTAAAAGAGGGACATTGGCATGGATGTAGATGATCTAGAGGCTTGCCGCTTACAGCAATTAGATGAAGGGGAAAAGTTGTTGAAGTTTGTGTACTGTGAACGAGGCACAGCTTTGATGCTGAAAGGTTGATTGGATCAACCAGTGGTTTTCTTATACAAAGCCTAAGAGGAGGCTAATATGTGTCTCGTACAAAGCCCGAGAGAGAGAGGCTAAAAGGTTTTGACTTGACGATGGAGTCTTTTGGTATCTCGTATAAAGCCCGAGATAAAGGCTGTTTTACTCAACAAGAGAGTTTTTGTATCTCGTACGAAGCCCGAGATGGAGGCTAAAATTTGTTTGACTCAAGAAGAACCTTTTTGTATCTCGTATAAAGCCCGAGATGGAGGCAAAAGGGTGATTGACTCAACAAGGGAGTCTCTTTATGTGTCTCGTACAAAGCCCGAGAGAGAGGCTAAACGTTGTTTGAATCCGCTGGGGAGAATCATTGTATAAAGCCCAAGAGAGGCTATAGTGACTGTTTCAGTTGAGTGACAGGTCCAGTATACTGATTTTGAAACAGAAAATCAGTTCTTATATGAGCAACACTGTACTCAAGGATTTGATTCGAGGATCCGGGCTATTCCTGTTCTTTAAGGAATTGGGGAATCCGAAGGGTATTGAGATTGTCCGAGTCTACGGGTTTTCTTCCTATTTAACGAAGGGGTCACTTGAGAATGTCTGGAAAACTCAAGGATATTAGACTGTCCGTGTCTAGAGTTTTATCTTTTGTATTATGCTTTGAGAAACAGTAGTAGACTCTTTGAAAGGACTGTTCTATGCAGATGACTAATTTCTGTTCCTATACCTCTAGGAGGTCGTCGGGACAATTTGTATGAAGCCCAAGAGGAGGCTGGAAACTTTTAAGAAGTCGATCGATCCTTGTACGAAGCCCAAGAGGAGGCTATCATTCCCGGAGGAAGAGATCATTATACGAAGCCTAAGAGGAGGCTGTGAATACTTCTAAGAAGCCGTCGGGTCCCCAAACCCCGAGAAATTCAAGGCAAGCTATTCACAAGGAATAGATCAAGTCAGGAAAGTTCGAGAATTTGGAAGAAACTCAAAGATGCCATTCACGGAGAATACATTCATCTCTGGGAGTAGAGTTTCTTGACAATTCCTAATGAGGACAGCCGAAGAGAAGACTGTATCTGGTGATCCTATTGGGGATCTAGTTGTTTATTTCTATGAATAAACGAAACGGCGTCACCTAGTTCTAGACATAGTTGTCGGGGAAACTCAAAATATCTATAGTATTATTACACAGTTGATATGAGTTTATGAAAGAAGACTTACAGTGAAACAGCCCCACAATACAGTTATATGTATATGAAAGCGGTAAATCAAAGCATATAAACACTTACTCGGTTGTAGAGCTTCCATGTTGTTTGGTTAGTTATTCAACAAAGAAAGATTCAAAACAACAGTATATTCAAAATCAAAGGAGAAAGTGCTTTGAAAAAGAAAGATTTGGGGCTTACAGCTCAAGGAGAGGCCCAGGGTTTTATCAGTGAGCGCACAGTTTGAATTTGTACAGAGGGACTTATACAAGTGACTGAGGCCCAAAAAAAAGGTTTTCTGTACAAAGGGATGGGTCTTACACTCTCTCAAGAGGCCCAAAAGGTTTAAAGAAAAAGAGTGGGGCTTATAACACGAGGGTAGGCCCAATTTATTTTTCCGTTTAAAATGGCGATCGCGTCGAGGTTTTCTTTTAACGCGAAGGGGCTTATACAATATCTGAGGCCCAAAATGGTTTTGGTTAAAAGGGGGTTGGGTCTTACACTCTATTAGAGGCCCAAAAGTTTTGAATGGGTTTTATAGCTCGAGGAGAGGCCCAGAAGGTTATTTTTCAAAAGGCGACGATCGCGCCGGTCATTTTTTATGGTATCAGGACTTATACAATATACTGAGGCCCAAAAATGATTTAGTCAAAAAAGGATTGGGTCTTACACTCTATTAGAGGCCCAGATGATTTTTCATTTGAAATGGCGATCGCGCCGAGATTTTGAAAACGCGGCGGGTCTTATACAATGACTGAGGCCCAAGATAATTTGGTTTTCAAAAGGGGTTGGGTCTTACACTCTAATAGAGGCCCAAAAGTTTTGAAAATGATTTATGAGGGTTGAATTAATCCAAAAACCCTAATTTGTTTTCAAAAATGTATTTAATTGAATAAAAATTCAATTAATATGATCAAAATTGTTTAACATATGGAAAACAAATTGTGATCTTGGATTAATACTTCAAAAATTAAGTATTGACCTACAAAATAATTAGAAAGCATTAAAAGTTGCAAAATCAAGGTGGAAAAAATATTTTAAATGTCAAAAATAATTAAAACATTAATTCTTTGCAAAAATATAAATTATACAAAATAAATAATATTTTTGGGATTATTTTGGGAAAATAAAATATTTCAACATTTTTGTGAATTATTAAAAAAAGAATCAACTCAAAATCATTAAAACTCAGAGAGAAATTAATTTTTGAATCAATTAAATAAAATCACAAAATTCAAATATTTGAATTTATGAAAATGGCACCAAGAACATGGACCAAGAACACGCGCGTTTTCCGCCTTGCCCAGATTTTCATTTTCTATCCAATCTCACTGAATACTTAATCATATCATGCAATCCACATACCAATCAACTCGTTTCAACCTCACGATCATGTCTATGGTATTTAATTTCATTTAAATTAAACATATAACAAGAAATCATGAAAAATCCTCAAGAACCCTAATTTCTGCATGAAGGCTAGGATTTTTGATACACGATTCAAACAATGCAATTAATTGAGGGGAAACATTCCATGCATGATTATGAACATATGGCCAAATTATTGTGCAGCAAAAATTGCATGGATCATAGAGTTATAAGAGCTCATGCTTACCACTTGCAGCTGGTGATCGTGATTTGTGTTGGAGGTGTTACAGCTAGGTTCCAATGATCTGGATAGCTTCCCTAGGTGCCATGGAGTGTGTATGAATGCTTGGAATGGATTGAAATGATCTGGAACTTGAGATGGTACCCCAACTGCAAATCTGTCAAGAACTTGAGCAATTGACTGGTGATTTTGTAAAATCTGTGTTCCAGATGTTATGTGAGTGTTTGGATCACTTCTATATGATGTATGTGAGGTGTGTGTGTGTGATTGGTTTGATTGGAAAAGCTCTCAAACTCAAAACTAGATAGTGACTTGCCTTAGAAGGAAAAATTGGAGTGAAAGAAGAGATTTTGAGAAAAGCATCTGTTTGATGGCTTTGGTGTACTCAAACTGATCACAATTGAGCTTTATTTATATTAGAGCAAGTTTGTTTTGGGATCCACAGTGAATGGCAACTGCAGCAGAGGTTTGGCCAATGTTGGCCAATGGAAATCCAAGTCTCCTCTAGCCATTGACTAGAGGTTAGGGCACTGGGTTGTGGTTCCCTTGGTCTTGGATAAGTCTTGACTGAATTCAGTTGAGAATGGCTCAGTCCATGCCACCTTGATGCTTCCATTGAATGCTCCAATCCAAAATTGGAGTCTTGTCCCTATTTTGGCCATTCTAGGTTCAACATGCTATTTCTTGTTCCAAAGACTTTGGAGGCTTGGCTCAGTGATTGTCCCCTTTAGATTCAATCCTCAGAGGTGTCCAAGTGGATAGGAGCATTTGGATTTGGCTGATTTTGGCAAATCGACCAAAAATGCAAAATCTGCCTTGCCTTGACAGATTTCAACAAGGCAACTTGCCAATGTTATATCTCATGGCTCAAATTGAATTTGGTAATGTTCTTGGCCATTTTGGAAAGCCCTTACATGATACAACAACTGTTTGAACATGTTTGGTTTTGATCTCTTTTGAATCCAAGTGAAAAATCCCCCTACATTTGGCAAAGAGTAGGGTAAAATCTGACTTAGTGAAATTTTCACCAAGTGTTGGAACAAAGTGACTTTTCTTGATTTTGATCACTCCATAACTCAAAATCCATGAGGAATTTGGACATAGGTCAGTATGAAGCTTTTGTAGAGGTCAATGTGATTTACAAATCAAGCTTTGAATGGGGAACAATGGCCTTGTGGTTTAGGAGTTATGGTCCTCCAAAGTTGGCACATTAGTGTCACTTTTTCCATAACTTAGAAATTTTTCTAAGTTTTTATGGTTACCCCTTTTACAAGTTACCCCACTTTCTTTGATTTTTCTTGATGAATGATGATTCAAATCATACATTAACATCATTTTAGGGTTAAAAATCCATTTTGGTGAAAAATCTCAAAAAGTCAAAGTTGACTTTTGTGCACAGTTGACTTTTTATCAGATGAATTCCAAACTGTGCAATTCTTCATGAAATCATGTCCTTGACCTAAATCAAACTTGATGGACATGTTCCATGGGTGTCATAGGGTATATTGAATCATGTCTTAGGGCTTGGGAGCATGTCCTGGTCAAAAGTCAAAGTTACAGTTGACTTTCCTCGCGAAACCCTAATTGTGGTGCAGATGAAATTGAGACTTGTTGCTCAAGCTTCTTGGATTAATCCATTGTTCCAAATGGATCAATATAGTTCATTAGAGACCCTCAAACCCTCTCTTGAGGTCTTGGCTCATGATTTGCCCCAAAAGTCAACTTAGGGGTGAATTAGGTCAAGAAACCCTAATTCCTAATTTTTGATGAATGCATCCCCTGAGGCAAAATTAACTTGATGATTGGGTCCATGAGGTCCCATGAAGTATATTAGGTTATGTTTTGGATCATTGGCTTGTGCCCAGATGAAAAATTTCCATCTGGAGGCCCTGGTCGACCAAAACTCTAATTTGGTGACACTGTCGATCTTGAGACTTGATCCACCTAGAAGGGAGCAGCCTTGTGCTTGATCCTTGAAGTGGAAGTCCTTTTGATCCCTTGTGGATATTTAGAGGTTAGACAAGTTGAAGATCAAGTCATTCCTTGATTGATCCTTTGTCTAAGGCTCTGAGAGGGCTTGAAACCCTAATTCTTGATGGTAGTGAATGCTCAACAATCCTCGAGGAGATTGATGAGGCATGTAAGTACATCCATATTGTGATGATGATTTGCACAATGATGGGAAATCTAAGTGGTCAAAATTTGGGTTATGACAGATGCCCCTATTTAATTTTCTTGGACACGAAGGTGTGAATGACGAAGGTATTCGGGCATTCGGGGTGCAAGAGGATTAAATATCGGAATACCCGAAATTTTGACGGCGTCTATGAATGGTAATTCATGCACTCATCTTCTTTCGCTAAGAAATGATGCTTAGAAAAGGTAAACTTCCCCTCGATCCTGGTTTCCTACCGAGGAACTGGTCTCAGTTTCTGATTTAAACTTCCCCCCGATCCTTGTTTCCTACCAAGGAACTGGTCTTAGTTTCTGATTTAAACTTCCCCTCGATCCTGGTTTCCTACCAAGGAACTGGTCTTAGTTTCTGATGTAAACTTCCCCTCGATCCTGGTTTCCTACCAAGGAACTGGTCTTAGTTTCTTTCGTCAATAAACTTTATTGACAAGGAACGCTATTCGTAGTGGCTTTCCTTCAAACTTCTCACCGAATTTTCCTGGGGAGATGCCATTTGAGTGGAAAAAGTTTTGATGTCAGACTTGCTGGGGAACCCAGTCGTCTGAGTTGTAGAGGTGCACAAACTTCTCTGTTTGGAGACGCCATTTGTTGAATCTACTGGGGAAAACGAGTCTCTTGAGAGACTCCTTTCATTCGGGGTCTTTACATCATACTTTTCTCGGAGATCTTCTCGGAGAAATGCCATATGATGTGATCCAATTTTGAGGTGCCGATGACCTTTTCATCAGTGGGTTTTTCGGAGAAAAACTGCCGTACTGCCGAATCTCCGATTTAGGAGGCTTTCTCTCGGGATTTTCTTTAATCTGGGAAAACAAGGATATCATCTTCAACGGCGAAGAGTGATATTAACTGAGGGCTCTCTGGTCTTTCAGAGGTTCAAGTTATCAAAGTGGTCGAGGACCCAACCTCAATCCAGAAATAAAACTGGAGGAGAGAGATTGTTTAGATGTAACACTTCCTGATGAGGAAAGGGCTGACAACTCGATTGAGAGGACTTTTATCACTAGGGGACAAGACCAACTAGAGTGATAATGATGCAATATGACTGTGAATGTAAATCAATAATGCATGATGCATGTATGTATATGCTGACAAAACTGACGCAACATACAAACTAAAAGATGAACACGACTGGATACTCGGCCATTGCGGGGCAAAGAAGTACTGCTGGTTCAAGATAGCAATTCTGCCTTTCTTAGGAGAGATAGTCCCTGTTGGGAGCTATGTTGATCGGGCTTAGGAGATGAGAACTCGGCCGAAGCGTGTCAGACGAAACAAGGTCTCTGACACAGTTGATCCCTTCATTCAGGCGTACTGGGTTAGAAGGAGTACTTTGATTCTGCACTTTGAGGTTCGATTACTTCTGGAGAAGCGACCGATGTTCTTCTGTTGTTCAACAGTCAAAAGAAATTGCCGTCTTTGTTAAAAAACAGAAAAAGTTTTAACAAGTAAATTCATTTTTGTTTTATTTCAAGAATCGTTAATCATGTTAACAACGTCGTTCTGTAAAGCTAAAACAAATAAGAATTACGAACAAAAGCACAAGGGCTCAAATTTTATTGATAAGATGGAGATCAGCCAAACGCGTGATTCCATTGAGTATTTACAAAGTTAGAAAATGGTAATTTACAGGGAAAAGGGCTACGTTGAAACATAACGACCGCTATCCTTCTACCAACTTTGAATTTGGGGCATCCTGAGCTTCTGTCGAAGATGACCTTGACTGGAGTTTTCTGACGGATGATGTAACTGCTGCTGAGGGACTTGCCTCTGTTGAACATAGTTACTTGCCATTATTCCTAATTTTTTCCTGGATTGTACTATGAGATTTCCAATCCATCGGAATGATTTTTTTTCATGTCTCTAACTTTTGCCTGGACTGCCCTTTCGGGTTTTCAATCCACCGAGACGTTTTTTTTT
Organism: Lathyrus tuberosus; assembly: GCA_022829125.1. Lineage (NCBI taxonomy): Eukaryota > Viridiplantae > Streptophyta > Magnoliopsida > Fabales > Fabaceae > Lathyrus > Lathyrus tuberosus. Next base: position 965,489 of record JALAZF010000775.1, on the reverse strand, counting down.
TAGGCGAAGTATTTCTTGACTACATCAACATTCGTGAGGTAGGAAAATTCCTCTCCGTCCATGGTTGCGAGTCTCAAGGCGCCGCCTAAGAAAGCTTCCGTGACCACATAGGGGCCGTCATAATTCGGAGTCCACTTGCCTCGCGAATCAGTGAGAAATGATTGTATCTTCTTGAGCAGTTTGAAGATCGGCGCGCACGTGGCAGTCATAAGGAATATGAATCTGGAGATGTAGTTCAAATGTCCCAAGAATCCTCTGACTTGTTTTTCATTTTTCGGATAAGGCATTTCTCGAATGGCCTTGACCTTGTCAGGATTAACCTCAATTCCTTTCTGGCTGACGATGAACCCTAAGAGTTTCCCTGAACGGACACCGAAGATGCACTTGTTGGGATTCAAGTGGAGTTTGTACTTTCAGAAATGCTCGAATAGTTTTGACAGGTGGGTCACATGCTCCTCTTCTGTCTTAGATTTTGCAATCATGTCATCGACATATACCTCGATCTCTTTGTGTATCATGTCATGAAACAGAGTAGTCATAGCCCTTTGATAGGTTGCCGCGGCGTTCTTTAAACCGAACGGCATCACCTTGTAACAAAAGGTACCCCATGGGGTAATGAACGAAGTTTTCTCCATGTCTTTCGGCGCCATTTTGATCTGATTATAGCCCGAGAATCCATCCATGAAGGAGAAAATTTTGAACTTTGCTGTACTGTCTACCAGCATGTCAATGTGTGGTAAAGGAAAGTCGTCCTTTGGACTAGCCATGTTCAGATCTCGGTAGTCGACACACATTCTGACCTTTTCATCCTTTTTCGGAACGGGTACGATATTGGCTAACCATTGAGGACATTCTGACGTGGCGAGGAAACCCGCATCAATCTGTTTCTGTACCTCCTCTTTGATTTTGATGGCCATGTCCGGGTGAGTCCGTCTCAACCTTCGCTTTACTGGCGGACATTCCGATTTTAATGGTAAATGATGTTCCATGATGCTGGTATCCAACCCTGGCATATCCTGATAGGACCAAGCGAATACATCGGGGAATTCTTTGAAAAGCTTTATCAAACTCTCTCTGGCAGTTGGACTGAGAAGTGCCCCAATCCTGATTTCTTTTCTCTCTTGTTCTGAACCCAAGTTTACCGTTTCCAATGGTTCTTTATGAGGTTCAATAGACCTTTCCTCTTGTCTGAGTAGTCAGGAGATCTCTTCTGGAATTTCATTGTCAACTGCTTCTTCAGCCCCAAATACCGGGAACTCAAAGTTGGGAGAAGGCATCAGATCGTATGTTTCAACGGGGTTTAAAATAAGCAATTTGCATGACGTGATGATTCGTGTTTAGAAGAGATAGAGAAAATGCAAGTGTGTGCAATGTTTTATTTTACTGCTTGTTTTTATTATTGAATTATTTTTTAGGATTACCATTTTCTGAAAAAACGAAAAGAGAAAACAGCAATTAATGCGGAAATTACAGAACGACGTTATTTTATTAATAAACAAGTCGATTCTTGAAACTACAGCCCTATAAAACAAAACTCTGTCGCTTCGGGCAAAGCGAAGAGGGAAATTTACAGAAAGCGAGCCCTATCAAAACATCCATTTCACCTGGGCAGGGTGAAAGGTTAAAGATGGCAATTACTTTGACTGACAAATGACCTTTGGAGCATCAACAACAACCCATTGGCGGCGAACTCCTCGGTGAATCACAAAGTCTGGCACCTTCCTTGATTTGTCTTCAGAAATAACGCTGATTTCTGGTGGAGCGGGATCATTGGAATCTGTCTCCCAGGCAGAATTGTCGTGGGAGAATTCCTCTGTTACATTTTGCATAGCATTTGTGCTCTCAGCTGTATCTCCCCATCCAGTAGGCTGGATATCTTCGAGCCTGATACGAGAGCTTTCGGGAGCGGTGTACTTGACCATATAGTCGTATTTTCCACTCGGTTGTCCCAAGGTGTCCCACACTTCTTTGGAACTGGAGGAATTATCCCTCTCGATGACGTTGACCTCGGGAAAAGCATAGTTGATGAATTCAAGTCCTGCAAACGTTGCGAATTCATCTTCATGTTGAGTAGTTTCTGAATGACCTGAGTGTTGATCCCATGACATGGTGGGGACACAGGTATTCTGTTCAATGATGGTCAGCTGATTTTCATTGTTCGGCTGACTCTCTTGCCCCAAGTTTCCTGGGTAGGGCTGCCACATTGGCAGACCATCCATTGGGCCATAGTAGGTGTAGTCAAAATTGTCTTTCATTAGAGTGTCCTCCTCTAATGAGTTTGGCGGAGCACGGCATCCTTCCGGATCACAATCTCCATAGATCATTTCGACATCTGACCGTGGTATAAATCTCGGACTCTGTGTGGGATAGCAAAATGGTATAGGCACCTCTTCTTGAGACATATAACCATCCCCGTTAAGGTAGGACTTCCATTCTTCATCTGTGTCAGAGGGATCTTCCTCATTGATAGCATGTACTGCTTGAGACACTGGGTGAAGAAAACCTCCACTATGGAAGAAGTTCTGAAGGGGATGATGACTTTCATCGTTGGCAGCTGTCCGGGTACAGGTTGCAGAAAAACCAAGACCCTTCTTTGTTGTATGGCCAGTAGGAATGACAAGCTGTCCCCATCCTGTCGTATCGGTACTCTCGACTGCTTTGATAGCATCGTTGTATGAAGAAATGGAAGTTCCTTCTTTGAACTGATTATTCTTGCTCACCGACAATGCTTAGAACTGAGTTCCAATAACCTCCTCGGGTTCTATACCAGCAGATGATGACAAGTTACTCACCAGCAAGGCCTGCTCCCTGCAGACTGTGACAAGTTGGCCGTTTTGGACGAACTTTAGCTTTTGGTGGAGGGTGGAAGTAACCGCCCCAGCCTGATGTATCCAAGGTCTTCCTAATAAACAACTGTACGTTTCCCGGATGTCCATGACCTAGAAAGTGACTTGGAAAGTGTGAGGACCAATAGTTATGGGAAGATCAACTTCGCCGATAACCGCTTTTCTGGACCCGTCGAACGCTTTGACGACGACCTCGCTGATTCTCCCCGGAGGGCCTTTGAATGATAATTGCATCAAAGTGGACTTCGGCATAACATTTAGGGCTGACCCTGTGTCTACCAGTACGCTGGCTAAAGCATCGTCCTAGCAGTTGACTGTAATATTGAGCGCCATGTTATGACGGCGACCCTCTTCTGGTAATTCATCATCACTAAATCCCAAATTACTGCAAGAAGTGATGTTAGAGATAATGCTATCGAACTGTCTGATTGTTACATCCTGTTCCACAAACGCTTGCTCCAAGACTTTCTGTAGAGCCTCCCTGTGGGCTTCTGAACTGAGTAATAATGATAATACCGAGATCTTTGAAGGAGTTTGTAACAGTTGATCGACAATGTTGTATTCACTCCTTTGGATGAGCTTCAGCATCTCATCATCATTTTTCGAAAGGTCGGTATTACTGGACTGACCGACTGATGGATCGGGAGCTTTTGTCTGAAGTTCCTTTTCCTTGTTAAGTTCTCCAACTCCTCGGTTGAAGATTCTACCACTCCGTGTTACACGACCGATGTCTGCAATATTCACAACGGAGGGTAATGGAATTTCCTTTCCATTTTCAATTGTTGTTGCACCGTATTTGTAAGGGATTGCCTTAGCTGATTCATACGGTAGTGGTCCCGGCAGATAGATGACTACAGGAGCCCTCTGATTTTTCCGACCATCGTAAGTAATCTCGATCCGTTCCCGGTTGGGAACTTTAAATTCTTCAAGTAGAGGGATGATGGCAAAAACATCCCTGGTCCTGTGATGACCAGCGATCGTGACAACATCCTCAACTTGATCGGTAAGGTAGTTCGGCGTCCAGTTGATGGGTCCAGAACCCAGATATGGACGAATCTCTCCACGATCCACCTGACCCTGAAGAGCTGCTCTCACAAGGTAACACCCTTGGTTACTTTCCGAACAGACGCTACAACGGTCATAATTGTGTGGTGGCACCTGGCCACGCCCACTTTGAATACAATGTAACCTCACTAGGTTAGCTTCCACAGATCGAACATCCTGACTTTGACGCCGAGTAGGATTCCTGTTACTGATACTAATTTGCTGAGTATCTTCATCCATATAAATTGGCATCCACCAGTGATTTAACAAGTGCTGAAGTGCCTCCTGGACAAGGTTACAACCTCGATCGTTTTCGCAACCCGCTTTACAGCTTTGATAGTCGTGTGATATTAAGAATCCGAGTTGGACTTGTTCAGCATGTAACTCTACTAAGTTGGTATTCATCACGCGAATATCAAAGATTTGAACCATGTTGATCTGATGAGGATTCCTATCATGGTAGTCTTGGATCCATCCAAGATCCATCTGATGCTAGAGGGCCTCTTGTATGAAAGAGCATCCCTGTTTGTTTACCGAGCAAGTCAGACAGGAACTGCAATCGTGCCGCGGCAAATTATGATACTGGCTTTGCCTTGAGTGCATCGCCACCAAGTTGACATTCATTGCACAGATGTCGTGGTTCTGAATGACATTAGAATTCGTGTAGACCATGTTAACTCCACGAACTCGGTGCTCTTGGATCCATCCAATATCCATTTGTTCCTGTAGGGCTGCTTGCACCACAGAACATCCCTGGTTGTCTTTAGAGCAGACATCACACTGGTGATAATTATGAGGTGGCACATGGCCATACCCACTCTGTCTATAATGCATCTTGACCAAATTGGTCCTCAATAAGAGTACATCATGAATTTGATAGACATTGTTAGTCTCTCCTTCTATCAAATTGACTGCAGCCTTCTCATGTTGAGGCAGCGGGTTCGTGAGAACATTAGGATTTGTATCCTTGAAGGATAAGACCCCGCTCCTAACAAGTTTTTGCACGTCGGACTTGAAATTGAGACAAGACTCGATGTTATGCCCTGATCCTCCTTGGTGGTAAGGGCAAGTTTGATCCACCTTAAACCAAAAAGGCAGATTTTCCGGTACTGTAAGAGGAGATTTAGTCTGAATGTGCCCCTTAGCCAGTAGTAATGGAAACAGCTCTGCGTACGATACAGGTATAGGATCAAATCCTGGTGACCGTGTTGTACGGTTGTTGTTATATGGAGGACAAGCCTGCTGAAGAGGCTGTTGTGTCCTTTGCTGATCAGGTTGGCTTTGCGCAACCTGAGGTTGATACGTAAGCGCGGTGCTGATAGCAGGAGTTACAACTGCTATCGGTTGATAACGTCGCCTTTGCTTTCCGAGAGAGATATTCCCAATATCTTGCTCTTTTTTCTTAGGGAGAGCACTACCGTATTTTTTAATACCGCTCGTCGATCCAGTGTCTTTTACCAAACATCCTTCTCGGACGGCTTCCTCAAGACGTACGCCCATGCCCACCATCTCAGTGAAATCACTGGGTGCACTGGTAACCATTCGGTCATAGTAAAATGAGCTTAAGTTCTTTAAGAAGATCTTTGTCATCTCTTTTTCCTCAAGAGGTGGACAAATTTGAGCGGAAATCTCACGCCACCTTTGAGCATACTCCTTAAAGTTTTCCTTGTCCTTTTGCGACATCGATCTGAGTTAATCTCTGTCGGGTGCCATGTCCAAATTGTATTTGTATTGTTGGACGAAGGCAGTGCCAATATCTCTGAATGTGTTAATCGTGGCACGGTTTAACCCCATGTACCATTTGAGTGCGACACCGGTTAAACTATCTTGGAAGTAGTGAATCAGTAGGTCCTGATTCTCCGTCTGAGCTGACATCCGCCGAGCGTACATCACCAGATGGCTTTGAGGGCAAGATTTACCCTTGTATTTTTCAAAGTCGGGCACTTGAAATATGTGCGGAACTTTTACATTGGGGACCAAGCAGAGGTCTGCGGCGTCCTTTCCAAATAAATCCTGACCGCGAATGGTTTGCAGCTCCTTCTGTATTTCCAGAAACTGTTCCTGGAATTCATCTATTCTATCGAACATGGTTTCCTTTTTACCAGAAGGTATCTGTGGAATCTGTCCTTCTGGGACAATGTGCACCACAGGGGGTGGTACCGTGACTACGACAGTGAGTCTTGGCGTTTCCCGAAGTTTGTAACCTTCAGGAGTCTTCAGTATGCCCCTGGCATCTTCGCTTTCCTGAAGTTTGTAACCTTTAGGCCCAGCGGCTTCTGTTATGATTCCCTGATCTTCAGTGATCGGCGAAACATATCCTTCCGGGATATAGTTAACAGGCATGCCCCAGGGACGATTTTTCGGCATCTGATACCTAGGATCATATTTCTCCACTATGGGCGTCGAGGTGATCTCTGAGATCACAGTCCTTTGTAGCTGAGCTTCTGCCATGGCTTGCATGTCGTTACGAAGCTTTCTCATATCCTCTCTCAGAGCGTCGATCTCTTCTTTCAACTCTCTGTTTTCTTCCTCAAGATCATCCATCTTTTTCTGACGATTAGCCCGAGTATTGTACGAATGAGACAGTTTGACTCTAGAACCTAGACACAAACGTGAGATTCGTAGGTAAGAAGAATACACGATGTGAGAATGATGAATGCAATGATTATATTAATTGTTTTTTGGTTTAATCAAAATAAACTTCGACAATTAGATTGCAAATATCAAACAGTGGGGAAACCCCTTTTTATTGAAATTCAAAGGATTGCGGAAACGAAAATACAGTAGATTACAAAGTGCAGAAACAGAAACCTAAGCTAATGGGTCCCGAGTCCTCTCTGAAGAGAAATCGGGTACTGATTCTGGTATCTTCCTTTTCTTTGACCGGGGCTCTTGGGCCGTTGTCGGGTTGTCATTCCTTTGCCAAGTGAAATGAGTGAGCAAATTCCTTTGGTCATCTTGATTCTCTACAGCATGTTGCTCCAAAATTTCAATCAGAGCGTCCTTTTCTTTTAGTAATTGCTGTATTTTGATGCACTCTACGTCGAGGGTGCGGTACTTGTTCTTCCAAGACCTCCTCTCCCATTGAACTTTGTTGAGAGTAACCTGAAGCTTTTCAGTTTCCATCATGAAGTACATGATAGATTCCCTCAGCGGAAGAATTCCGTAACGAGGATAAGGCATTTTTAGCTTGAGAGCTCTAGTTTGTACCCAGTGGAGATAAGGCTCCACCGAGACACAGTTCGGTTTTCCTAGAGACTCTTGTCCTTTCTTATGAACGTGTTTCCAAGCGTGAACTATTTCCATCTTTAGTGCTCTGTCATTTTCTCCTTCCTTGAAGAAAAGACCTTCCAGATGAACACCCTGTGGGACGTGTCTCATCGGGTATCCAAACTGACGGCGAACCAACACCGAATGATAGTTGATTCCTCCCTTAGTTCCTATGAGGGGTACGTTGGGGAAGTTTCCACAACGATCAATGATTCTGATTCCATCATAGATCCTATTACACCAATCTATATCAGAGTTGGTAAGAGACATGATCTTTTGCGACCAATGTAAGGCACTCTTGCAATCCCAAAAAGCATCAGACTTGGGCGAGTGGGAGATAAACCATTTATAAAGCAGAGGTACACAACATGTTATCTCCCCTCCGCTGTAAAAATTCTCTAAGTGTATAGAATGATATGCATCCGCGAGCAAAGTCGGTACAGGGTTTCCAATGAGAAAAACCTTAATGGAGTTGATATCGACGAAGTTATTGATGTTGGGAAACAAAAATAACCCGTAGGTGAGCAAGACAAAGACGCTTTCAAAAGCAGTCACGTTTCCTATACTGGCAAAATACAGGGCCTTCTTTGTCAAGAACTGGGCTGGCAACCCTTGGATGCCATCCTTAGTGGTTAGGTGACTCCTGACCTCAGACTTGTCCAAATGAATTGCTCTTGCAATGGTCTGATCCTTTGGAATTTCTTCCAGTCCAGAAAATGGAGCTCGATCAGTGATATGTAAATCGATCAGATGAGAATACTCCTCCAGCGTTGGTGCGAGCTGGTAATCCGGGAATGTGAAACAGTGATAAACTGGATCATAGAATTGAATGAGCGCGTCCATGATTCCCTCAATCACATGGACTCTTAACAGTGGTAGCAGACCTCCGTGCTTGGCTCTGAAAGCCTCTTGGTTTGTGATCATCCTTGCCAAACCTCTTAAATCCCCTAGCTTTGGAACCTTGAAGGTATACGTATGAGTTCTCCTTCTACCGAAATCCATTAGCACAATCCTTTTCTCTGATATTTGCAATCACAGTCTTAGTTTAATTTGAAAAACAGAGAGACTAGAAGAGAATTTTTTTCTTGTTTTAGTGTTTTTTAAATGAATGCATGAATGCAGCACACAAAAACATAGAAAAAACATGGGGTTAAAGGGTCGTTGTCATGAAGTCAAGGCTCTACCCATCCCCAAAGGTTTATACTAGTGTGATTTTTGTACCTGTACTCATTATCATCAGCTCCTCCCAGGAAAGCAAAATAACAAGCGGATCGCCAGCGAGTTGTAGAGCAATCTTAAAGTAAGTGTCATTCACCGAGAATAGATCACCAGCCTCAAATGAGGGTAGTATCGCGTGACAACTATTTCCGATAGCTTCCGCACTACAAAAGGGTTTGGCTCCTCAGCTTCTCAGACATTACAATTGGCCCATTGCCTAAGAGAGGGAATGGGTTGCATTGGTCAGCCTTCACTGAGGTTGATGGTCGACCTCGTCGCCATCACTTATCCTAAGTGTATACTCAATCTTTCCACATGCGGCATCACACGCATTCCCATTAGCAGAAAAATAAACATGTATAGCAATTAGGAAAAGCAGTATATATATTTGTCCTAAACATCCTAGACCTTTAAAGCTATGAATCCTAAGTTCCTGACAGAAAATGGGTTCCCCAGCGGAAGCCCCAATCTGTGGTTTCATACAAGTGAAGAGAAAAAAGGTTAGAGGGGCCCCACGGTGGGCGCCACTTTTAAAGTTTCCACCTAAGAGATGGGAAGAGAACAAGATCTCGCTACAAAGATGAGATAGATCCTAATGACAGTTCCCCAGTAGAGTCGCCATTTTTCTGTGGAAAATGGGGACGATGCCCTAAAGCAAGACAGATCCTAATGAGACTCCCCAACAGAGTCGCCATTTTTCTGTAGTGAGTGATTTTTGGATGTGGTTGCGAAACACGATCGCTCTGGTACTACAGCTCGATTCATTTTTTATCCTATTAAAGTTGATGAAGGAAGGGAAATAGATGTCTCCAATTAACCCTGCTTGCATACTGAGATTAAACAGTCAACACTGTTGGTTTACAGATGCTACAAAGATTCGGGGTCTCTCCTAGGTTATTTTGTTGACGAGGGGTGCTTTTAGGCTATTGGTTAGGATGTTAGGACGAATGTATGAGAGTATGGGATTTTGGGCTTTTGTTTAGTGTGCTCGCTAAGATTTTTTTCTTTCAATCTTATGCCTACGTATTCCCGTTTACCGAAACAGGGAAATCAGAGCGATCGTAGTTCCTCCTATTCTATGGGAGGAAATGGTTGTTTTGGTGTCTTGTTCAAAGCCCAAGACGTGAAGTGAAAGGTGGTTTGTATCTTGTTCAAAGCCCAAGATGTGAAGCTAAAAGTAGTTTGTATCTTGTTCAAAGCCCAAGATATGCAGCTAAAAGGGTTTGTCTTTAGAGAGAATTTGTCATCTCTAAAGAGGGTCTGTTTGTCACAACTGTTGGGTGACTGACTGTAAAGGAGGATTAATTTAACCGAGATTTGTGAATCCAGCAATGCCATAATTTCCTTTATAGGGGATTTTAACCTGAAGGAGAAGACTGTAACTCAGTTTAGAGCAATGCCATCTTTCCTTAGGAATTTCTCATACTAAAAGAGGGACATTGGCATGGATGTAGATGATCCAGAGGCTTGCCGCTTACAACAATTAGATGAAGGGGAAAGAGTTATTAAAGTTTGTGTACTGTGAACGAGGCACAGCTTTGATGCTGAAAGGTTGATTGGATCAACCAGTGGTTTTCTTATACAAAGCCTAAGAGGAGGCTAATATGTGTCTCGTACAAAGCCCGAGAGAGAGGCTAAAAGGTTTTGACTCGACGATGGAGTATTTTGGTATCTCGTATAAAGCCCGAGACGAAGGCTATTTGACTCAACAAGAGAGTTTTTGTATCTCGTACGAAGCCCGAGATGGAGGCTAAAATTTGTTTGGCTCAAGAAGAACCTTTTTGTATCTCGTATAAAGCCCGAGATAGAGGCGAAAGGGTGATTGACTCAACGAGGGAGTCTCTTTATGTGTCTCGTACAAAGCCCGAGAGAGAGGCTAAACGTTGTTTGACTCCGCTGGGGAGAATCATTGTATAAAGCCCAAGAGAGGCTATAGTGACTGTTTCAGTTGAGTGACAGGTCCAGTATACTGATTTTGAAAGAGAAAATCAGTTCTTATATGAGCCACACTGTACTCAAGGATTTGATTCGAGGATCTGGGCTATTCCTATTCTTTAAGGAATTGGGGAAATCCGAAGGGTATTGAGATTGTCCGAGTCTACGGGTTTTCTTCCTATTTAACGAAGGGGTCACTTGAGAATGTCTGGAAAACTCAAGGATATTAGACTGTCCGTGTCTAGAGTTTTCTCTTTTGTACTATGCTTTAAGAAACAGTAGTAGACTCTTTGCAAGGACTGTTCTATACAGATGATTAATTTCTGTTCCTATACCTCTAGGAGGTCGTCGGGACAATTTGTATGAAGCCCAAGAGGAGGCTGGAAACTTTTAAGAAGCCGATCGGTCCTTGTACGAAGCCCAAGAGGAGGCTATCATTCCCGGAGGAAGAGATCATTATACGAAGCCTAAGAGGAGGCTGTGAATACTTCTAAGAAGCCGGCGGGTCCTTGTACTAAGCCCAAGAGGAGGCGGGGTTGCTTTTAGGAAGCCTGTGGGTCCTTGTATGATGCCCAAGAGGAGGCCGATGCTTTTAAGAAGCCCGTAGGTCCCCAAACCCCGAGAAATTCAAGGCAAGCTCTTCACAAGGAATAGATCAAGTCAGGAAAGTTCGAGAATTTGGAAGAAACTCAAAGATGCCATTCACGGAGAATACATTCATCTCTGGGAGTAGAGTTTCTTGACAATTCCTAATGAGGACAGCCGAAGAGAAGACTGTATCTGGTGATCCTAATGGGGATCTAGTTGTCTATTTCTATGAATAAACGAAACGGCGTCACCTAGTTCTAGACGTAGTTGCCGGGGAAACTCGAAATATCTATACTATTATTACACAGTTGATATGAGTTTATGAAAGAAGACTTACAGTGAAACAGCCCCACAATACAGTTATATGTATATGAAAGCGGTAAATGAAAGCATATAAACACTTACTCGGTTGTAGAGCTTCCATGCTGTTTGGTTAGTTGTTCAATAAAGAAAGATTGAAAACAACATTATATTCAAAATCAAAGGAGAAAGTGCTTTGAAAAAGAAAGATTTGGGGCTTACAGCTCAAGGAGAGGCCCAGGGTTTTATCAGTGAGCGCACTGTTTGAATTTGTACAGAGGGACTTATACAAGTGATTGAGGCCCAAAAAAAAGGTTTTCTGTACAAAGGGATGGGTCTTACACTCTCTCAAGAGGCTCAAAAGGTTTAAAGAAAAAGAGTGGGGCTTATAACACGAGGGTAGGCCCAATTGATTTTTCCGTTTAAAATGGCGATCGCGCCGAGGTTTTCTTTTAACGCGAAGGGGCTTATACAATATCTGAGGCCCAAAATGGTTTTGGTTAAAAGGGGGTTGGGTCTTACACTCTATTAGAGGCCCAAAAGTTTTGAATGGGTCTTATAGCTCAAGGAGAGGCCCAGAAGGTTATTTTTCAAAAGGCGACGATCGCGCCGTTCGTTTTTTACGGTATCGGGACTTATACAATATACTGAGGCCCAAAAATGATTTGGTCAAAAAAGGATTGGGTCTTACACTCTATTAGAGGCCCAGATGATTTTTCGTTTGAAATGGCGATCGCGCCGAGATTTTGAAAACGCAGTGGGTCTTATACAATGACTGAGGCCCAAGATAATTTGGTTTTCAAAAGGGGTTGGGTCTTACACTCTAATAGAGGCCCAAAAGTTTTGAAAATGATTTATGAGGGTTGAATTAATCCAAAAACCCTAATTTGTTTTCAAAAATGTATTTAATTGAATAAAAATTCAATTAAAATGATCAAAATTGTTTAACATATGGAAAACAAATTGTGATCTTGGATTAATGCTTCAAAAATTAAGTATTGACCTACAAAATAATTAGAAAGCATTAAAAGTTGCAAAATCAAGGTGGAAAAAATATTTTAAATGTCAAAAACAATTAAAACATTAATTCTTTGCAAAAATATCAATTATACAAAATAAATAATATTTTTGGGATTTTTGGGAAAATAAAATATTTCAACATTTTTGTGAATTATTAAAAAAAGAATCAACTCAAAATCATTAAAACTCAGAGAGAAATTAATTTTTGAAACAATTAAAAAAAATCACAAAATTCAAATATTTGAATTTATGAAAATGGCGCCAAGAACATGGACCAAGAACACACGCGTTTTCTGCCTTGCCCAAATTTGCATTTTCTATCCAATCTCACTGAATACTTAATCATATCATGCAATCCACATACCAATCAACTCGTTTCAACCTCACGATCATGTCTATGGTATTTAATTTCATTTAAATTAAACATATAACAAGAAATCATGAAAAATCCTCAAAAACCCTAATTTCTGCATGAAGGCTAGGATTTTTGATACACGATTCAAACAATGCAATTAATTGAGGGGAAAACATTCCATGCATGATTATGAACATATGGCCAAATTATTGTGCAGCAAAAATTGCATGGATCATAGAGTTAGAAGAGCTCATGCTTACCACTTGCAGCTGGTGATCGTGATTTGTGTTGGAGGTGTTACAGCTAGGTTCCAATGATCTGGATAGCTTCCCTAGGTGCCATGGAGTGTGTATGAATGCTTGGAATGGATTGAAATGATCTGGAACTTGAGATGGTACCCCAACTGCAAATCTGTCAAGAACTTGAGCAATTGGCTGGTGATTTTGTGAAATCTGTGTTCCAGATGTTATGTGAGTGTTTGGATCACTTCTATATGATGTATGTGAGGTGTGTGTGTGTGTGTGATTGGTTTGATTGGAAAAGCTCTCAAACTCAAAACCCGATAGTGACTTGCCTTAGAAGGCAAAATTGGAGTGAAAGAAGAGATTTTGAGGAAAGCATCTGTTTGATGGCTTTGGTGTACTCAAACTGATCACAATTGAGCTTTATTTATAGTAGAGCAAGTTTGTTTTGGGATCCACAGTGAATGGCAACTGCAGCAGAGGTTTGGCCAATGTTGGCCAATGGAAATCCAAGTCTCCTCTAGCCATTGACTAGAGGTTAGGGCACAGGGCCGTGGTTCCCTTGGTCTTGGATAAGTCTTGACTGAATTCAGTTGAGAATGGCTCAGTCCATGCCACCTTGATGCTTCCATTGAATGCTCCAATCCAAAATTGGAGTCTTGTCCCTATTTTGGCCATTCTAGGTTCAACATGCTATTTCTTATTCCAAAGACTTTGGAGGCTTGGCTCAGTGATTGTCCCCTTTAGATTCAATCCTCAGAGGTGTCCAAGTGGATAGGAGCATTTGGATTTGGCTGATTTTGGCAAATCGAGCAAAAATGCAAATTCTGCCTTGCCTTGGCAGATTTCAGCAAGGCAACTTCCCAATGTCATTTTGGAAAGCCCTTACATGATACAACAACTATTTGAACATGTTTGGTTTTGATCTCTTTTGAATCCAAGTGAAAAATCCCCCTACATTTGGCAAAAAGTAGGGTAAAATCTGACTTAGTGAAATTTTCACTAAGTGTTGGAACAAAGTGACTTTTCTTGATTTTGATCACTCCATAACTCAAAATCCATGAGGAATTTGGACATAGGTCAGTATGAAGCTTTTGTAGAGGGAAATGTGATCTACAAATCAAGCTTTGAATGGGGAACAATGGCCTTGTGGTTTAGGAGTTATGGTCCTCCAAAGTTGGCACATTAGTGTCACTTTTTCCATAACTTAGAAATTTTTCTAGGTTTTTATGGTTACCCCTTTTACAAGTTATCCCACTTTCTTTGATTTTTCTTGATGAATGATGATTCAAATCATACATTAACATCATTTTAGGGTTAAAAATCCATTTTGGTGAAAAATATCAAAAAGTCAAAGTTGACTTTTGTGCACAGTTGACTTTTTATCAGATGAATTCCAAACTGTGCAATTCTTCATGAAATCATGTCCTTGACCTAAATCAAACTTGATGGACATGTTCCATGGGTGTCATAGGGTATATTGAATCATGTCTTAGGGCTTAGGAGCATGTCCTGGTCAAAAGTCAAAGTTACAGTTGACTTTCCTCGCGAAACCCTAATTGTGGTGCAGATGAAATTGAGACTTGTTGCTCAAGCTTCTTGGATTAATCCATTGTTCCAAATGGATCAATATAGTTCATTAGAGACCCTCAAACCCTCTCTTGAGGTCTTGGCTCATGATTTGCCCTAAAAGTCAACTTAGGGGTGAATTAGGTCAAGAAACCCTAATTCCTGATTTTTGATGAATGCATCCCCTGAGGCAAAATTGACTTGATGATTGGGTCCATGAGGTCCCATGAAGTATATTAGGTTATGTTTAGGATCATTGGCTTGTGCCCAGATGAAAATTTTCCATCTGGAGGCCCTGGTCGACCAAAACCCTAATTTGGTGACACTGTCGATCTTGAGACTTGATCCACCTAGAAGGGAGCAGCCTTGTTCTTAATCCTTGAAGTGGGAGTCCTTTTGATCCCTTGTGGATATTTTAGAGGTTAGACAAGTTGAAGATCAAGTCATTCCTTGATTGATCCTTTGTCTAAGGCTCTGAGAGGGCTTGAAACCCTAATTCTTGATGGTAGTGAATGCTCAACAATCCTCGAGGAGATTGATGAGGCATGTAAGTACATCCATATTGTGATGATGATTTGTATAATTATGGGAAATCTAAGTGGTCAAAATTTGGGGTATGACAGGGACACCGTTGGTCAGGCTTAGGAGATAAGAACTCTGTCGGGGATGTCAGATGGAATACTCGCATCTGACACAGCTGATCCTTCATTTAGGTGCACTGGTTCAGAAGGAGTACTTTGATTCTGCACTTTAGAGAAGCGATTGATGTTCTTTCAATGTTCAACAGTCAAAAGAAATTGCCATCTTTATTTTAAAAGCCGAAAAAAATTTGACAAGTAAATTCATTTTTGTTTTATTTCAAGAACCGTTGATCATGTTAAAATGTCGTTCTGTAAAACAAATAAGAATTGCAAACAAAAGCACAAGGGTTCAAATTTTATTAATAGGACGGAAATCAGCGAAGCGCGTGATTCCATAAAATGGTAATTTAAGGGAAAAGGGCTACATTGAAACATAAAGACCATTATCCTTTTACCAACTTTGAATTCTGGACATCCTGAGCTTCCGTCGAAGATGACCTTGACTGGAGTTTTCCTGATGGATGGCATAACTGCAGAGGGATTTGCCCCTGTTGGACGTAGTTACTTGCCATTATCCCTAATTTTTGCCTGGATTTTACTGTGATGTTTCCAATCCACCGGGATGATTTTTGATCATGTCTCTAATTTTTGTATGGACTGCCCTTTCGGGTTTTCAATCCACCGAGACGTTTTTTTTTTAGTTTAGGCGAAGTATTTCTTGACTACATCAACATTTGTGGGGTAGGAAAATTCCTCTCCGTCCATGGTTGCAAGTCTCAAGGCACCGCCTGAGAAAGCTTTCTTGACCACGTAGGGGCCGTCATAATTCGGAGTCCATTTGCCCTGAGAATCAGTGAGAAATTATTGTATCTTTTTGAGCACAAGGTCTCCTTTCTTGAAGACGCGAGGTCGAACCTTTTTGTTAAACGCCTTCTTCATCCTCTGTTGATATAACTGACCATGGCATAGTGTCGTTATTCGTTTCTCTTCGATCAGGTTGAGTTCATCGTGTCGATTTTGACACCATTCAGCCTCTGTTAGCTTAGCTTCCATCAATACCCGGATTGATGGGATCTCTACTTCGATGGGGAGCACTGCCTCCATGCCATATACTAGAGAGAAAGGGGTTTCCCCTGTTGAAGTACGGACAGATGTGCGATAACCGTGAAGAGCAAAGGGTAGCATCTCGTGCCAGTCTTTATAGGTTACAAACATCTTCTGAACGATCTTTTTGATGTTCTTGTTAGCCGCTTCTACCGCCTCATTCATCTTGGGTCGGTAGGGAGATGAGTTTTGGTGTTCGATCTTGAACTCTGCGCACAACCCTTTCATCATCTTGTTGTTCAAGTTAGATCCATTATCTGTAATGATCTGGCTAGGAACACCATAACGGCAGATGATATTGTTTTTGATAAATCGTACCACCACTTATCGGGTCACATTGGCGTATGACACTGCTTCGACCCACTTGGTGAGTAATCAATGGCTACCAGGATAAACCGATGTCCGTTTGAAGCCTTGGGCTCATTCATGCCAATCATGTCGATTCCCCATATGGAAAAAGGTCATGGGGAAGAGAGAAGTTTGAGATGTGTAGGCGGTACATGGATTTTGTCTGAGTATATCTGACACTTATGACACCTCCTCATGTACTTGTAGCAATCGGATTCCATGGTCAACCAGTAGTACCCTACTCTCAGAATTTTTTTGGCCATTGTTTGTCCGTTGGCATGAGTTCCAAAGGATCCTTCATGAATTTCTTTTATCAGTATGTCTGCCTCTGGTCTGTCTACGCATCAAAGCAAGACCATGTCAAAGTTTATCTTATAGAGGGTATCACCGCTCAGAAAGAAGCTGTCTACTAGCCTTCTGAGGGTCTTTCTGTCTTTTCTGGATGCCCCAGGTGGGTACTCCTGTTTCTGAAGGAAGCATTTGATATTGTGATACCAAAGTTTGTCATCTATGACTGCTTCAATCTTGAAGATGTAAGCGGGCCGTTCAAGGCGCATTATGCCAATCTTAGGTAAGTCGTTCCATTGACCTACACTAATCATGGAAGAGAGGGTGGCTAAGGCATAAGCCATGTGATTCTCTTCACAAGGGATGTGATGAAACTCAATTCTGTTGAAGAAAGGTTACAACCTTCTTACATAATCTTTGTAAGGAATCAATCCTGATTGGTATGTGTTCCAATCTCCTTTGATATGATTGATAACCAGGGCTGAGTCGTCGTATACATCCAAGTTCTTGATCCTTAAGTCGATCGCTTCTTCGAGACATATAATACAAGCTTCGTATTCGGCCTCGTTGTTTGTGCACTTGAATGTAAGTCTGGCAGTGAAAGGAATGTGGGTACCCTGAGGTGTTATGATAATTGCCCTAATTCCGTTTCTGTAATGATTGACTGCTCCGCCAAAGATTAGTCCCCATTGGGAACCTGGTTCTGGCCCTTCACTGGGTAGTGGTTCATCGCAATCTTTCATTTTCAAATACACGACATCTTCGTCTGGGAAGTCAAACCCGATTGATTCATGATCCTCAATCGGTTGATGAGTCAAATGATCGGCTAAAATACTCCCTTTAATGGCTTTCTGAGCGTGGTATTCGATGTTGTATTCTGATAACAACATCTGCCAACGGGTAATCCTTCTCGTGAGAGCAGGCTTTTCAAAGACGTACTTGATCGGATCCATTTCTGAGATTAACCAAGTAGTGTGATGAATCATGTACTGGCGAAGACGTTTGGCTGCCCAAAAGCGCAGTATGTTTTCTCAAGCATAGTGTACCGAGTCTCGCAGTCGGTGAATTTCTTGCTCAAATAGTAGATGGCAGACTCTTTTCTTTTTGTTTCGTCTTGTTGACCAAGCACACAACCCATTGAGTCCTCTAGGACTGTGAGGTAGATGATCAGTGGTCTTCCTTCCACTGGAGGTGATAGAATCGGTTGGTTCAATAGGTATTCCTTAATACTGTCGAAGGCGGTTTGGCAGTCCTCTGTTCAAATGCAGTCCTGATTCTTTTTAAGTAATTTGAAAATTGGCGCGCATGTCGCGGTCATGAGGAATATGAATCTGGATATGTAGTTCAAACGTCCCAGGAATCCTCTGACTTGTTTTTCAGTTTTTCAGAGAAGGCATTTCTTGAATGGGCTTGGCCTTGTCAGGATCAACCTCAATTCCTTTTTGGCTGACGATGAACCCTAAAAGTTTCCCTGAACGGACACCGAAGGTGCATTTGTTGGGATTTAAGCAGAGTTTTTACTTTCTTAACCGCTCGAATAGTTTTGACAGGTGGGTCACACGCTCCTCTTCTGTCTTTGATTTGGCAATCACGTCATCGATGTATACCTCGATTTCCTTATGTATCATGTCATGAAACAGAGTAGTCATGGCCCTTTGATAGGTTGCCCCGACGTTCTTCAATCCGAACAGCATTACCTTATAACAAAAGGTGCCCCATGGGGTAATGAACGAAGTTTTCTCCATGTCTTTCGGCGCCATTTTGATTTGATTATAGCCCGAGAATCCATCCATGAAGGAGAAAATTTTGAACTTTGATGTACTGTCAACCAGCATGTCAATGTATGGTAAAGGAAAGTCGTCCTTTAGACTATCCTTGTTCAGATCTCTGTAATCGACACACATTCTGACTTTTCCGTCCTTTTTTAGAACAGGTACGATATTGGCTAACCATTGAGAATATTCTGACGTGGCGAAGAAACCTGCGTCAATCTGTTCCTGTACCTCCTCTTTGATTTTGATGGCCATGTCCGGGTGAGTCTGTCTCAACCTCTGCTTTACTGGTGGACGTTCCGATTTTAATGGTAAATGATGTTCCACGATGCTAGTATCCAACCCTGGCATGTCCTGGTAGGACCAAGCAAACACATCGGGAAATTCTCTGAGAAGGTTTGTCAAACTCTCTTTGGCAGTTGGACTGAGCAGTGCCCCAATCCTGATTTCTTTTCTCTCTTTTTCTGAACCCACGTTGATCGTTTCCAACGGCTCCTTGTGAGGTTCAATGGACCTTTCCTCTTGTTTAAGTAGTCGGGAGATCTCTTATGGAATTTCATCGTCAACTTCTTCTTCAGCCCCAAATACCGGGAACTCAATGTTGGGAGAAGGCATTGGATCGTATGTTTCAATGGGGTTTAAAATAAGCAATCTGCATGACGGTATGATTTGTGTTTTAGAAGAGATAGAGAAAATGCAAGTGTGTGTGCACTGTATTTTCTGAAAACTGCTTGTTTTTATTATTGAGTTTGTTTTTTAGGATTACCATTTTCAGAAAAAAGCGAAAAGAGAAAACAACAATAAATGCGGAAATTACAGAATGACGTTATTTTATTTATGAACAAGTCAATTCTTGAAACTACAGCCCTATAAAACAAAACTCAGTCGCTTTGGGCGAAGTGAAGAGGGATAATTACAGAAAGCGAGCCCTATCAAAACATCTGTTTCACCTGGGCAGGGTGAAAGGTTAAAGACGGCAATTACTTTGACTTATGAACAATCTTCGGAACATCGACAGCAACCCATTGGCGGCGAACTCCTCGGTGAATCACAAAGTCTAGTACCTTCCTTGATTTGTCTTCAGAAATAACGCTGATTTCTGGCGGAGCAGGATCATTGGAATCTGTCTCCCAAGCAGAGTTGTCGTAGGAGGATTCCTCTGTTGTATTTTGCATAGTATTGGTGCTCTCAGGTATATCTCCCCATCCAGTTGGCTGGTTATCTTTGAGCCTAATACGAGAGCTTTTGGGAGCGGTGTACTTGACCATGAAGTCAAATTTTCCACTTGGTTGTCCTAAGGTATCCCACACTTCTTTGGAACTGGGGGAGTCATCTCTCTCGATGATGTTGACCTCAGGAAAAACGTAGTTGATGAATTCTAGTCCGGCAAGCTTTGCCAATTCATCGTCGTACTGGATATTTTCTGAATAACCTGAGTGTTGATCCCATGACATGGTGGGGACGCAGGTATTCTGTTCAATGACGCTCAACTGATTTTCATTGTTCGGCTTATTTTCTTGCCCTGGGTCTCCTGGGTACGGCTGCCAGATAGGCTGGCCATCCATTGGGCCATAATAGTCTTGGTCAAAGTTGTCCTTCATCAGAGTGTCCTCCTCTAATGAGTTTGGTGGAGCACGACATCCTTCCGGATCACAATCTCTGTATACCATTTTGACATCTGACCTCGGTATAAATCTCGGACTCTGTGCGGGATAGCAAAAGGGCGTAGGCACCTCTTCTTGAGACATATAACTGTCCTCGTTGAGATAGGACTTCTATTCTTCATTCATATCGGAGGGATCTCCCTCGTTGATGGTGTGCACTTCCTGATGCACTGGGTGAAGAAACCCTCCACTATATAAGAAATCCTGAATGGGATGAAGACTTTCATAGTTAGCAGTTGTCTGGGTACAGGTTGTGGAAAAACCAAGACCCTTCTTTGTTTTATTATCAGTAGGAATGACAAGTGTCCCCATCCTTTTGCATTGTTATTATTGATCACTTCGAGAGCATCTCTGTATGAGGAAATCGAGGTTCCCTTCTCTGATTGATTCTCCGTGTTCACCGAAAGTGTTTGGAATTGAGTTCCAACAACCTCCTCGGGTTCTACACAAGTAGATAATGACAGGTTACTCACGATCAAGGCTTGTTCTCCACAGACCGTGACAAGTTAATCGTTCTTGACGAACTTCAGTTTCTGGTGCAGTGTCGAAGTGACTGCCCCAGCCTAGTGTATCCAAGGTCTTCCTAATAAACAACTGTACGCTGCCCGGACGTCCATGACCTGGAAAGTGATTAGGAAAGTGTGAGGACCGATAGTTATGGGAAGGTTGACTTCGCTGATAACTGCTTTCCGAGACCCGTCAAATGCTTTGACGATAACCTCACTGCCCCTCATCGGGGGTCCTTTGAATGATAGTCGCATTAAAGTGGACTTCGACATAACATTGATGGCCGATCCTGTGTCTACCAGTACGCTGGCTAAAGCATCGTCCTGGCAGTTAACTGTGATATTGAGCGCCATATTGTGGCTTTTTCCCCCCTCTGGCAAATCCTCATCACTGAACCCTATGTTGTTGCAGGAAGTGATGTTAGAGATGATGCTATCGAACTGTCGTATTGACACATCCTGTTCCACAAAGGCCTGCTCTAAGATTTTCTGTAGAGCCTCTCTGTGGGCTTCAGAACTGAGTAAAAGTGATAGCACTGAGATCTTTGAAGGAATTTGAAACAGTTGATCAACAATGTTGTATTCACTCCTTTGGATGAGCTTCAACATCTCATCATTGTTTTTTGAAAGGTCGGTATCACTGGTTTGACTGACTGGTGGATCAGGAGCTTCTGGCTGAAGTTCATTTTCTCTGTTAGGTTCTCCAACTCCTCGGTTGAAGATTTGACTGCTCCTTGTTACTCGACTAATGTCTGCAATATTCACGACGGAGGGTAATGGAATTTCCTTTCCATTCTCAATTATTGTTGCATATTATTTGTAAGGGATCACCTTAGCTGATTCATACGGTAACGGTCCCGGTAGATAAATAACTATAGGAGCCTTCTGATTTTTCTGACTGTCGTAAGTAACTTCAATCAGTTCCTGGCTAAGAACCTTTGATTCGTACAGTAGAGGGATGATGGTACAAACATCCTTGTTATGTTGATGATCAGAGATTATGACAACGTCTCTGATTTGATCCGCGAAGTAGTCCGGCGTCTAGTTGATTGGCTCGGGACTCGGACACGGGTGAATCTCTTTATGATCCAACTGACCTTGAAGGGCTGCCCACACAAGGTAGCATCCTTGGTTATTCTCCGAGCAGACTCTACAACGTTCATAGTTGTGTGGTGGCACTTGGCCACGCGCGCTTTGAATGCAGTGCAACCTTACCAAGTTAGTTTCCATAGATCGGACATCCTGACTTTGACGCCGAGTAGGGTTTCCATTAAGCACACTGATTTGTTGCGTGTCTTCATCCAGATAGATTGGAAGCCACCAGCGGTTTAATAAGTGTTGTAAAGTTCTTTGAACGAGAACGCACCCTTAGTTACTCTCACAACATCCTTTACGATTCTGATAATTATGTGAAGTGAGAAAACCGAGTTGAACCTGCCTGGCATGTAACTCCACCAAGATGGTATTCATCAGACGAATATCAAAGATTTGAATCATGTTGATCTGGTAAGGATTTCTATCATGGTAGTCCTGGATCCATCCAAGATCCATCTGACGCTAGAGGGCCTCTTGTTCAAAAGAGCATTCCTGTTTGTTTACCGAGCAAGTCAGAAAGGAATTATAATCGTGCCGCGGCAGATTATGATACTGGCTTTGCCTTGAGTGCATCGCCACCAAGTTGACATTCATTGCACGGATGTCATGGTTTTGAATGATGTTGGAATTCGTATAGGTCATGTTGACTCCACGAACTCGATGCTCTTGGATCCACCCGAGATCCAATTGTTCCTGTAGAGCTGATTGCACCACAGAACATCCCTGATTGTTTTTAGAGAAGATATCACACTGGTGATAATTATAAGGCGGCACATGGCCGTATCCGCTCTGTCTACAATGCATCTTGACCAAGTTGGCCCTTAATAAGAGTACATCATGAATTTGATAGCTGTTGTTAGACTCTCCCTCTATCATATTGATTGTAGCTTTCTCGTGTTGAGGCAGCGGGTTTGTGAGAACATTCGGATTCGTATCTTTGAAAGATAAGACCCCGCTCCTAACAAGCTTTTGCACATCAGATTTGAAACTGAGACAATTTTCTATGTTATGCCCTGGTCCTCCTTGATGGTAAGGACAAGTCTGATCCGCTTTGAACCAAAAAGGCGGATTTTCCGGTACTGTAAGAGGAGACTTGGTTTGGACATACCCCTTGACCAGTAGTAACGGATGCAGTTCTGCGTACAACATTGGTATAGGGTCGAACCCTGGTGGTCGCATTGTACGATTGTTGTTATACTGAGGACGAGCCTGCTGAAGAGGCTGTTGTGTCCTTTGCTGGAGTTGTTGTTGATTAGGTTGGCTCTGAGCAACCTGAGGTTGATACGTAGGAACAGGCGCGGGATTGATAGCAGGAGTTACAGCTGCTACTGGTTGATATCGTCACCTTTGCTTTCCGAGAGAGATATTCCCAATATCCTGCTCTTTTTTCTTAGGGAGAGCACTACCGTATCGTTTTGTACTACTTGATGATCCAGCGTCTTTAACTAAACGTCCTTCTCGGACAGCTTCCTCAAGACGAACTCCCATGCCCACCATCTCGGTGAAGTCACTGGGCGCACTGGCGACCATTCTGTCGTAGTAAAATGAGCATAAGGTCTTTAAGAAGATCTTTGTCATCTCTTTTTCCTCAAGAGGTGGATTGCAAATATCAAATAGTGGGGAAACCCCGTTTTATTGAATTCAAAGGATTGCGGAAATGGAAATACAGTAAATTACAAAGTGCTGGAAAAGGAAATCTAAACTAATGGATCCTGAGTCCTCTCTAAAGAGAGCTTAGGTGCTGGTTCGGGTACTTTCCTTTTCTTTGACCGGGGCTCTTGGGCCGTTGTCGGGTTGTCATTCCTTTGCCAAGTGAAAGGAGCGAGTAAATTCCTTTGGTCATCCTGATTTTCTACAGCATGTTGCTCTAAAATCTCAATCAGGGTATCTTTTTCTCTTAACAGTTGCTGTATTTTCTTACACTCCACATTGAGAATACGGTACTTGTTCCTCCAAGACCTCTTCTCCTGCTGAACTTTGCTGAGAGTAACCTGAAGTTTTTCCGTCTCAGACATGAAATAAAGGGCAGAGTCCCTTAATGGAAGAACCTCCTGACGAGGGTAAGGTATCCTCAGCTTGAGAGCTCTAGTTTGTACCCAATGGAGATAAGGCTCCATCGAGACACAGTCTGGTTTTCCTAGAGACTCCTGTCCTTTCCTATGAACGTGTTTCCAGGCGTTCACTATTTCCGTCTTTAGTGCCCTGTCATTTTCTCCTTCCTTGAAGAAAAGACCTTCCATATGAGTATTTCGCGGGACATGCCTCATCGGGTATCCAAATTGACGACGAACTAACACTGGATGATAGTTTATTCCCCCCTTAGTTCCTATAAGGGGTACATTTGGGAAATTTCCACAACGGTCAATAATTCTGATCCCGTCGTAGATTCGATTGTACCAATCGATGTCAGAGTTGGTAAGAGACATGATTCTCTGCGACCAACGTAAAGTATTCTTTTGATCCCCAAATGCAGCAGACTTGGGCAAATGGTAAATGAACCATTTGTATAGCAGGGGTACACAGCATGTGATCATTCCCCCCATTATACAAATTCCTTAAGTGTACCGAATTATACGCATCTGCGAGTAAGGTCGGTATGGGGTTTCCGATCAGGAAAATCTTAATGGCGTTGATATCTACAAAGTTATCGATGTTGGGAAACAAAAATAACCCGTAGGTGAGGAAAACAAAGATGCTCTAGAAAGCGGCCACGTTCCCTATACTAGCAAAGTATAGAGCTTTCTTTATCAAGAATTGGGTTGGCAAACCTTGGATGCCACCCTTAGTGGTCATGTGAGTCCTGACTTCTGACTCGTCCAAATAAATTTCTCTTGCAATGGTTTGATCCTTTGGAATTTCTTCCAGTCCAGAAAAGGAAGCTTGATCAGTAATGTGCAGATCAGTCAAGTGAGAATACTCCTCCAGCCTTGGTGCAAGTTGATAATCTGGAAATGTGAAACAGTGATAGACCGGATCGTAGAACTGGATTAGTGTGGACAGGATTCCTTCAATTACGTGAACCCTTAACAAGTATAGCAGTCCTCCATACTTGGCTCTGAAAGCCTCGTGGTTGGTGATCATTCTCGCCAAACCTCTTAAATCCTCTAACTTTGGAACCTTGAAGGTGTACTTATGATTTTTCCTTCTACCGAAATCCATTAGCGCAATCTCCTTTCTCTGACATTTGCAATCATTGTCTTAGTTTAATTTGAAAAAGAGAGACTAGAAGAGAATATTTTCTTTGTTTTTTAAATGAATGCATGAATGCAGCACACAAAAATATAGAAAAAACATGGGGTCAAAGGGTCGGTGTCATGAAGTCAAAGCTCTACCCCCCCCAAAGGTTTATACTGGTGATTTTTTGTACCTGTCCGCAAAATCATTGACCCCTCTGGGATAACAATAGCAAGCGGATCGCCAGCGAGCTGATGTATCCTGGAGTGATCTCAGATGAGGGTAGTATCGCGTGACAACTATTTCCGATAGCTTCCTCACTACAAAATGGCTTAAGTCTACTAAAAACCTTAGCTTCTCAGATAACCCAGTCGACCACACTACTTTCAACAACCGAAGTCGTGTAGCGAACGATTTTGGATGTGGTTCTTAAGCACTGTCGCTCTGGGGTACTACAGGCCGATTCATTTTTTATCCTATTAAGCTGACTAAGGAAGGGAAATAGATGTCTCCAATTAACCCTACTTGCATACTGAGTTTAAACAGATGACTGTTGGTTTACAGATGCGGTTTAGATTGTGGGCCTCTCTCTGCTTATTTTGTTAAGAATGAAATGACGGGACTATGCTATTGGTAGGATGTTAGGACTGATGCTTTTCGATTGATGTATGAAGGTACGGGATTTTGGGTTTTTGATTAGTGTGCTCGCTAAGATTTTTCAATCTTATGCCTACGTATTCCCGTTTAACGAAACAGGGAAATCAGAGCGATCGTAGTTCATCCTATTCTATGGGAGGAAAAAAAGGTTGGGTCTTACACTTTACTAGAGGCCCAATGATTTTTAAAGAATGGGGCTTATAACACGAGGGTAGGCCCAAAGGGTTTGATTTTTCAACTGGAGGTCATGTCGAGGTTTTCTTTTAACGTAGAGGGACTTATATAATGTCTGAGGCCCAAAATTGTTTTGGTTAAAAGGAGATTGGGTCTTACACTCTATTAGAGGCCCATAGTGTTTGAAAAAGTTTGATGAGAGTTGAATTAATCAAAAACCCTAATTTGTTTCCAAAATGTATTTTAATTGAATAAAAATTCAATTAAAATGATCAAAATTGTTAAACATGTGGAAAACAAATTGTGATCTTGGATTAATGTTTCAAAAGTCAGGTTTTTGATCCACAAAATGATTGGAAATCACTAAAATTTGAAAAATCAAGAAAGAGAAAATATTTTAAATGTCAAAAATAATTAAAATATTAATTCTTTACGAAAATATCAAGTATATGAAATAAATAATATTTTTGGGATTTTTTGGGAAAATAAAATATTTTAACATTTTTGTGAATTATTAAAAAAAGAATCAACTCAAAATCACTAAAACTCAGAGAGAAATTAATTTTTGAATCAATTAAATAAAATCACAAAATTCAAATATTCAAATTTTCAAAAAAGGGCGCCAAGAACAAGGGCAAGAACACGCGCCACCCTCTGTTTCTGCAGATTTGCATTTTCTATCCAATCTCACTGAATACTTGATTATATCATGCAATCTATATATCAATCTACTCGTTTCAACCTCACGATCATGTCTATGGTCTTTAATTTCATTTATTTTAAACATGGAATAAGAAATCAAAGAGAAACCTCAAGAACCTTAAAATTTGTATGAAGGTTCAGAAATTCCATACACGATTCAAACAATGCAATTGATTGAGGGAAAACACTCCATGCATGATTATGAACATATGACCAAATTATTGTGTAGCAAAAAATGCATGGATCAGAGTTAGAAGAGCTCATGCTTACCTCTTGCAGCTGGTGATCGTGTTTTGTGTTAGAGGTGTTACAGCTTGGTTCCAAGGTTATAGACACCTTCCCTAGGTGCTATGGAGTGGATTGAATTGAGCTGGAACTTGATTTGGCACCTCAACTGCAAATCTGTCAAAGGCTTGAGCAGTTGGCTGGTGATTTTGTGATTTTGATGTTCCAGATGTTATGTGAGTGTTGGGATCACTTCTATATGAGGTTTATGAGATGTGTGTGTGATTGGTTTGGTTGGAATAGCTCTCAAACTCAAAACCCGATAGTGACTTGCTTTGGAAGGCAATTTTGGAGTGAAGAAGGAGATTTTGAGAAAAGCATCTTTTTGATAGCTTTGGTGTACTCAAACTGATCACAAATGAGCTCTATTTATAGTAAAGCAAGTTTGTTTTGCAAGGAATAGTGAATGGCAACTGCTGCATAGGTTTGGCCAATGTTGACCAATGAGAATCCAAGTCTCCTCTAGCCATTAACTAGAGGTTAGGGCACAGGCTGCTGGTTCCCTTGGTCTTGGATAAGTCTTGACTGAATTCAGTTGGAAATGGCTCAGTCCATGCCACCTTGGTATATGCATTGAATGCTCAAATCCAAAATTGGAGTCTTGTCCCTCTTTTAGGCATTTCTAGGGTTGGCATGCTATTTTTGGTTCCAAAGACTTGGGAGGCTTGGGATCAGAGTTGCTTGCCCTTTGCAAAATTTGAGAAAATCGAGCAAAACTCCAAAATCTGCCTTGCCGTGACAGTTTGCAGCAAGGCATATTGGCATTGTCATAACTCATGGCTCAAGTGGACTTTGATGGAGTTCTTGGCCATTTTGGAAAGCCCTCATATGATACAACAACTGTTTGATCATAATTGGTTTTGATATTTTTTGGATCCAAGTGAAAAATGCCCCTACATTTGGAAAAAATTAAGACAGATTCTGACTTAGTGAAAATTTCACTAAGTGTTGAAAAAAGTGACATTTTCAATTTTTGTGATTTTGATCATTCCATAACTCAAAATCCATGAGGAATTGGAATGAGTTGTAGTTGAAGCTTTTGTAGAGGGCCATGAGAGCTACAAATCCATCTTTGAATGGGGAAAAATGGCCTTGTGGTTTAGGAGTTATGATCCTCCAAAGTTGGTACCCTAGCCACTTTGTTCCATAACTTAGAAAAATTTCTAAGTTTTTTATGGTTACCCCTTTTTCAAGTTATTCCAATTTTCTTGATTTTTCTTGATTAATGATGATTCCAATCACACATTAACGTCATCTTAGGGTCAAAGAACCATAATTGTGAAAAATCTAAAAAAGTCAAAGTTGACTTTTGTGCACAGTTGACTTTTTATCAGATGAATTCCAAACTGTGTGATCCTCTATGAAATCAAGTCCTTGACCTAAATCAAACTTGATAGATTGACTTCATAGGTGTTATAGGGTGTATTGAATCATGTCCCAAGGTTTGGGAGCATGCCTTGGTCAAAAGTCAAAGGTACAGTTGACTTTTCCCGCGAAACCCTAACTGTGGTTCTGATGAACTTGAAAATTGGGAATCAAGCTTCTTGGATCAACCCATTGTTGCAAATAGATCAATGTGGTTTATTAGATACCCTCAAATCCTCCTTTGAGGCCTTGGCTCATGTTTTGTCACAAAAGTCAACTTAGGGGTGAATTAGGTCAATAAACCCTAATTCCTGATTTTTCATGAATGCATCCCCTGAGGCAAAATTGACTTGATAATTGGGTCCACGATGTCCCATGGAGTACCTTAGGTTATGCTTTGAAGCATTGGCTCATGCCCATGGTAAAACTTCCATCTGGAGGCCCTGGTTAACCAAAACCCTAATTTGGTGACACTGGCGATCCTGAGGCTTGATCCACTTAGAAGGGAGCAGTCTTGTGCTTAATCCTTGAAGTGGGAGTCCTCTTGATCCGTTGTGGATGTTTGAGAGGTTAGACAAGTTGAAGATCATGTCATTCCTTGATTGATCCTTTGTCTAAGAACTCTAAGAGGTCCTGAAACCCTAAATTTGATTGTAGTGGATGCTCACCCATCTTTGGGGAGACTGATGAGTATGAAAGTTCATCCATATTATGATGATGATTTGCACAATGATGGGAATCTTAGTGGTCAAAATTTGGGGTATGACAGATTCCCCTATTTAATCTTCTTGGACCCGAAGGTGTGAATGGCGAAGGTATTCGGGCATTCGAGGTGCAAGAGGATTAAATATCAGAATACCCAAAATTTTGATGGTGGTTATGAATGGCATCTTGCCCATCCATCTTCTTTTGCTAAGCAATGATGCTTAGAAAAGGTAGAAACTTCCCCTTGATCCTGGTTTCCTACCAAGGAACTTGTCTCAGTTTCTGATGTAAACTTCCCCTCGATCCTGGTTTCCTACCAAGGAACTGGTCTAAGTTTCTGAAATAAACTTCCCCTCGATCCTGGTTTCCTACCAAGGAACTGGTCTTAGTTTCTAATTTAAACTCCCCCTCGATCCTGGTTTCCTACCAAGGAACTGGTCTTAGTTTCTAATATAAACTTCCCCTCGATCCTGGTTTCCTACCAAGGAACTGGTCTCAATTTCTTTTGTCAATAAACTTTCTTGACAAGGGACGCTATGCGTAGCGGTTTTCCTCAAACTTCTCGCCGAATTTTCCTGGGGAGATGCCATTTGATGGGAAAAACTTTTGATTTCAGACTTGCTGGGGAACCCATCTGTCTGAATTGTAGAGGGGTACAAACTTCTCTGTTGGAGATGCCATTTGTCGACTCTATCTGGGGAAAACGAGTCTCTTGAGAGACTGCTTTCGCTTGGGGATATTGCATCATACTTTTCTCGGAGATCTTCTCGGAGAAATTCCATATGATGTGATCCAATTTTGAGGTGCTGATGACTTCATTAACATTGACTTTTTGGAGAGAAAAATCAATGTGTTGCTGAGAGTTTGTAGTTGTGAGGCTTTCTCTGGGGATTTTCCTTAATCCAGGAAAGCGAAGGTATCATCTTCAATGGCGAAGAGTGACATTTGTCGAACTTTTTCTTGTTTTTCAGAGGTTCAAGTTATCAAAGTGGTCAAGTGTCATACCCCAAATTTTGACCACTAAGATTTCCCATCATTGTGCAAATCATCATCACAATATGGATGAACCATTAGTCTCCCCAAAGATGGGTGAGCATCCACTACAATCAGACTTAGGGTTTCAAGCCCTCTTTGAGCCTTAGACAAAGGATCAATCAAGAATTGACATGATCTTCAACTTGTATAACCTCTCAAACATCCACAATGGATCAAGAGGACTCCCACATCAAGGATCAAGCACAATGTTGCAGCATTCCAAGTGGATTAAGCCTCAAGATCGCCAGTGTCACCAAATTAGGGTTTTGGTCGACCAGGGCCTCCAGATGGAAATCTTCCTCTGGGCATGAGCCAATGCTTCAAATCATAACCTAAGATGCTCCAAGGGATATCATGAACCCAATCATCAAGTCAATTTGGCCTCAAGGGATGCATTCACCAAATATCAGGAATTAGGGTTTCATGACCTAATTCACCCCTAAGTTGACTTTTGGGACAAAACATGATTCAAGACCTTAAAGGAGGATTTGAGGGTCTCTAATACACCACATTGATCCATTTGCAACAATGGATTGATCCAAGAAGCTTAAGCAACAAGTTTCAATTTCATCTGAACCACAGTTAGGGTTTCGCGGGAAAAGTCAATTGTATCTTTGACTTTTGACCAGGACATGCTCCCAAACCCTAGGACATGATTCAATACACCCTATAACACCTATAAAATCAATCCATCAAGTTTGATTTAGGTCAAGGACTTGATTTCATAGCGGATCGCACAGTTTGGAATTCATCTGATAAAAAGTCAATTGTGCACAAAAGTCAAACTTTGACTTTTTGAGATTTTTCACAATTATGGTTCCTTAACCCTAAAATGATGTTAATGTGTGATTGGAATCATCATTCATCAAGAAAAATAAAGAAAACTGGGATAACTTGTAAAAGGGGCAACCATAAAAAAACTTGGAAATTTTCTAAGTTATGGAACAAAGTGGCAAGGGTACCAACTTTGGAGGATCATAACTCCTAAACCACAAGGCCATTTTTTCCCATCCAAAGATGGATTTGTAGCTCTCATGGCACTCTACAAAAGCCTCAACTACAACTCATTCCAATTCCTCATAGATTTTGAGTTATGGAATGATCAAAATCACAAAAAGTGAAAATGTCACTTTTTTCCAACACTTAGTGAAATTTTCACTAAGTCAGAATCTGCCTTCACTTTTTTCCTAATGTAGGGGCATTTTTCACTTGGATCCAAAGAGTATCTAAACCAATTATGATCAAACAGTTGTTGTATCATATGAGGGCTTTCCAAAATGGCCAAGAACTCCATCAAAGTCCACTTGAGCCATGAGATATGACAATGCCAATATGCCTTGCTGCAAACTGTCATGGCAAGGCAGATTTTGGAGTTTTACTCGATTTACTCAAATTTTACAAAGGGCAAGCAACTCCATCCATCTGAACACCTCAAGGGGGGGGGGCCAAGGAGGAACCAACTCTGATCCCAAGCCTCCCAAGTCTTTGGAACCAAAAATAACATGCCAAACCTAGAAATCCCTAAAGAGGGGACAAGACTCCAATTTTGTTTTGGAGCATTCAATGGATGCACCAAGGTGGCATGGACTGAGCTATTTCCAACTGAATTCAGTCAAGACTTATCCAAGACCAAGGGAACCAGCAGCCTGTGCCCTAACCTCTAGTCAATGGCTAGAGGAGACTTGGATTCTCATTGCTCAACATTGGCCAAACCTATGCAGCAGTTGCCATTCACTATTCCTTGCAAAACAAACTTGCTCTACTATAAATAGAGCTCATTTGTGATCAGTTTGAGTACACCAAAGCCATCAAACAGATGCTTTCCTCAAAATCTCTTTTTTCACTCTGAAATTGCCTTCCAAAGCAAGTCACTATCGGGTTTTGAGTTTGAGAGCTATTCCAACCAAACCAATCACACACACACACACACACACACACACACACACACACCTCATAAACATCAAATAGAAGTGATCCAAACACTCACATAACATCTGGAACATCAAAATCACAAAATCACCAGCCAACTGCTCAAGCCTTTGACAGATTTGCAGTTGAGGTGCCAAATCAAGTTCCAGCTCAATTCAATCCACTCCAAGTACTTAGACACACTCCATAGCACCTAGGGAAGCTGTCCATAACCTTAGAACCAAGTTGTAACACCTCTAACACAAAACACGATCACCAGCTGCAAGAGGTAAGCATGAGCTCTTCTAACTCTATGATCCATGCATTTTTTGCTGCACAATAATTTGGCCATATGTTCATAATCATGCATGTAGTGTTTTCCCTCAATCAATTGCATTGTTTGAGTCGTGTATGGAACTTCTGAACCTTCATGCAAATTTTAGGGTTCTTGAGGTTTCTCTTTGATTTATTATTCCATGTTTAAAATATATGAAATTAAAGACCATAGACATGATCGTGAGGTTGAAACGAGTAGATTGATATGTAGATTGCATGATATCATCAAGTATTCAGTGAGATTGGATAGAAAACACAAATCTGCAGAAACAGAGGAAGGGCGCGTGTTCTTGCCATGTTCTTGGCGCCCTTTTTCAAATATTTGAATATTTGAATTTTGTGATTTTATTTAATTGATTCAAAAATTAATTTCTCTCTGAATTTTAATGATCTTGAGTTGATTCTTTTTTTAATAATTCACAAAAATGTTAAAATATTTCATTTTCCCAAAAAATCCCAAAAATATTATTTATTTCATATACTTGATATTTTTGTAAAGAATTAATATTTTAATTGTTTTTTACATTTAAAATATTTTCTTTTTCTTGATTTTTTCAAATTTTAGTGATTTCCAATCATTTTGTGGATCAAAACCTGATTTTTGAAACATTAATCCAAGATCACAATTTGTTTTCCACATGTTTAACAATTTTGATCATTTTAATTGAATTTTTATTCAATTAAAATACATTTTGAAAACAAATTAGGGTTTTTGATTAATTCAACCCTCATCAAACTTTTTCAAACTCTTTGGGCCTCTTGGTAGAGTGTAAGACCCAACCCTTTGTAAATATAAACCCTTTTTGGGCCTCAGTGTATTGTATAAGTCCCGATACCGTCAAAAGGTTCGACACGATCATCGCCTTTTTCACAAAAACTTTTGGGCCTCTCCTCGAGCTATAAGACCCATTCAAAACTTTTTGGGCCTCTAATAGAGTGTAAGACCTAATCCCCTTTTAACCAAAACAATTTTGGGCCTCAGATATTGTATAAGTCCCTCTGCGTTAAAAGAAAACCTCGGCGCGATCGCCAGTTGAAAAATCAAACCCTTGGGCCTCTCCTCGAGCTATAAGACCCATTCAAAACCATTGGGCCTCTAATAGAGTGTAAGACCCAATCCCTCTTAGAAACCAAAATAATTTGGGCCTCTCCTTGAGCTGTAAGCCCCACCACTTGTACAAAAATAAACCTTTGGGCCTCTTGAGAGAGTGTAAGACCCATCCCCTTGTACAGAAAACCTTTTTGGGCCTCAGTCACTTGTATAAGTCCCCCTGTACAAATTCAAAACCACAGTGCAATCACTAATAAAACCTTAGGCCTCTCCTTGAGCTGTAAGCCCCAACAATCTTTTCAA
Organism: Lathyrus tuberosus; assembly: GCA_022829125.1. Lineage (NCBI taxonomy): Eukaryota > Viridiplantae > Streptophyta > Magnoliopsida > Fabales > Fabaceae > Lathyrus > Lathyrus tuberosus. Next base: position 932,049 of record JALAZF010000775.1, on the reverse strand, counting down.
AGCACTTTCTCCTTTGATTTTGAATATAATATTGTTATCAAAGCTTTCTCTATTGAACAAACTAACCAAACAGCATGCACTACAAGAAAAAAAGAGATTTACGACACTTGAGTTGCGACAGTTATTACAAAACTGTCCTTATTCCTGGATTGCGACGGTTGTCACGACAGTTAGGGTCAACTGTCGCAAATTTTTTGCGACAGTTATCACAAAACCGTCCTTATTCCTGGACTGCGACGGTTGTCACGACAGTTAGAGACTGGACTGCGACGGTTGTCACGACAATTATCACAAAACCGTCATTATTATGTTTTTTACATGACTTTTTTTTTATAAAATAATTTTTTTGATTGAGCGCTAAATAAAAAGGGAAAATTTGTTCCTCCCAATTCATAAAAAAAATCCTTATCGACTCTTCAACTGGAAACTCAATTTACTTTAATATATTATAAATATTTTTTATATAATTGTTTTGATAAACATATTATTATATGTATAATTCTCCCTTTTTTTAAATATGATTTAAATGATAAAATGTTTTGAATATTTTTCTCAAAATTTTATTTAACAATTTTTTAAAAAATTCCATTGTTTTAAATAAATATCCAATAAATTAAACTTATTTTAAAATTATTATAAAATTGTTAAATTATTAATATTCAATTTATTAAGAACTTTCTAACGATGTATTCTCTCTAAAATTTTCCTTTCCTTCATAAATGTCATCACTAAATATAACAAATCAAGATTTAATATTTTTTATTAAAAAGAATTAAAAAAACTATATAATTTTATTGTATAAAATGATTTATATAAAAATATTTTTTTTTTTTAAATTAACTAATAAGAAAATGAAAATTTAGATAAAGTTGGATTTCCCTCTTGCTTGTTTTCATTTCCCTCTCACCCTAATTTTGTTTTCATTTCCCTCTTACCCTAAACTTGTTTCCCTCTTTTCAGCCTAATCATATTCACCAATTATCAATTCGCCTGATATCCGCTCTTCTCTTCATATTTGATATCCAATTTTATCCTAAATCTATTTTCAAAAACCCTACATGGAATAAACCATATTTCACGAATCTCTTGCTAAGATTGAAAACCTAAATCACACGATCCTTCTCCCCTAGCCATCTTTAGGCTTTCTTCAAGAACTTGTTTACTTGATTTAGAGGCCAGCCGTATGTCATCAAAGTTCCCAATCAACAACCCAACCACCCAAAACAACAACCAATACTTCCCAATCTTGCGTTCCCCCACAAACCCTTCATCCCAGCTCCTACCGGTCCTCGTCGTAGGGTCCGCCAACGCCGACATCTACGTCGAGATCGACCGCCTCCCGAAAGAAGGCGAAACCATCTCCGCAAAAAGCGACCAAACTCTAGCCGACGGGAAAGGCGCTAACCAAGCTTGCTACGGTGTTAAATTGTCGCATCCGGCTTACTTCGTTGGTCAGATTGGGAATGACGCTCACGGAAACCTCGTTGCTGACGCTCTCCGGGAGCGTGGTGTTGTTCTGGATTATCTTGCTATTGTACCGTCTGCTCTGACTGGACATGCCGTTGTTATGCTTCAGGCTAGTGGACAGAATTCTATTGTTATTGTTGGTGGTACCAATATGAGTTTTTGGCCTCAGAGTTTGTCGGTTCGGCATTTGGAGGTTGTTTCTTCCGCTGGGATTGTTCTGTTGCAGAGGGAGATTCCTGATTTTGTTAATGTTCAAGTGGCAAAGGTTGGTACTTTGCATTTTGTTTGAGAATAGTGTTTGACCAATGTGATTTATGTGTTGGGGACCGTGTTGACGATAAATTTGTAGTGTAATTGCTTTGGATATCGATGCGCCTTGTATTTGTAAACATATGATATGTTTCATGTGAATTATATTTCAATCCATGAGATTGTTAACTAGCCAAGCCGTTCTATGCTTTTGTTTTTGCATACAGGCTGCAAGGAATGTTGATGTCCCGGTAATATTTGATGCTGGGGGAATAGATGCACCAATTCCACAAGAATTACTGGATTTTGTTGATATTTTTAGTCCTAATGAAAGTGAACTTGTTCGCCTTACAGGATTGCCCACTGAAAGTTTTGAAGAGATTAGACAGGCTGCTCTGAAATGCCATAAACTGGTGAGTTCAAGTAGTACCATAGGGATCCATTGAAATTCTTTTCAGCACATTGTTCTACGTGAATGCTAACATCTTTCTCTACAGAATGTGAAGAGAGTGGTGTCAGAGGCGGATGGTTACCAGCCTCATTTAATTGCCCCAGAGCAAGGTTACCGTCGACTAATTGAGGGGGCTCTCAGTTACTTTAGAGGCCCAGCCGAAGCCTCAGTTGATTTATTGGCTTATGTTAGTTATTCTATTTGGTTGAATTTGTTAATTTTTTGTTTTGTTTGTGATTTTGGAAAGTATGGTTGTTTTGTTTGTGATTTGATGTGTGTGTTTGTGAATTGAATTTGAATTTGAATTGCAGGGATTGTGACGAGGCGTCCATTGGTATTGCAACTTCATAAGATAGATGATGGTGAAAAGGAGTATGATGAGTTTCTTCACAGACAAGGGAGAAAGATAACCGATTATGGTAATGTATTCTCTGTTTAGTACTTTTTATGGTGATGGTTTTTATCAGTGAGTTGAGACTTGTATGTTGTAACACATGATTGCATATTCTCTAATTATAGGAATAAATATGATACACTTCTTTTTGTTTCCTCTGTTAATTGATGGGTTGCTTGTAACTGAATTTGAACGCTCGTTGGTTACTAAATTTTTCTCTCACGGGTTTGTATCATGGAAAGGTGTTTGCCTTTAATGAAATATGGTTTAGCTTTAATACTGTTTGATCATTTTGTAGCACTTGGAGTCAGTTATTAGGGCACGTATACCTAGTATAACATCTTTGATAAACAAAAGCATTGAAGAACTTGAATCAGAGATGGACCATCTTGGGAGACCAATTGCTGTTGATGCAGGGGTGAGGGGTTTACATTTGTAATTATTTCAGAAAGAGTATAGGCTTTTTATACATCCATTAGAATAATATTTTAACTGTATCTTTCTCTTTTAGGCTCAACTATACACCATCCTCGAACTTTGCCGCAAGTTTGAACGGGTATTCAAAGAGCATTTAGATGGAGGGTAAATACTTACTATCATGCTCTACTTTTGCTCTATTCTATTATATATGTGAATGCTATGGGTCGACAACGTCTACTGTTTGTGAATTGATGATTTTGTTCCATACTTGGGAAAAAAAGGCGTTTTTATTCTCAGCTTACTGAGATAGCTTTTGGAAAAAAGATAAAGTGATTAGTTTTCATAAAAGAAAACTATTGCCTCCAATACGCTTACTTCAAACTAGATATTAGATTGGATTAAATTACGTCTCAACTCAACCGTACTCTATTTGTTTTGAGTTAGTCTTTATTTTGTTTTTACTTTTGGTTCTTTTTGAGAAAAAACTACTGCATACTATTGTGTAATAGATTTGATATACCAACTGTATATTTAAGCATTTTGGAATGATTGTTGTGAAATCAGCTTGTTATCCGAATCCGGTGGACAAGTTCATAGGTCTATTTGGTTACACAATCATCTCTCTTTTTTAATTGTCACAGGCGGCCAGGAGGAGATATGATATACAATGTCTTTGACAATCAGCTTCCTGCTGCTTTACGAAAGCTTCCGATTGACAAACATATTTCTCTACAGAATATGAAGAGAGTGGTGTCAGAGGCGGATGGTTACCAGCCTCATTTAATTGCCCCAGAGCTAGGTTACCGGCGACTAATTGAGGGGGCTCTCAGTTACTTTAGAGGCCCAGTCAAAGCCTTAGTTGATGCCGTAAGCAGTCTTAGTTGTTTTATTCTGTGTTAAAGCTAAAATGAATGAAAATATTAAGCTATATCTCTATGATTTGGATGTAGGTTCACTTTGTCTTAAAAGAACTTGTGAGAAAATCAATAGGTGAAACTGAGGTAAAGTTTGTGGATTCATTTTATAGCAACCCTGTTTGAAAAGTATTAGAATAGTTTGTGGATTCATTTTTTCTATGAACAGGAATTGAGACGTTTCGCCGCTCTTCAAGCTGAATTATCTGCAGCTACAAATGAGGATTATCTGCATCTACGAAGAAATAATAAGTAATAGTTCTAGGTAGTAGCACTAGGCTAATGCTTTTGTATGAATAAATAGTACTTCGTTGGTGATCATTCTGTTTACTTTCATACTGTTTGGATTGACATTGAGTTTGGTAGAACCATTATTAATAATTAGTTGTGAGTTGACAACACTTAGATTGATCTTTGTTCTATGGCCTTTAATATTGCATCATGATAATTTTAATTGTTTGAATTGAATATTGTAATAAAATTACAATTTTTAATTTTTTTTTAAAATAAAATAAAATTACGGCGGTTCTAAACCGTCACTATTTTAAATGAAATATATTATATAATTATGGCGGTTACAACCGTCGTTATTTTCATTGAAATATATATATATATATATATATATATATATATATATATATATATATATTATAATTGTGGCGGTTTAAACCGTCGTAATAAACTTTCGCGGAAAGTTACGGCGGTTGGAGCGACAGTTTTACAAATCGTCGTAAAACAGCCTCGCGACACATGTTTCTACGACGGGAGAGAAACCGTCGTGATTTGCAATTTACGTCGGTTGTAATCACCGTAATTTGCCAAATTTAACCGTCGTAATTTGCGAATTTTCTTGTAGTGATGGAAGCTCTACAACCGAGTAAGTGTTTACTCGCTTTCATATATATATATATATATATAACTGTATTGTGGGGCTGCTCACTGTAAGTCTTCTTTCACAAACATTTATATACCTGTCAAATATCAACTGTGTAATACTAGTATAGTTATTTAGAGTTTTCCCCGGCAACTACGTCTAGCACTAGGTAAAGCCATGTTGGTCACTCTTAAATACAAACAAAACTAGATCCCCATAGGATTACCAGACACAGTCTTCCCTCCTCTTGGGGTTAAACAATATGGAGACGTGAAAGGCAACATTCTCGGTGAACCCTTTCTCAGACTGTCACCCTTAGAAATTGTCAAAGAAACTCTAACTCCCCAGAGATGATCTTTTCTCCGTGAATGTCATCTCTTGAGTTTCTTCCAAATTCTCGAACTTTCCTGGCTTGATCTATTCTCGGTGAATGGCTTGTCTTGAACTTCTCGGGGTTTGGGGACCCACGGGCTTCTTAAAAGCATCCCCGCCTCCTCTTGGGCGTTGTACAAGGACCCTTCGGCTTCTTAAAAGCTCTCATGCCTTCTCTTGGGCTTAGTACAAGGACCCAGAGACCTCTACAGGTATAGGAACAGAACCTAGTCATCAATTTGCTAGAGCTGTCTTTCTGAGTCAAGTGTCAGACCAGTTAATGGGTTGACCTTCATCCCTTAACATACTAGCCTTCTCTTGGGCATCATACAAAGATCATTCACTACCTGGGAATCGATTTCTCAAAACAACATTAGACTTGGACAGTCTCAATACCCTTTGGATTTTCCATTTCCTTAAAGAATAGGAAATCTCCCTGATCCTCTGATCAATCTCAAAGTACAACACTATACATATAAGAACTTATTTTCTCTTTACCAAACATACTGGACCTGTCACTCAACTGAAACAGTTACCGACACACTAGCCTCCTCTTGGGCTTTGTACTGTGATTCTCCCCAGCGGAGCTAACATTTTCAGCCTCCATCTCGGGCTTCGTACGAGATACAAAATCACTCTCTTGTTGAGTATAAAAGATTCTCTTGTTGAGTCAAACATTTTCAGCCTCCATTCCGGGCTTCGTACGAGATACAAAATCACTCTCTTGTTAAGTATTAAAGATTCTCTTGTTGAGTCAAACATTTTCAGCCTCCATCTCGGGCTTCGTACGAGATACAAAAACACTATCTTGTTGAGTATAAAAGACTCTCATGTTGAGTCAAAACCTTTGAGCCTCCGTCTTGGGCTTCTTACAAGACACATATAAAAACACCCTCTTGTTGGGTCAGTAGCCTCCTCTTAGGCTTTGTATAAGGAAACCCCGGTTGAGTCAATCAACCTTTTAGCATCAAAATATGTGTCTCGTTCACAGTATACAAACATCAACAACTCCTTTTTCCCCATCTAATTGCTGTAAGCGGCAAGCCTCTGGATTATTTACATCCATGCCACTTGTCATACCCTAATTTTTTACCCTAAATTTTTTTTTTAATATTATTTAGAATAAATAATGAGAATAATTAGTATTTTATTTTAAATATTTATTTTCATTATTATTATTATTATTTTTAATTTAAATATTGTTTAGAATAAATAAATAGGTTTTAGTTTCTATTTTAAATTTATTAAATTATTTGAATATCATTTAGTTTTAATATCATTTAATTTTAATATTATTTAGTTTTAATTTAATTTAATTTTAATATCATTTAGTTTTAATTTTATTTAATTTTAATGTTATTTAATTTGGGCCTCCAATTAGATATTAGGGACATTATTGGTAACTAAAAATTAACCCTAAGTCAGTCTCTATATATACACATGTTAGCATTGCTGAAAGGGGACTAAAAAAACAGAGATCATAAGCGGCGGCCGTTCTTAAACTTCTCTGAGATTACCAAATAATAAAAGTTAAAAATTTTTCTTACGGTAGGTCCTTCCTGATTTTCTTCTTCGTTAGCATAAATCTTGTTTATAATACACATATAGTCCATATTTTTTTCCTGAGATACATAAATCTTATTATATAATATATATTTTTTCAATGTTGGCATAAAGTTATTGGGATACATACTCACCGCCGTACATCCGGTTTCCGTACATCCGGTTTTTGCCTTTGGACTTGCTGTTGGTTTAAAGTTCATAATCTTTCTTATAGCATAAATATATAGTTTTCACACATATAAATTTTTTTTGTCACGTTTTTGCTATATATATGTATATATATTATAATATGAATAATATGTTATGTATGGTTTCGAATCATGTCGGATCGAATAATGTTAATGTTTTACTTTAAATGCTAAATGTTTCATACAGTAACGTTTAGTTTTATATATATATATATATATATATATATATATATATATATATATATATATATATATATATATATATATTATACAGTTTTATATAAAGAGACATGTTTTGTTATATATATATATATATATATATATATATTATAATATGAATAATATTTTATGTTTTGGTTTTAATATAATATAATTTTATTTTTCGTTTTTTATTATTCGGATCGAATCATGTCGATACGCTATTTGCATTTATGTGCTTGATGCGTGACATTTATGTTTGGTTCGATCCGGTTGCGATGATCGCATTTTTGCGTTAGCAACATTATTGCTTTAAAATGTTTTAAAATTTATTTTTCTATGTATTTCCTATCTCTAAAAAAAAATTTTAGATCCTTACGATTTAGATGCAGTTGCGATGACCGCGTTTTCGCGATAGCAATATTGTTGAGGTTTTTATCAAAGTTAAATTTCTCTTTTTTTTTAGTTGCTTTTTCTTTTTGTTATATTTAGATCCGTACAATTCGGATCCGGTTGCGATGACCGTGTTTTCGCGATAGCAATATGGTTGAGGTTTTTATCAAAGTTAAATTTCTCGTTTTTTTTAGTTGCTTTTTTTTTGTTATATTTAGATCCGTACAATTCGGATCTGGTTGCGATGACCGCGTTTTCGCGATAGCAATATTGTTGAGGTTTTTATCAAAGTTAAATTTTTCTTTTCTTTGAGTTGCTTTTTTTGTTATATTTAGATTCGTACAATTCGGATCCAGTTGCGATGACCGCGTTTTCGCGATAGCAATGTTGTTGAGGCTTTTTTTTTTAATTTTTTTAAAATTTCTTTTCTTTGTAATAATATTACAATTTTAAAACACTTTAAAGTTTTTTTTTTATTTTTGTTTCCTTTTTTTATAAATTTAGATCCGCATAATTTGAATCCATTGCGATGACCACGTTGAGTGTAGCAAACCATTTGTTGATTTTCATCGGTTTTTATGCGGATCTATATTTGTTTATCGTTGTATTTTGATTTCGGAGTTAAAATCTAATTTAACCTTCGAGAACCGCTTGAGTGCATATAGTCATTTGCTTGGCTTCTCATAGAGTGATTCTTACATGAATCCACTCTTAGTTAGCTTCAAAGCTAAATTCAGTTGTCATTCGATTTCGGTAGGTTTTGGACCCTTATTGTTGGGCCTGGATCTCATTTTTTCTAAACGCACCCCACTTATTTGTTATTTCTCTTAAGCCCATTCCTTTTCTTTATTAATTTTTTATGTTTAATTTAATTTCTTTTAATTTTATATTTTATTAAATAAAATAAAAACTCAAAAAATAATTATTAAGTAACTTTTGATTAATTTTATTAAATTCTTTTATTTAATACTAATTAATCCATTAAAGGATTAATTTTATTAAATATTTGACTTTAATTCAATTAATTATTTTAAATTAATTTTTTCTTAATCCTAAAAATTTCCAAAATACTGCTTATTTAGTTCTCAGTTCTAAATTTTCTTTTTTTAGATATTACCTACTTTAATTTTAATTTTTAAATAACTTTTTCTCCTTATTTCAAGCGATAAATAACATAAATAATAACAAGAGGTTCTTGTAGAGTACTACAAACGTTTAGGATGCTAATAACTTCCCTAGGCGTAACCAACCCCCGAACTTAGATTCTCTTAACTTAGGTTTTTTCGATCTTTAACCCTTTCCTCTGGATAAAATAAAGACCGGTGGTGAACCTTAAGATTTGTGATCCTAGTTAACATAATAGCTATGGTATCCGATTCTCACCGCGACAGAAATGGCGACTTCACTGGGGACATTTTATTTTTATTGAGGGTTTCCCCTAACTTGTTTATTTATGTTATTATATATATTATTTGCTTGCTTGGTTTTCTTTTTTGTGCAGGTTTGGCACTTAGTGTGGTGAGACAAAGTCCTACACCCGGACTAGAGTGAAATTAAGATAGGAAAACGGTGAGAATTCAAGGATACTTTGAGGGAGTCGATTCCTGAAAAAGTGAATTGAGACTTCACCACTCAGTCTAGGCCCTCTCGAATAAAATATTTGTCCAACGAGTTCATTCGTGAAGACGATATGGTTTCGATCTAAAGGTCGTCGAGACTGGGGACCGTAATTACCTTTAAACCAACTTGGCCTATTAGGATGTAGTGCGGGGACTATGCGGGAGTCTATTTCTGCAATAGTTGCTACGCGATACTACACTCAGACGAGATTCTCTTGAGAATATTATTGACTACCAAGTGATTTGGAAAATCGATAATATCTGAAAGATGGATTGTAGACTCTGGGAACTTTGTAGAACCCGTTCGGCAGGTACAAATAAACCTCTAGTACATACCTTGGGAAGGGTAGACCATGGCTCCATGCTGTGACCTTTCAAACCTAGGGCTCTTTGCCTGTGTGCTTTGCTTGTGTTTATGCATCCATCCATTCATGCATTCATGAATAACCATTCGGTTTCAAGAAAATCAATTGTTCTTTCCCTTGCAAAATCAATAAAAAAAAATCATGGATTATAAAATGAAACCTTTTTTCCGAAATGTTTGCAGCCTACTTTTGAGTTCCTTGAAACCATTGCATCACATGGCATATCATTTGCATATTTGCATGTGTCAGTTTGTCCAGCAACTCATTTCTAGCTGTCTCTATCTTCCAGTGTCACCTGTGAGTTGTCAAGCTGATTCCTCGACATCGATACCAGACTAGAGCTAACTACAGACGCATAATGGCAGAGCAAGAAGCACACAATGCCGAGATGCGAATGGAGATCGACGACCTTAAGTCAAGCATGGCAAAGCTCACTGAAATGCTCCAAGTTTTAATTGCTAGAGGAGAACCACCTCAAAGGACTATCATTCAGGAAGTTTCAGCTGCTGATCCTCAACCTGTTCAGGTGCCACCTTCAACTTGGCCAGAGTTTGGTTTGCCACACAACTACTCTCCACCTCTTGCATCCACTGCTATGATTTGTCAGACTTCTAGACCAGTGTTTCAAGCTCCTATTTTTGCCGAGCCTCAACCTATAGTCCAGTCTACTCGAGCTCATTTCGAGAACCCTCTCTACGAGTACAATGCTGCCAGTGCTCAGGGTGAAGACCGTGAAGACTTTGTTGAACCTGAGGTTGTCCGTGAACAGTTTCAGACCATAGACAAGAGACTCAAAGCCGTAGAGGGTATTGATTTCTTCAACATTGATGCAGAAAACATGGGTTTGGTTTTTGACCTTGTTATGCCTGCTAAGTTCAAGGCTATCGATTTTGTGAAGTACAAAGGTGATTCTTGTCCAAGAGCTCATTTGGTCATGTATACCCGAAAGATGGCTGCCCATGCCAAGAATCAGAAGTTGCTTATCCACTGTTTTCAAGATAGTCTAACTGGAGCTTCTCTCAAATGGTATATGAATCTTGAACAGAACAGCATTCACTGTTTCCAGGATCTTATTAACGCCTTCATGAAGCAATACAAGTATAACCTCGACATGGCTCCTGACCGCCGTCAGCTGCAAAACATGTCTTAGAAGGATAAAGAGTCTTTCAAGGAATATGCTCAGCGCTGGAGAGAGTTGGCTTCCCAAGTTGAACCTCCTTTGGCAGAGAAAGAATTAACTGGACTGTTTATGGACACTTTGTCTCCATTCTACTGGGAGAAGATGATTGGTAGTGTTTCATCCAGCTTCACTGATTTGGTTACTATTGGTCAGAGACTCGAGGAAGGACTTAAGAATGGTAAAGTATCCAAAGCTGCTGAATCTTCTAATGGAGCGAAGAAATCCTATGGGAACTTCCAGAAGAAGAGAGAAGATCAGACCAATGCTGTTATGTTTGAAACCAGAAGGCCTCGTCCCCAACCTCAGTATGCTGATCATCCTGATATTGCTGTTGTTACTCTGTGGTTACTGCTCCACGACCAGCTCAAGCTCCTCAACGTCCAGCTGTAGGACAGAATCAGTACCGTAATAGGAATAATTTTGATCCTATCCCAATGACATACACTGAACTTTATCCTGGGCTGGTTCAGAAAGGTTTGATTACTACAAGACCTTTGCCTCCTCCTCCAGATCCACTTCCACTTGATTCAGATCTGATCTCCATTGTGCATTCCATGAAGGTGCCGCAGGCCACGACTTAGAACATTGCTTTGCATTGAAGGCTAGAGTACAAAAGCTTATCAGAATTGGTATTCTCTCCTTTTGTGACACCAATCCAAATGTCAAGAACAATCCTTTGCCAGAGCACGCTAAGTGAAGCTTCAGTTGACTTCAGTAGACCTCAGTGATTCAGACAGGACAGCTCACTCTTGTTTCTGATTAGTCACTAGACCATGTTTCTTATCGTTTGCATTTTCCTTATTTGTATTGGTTGTTTGCTTTCAATTTATGTTTGTACTTTCATAATTAATAAAATGAGCATTGCAACTTTTAATTCAATTCATTTGTGTTTGCTATTTTACGCTTTATATTTAAAAAAAACAAAAAAAAAACAAAAAAAATTATCTCTTTTCCACTTTCCTTCTGATTATGCTAAGATTGGAGGGAGGATGATGAAAACGTTATACTCATAATTGTTGTTGGTATGCTTTCAAATCAAAACTTTGCTGACGATGTAAGGCATTGTTTCAATTCCTAAACACTGGAGAAATAAGAAAGATAAACCCTCGTCAACCCCTTTGAGCCTTGAAGTAGGAGTTTCTTTTCTTTACAAATAAAAACCCGCAATCTTAACCTAGGGCAGGGTAGTTCTCAGTTAACTAGATTGTGCATTCAAATACAAGAGTTTCATGCAAGACATCTTTCAACAAAAAGGTTGCATTCTCAATTTTTCCTTCGCATGCAACAAGCAAGTGTCGAAGATGTCTTTCAAGTCAAAAGTCGATGATGGTTCGCCGTAATCATTAAGCCAAGCAGTCACTTTCTTTAAAAAAAAAAGATAAAAAAATCAAAAAAGGAAAAAGCCCGCTAAGTCGAAACCTGTGAAGGAGACTTAGGCAGACAAAAAAACTGGGGCATCCCGCTGACTGTAAGATTCACGAGAAACAGTTCAGGCAAAAGTTAGGGATAATAAAAAGGAGAAATCTTTAAATCCTTACCATGAAATCCTCAATGAAAAAAAAAACAACCAAGAGTTATAAGGAAGTAGTGACTGTCACCTCAAAAGTCCCTTAACTTCTGAACCATCATCACTATCATCAATGCAATCCCTAACCTATGGGAACCTGAGTGCAAAGTCTGAGTTAACTGAGTGTAGGACTGGAGATCATCACGAAGATTGGGTGGGTACAAATAAACTTTGAGCCTTTATCCTTTGTTTCTTAAACCGTGAACCAGGCCACGTTATAACCCTCAAAAGACCTAATTGAAGCAAGGTTATTTTGAAAGCATACTACAACGAGGTTGCGTAAATTGACTCTTAAAGATCTTTGCAGATCATTTTTTTGGCATCACGCCTTTTTGCTTTATCTTTCACTTTTAAACGTCTTGAACCACCGTGTTCTGACCAGTGACCCTATTGTTTTACCTCTTTCCAAAAATGATTTTGATTTCAAAAGTTGTATGAACTTTGCATTTACTATGTTTGTATGAACACTTTTGTTTGCAATCTGGCTTCCGCTTAAGGAATTTTCAAACATTTAAGAAACTTGGTCAGTGATCCAATCAGGGGCAAGTTCCTTCCAGATCCTATTGAGAATCAGTTCAAGATTTGTTACAGTGCAAGTCCTTTTCAGAATTGGTTTATCCAGACTTTTCAAGACTCATGCTGGGGCGAGCTTTCCAAGTGCACAGTAATTCAGTCATGTCCTGCGTCAATCCAGCTGAAGCATTGAATAGTTTACCTACAACAGTCAGCTAATCTGGGGCAGTTAACTTGAAGGCTCCCCATGCAGCTTTCCTTCCTATAAGGATCAACAAATTGATATAATTTACCAGTGTGGCAGAGATTGTGCTCAGTAGCATCTTTAGTTCCAAAGCAGAATGGCAGTGATCTCTGTGTTGAGGAATCAGTATTCCAGTTTTGTCTTCTCCACAAAAGAGTCGAACCGTGTCGTCGATGTCTGCATTGCACCTGCATTTGCATCATGGCATAATTCATATACATATGCATAGCAAGAGTGTCATTCTCATTTGCACTCATTTGCATTCTCCATAGGTCGTGTTGCTATCTATGTCTTACCTTGTCGTCTAAGTCCAACTCACTTGGCACCTACCAAACAGATATTGTCGCTTTATCCAATGCTTTCTTGGGTATCTCCTTGTCCATTTCGTTCAATGCTTTCTTAGACGTTGTGATTTCTTTGTTTTCATTACCTCCTAACATTCATCCAATGCTTTCTTGGATATTGTGATTTCTTTACATGCCATACCTTCTTGGGTTACACTATTTATCTCATGCTCATCTGATGCCTTCTCAGATATTTTGAGTCATACCTTTCATTCAAAGCCATTATTGGATGAATGGTTTCTTTGCATTCAATGCCATTCTTGAATGTAGTCTCGGTTCACTTTATCTAAAGCCATTATTAGATATTGTGATTTTACCTCTCATTCAAAGCCATTATTGGATGACTGGTTTCTTTGCATTCAATGCCATTCTTGAATGTAGTCTCTGTTCACTTCATCTAAATCCATTATTAGATATTGTGATTTTACCTCTCATTCAAAGCTGTTATTGGATGTCTGGTTTCTTTACCGTCTGTTATTTTTTCGGATGGGTCCCTCTTTCTGATGTTCTTCCAGATCGAGTCTTTGTTCACTTTCATCTAAAGCCATTATTAGATATTGTGATTTTACCTTTCATTCAAAGCCATTATTGGATGTCTGGTTTCTTTACCATCTGATTCTCTTCCGGATGTATCCCTCTTTCTGATGTCCTTCCAGATCGAGTCTTTTGTTCACAGTCATCTAAAGTCATTATTAGATATTGTGATTATACCTGTCATTCAAAGCCATTATTGGATGATTGGTTTCTTTGCATTCAATGCCATTCTTGAATGTAGTCTTTGTTCACTTTCATCTGAAGCCATTATCAGATATGGTGATTATACCTTTCATTCAAAGCCATTATTGGATGATTGGTTTCTTTGCATTCAATGCCATTCTTGAATGTAGTCTTTGTTCATTTTCATCTGAAGCCATTATTAGATATTGTGAGTGTACCTTTCGTTCAAAGCCATTATTGGATGTCTGGTCCCTTTTGTCCAATGCTTTCTTGGATTTCCACTATTTATCTCATTCTCATTTGATGCCTTCTCAGATATTATGAGTTTGCCTTTCGTTCAAAGCTATTATTGGATGTTTGGCGTCTTTTTCATCCAATGCCATTCTTGGATGACGTCTTTCCAAATCTTTCGCTTTGTTTATTTTGATGCTTTTTCGGAATGACATTGCCTTTTTACCATCTAATGTTTCCCCTGATATGTCTTCCAAGTCTTTACCCGTACATTTAATGCTTTTCTAAATGTTTTGGGTGTATCCCCACAAGATCCTTTTCTTTGCATTCATTTCATATCATATCATTCCATATCATGTCATATGCATTTGTGGCATCTTAGGGCCAAAACTTGTGCATGTTTGTATTTAAGTCTCTCCTATCACGTCGAGACGAAGATTTCAATCTCCATATCTCCGGATAGAAGAAACTTACATAGGGGCATCTGTCATACCCTAATTTTTTACCCTAAAATTTTTTTTTTTAATATTATTTAGAATAAATAATGAGAATAATTAGTATTTTATTTTAATTTAATTTTAAATATTTATTTTCATTATTATTATTATTTTTAATTTAAGTACTGTTTAGAATAAATAAATAGGTTTTAGTTTCTATTTTAAATTTATTAAATTATTTGAATATCATTTAGTTTTAATATCATTTAATTTTAATATTATTTAGTTTTAATTTAATTTAATTTTAATATCATTTAGTTTTAATTTTATTTAATTTTAATGTTATTTAATTTGGGCCTCCAATTGGATATTAGAGACATTATTAGTAACTAAAAATTAACCCTAAATCGGTCTCTATATATACATATGTTAGCATTGCTGAAAGGGGGAACAAAAAAACAGAGATCATAAGCGGCGGCCGTTCTTAAACTTCTCTGAGATTACCAAATAATAAAAGTTAAAAATTTTTCTTACGGTAGGTCCTTCCTGATTTTCTTCTTCGTTAGCATAAATCTTGTTTATAATACACATATAGTCCATATTTTTTTCCTGAGATACATAAATCTTATTATATAATATATATTTTTTCAATGTTGGCATAAAGTTATTGGGATACATACTCACCGCCGTACATCCGGTTTTTGCCTTTGGACTTGCTGTTGGTTTAAAGTTCATAATCTTTCTTATAGCATAAATATATAGTTTTCACACATATAATTTTTTTTTGTCACGTTTTTGCTATATATATGTATATATATTATAATATGAATAATATGTTATGTATGGTTTCGAATCATGTCGGATCGAATAATGTTAATGTTTTACTTTAAATGCTAAATGTTTCATACAGTAACGTTTAGTTTTATATTGTTATTATCATATATATATATATATATATATATATATATATATATATATATATATATTATAATATGAATAATATTTTATGTTTTGGTTTTAATATAATATAATTTTATTTTTCATTTTTTATTATTCGGATCGAATCATGTCGATACGCTATTTGCATTTATGTGCTTGATGCGTGACATTTATGTTTGGTTCGATCCGGTTACGATGATCGCATTTTTGCGTTAGCAACATTATTGCTTTAAAATGTTTTAAAATTTATTTTTCTATGCATTTCCTATCTCTAAAAAAAAATTTTAGAGCCTTACGATTTAGATCCAGTTGCGATGACCACGTTTTCGCGATAGCAATATTGTTGAGGTTTTTATCAAAGTTAAATTTCTCTCTTTTTTTAGTTGCTTTTTCTTTTTGTTATATTTAGATCCGTACAATTCGGATCCGGTTGCGATGACCGCGTTTTCGCGATAGCAATATGGTTGAGGTTTTTATCAAAGTTAAATTTCTCTTTTTTTTTAGTTGCTTTTTTTTTGTTATATTTAGATCCGTACAATTCGGATCTGGTTGCGATGACCGCGTTTTCGCGATAGCAATATTGTTGAGGTTTTTATCAAAGTTAAATTTTTCTTTTCTTTGAGTTGCTTTTTTTGTTATATTTAGATCCGTACAATTCAGATCCAGTTGCGATGACCGCGTTTTCGCGATAGCAATGTTGTTGAGGCTTTTTATTTTAATTTTTTTAAATTTTCTTTTCTTTGTAATGATATTACAATTTTAAAACACTTTAAAGTTTTTTTTTTATTTTTGTTTCCTTTTTTTATAAATTTAGATCCGCATAATTTGAATCCATTGCGATGACCACGTTGAGTGTTGCAAACCATTTGTCGATTTTCATCGGTTTTTATGCGGATCTATATTTGTTTATCGTTGCATTTTAATTCCGGAGTTAAAATCTAATTTAACCTTCGAGAACCGCTTGAGTGCATATAGTCATTTGCTTGGCTTCTCATAGAGTGATTCTTACATGAATCCACTCTTAGTTAGCTTCAAAGCTAAATTCAGTTGCCATTCGATTTCGGTAGGTTTTGGACCCTTATTGTTGGGTCTGGATCCCATTTTTTCTAAACGCACCCCACTTATTTGTTATTTCTCTTAAGCCCATTCCTTTTCTTTATTAATTTTTAATGTTTAATTTAATTTCTTTTAATTTTATATTTTATTAAATAAAATAAAAACTCAAAAAATAATTATTAAGTAACTTTTGATTAATTTTATTAAATTCTTTTATTTAATACTAATTAATCCATTAAAGGATTAATTTTATTAAATATTTGACTTTAATTCAATTAATTATTTTAAATTAATTTTTTCTTAATCCTAAAAATTTCCAAAATACTGCTTATTTAGTTCTCAGTTCTAAATTTTCTTTTTTTAGATATTACCTATTTTAATTTTAATTTTTAAATAACTTGTTCTCCTTATTTCAAGCGATAAATAACATAAATAATAACAAGAGGTTCTTGTAGAGTACTACAGACGTTTAGGATGCTAATAACTTCCCTAGGCGTAACCAACCCCCGAACATAGATTCTCTTAACTTAGGTTTTTTCGATCTTTAACCCTTTCCTCTGGATAAAATAAAGACCGGTGGTGAACCTTAAGATTTGTGATCCTAGTTAACATAATAGCTATGGTATCCGATTCTCATCGCGACACCACTGTCCCTCTTTTAGCATGAGAAATTCCTAAGGAAAGATGACATTGCTCTAAACTGAGTTAAAGTCTTCTCCTTCAGGTTAAAAATCCCCTATAAAGGAAATTATGGCATTGTTGGATTCACATATCCCAGTTAAAGTAAGTCTCCTTTATAATCAGTCACCCAACAGTTGTGACAAACAGACCCCCCTTTAGAGATGACAAATTCTCTCTAAAGTCAAAACCCTTTAGCTTCACATCTTGGGCTTCGAACAAGATACAAATAGACCCTTCAGCTTCACATCTTGGGCTTTGAACAAGATACAAACCACCTTTAGCTTCACGTCTTGGGCTTTGAACAAGACACCAAAATGACCTTTTTCCTTCCATAGAATAGGAGGAACTACGATCGCTCTGATTTCCCTGTTTCGTTAAACGGGAATATGTAGGCATAAGATTGAAAATCTTAGCGAGCACACTAATCAAAAACCCAAAATCCCGTACCTTTATACATCAATCGAAAAGCATCAGTCATAACATCCTACCAATAGCATAGTCCCGTCATTTCATTCTTAGCAAAATAAGCAGAGATTAGGCCCCACTTCCACATAGCATCTGTAACCTAACAGACCGTCGTTCAAACTCAGTATGCAAGCAGGGTTA
The DNA here is from genome assembly GCA_022829125.1 of Lathyrus tuberosus. Classification (NCBI taxonomy): domain Eukaryota; kingdom Viridiplantae; phylum Streptophyta; class Magnoliopsida; order Fabales; family Fabaceae; genus Lathyrus; species Lathyrus tuberosus. The sequence goes on along the minus strand of JALAZF010000775.1, from coordinate 914,067 downwards.
ATTGGAGACATCTATTTCCCTTCCTTCATCAGCTTCAATAGGATAAAAAATGAATCGACCTGCAGTACCCCAGAGCAACAGTGCTTAAGAACCACGTCCAAAATCGCTCGCTACATCAAGGGTCAACTCTAATCCATAAATAAACTGGAGGAGAGAGATTGTTCAGACGCAATATTTCCTGACGAGGAAAGAACTGACAACTCGATTGAGAGGACTTTTATCACTAGGGGATAAGACCGACTAGAGTGATAGGGATGCAATATAAATATGAATGTAAATCAATAATTCATGATGTATGTATGTTTATGCTGACACAACTGACACGACATACAAACTGACGGATGAACACAGCTGGATACTCGGCCACTGCTGGGACGAAGAAGTACCGTTGGTTCATGATAGCAATTCTGCCTTGCTTAGGAGAAGTAGTCCTCGTGGGGAGCTATGTTGGTCGGGCTTAGGAGGTGAGAACTTGGCCGAGGGTGTCAGATGAAACATGGTCTTTGACACAGTTGATCCTTCATTCAGGTGTACTGGTTTAGAAGGAATACTTTGATTCTGCACTTTGAAGCTTAACCATCTTTAGGAGAAGCAATCGATATTCTTTTGATGTTCAACAGTCAAAAGAATTTGCCATCTTTATTAAAGCAGAAAAATTTTACTAGTAAATTCATTTTTGTTTTATTTCAAGAACCGTTGATTATGTTAAATGTCGTTCTGTAAAGCTAAAACAAATAAGAATTGCAAATAAAAGCACAAGGGCTCAAATTTTATTGCTAGGATAGAATTCAGCCAAACGCGTGATTCCATAGAGTATTTACAAATTTAGAAAATGGTAATTTAAGGGAAAAGGGCTACATTGAAACATAACGACCACTATCCTTCTACCAACTTTGAATTCGGGGCATCCTGAGCTTCTATCGAAGATGACCTTGACTGGAGTTTTCTGATGGATGGCATTACTGCAGCTGGGGGATTTGCCCCTGTTGGACGTAGTTACTTACCATTATTCCTAACTTTTGCCTGGATTGTACTTTTGAGATTTCCAATCCACCGGGATGATTTTTTTTGCTTATATCTCTAATTTTTGCCTGGACCGCCCTTCCGAGTTTTCAATCCACCGAGACGTTTTTTTTTATTTAGGCGAAGTATTTCTTGACTACGTCAACATTTGTGGGGTAGGAAAATTCCTCTCCGTCCATGGTTGCGAATCCCAAGGCGCCGCCTGAGAAGGCTTTCTTGACCACGTAGGGGCTGTCATAATTCGGAGTCCATTTGCCCCAAGAATCAGTGAGAAATGATTGTATCTTTTTGAGCACGAGGTCTCCTTTCCTGAAGACGCGAGGTCAGACCTTTTTGTCAAACACCTTCTTCATTCTTTGTTGATACAACTGACCGTGGCATATAGCCGTGATTCGCTTTTCCTCAATCAGATTGAGTTCGTCGTGCCGACTTTGGCACCATCCAGCTTCTGTTAGCTTAGCTTCAATCAATACCCGGATCGATGGGATCTCTACCTCGATGGGAGCACTGCTTCCATGCCATAAACTAGAGAGAAAGTGGTTGCCCCTGTTAAAGTGTGGACAGATGTACGATAACCGTGAAGAGCAAAGGGTGGCATCTCGTGCCAGTCTTTGTAAGTTACAACCATCTTTTGAACGATCTTCTTGATGTTCTTGTTAGCCGCTTCTACCGCTCCGTTCATCTTGGGTCGGTAGGGAGATGAGTTATGGTGTTCGATCTTGAACTCTGCACACAACTCTTTCATCATCTTATTGTTCAAGTTAGATCCATTATCAGTAATGATCTGGTTTGGAACACTATAACGGCAGATGGGATTATTTTTGATAAATCAGACCACCACCTGTCGGGTTACATTAGCGTACGACGCTGCTTCGACCCACTTAGTGAAGTAATCAATGGCCACCAGGATGAACCGATGTCCGTTTGAAGCCTTAGGTTTAATCATGCCAATCATGTCGATTCCCCATATGGAAAAAGGTCACGGGGAAAAAAGAACTTTGAGATGTGTTAGCGGTACATGGATCTTGTTAGAGTATATCTGACACTTGTGACACTTCCTCATGTACTTGTAGTAGTCGAATTCCATGGTCAACCAGTAGTACCCTGCTCTTAGAATTTTTCTCACCATTGCGTGTCCGTTGACATGAGTGCCAAATGATCCTTCGTGAATTTCTTTTATCAACATGTCTGCTTCTAGTCTGTCTACGCATCGGAGCAAGACCATGTCGAAATTCTGCTTATAGAGTGTATCACCGCTCAGAAAGAAGTTGCTAGCCAGTCTTCTGAGGGTTTTTCTGTCTTTCCTTAGTGCCCCAGGTGGGTACTCTTGTTTCTGAAGGAAGCATTTGATATCATGATACCAAGGTCTGTCGTCTATGACTGCTTCAATCGTGAAGATGTGAGCGGGCCGTTCAAGGCACATTATGTCGATCTTAGGTAAGTCGTTCCATTGACCTACACTAATCATGGAAGAGAGAGTGGCTAAGGCATCAGCCATGCGATTCTCTTCACGAGGGATATGATGAAACTCGATTCTGTTGAAGAAGGGTAGCAACCTTCTTGCATAATCTTTGTAGGAAATCAGTTCTGATTGGTAAGTGTTCCAATCTCCTTTAATCTGATTGATAACCATGGCTGAGTCGCCGTATACATCCAAGTTCTTGATCCTTAAGTCGATCGCTTCTTTGAGACCCATAATACAAGCTTCGTATTCGGCCTCGTTGTTTGTACACTTGAATGTAAGTCTGGCGGTGAAAGGAATGTGGGTACCCTGAGGTGTTATGATGATTGCCCTAATTCCGTTTCCGTAATGATTGACAGCTCCGTCAAAGATTAGTCCCCATTGGGAACCTGGTTCTGGCCCTTCACTGGGTAGTGGTTCATCGCAATCTTTCATTTTTAGATACATGACATCTTCGTCTGGGAAGTCAAACCCGACTGATTCCTGATCTTTAATCGGTTGATGAGCCAAATGATTGGCTAAAATACTCCCTTTGACGGCTTTGTGAGCATGGTATTCGATGTCGTATTTTGATAACAACATCTGCCAACGGGCAATCCTTCCCGTGAGAGCAGGTTTTTCAAAGACATACTTGATTGGATCCCTTTTGGAGATTAACCAAGTAGTGTGACAAATCATGTACTGGCGAAGACGTTTGGCTGCCCAAGCCAAAGCGCAACAAGTTTTCTCAAGCATAGTGTACCGAGTCTCGCAGTCGGTGAATTTCTTGCTCAGATAATAGATGGCAGACTCTTTCCTTTTTGTTTCATCTTATTGGCCAAGTACACAACCCATTGAGTCCTCCAAGACTGTTAGGTAGATTATCAGTGGTCTTCCCTCAACTGGTGGTGATAGAATCGGTGGGTTCAACAGGTTTTCCTCAATACTATCGAAGGCAATTTGGCAGTCCTCTGTCCAAACGCAGTCCTGATTCTTTTTGAGTAATTTGAAAATCGGCGCACATGTCGCGGTCATGAGGAATATGAATCTGGAGATGTAGTTCAAACGTCCCAGGAATCCTCTGACTTGTTTTTCAGTTTTCGGAGAAGGCATTTCTTGAATGGCCTTGACCTTGTCAGGATCAACCTTAATTCCTTTCTGGCTGACGATGAACCCTAAGAGTTTCCCTGAACGGTCACCAAAGGTGCATTTGTTGGGATTCAAGCGGAGTTTGTACTTTCTCAACCGCTTGAATAGTTTTGACAGGTGGGTTACATGCTCCTCTTCTGTCTTTGATTTGGCAATCATGTCATCGACATATACCTCAATTTCCTTATGTAATATGTCATGAAACAGAGTAGCCATGGACCGTTGATAGGTTTCCCCGGCGTTCTTCAAACCGAATGGCATTACCTTGTAACAAAAGGTACCCCATGGGGTAATGAATGAAGTTTTCTATATGTCTTTCGGCGCCATTTTGATTTGATTATAGCCCGAGAATCCATCCATGAAGGAGAAAACTTTAAACTTTGTTGTACTGTCAACCAACATGTCAATGTGTGGTAAAGGAAAGTCGTCCTTTAGACTAGCCTTGTTTAGATCTCTGTAATCGACACACATTCTGACTTTTCCGTCCTTTTTTGGAACGGGTACGATATTGGCTAACCATTGAGGATATTCTGACGTGGCGAGGAAACCCGCGTCAATCTGTTTTTGTACCTCCTCTTTGATTTTGATGGCCATGTCTGGATGAGTCCGTCTCAATCTCTGTTTTACTGGCGGACATTCTGATTTTAATGTTAAATGATGTTCCACGATGCTGGTATCCAACCCTGGCATGTCCTGGTAGGACCAAGCAAACACATCGGGAAATTCTCTGAGAAGCTTTGTCAAACTCTCTTTGGCAGTTGGACTGAGCAGTGCCCCAATCCTGATTTCTTTTTTCTCCTTTTCTGAACCCACGTTGATCATTTCCAACGGCTCTTTGTGAGGTTCAATAGACCTTTCCTCTTGTTTGAGTAGTCGGGAGATCTCTTCTGGAATTTCATCGTCAACTTCTTCTTCAGCCCCAAATACCGGGAACTCAAAGTCGGGAGAAGGCATCGGATCGTATGTTTCAATGGGGTTTAAAACAAGAAATCTGCATGACGTGATGATTTGTGTTTAGAAGAGATAGAGAGAATGCAAGAGTGTGTGCAGTGTAATTTTTTTGAAAAACTGCTTGTTTATTATTATTATTTGTTTTTTAGGACTACCATTTTCTGAGAAAAGCGAAAAGAGAAAACAACAATTAATGCATAAATTATAGAACGACGTTATTTTATTTATGAACAAGTCGATTCTTGAAACTACAGCCCTATAAAACAAAACTCTGTTGCTTTGGGCGAAGCGAAGAGGGATACTTACAGAAAGCGAGCCCTATCAAAACATCCGTTTCACCTGGGCATGGTGAAAGGCTAAAGACGGCAATTACTTTAACTTATGAACAATCTTCGGAACATCGACAGCAACCCATTGGCGGCAAACTCCTCGGTGAATCACAAAGTCTGGTACTTTCCTTGATTTGTCTTCAGAAATGACGCTGATTTCTGGCGGAGTAGGATCATTGGAATCTCCCAGGCAGAGTTGTTGTAGGAGGATTCCTCTATTGTATTTTGCATAGTATTTGTTCTCTCAGGTAAATCTCCCCATCCAGTTGGCTGGATGTCTTCGAACCTGATACGAGAGCTTTTGGGAGCGGTGTACTTGGTCATGTAGTCATATTTTCCACTCGGTTGTCCCAAGGTGTCCCACACTTCTTTGGAACTGAAGAGGTCATCTCTCTCGATGACGTTGACCTTAGGAAAAGCATAGTTGATGATAGGGCTTCCATTCCTCATCCACATCAGAGGGATCTCCCTCATTGATAGTATGGACTGTTTGAGGTACTGGGTGAAGGAAACCTCCACTGTGGAAGAAGTCCTGAATGGGATGAAGACTTTCATCGTTAGCAGCTGTCTGGGTGCAGGTTGCAGAAAAACCAAGACCTTCTTTGTTTTGTTATCAGTAGGAATGACAAGTTGTCCCCATCCTTTTGCATTGTTATTCTCGATTACTTCGAGAGCATCTCTGTATGAGGAAATCGAGGTTCCATTCTCCGATTGATTCTCATTGCTCACCGACAGTGCTTGGAACTGAGTTCCAACAACCTCCTCGGGTTCTACACAAGTAGACGATGATAAGTTACTCACGGGCAAGGCTTGTTCTCCACAGACCGTGACGAGTTGATCATTCTTGACGAACTTCAGTTTTTGGTGCAGCGTCGAAGTGACTGCCCCAGCCTGCTGTATCCAAGGTCTTCCTAATAAACAGCTGTTTGCTGCCCGGACGTCCATGACCTGGAAAGTGATTAGGAAAGTGTGAGGACCAATAGTTATGGGAAGGTCGACTTCGCCGATAACTGCTTTTCGAGATCCGTCAAACGCTTTGACGATGACCTCACTGCCCCTCATCGGGGATCCTTTGAATGATAGTCGCATTAGAGTGGACTTCGGCATAACGTTGATGGCCGATCCTGTCTCTACCAGTACGCTGGCTAAAGCATCATTCTGGCAGTTGACTGTGATATTGAGTGCCATGTTGTGACTTTTACCCCCCCCCGCTCAGGCAAGTCCTCGTCACTGAATCCTAAGTTGTTGCAGGAAGTGATGTTAGAGATGATGCTATCGAACTGTCGTATTGACACATCCTGTTCCACAAAGGCCTACTCTAATACTTTCTGTAGAGCCTCTCTGTGGGCTTCGTAACTGAGTAAAAGTGATAACATAGAGATCTTTGAAGGAGTTTGTAACAGCTGATCAACAATGTTGTATTCACTCCTTTGGATGAGCTTCAATATCTCATCATTGTCTTTCGAAAGGTCAGTATCACTAGATTGACCGACTGGAGGATTGGGAACTTCCGTTTGAGGCTCCTTTTCTTTGGTAGGTTCTCCAACTCCTCGGTTGAAGATTTGACCGCTTTGTGTTACACGACCGATGTCTGCAATATTCACGACGAAGGGTAATGGAATTTCCTTTCCATTCTCAATTATTGTTGCACCGTATTTGTAAGGGATCGCCTTAGCTGTTTCATACGGTAACGGTCCCGGTAGATAGATAACTACAAGAGCCTTCTGATTTTTCTGACTGTCGTAAGTAACTTCAATCAGTTCCTTGCTAAGAACCTTTGATTCATCCAGTAGAGGGATGATGGTACAAACATCCTTGTTCCTCTCAGGGTCAGAGATTACAACCACGTCTCTGATTTGATAAGCGAAGTAGTCTGGCGTCCAGTCAACGGACCCCGAAGCTAGGTTTGGGTGAATCTCTTTGTGATCCAACTGACCTTGGAGAGCTGCCCGCATGAGGTAGCATCCTTGGTTATTCTCCGAGCAGACTCTACAACGTTCATAGTTGTGTGGTGGCACCTGGCCACACCCTCTTTGAATGCACACTGATTTGTTTCCGTAGATCGGACATCCTGACTTTGATGCCGAGTAGGGTTCCCATCAACCACACTGATTTGTTGCGTGTCTTCATCCATATAGATTGGAAGCCACCAGTGGTTTAACAAGTGTTGTAAAGTTCTTTGAACGAGAGCGCACCCTTGGTTACTCTCATAACATACTTTGCAGTTCGGATAATCATGCGAAGTGAGAAAACCAAGTTGGACCTGCCTGGCGTGTAACTCCACCAAGCTGGTATTCATCAGACGAATATCGAATCTTTGAATCATGTTGATCTGATAGGGATTCCTATCATGGTAGTCCTGGATCCATCCTAGATCCATCTGACGCTGGAGGGCCTCTTGTACAAAAGAGCATACCTGTTTGTTTATCGAGCAAGTTAGACAGGAATTATAATCGTGTCGCGGCAGATTATGATACTGGCTTTGCCTCGAGTGCATCGCCACCAAGTTGACATTCATTGCACGGATATCATGGTTCTGAATGATGTTGGAATTCATATAGGTCATGCTGACTCCACGAACTCGATGCTCTTGGATCCATCCGAGATCCAATTATTCCTGTAGAGCTGATTGCACCACAAAACATCCTTGATTGTTTTTAGAGCAGATATCACACTGGTGATAATTATGAGGTGGCACATGGCCATATCCGCTCTGTCTACAATGCTTCTTGACCAAGTTGGCCTTTAACAAGAGTACATCATAAATTTGATAGATGTTGTTAGACTCTCCCTCTATCAAATTGACTGCAGCTTTCCCATGTTGAGGCAGCGGGTTTGTGAGAACATTAGGATTCGTATCCTTGAAAGATAAGACCCCGCTCCTAACAAGCTTTTGCACATTGGATTTGAAACTGGGATAGTTTTCTATGTTATGCCCTGGTCCTCCTTGATGGTAAGGACAAGTCTGGTCCGCTTTGAACAAAAAAGCCAGATTTTCCGGTACTGTAAGAGGAGACTTAGTCTAGACGTGCCCCTTGGCCAGTAATAATGGAAACAATTCTGCATCCAACATGGGTATAGGGTCAAACCCCGGTGGTCGCGTTGTACGGTTATTGTTGTATGGAGGACGAGTCTGCTGAAGAGGCTGTTGTGTCCTTTGCTGATATTATTGTTGATTAGGTTGGCTCTGCACAACCTGAGGTTGATACGTAGAAACCGGCGCAGGGTTAATAGCAGGAGTTATAGCTGCTACTGGTTGATAACGTCGCCTTTGCTTTTCGAGAGAGATATTCCCAATATCCTGCTCTTTCTTCTTAGGGAGAGCACTACCGTATCGTTTTGTACTACTTGATGATCCAGCGTTATTTACTAAACGTCCTTCCTGGATGGCTTCCTCAAGACGAACTCCCATGCCCACCATCTCGGTGAAGTCACTGGGCGCACTGGCGACCATTCTGTCGTAGTAAAATGAGCTTAAGGTCTTTAAGAAGATTTTTGTCATCTCTTTTTCCTCAAGAGGTGGACAAATCTGGGCGGCATTCTCACGCCATCTCTGAGCATACTCCTTAAAGGTTTCCTTGTCCTTTTGTGACATCAATCTGAGTTGATCTCTGTCTGGTGCCATGTCCAAATTGTATTTATATTGTTGAACAAAAGCAGCGCCAAGATCTCTGAATGTGCCGATCGTAGCGTGGTTTAAACCCATGTACCATTTTAATGCGGCACCGGTTAAACTATCGTGAAAGTAGTGAATTAGTAGCTCCTGGTTCTTTGTCTGAGCTGACATTCGCCGAGCGTACATCACTAAATGACTCTGAGGGCAAGAGTTACCCTTGTAATTTTCAAAGTCGGGCACCTGGAATTTGTGTGGAACTTTCACATTGGGGACCAAGCAGAGGTCCACGGCGTCCTTTCCAAATAAGTCCTGACCGCGAAGGGCTTGCAGTTATTTCTGCATCTCCTGGAACTGTTCCTGGAACTCATTCATTCCTCCAAACATGCTGTCGCTTCCACCAAAATGTATCTGGGGAATCTGTCCTTTCGGGACAGTGTGTACCACGGGTGGTGATATAGTCATTATGGCCGAGACTTTCGGTGTCTCCCTAAGTTTGTAACCTTCAGGAGTTATTGTCATGCCCCTGGCATCTTCGCTTTCCCGAAGTTTGTAACCTTCAGGCCCAGCGGTTCTTGCTGCGGTTCCCTGATCCTTAGCAATCGGTGAAACATATCCCTCCGGGATATAGTTAAGTGGCATGCCCCAGGGACGATTTTTCGGCATTTTATACCTAGGATCATACTTCTCCACTATGGGTGTTGATGTGATCTTTGAGATCACAGTCCTTTGTTGTTGCATCTGAGCTTCTACTAGAGCTTGCATGTCGTTATGAAGCTTTCTCAGATCTTCTTTCAGAGTGTCAATCTCTTCTCTCAACTCTCTGTTCTCTTCCTCGAGATCATCCATCTTTTTTTGACGATTGGCCCGAGTATTGTACGAATGAGACAGTTTGATTCTAGAATCAAGACGCAAACGTGAGATTCGTAGGTAAGAAGAATGTGTTTATGAGAATGATGAATGTAATTATTATTAATTATTTTTGTTTATTCAAAGTAAACTTCGACAATTAGATTGCAAATATCAAACACTGGGGAAACCCTGTTGTAGCACCCCAAAATTTGCCTTTTCTTTGCCCTACCTTAACTGCCTTATGTTTCCTTTTCATTTGCATCATTAGGTCATAATTCATAATCAGACATCGCATTGGTTTTCTAAGACATGGGATTAAAGCATCTCTGTGATTCGAGATTTCCCTGAGCAGGGGCGATTTTGTATGTTATCACTTTCAAGTTGAAGCAAGGCTGAATTCTCATCATCGTATGTACCTTCTTACCAAAGTTCATCAAACAGAAATCCCGATTTCAAGTCAAGTGTGGTTGTTCAGTTACGATCCAATTTAGGTGGATGTTTGCCTTAATCTTTGTCAAACCATAAGGAGACTGCTTCAATCACAAGTTTTCGGTATCAGTAGACTTTCTCAACCAGTGTGTACCCAAGGTCAAGTTGTGTGGTGTGGAAGGCATCAGGTCACCAAGTTTTAATTCATGGAGAGTTTGGTTCAATCATCATGATCATGATGGCTCATCAGCTCATTGGTGGTTCATTTGTGGATTTATTTTCCTCAGTATGGATTCAATAATCAACGCAAGGTTTCAATTTGATTCAGATGGTTGTTGCGAGTTGTTCTTGGTAGTTGTGTTATCTGAAGTTTGCGAAAAAAGACAAGATTGAGTTTGAGTTGAAAGCTGAGATTTCCTGACCGTGTTGTTGGAAATATTGATCCATATCCATATCCATATCCATATCCATATCCATTTTCTAAATCCATTTCATCTAATTCCATTTATTTCAGTTATCCATTTCAAATTCAATTAGCCACATCCAATCCATATTTTATAGATATCCACTTTGTTATCCATCCATATAAACCCATTCAATGTCCATAATATCCATAACAATCCATTTTGTTTAATGTCCATAATCCAAGTCCATCAAACCTTATTCCATTATCCATTTTTATTATCCATAATCCATTTTTCCAATTTATAACCAAATCCACATTTTCATACCCAATTTTCAATTTCTAAATTCACCAATTCAATAATCCATTGTCCATTTTTATTTTACAACCATTTCAACAAAATTCAAAAGTACAAAGAAAGATCAAGACCATTGCCATTTTTTTGGGCCCATTAACATGTTACAATAAAAAGGTATCAGAAAAAATAAAAGAAAAAAACTAAGACATCCAAATGCCTTCCAGCTACACAATTCTCCACCACGCCTTGTACTCCCACACACCTACCAACCAGTCTGCTATAACCCGTACGACGATCTTCAGCATTCCACTACACACCATTACCATGCCAGACAAGTCTGCACAAACAAACAGCAACAAATCAAGGACAGTACCATAAACTTAGGGTGCAAGTTTTAATTCTGATTCAAATAAGAGTGAAAGAAAGCTACAAAACGAAAAAAAAGAAACAGAATTCACAGCTCACCTCTAACAGAATTTCATTGTAAAAACTAATTCTTAATTCTTTAAATGTGATCCACTCTTCATCTTTCACCCGTGACCGTGAGCTTGAAATCACGCAACCTGCATCATCTTAATTCTTCAATTTTTCTGCCAATACAAACCGCAATTCACTCCATTCTGCGACTCTCATCAAATTCACACCTCATACACCATTAATCTCAAGAGAGAGTATTCTGCAGAAAAACACACTGTAACTTCAACCTTCATCCTTCCGCACACTTCAGTTCACTTGAAAAACCTGTGTTCAATTTCGAAACCACCTGCATAATTCAGAGCAATAGCTATCTAATTCAAACATCACGCAGCACAACATTCACAATAGTAAGGAGCTCAGATTCACAAAAAGGAAGTAGAATAAGTTCGAGCTGTGCACAGAGTAGAAGAAGAAAAAGGCGGATTAAATCAGAAGCGAGAAAGTGAAGTATGCAAACCTGAAGTCGCAGATTGAAGCGCCATCGGAGCGACTCCGATAGGTACTCTGAATCTATTTCTCTTTTCTGATTGCTTTTGAATTTGTTTATAGAACAATTTGTGGTGTTGAATCACTTGTGATTTGGTGTTGTTGAGTGTGTTGTGAATTTTGGTGCGAATTCTCGCTTTTGCTTCTGTGTCATGTTCGTATCAGCACCTAGTGGAGGAGGACATTGAGAGTGGTGAGATGAGAGGAACATTTATGGAACCACGGTTGGGAGAGTGAACTCCGACGCAACGTTTCTCCGGCGAGATGGTGTTTTCTTGTTGCGGCCATCGTTGAAATGAGAAGAAGTAGGTGCGATGGTGATATTGATGAAAGAAGGAGGAAAGGGTTGAGCAGGAAAGATGAAGGCGGACGATGATGATGATGACAACGCGACGAAGACGGAGGGAGGAGGTTCCCGACAGCGCGTTGTGTTTGAAATCCGGTGATGGTGAAGATGGCGAGGCAAGATCGTGAGAGAAGGGAAACGACAGACGATGTTTCATTTTCCGACGTGGTCTTTTCATGGTTGAACAGAGAGAAAACGGAAGTGAAGGAAGGGTGAGGCGTTGAGAGGGAGATGTCGGTGTTGTTGGTTAGAGGAGAGTGGCGTCGAAGAAGCGGCCGCTGAGGGTAACGGATGAAAGAAACAGGGGATGTAGCCTGAGCTTGTTACCTTCTTTTTAGGTTTCCTTTTAGGTGGTAATATGAATCGGGCCTATGCCCATGTGAACTTTTCTTTTCACACCCACTGGGTTCCTCGCACCCCCTTTTGGTTATGAGTTAGACTATTGGGCCTGCAGACACAAAGGCCCAGCGCCTGATATTTCAACCACACCTCACCAGTATGCTGACTACACCCCCTCTGTTTGTTTGTTTATTTTTTTATATTAATAGTTTAGTTTTTTGATTAATTGTTTGTTTGTTTAATTGAGACATTTAGTTTATTAGATTTTAATTGTGATTAATTTCTAATCCTAGATTTTAATTAGTCTTCTTTTAATTAGAATTTAGAGCTTTAATTAGGTTTTAAATTAAGAATTAACTTGAATTAATTTTAGGTTTAATCTTGATTTTAATTTTCACTTTATTTTTAACTTGGATATTTTTGACTAATTATTTTTCGTGCTTGTTCTGATTAATTCCTGATTAAATACTTGATTTGCCTCTTGCTTGATTTTCTTTTGTGATTGCGATGCTTCGTGTTTACTTGTTAATTACCTTTGTATTCACATGATCCCCTTAGGATTCCTAGCTCGACTTAATTTCTGATTAAGTTCGAGGTAGGAGAGACATTAGGCTCTCAATCCAAGCATGATAACATTAGGTTAGCTCCCTCTTAATCCTGACCTTAGGGCCATTTTGTATGATAACTTGTAGGATTCAGTTCCCTTAGACCTTCTCTGCGTCTCCCTCTTTTCTCTCGCCTCAGTGTGATCGAGATCCCGTTTCCCATAGTTCCGTGAACTACGGACGCTCTGACTTCCTCTCTCTGGATAGATTGAGGATACGTAGGCACGAGATGGGATATCTCGGTGAGCACACTAACAACTAACTCCCCTCTTTTTGTCTCTCGCCTCTGTATGATCGAGATTTGTTAATCGAGACTTGTCAGTCAAACCTTTTTCTCTCACCTCAATGCGATCAAGATCTTTTCATCGACCCGTATGTCGAACTACGACTGCTCTGATTTCCTCTTTCTTGTCCGATTGAGGAAACGTAGGCACAAGACGGCGATGTCTTGGCGAGCAACCTCCCCCCCTTAGTTCGTGTCCGAACTACGTTGACTCTGACTTTCCCGTTCCCAAGGGAATACGTAGGCCTAGGACTCCGAGGACGTCCTATCGAGTCACTTCTTTTTCTTTTCTTCTTCATTTCTTCGTTCCTTTCCGTTCATGTTTCTTCTCCTTTCCAGTAGCAGTGGAGCTCCAGATGATGACACCCTTTGATCGAGACAACAAGCGTGGATCCCATCGAGTACGATGGACGTGTGGGGTGCTAACACCTTCCCTTCGCGTAACCGACCCCCTTACCCATTTCTCTTGGTCGCGAGACCATGCTCTTTCTCTTCCCTCAGGTTTCGCAGTGTTTCCTTTCCCTCTCTTGGGATAAATACACATTGCTGGAGACTCTGTTTCCGCGCCACTTTCGCGTTTGTACCATGGATGCAAATCCTCGGGAGCGACTACTGGCGACTCTGCTGGGGACAGGTTGACCTCTTGCTGGTCCATCCCTTTTTTGCGAGTCAATCCTAGCGCTTGTTTGTTTGTTTTCATTGGGTGTTTATTTGGTGTGATTTATTTTGTTGTATATTACTGTATTGCTGTTTTACTGTTTTTACCGCATTTATTACTTTGCATTTCATTATTATGTTGTACTGTTCTGCTGCTGGATTTTCTGTTCGTAGGGTGGGTTGGATTCATGAGAGAAAAGCCCAATACCCAAGCTTGAGCATACACCTATGATTAGCGTGGAAATTAGTGTGACTTGTTTGGCATTTGGCCAGACTTAGTATACATGAAAACTCCACATCCAGACGAGGTTTCCTTGGTAATGTTCTATCCTGCTCATTTGGGGCAGATGATGGAATATAACCTGGAAAACTGTCGAATCTGGCGACCGTCTCCCGAGGACTCAGCAACACCTCTCCTCCCGACATGTGATAATGGCAGACCAGAAATGGAAAACCCATTACACTTGTCGATCCGAGGACCCAATGCTGGGAACTTACTATAGGATATCCTTTTTGAGGGGAATCAGTTGAGGCCTCCTCAATTGATGATGATGCCAAACCAGAAATGGTGAACGTATAATCATTTCTCAACCTGAGAGCCCGTGATATTGAGGATCCTCGGTTTTCTAGAACCCACATGTGAGAGGGGATGGGTGTTTGCAGGTTTGCAAGTAACCGAAACCTTCAACCTACCTGGTTTTATGGATTTATCATCAGTGTACTGTTATCATCCTGATATTCTGGCAGTTTGAATGGGTCGTTATTCTGGATTTTTGGGTTTCTAATATTTGGGGTCTTATTCAGTCAGCAGAACAACAGTAATTTTGAGCATCATGGAAGCCTTGATCCCATGTCTGTTGCATCTGCATCATCATTTTGCATACATTTTCTTGTATTTCCAAGGGATATTAACTTTGAGACTCGCTGCTGAGCATCCCATCCATTTCTTATGTTTCTTCTAAAAAAAAATTTGTGAATCAAAGCGGAATGATTCCTTGGAAATATTCGGACATGGCATTTGCATTGCATAATCATTTGCATAACATGTGTTCGAGGCTTGGTTATTCTTGTCCTAATCTAGTTTTCTTCAGAACTTCAGACTTAACTGCTCAAGCCACTCAGAAGAATTATGGAGCAAATGCAAGCAGAGATGGCCGCCATGCAAGCTCGCATGGCCCAATTCATGGAATTGATGCAAGGTGTTGCCTAAGGGCAAGAGCAACTGAGGACTCTGGTCTAACCTTTAGTGGCAAGGGTGGATGAAGACGGGGTTCTTCATGGCGGAATCCATAATGGCGTTGCTAGTAACGGTACTCAGGGAGGACCTGCGAGCGTAGAGATCCCTATTCCTGGCGTTGTGATCCCTCCGGGCGGAGGAAAGCAGCTTGTGATTCCTTCTATTATGGGAGGAGGAAGTGTTTGTGCTGTTCATGGTCGTCGTTTCAAAGACCAACAAGATGACGTTTTCTCTATGCCAGGCGGGGATGCTGGTCCTCAGGCCGACAATGATCAAAGGTTCAGATTGATTGAAGAACAACTAAGGGGTGTGGTGAATCAAAATTATGTAGGTATGGATCTGGAGGATTTGGGGCTGGTTCCCGGTGTTGTAATTCCGCACAAATTTTAGGTGCCCACTTTTGAGAAATACAATGGTACCACTTGTCCCAAGACGCATGTCAGGGCATACGCGAGAAAGATGGCCGCGTACTCTAAAGATGAGAAATTGCTGATGCATTTCTTTCAAGACAACCTATCTGGGGCATCCTTAGAATGGTATATCTAATTGGAGAGATGCCATGTCCGTAATTGGAGGGAGCTGGTGGAGGCCTTTATCAAGCACTACCAATATAATACTGATATGGCTCCCAATCAGACCCAGCTACAGAATATGTCTCAAAAGAGCAATGAAAGCTTTAGAGAGTACGCCCAGAAGTGGCGTGAATTGGCTTCCCGAGTTCAACCTCCGATGTTGGAAAGAGAGCTCGTTGATATGTTCATGGATACGCTTCAGGGGCATTATTATGAGAAATTGGTTGGATGTTTGACAGCTGGATTTTCAGGTCTTGTATTGGCAGGAGAAAGAGTCGAAAATGGCATCAAAACGGGAAAGATTCGAATTGCTGCTGAAGATGCAAAGAAACCTTATGCTGGGTCCTTCAAGGGAAAGGAAGGAGAAGCTAGTGTTGTGTATATTCCTCCTGTTGTTCAACGGTCTATTCAGTATCAGCGACCATATGCTCCTCAGCAACAGAGACAACAAAGATCATGAAGGCCTGCGAGAAGGTTCGATCCACTCCCTATTCCTCACAGTGATGTTCTTGCCCGTCTACTTGAGAGTTCTCTGGTTGAACTAAGGGATGCCAAGCTTGTCCCTGACCCCCTTCCTCCTGATTATGATTTGGATGCTAGATGCGAGTATCACTCAGACACACCAGGTCATTCCGTTGAAAATTGCAACGTGTTCAAGCACAAGGTGCAGGACCTGGTGGACTCAGAGATCATTGCATTCACTGAAGATGATATGTACATCAATTGAAGCCTCCTGTTTCAAGTGAGCACTCAGTTTGCAAGGACGTCCAGACAGAATCAGGCCTCCTCAGCGATGGCGATATTCAGTTTCTTTACTGCATTTTCATTTGTAGTTTTTCATTTCTTGTTAAAGCATTGTATGCCTAAAAAACTTGTTTGTGTTCTGAATGATGTTTTAATGCAATGAATGTGTCGTTCTTGAAGTATTTTACCTTTATACAATCATATCATGTTTATATGCACTGCAATACCAACTTTCTTGTTTTAAACTCTTGAGGGAGGATGATGAGGTAAAAACGCAAAATCTTCGGTTGTGTGCTTTTGGATAAAACCCTGTTGAGGATGTACAGGCATTGCTTCAAATCCCTAAACACTGGAGATATAAGGGAGATAGACCCTCGTCAACCCCTTTGAGCCTTGAAGTAGGAGTTTTTTTCCAAAAGAAAAACCCTCACATTTAACCAGGGGCAGGGTAGTTGTCAATAATTTGACCGAGCGCCCAAATTTCAAAAGGAATGTGCATCTGAGGATCCATTCCCTCTCTTCCCTCACACACCAGGAGATCGAGGGACGTGAAACCACAATGGTTATCCCTCATCGACCAAGTAATGAGGCAGTCACAATCCTTTTAAACAAGTTAGACAACCAGTGTCACACGATTTGTTAAAAAAAGGGAAGAAAGAAAAAAAAAGAAAAGCCTGCTAAATCGACAACTTGAAAACAAATGACTTAGGCAAAAGTTAGGGCATCCCGCTGGACTTCAAGATTGAAAGATTCAAAAGAGAATCAGTCCAGGCAAAATCAGGGAAATAAAAAAGCAAAAATGAAAAAAGAAATGATCAAGAGAAAATCCTTGATAAAGAACAAGTCGTGTGATCGTAAAACACTGAAGACAAAAGGGGTGACTGTCATTTCAAAAACCTTGTGGGTTCCTTAACTGTCACTCGTCATGGAATCCTTTAGGAAGATGAGCGCTTGTGCCAAGTTAACTGAGCGTAGGACTGGAGAACATCAAGGAGAATGGGTGGTACAAACAAATTTTGAGCCATAAATCCTTTTTTCTAAAACCGTGAACCAGGCCACGTTACAACCCTTAAAAATCCTAATTGAAACAGGGTTTATTCTGAAGGCGTACTTTAACGAGATGGCATTCCTGACTCCCATGAGTCGTGCTAATAAAGTATTTTTGTTGGTATTGCATGTGCGTATTGTTTTCCATTCAAAAATAAATGTCGTAACTAGTGACTCATTCACAGGGTTTTACGACATATCTTCAATAAAAACTTCAAGGTTAACATGTTTGTTGCATTAGAATTATCATTCTCATAATAAACTTGTTCTGCTTGCATACATGTGCCTAAGCATCAATGAAGCTTACACAATGAACATCAGTCGAGAAACTTGATCCTGCCAAGTTGGGATGCTTGAAAATTATGAAGGACAGTCATATCAAGGGGCATGTCGCCAAGAAACTCAGCGCAGAGTGGGTTCTCCCTAGTAAGTCGTGTTAAGATGTAGCTAATCTAGGGCAGTCACGTCGAGAAATCTCTCCGAAGTTCAGTTATTCTGGGGCATTCATTCTAAGATTAGGGGCAAAGTCACTTCAAAGCTCATATTGAGGCAGACCATCTCTAGAGCATGAGAAGTTGTCCTCTCCAGAAGACGGTTAATCATAAGCACCTCTTCAAGGTTCAAAATACTGAAGCAGAGTATTTCAAGTCATTTTAAGTCCTCTCGAGGCAAATTTCTTCAAAGATCATACAGTCTGGGGCAGTTACGTCGAGATCCGATAAATCTCTCCAAAAGTTTGAAGACCGTGGGGCAGTGTGAACGCCCGGTCTTCTGTGAAATCCTTTTGAGATGAGTTCTCCCATTAGACCCTGTGGTTTGGGTCAAGTCAGGAAGGAACCGTTGTTCACTCTTGATGATCAGTATGCAGTGATCAGAAGAAACTTGAAGTACTAAGTCTCTCCCCCAGCAAAGAGCCAGAAGGTATCCTTCCAGCGAGGTGTTGGAATTGATATTTTTCCCCAAGCAGAGGGTCGTCCTCAAATCGAAAAGGGTTCTTTGTGAAGATTTCTTACCCCCAGCAGTATAGGTGGATTCCTCATTCTCAGCAGGGTAAGACGATGGAATATTTTCAAGCAGTTTGAAGACGGTGAGAAGTCAGAGTATTTCTCTTCCTCAAAAGTCAGAGTCCAATAGTTATTGGCATTCTCCGCAAGTCAAAGTCCAATGGTTATTGGCATTCTCGGCATTTCAAAGTCTAATCTTTATTGGCATCTCCCCAACAGAGATTGCAATTCAGCTTGCAGTTTCCCGACAGAGTTTGCATCACCAGTAGTTATTAGTGGTACAATTGGTTATCTCCCCACGGGAGATCAAATATTGGTGATCCCTTCCTCAGTGAAGTCTGCTTGTTCTATTCTGCGCATTCCATGGTGGAGTGTCCTCTCATTCTTGCATGTAGTAATCATCATTGCATTGCATCCTCAAACGCGTAGCATTTCCATTTCGTATGGAGCATTACGCCATAGAAAGAAAATTCAAACATATGCATGCAGAGCATAAGCCAGATTTGGTACCTTGTGTGAAAGCCCAGATCAACCCTCAATCAAAACAGTGATCCCAACCTCAGAGTTGACGCTTATTTTGTCCAACCTCAGAGTTGTCGCCTTTCTCCAACCTCAGAGTTGTCGTACATCTCTTTCTTCCCCAACCTCAGAGTTGACACCCTCCTTTACCAACTTCAAAGTTGTCGTGGTTCTTTTCTTGACCTCAGAGTTAATGAAATATCCTTTCCCTTTTACCAACTTCAAAGTTGTCATGTACCTTTTCTCAACCTCAGAGTTGATGAATATTCCCCTTTCTTCTCCAACCTCAGAGTTGTTGCATATCCTTTTTCGACCTCAGAGTTGATGAACAACCCATTCCTCCCCAACTTCAAAGTTGTCGTATACCTTTTTACCAATCTCAGAGTTGATGAATATCCTTTTCTTCCCCAACTTCAAAGTTGTTGTTAACCTTTTCTCGACCTCAGAGTTGATGAATATCCTTTTCTTCCCCAACTTCAAAGTTGTTGTTAACCTTTTCTCGACCTCAGAGTTGATGAATATACATTCCTCCCCAACTTCAAAGTTGTCGTATATCTTTGATCTCCAACCTCAGAGTTGATGCCTTTTCTCCCCCAACCTCCGAGTTGACGCCCTTTTTCTCCAATAGCAGAGTTGTCATACATATTTTTCCCCAACCTCAGAGTTGTCGTATATTTCCTTTCCAACCTCAGAGTTGACGCCCTTCCTCCCCAACCTCAGAGTTGTCGTATATTTCCTTTCCAACCTCAGAGTTGACGCCCTTCCTCCCTAACCTCAGAGTTGACGTCCGTTTGTCCAACCTCAGAGTTGACGCCTCTTTCCCCAACCTCAGAGTTGACGTCCGTTTGTCCAACCTCAGAGTTGACTCCCCTTTTTTACAAACCTCAGAGTTTTCGTATATTGTGGCATGTCTCCAACCTCAGTGTTGACCAATTCCTTTCTTCCAGCCTCAGAGTTGAAATCAATGTTTTTATCTCCGGTCTCAAAATCGATGTCTACCTTTTTACCAACCTCAGAGTTGACGTACATCCTTCTTCTAACCACAGAGTTGAAGTTATGGTTTTTTCTCAACCTCAGAGTTGATTTCTACCTTTTCCTCAACCTCAGTGTTGGTGTTTACTCCAATTTTCTTTTCAATCTCAGAGCTGATGCCATTTTTCCTCAACCTCAGAGTTGATGGTCTACCTTCTTATCCCCAGCGGAGTCATCTTTGTAGGTCCGTTGATTCTACAAACCTCCGGTTGTAAGTCCACATTCGGCTGGCAATCACTATGTCTTTTCTCTCCCCACAGTTTGCAAATTTCCGGTTTCTTTTGATATTCAATCTCCGTGTACCTTGAATGTCTGAAAGTCATTGCTATCACCCTTTCAGGTCCAAGTCGATTGAATAGGGGCAGCTGTAGCACCCCAAAATTTGCCTTTTCTTTGCCCTACCTTAACTGCCTTATGTTTCCTTTTCATTTGCATCATTAGGTCATAATTCATAATCAGACATCGCATTGGTTTTCTAAGACATAGGATTAAAGCATCTCTATGATTCGAGATTTCCCTGAGCAGGGGCGATTTTGTATGTTATCACTTTCAAGTTGAAGCAAGGCTGAATTCTCATCATCGTGTGTACCTTCTTACCAAAGTTCATCAAACAGAAATCCTGATTTCAAGTCAAGTGTGGTTGTTCAGTTACGATCCAATTTAGGTGGATGTTTGACTTAATCTTTGTCAAACCATAAGGAGACTGCTTCAATCACAGGTTTTCGGTATCAGTAGACTTTCTCAACCAGTGTGTACCCAAGGTCAAGTTGTGTGGTGTGGAAGGCATTAGGTCACCAAGTTTTAATTCATGGAGAGTTTGGTTCAATCATCATGATCATGATGGCTCATCAGTTTATTGGTGGTTCATTTGTGGATTTATTTTCCTCAGTATGGATTCAATAATCAACGCAAGGTTTCAATTTGATTCAGATGGTTGTTGCGAGTTGTTCTTGTTAGTTGTGTTATATGAAGTTTGCGGAAAAAGACAAGATTGAGTTTGAGTTGAAAGCTGAGATTTCCTTACCGTGTTGTTGGAAATATTGATCCATATCCATATCCATATCCATATCCATTTCCATATCCATATCCATATCCATATCCATATCCATATCCATATCCATATCCATTTTCTAAATCCATTTCATCTAATTCCATTTATTTCAGTTATCCATTTCAAATTCAATTAGCCACATCCAATCCATATTTTATAGATATCCACTTTGTTATCCATCCATATAAACCCATTCAATGTCCATAATATCCATAACAATCCATTTTGTTTAATGTCCATAATCCAAGTCCATCAAACCTTATTCCATTATCCATTTTTATTATCCATAATCCATTTTTCCAATTTATAACCAAATCCACATTTTCATACCCAATTTTCAATTTCTAAATTCACCAATTCAATAATCCATTGTCCATTTTTATTTTACAACCATTTCAACAAAATTCAAAAGTACAAAGAAAGATCAAGACCATTGCCATTTTTTTTGGGCCCATTAACATGTTACAATAAAAAGGTATTAGAAAAAATAAAAGAAAAAAACTAAGACATCCAAATGCCTTCCAGCTACACAATTCTCCACCATGCCTTGTACTCCCACACACCTACCAACCAGTCTGCTATAACCCGTACGACGATCTTTAGCATTCCACTACACACCATTACCACGCCAGACAAGCCTGCACAAACAAATAGCAACAAATCAAGGACAGTACCATAAACTTAGGTTGCAAGTTTTAATTCTGATTCAAATAAGAGGGACAGAAAGCTACAAAACGAAAAAAAAAGAAACAGAATTCACAGCTCACCTCTAACAGAATTTCATTGAAAAAAACCAATTCTTGATTCTTCGAATGTGATCCACTCTTCATCTTTCACCCGTGACCGTGAGCTTGAAATCACGCAACCTGCATCATCCTCATTCTTCAATTTTTCTGCCAATATAAACCGCAATTCACTCCATTCTGCGACTCTCATCAAATTCACACCTCATACACCATTAATCTCAAGAGAGAGTATTCTGCAGAAAAACACACTGTAACTTCAACCTTCATCCTTCCGCACACTTCAGTTCACTTGAAAAACCAGTGTTCAATTTCGAAACCACCTGCATAATTCAGAGTAACAGCTATCTAATTCAAACATCACGCATCACAACATTCACAACAGTAAGGAGTTCAGTTTCACAAAAAGGAAGTAGAATAAGTTCGAGTTGTGCACAGAGTAGAAGAAGAAAAAGGCGGATTAAATCAGAAGTGAAAAAGTGAAGTATGCAAACCTGAAGTCGCAGATTGAAGCGCCATCGGACCGACTCCGATAGGTACTCTGAATCTATTTCTCTTTTCTAATTGCTTTTGAATTTGTTTATGGAATAATTTGTGGTGTTGAATCACTTGTGATTTGGTGTTGTTGAGTGTGTTGTGAATTTTGGTGCGAATTCTCACTTTTGCTTCTGTGTCATGTTCGTATTAGCGCCTAGTGGAGGAGGACGTTGAGAGTGGTGAGATGAGAGGAACATTTATGGAACCACGGTTGGGAGAGTGAACTCCGACGCAATGTTTCTCCGGCGAGATGGTGTTTTCTTGTTGCGGCCATCGTTGAAATGAGAAGAAGTAGGTGCGATGGCGATGTTGGTGAAAGAAGGAGGAAAGGCTTGAGTAGGAAAGATGAAGGCAGACGATGATGATGATGACAACGCGACGAAGACGGAGGGAGGGGGTTCCCGGCAGCGCGTTGTGTTTGAAATCCGGTGATGGTGAAGATGGCGAGGCAAGATCGTGAGAGAAGGGAAACGGCAGACGATGTTTCATTTTCCGACGTGGTCTTTTCATGGTTGAACAGAGAGAAAACAGAAGTGAAGGAAGGGTGAGGCGTTGAGAGGGAGATGTCGGTGTTGTTGGAGAGAGGAGAGTGGCGTCGAAGAAGCGGCCGCTGAGGGTAATGGATGAAGGAAACAGGGGATGTAGCCTGAGCTTGTTACCTTCTTTTTAGGTTTCCTTTTAGGTGGTAATACGAACTGGGCCTGGGCCCAGGTGAACTTTTCTTTTCACACCCACCGGGTTCCTCGCACCCCCTTTTGGTTATGAGTGAGACTATTGGGCCTGCAGACACAAAGGCCCAGCGCCTGATATTTCAACCACACCTCACCAGTATGCTGACTACACCCCCTCTGTTTGTTTATTTATTTTTTTTATTAATAGTTTAGTTTATTAATTAATTGTTTGTTTATTTAATTGAGACATTTAGTTTATTAGATTTTAATTGTGATTAATTTCTAATCCTAGATTTTAATTAGTCTTCTTTTAATTAGAATTTAGAGCTTTAATTAGGTTTTAAATTAAGAATTAACTTGAATTAATTTTAGGTTTAATCTTGATTTTAATTTGCACTTTATTTTTAACTTTGATATTTTTGACTAATTGTTTTTCGTGCTTGTTCTGATTAATTCCTGATTAAATACTTGATTTGCCTCTTGCTTGATTTTCTTTTGTGATTGCGATGCTTCGTGTTTACTTGTTGATTACCTTTGTATTCACATGATCCCCTTAGGATTCCTAGCTCGACTTAATTTCTGATTAAGCTCGAGGTAGGAGAGACATTAGGCTCTCAATCCAAGCATGATAACATTAGGTTAGCTCTCTCTTAATCCTGACCTTAGGACCATTTTGTATGATAACTTGTAGGATTCAGTTCCCTTAGACCTTCCGTGCGTCTCCCCATTTTCTCTCGCCTCAGTGTGATCGAGATCCCGTTTCCCGTAGTACCGTGAACTACGGACACTCTGACTTCCTCTCTCTGGATAGATTGAAAATACGTAGGCACGAGATGCGATATCTCGGCGAGCACACTAACAACTAACTCCCCTCTTTTTGTCTCTCGCCTCTGTGTGATCGAGATTTGTTAATTGTCAGTCAAACCTTTTTCTCTCGCCTTAATGCGATCGAGATCTTTTCATCGACCCGTAGGTCAAACTACGACTGCTCTGATTTCCTCTTTCTCGTCCGATTGAGGATACGTAGGCACAAGACGATGATGTCTTGGCGAGCAACCTCCCCCCTTAGCTCGTGCCCGAACTACGTTGACTCTGACTTTCCCGTTCCCGAGGGAATACGTAGGCCTAGGACTCCGAGGACGTCCTATAGAGTCACTTTTTTTCTTTTCTTCTTCGTTTCTTCGTTCCTTTCCGTTCCTGTTTCTTCTCCTTTCCAGTAGCAGTGGAGCTCCAGATGACGACACCCTTTGATCGAGACAACAAGCGTGGATCCCATCGAGTACGATGGACGTGTGGGGTGCTAACACCTTCCCTTCGCGTAACTGACTCCCTTACCCGTTTCTCTTGGTCGCGAGACCATTCTCTTTCTCCTCCCTCAGGTTTCGCAGTGTTTCCTTTCCCTCTCTTGGGATAAATACACATTGCTGACGACTCTGTTTCCGCGCCACTTTCGCGTTTGTACCATGGATGCAAATCCTCAAGAGCGACGCCTATTTTATTGAATTCAAAGGATTGCCGAAATGGAAATACAGTAGATTACAAAGTGCTGGAAAAGTAAATCTAAACTAATGGATCCTGAGTCCTCTCTGAAGAGAGCTCAGGTGGTGGTTCGGGTGCTTTCCTTTTCTTTGACCGGGGCTCCTGGGCCGTTGTCAGGTTGTCATTCCTTTGCCAAGTGAAAGGAGCGAGTAAATTCCTTTGTTCATCTTGATTTTCTACAGCATGTTGCTCTAAAATCTCAATCAGAGCATCCTTTTCTCTTAACAGTTGTTGTATTTTCTTGTACTCCACATTGAGAATACAGTACTTGTTCCTCCAAGACCTCTTCTCCTGCTGAACTTTGCTGAGAGTAACCTGAAGTTTTTCCGTCTCAGACATGAAATAAAGGGCAGAGTCCCTTAATGGAAGAACTTCCTAACGAGGGTAAGGCATCCTCATCTTGAGAGCTCTAGTTTGTACCCAGTGGAGATATGGCTCCATCGAGACACAATCTAGTTTTCCTAGAGACTCTCGTCCTTTCCTATGAATGTGTTTCCAAGCATGCACTATTTCCATCTTTAGTGCCCTGTCATTTTCTCCTTCCTTGAAGAAAAGACCTTCCAGATGAGCATTCCATGAGACGTGCCTCATTGGGTATCCAAATTGACGACGAACGAGAATTGGATGATAGTTGATTCCCCCCTTAGTTTCTATAAGGGGTACATTTGGGAAATTTCCACAATGGTCAATGATCCTGATCCCGTCGTAGATTCGATTGTACCAATCGATGTCAGAGTTGGTAAGAGACATGATTCTCTGCGACCAACATAAAGTATTCTTTTGATCCCAAAATGCAGCATACTTGGGCAAATGGGAAGTGAACCATTTGTATAGCAGGGGTACACAGCACGTGATCATTCCCCCGCTGTATAAATTACTTAAGTGTACCGAATGATACGCATCTACGAGTAAGGTCGGTACGGGGTTTCCGCTCGGGAAAATCCTAATGGCGTTGATATCTACAAAGTTATCGATGTTGGGAAACAAAAATAACCCGTAGGTGAGCAAAACAAAGATGCTCTCGAAAGCAGCCACATTCCCTATACTAGCAAAGTATAGAGCCTTCTTTGTCAAGAATTGGGCTGGAAAACCCTGGATTCCACCCTTAGTGGTCATGTGAGTCCTGACTTCTGACTCGTCCAAATAAATTGCTCCTGCCATGGTCTGATCCTTTGGAATTTCTTCCAGTCCAGAAAAGGGAGCTTGATTAGTAATATGTAAACCAGTCAAGTGAGAATACTCTTCCAGCGTTGGTGCAAGCTGATAATCCGGGAATGTGAAACAGTGATAAACCGGATCGTAGAACTGTATTAACGTGGACAGGATTCCTTCGATTACGTGAACCCTTAACAAGGACAGCAGTCCTCCATACTTGGCTCTGAAAGCCTCGTGGTTGGTGATCATTCTCGCCAAACCTCTCAAATCCTCTAACTTTGGAACCTTGAAGGTGTACTTATGAGTTTTCCTTCTACCGAAATCCATTAGCGCAATCTTCTTTCTCTGACATTTGCAATCATTGTCTTAGTTTAATTTGAAAAAGAGAGACTAGAAGAGAAGATTTTTCTTTGTTTTGATGTTTTTTAAATGAATGCATGAATACAACACACAAAAACATAGAAAAAACATGGGGTCAAAGGGTCGGTGTCATGAAGTCAAGGCTCTACCCCCCCCCCCCCCAAAGGTTTATACTGGTGATTTTTTGTACCTGTCCGCAAAATCATTGACCCCTCTGGGATAACAACAGCAAGCGGATCGCCAGCGAGCTGATGTATCCTAGAGTGATCTCCGATGAGGGTAGTATTGCGTGACAACTATTTATGATAGCTTCCGCACTACAAAAATGGCTTAAGTCTACTAAAAACCTCAGCTTCTCAGATAACCCAGTCGACCACACTACTTTCAACAACTGAAGTCGTATAGGCAATGTATCTGCAAAGGGAGTCTCCACTGAGTTTGATGGTCGATCGGGGGCTCTTAACTGGAATTCACTCCCAATAAGATTACCCGCATTGCCATCACCTATCTTAGGTGTATACTCAATCTTTCCACATGTGGCATCACACACATTCTCATTAACAGAAAAATAAACACAGATATCAATTAGGAAAAGAAGTATATATATTTGTCTTAATCATCCTAGACCTCTAGTCTTATGATTCTATACAGACAATGACTCCCTAGTAGAGTCGCCATTTCTGTGACAGTTTTCAGACATACAGTTTTAACCAGAGGGATAAGAGGGACAGGATGCCCTGCGGGGCCCCACTGTGGGCGCCATTTTTCTGTGGCGGCCACCGCCATGAAAATGGGTTGTCCAAGGTTTTCACCCTAAATTGTAAGAAAGAAAGACGGGCCCCAGGGTGGGCGCCATTTTCTGTAGTGAGCGATTTTGGACGTGGTTCTTAAGCACTGTCGCTCTGGGGTACTACAGGTCGATTCATTTTTTATCCTATTAAGCTGACTAAGGAAGGGAAATAGATGTCTCCAATTAACCCTACTTGCATACTGAGTATAAACAGATGACTGTTGCTTTACAGACGCGGTTTAGAATGTGGGCCTCTCTCTGCTTCTTTTGTTAAGAATGAAATGACGGGACTATGCTATTGGTAGGATGTTAGGATTGATGCTTTTCGGTTGATGTATGAAGGTACGGGATTTTGGGGTTTTGATTAGTGTGCTCGCTAAGATTTTTCAATCTTATGCCTACGTGTTCCCGTTTAACGAAACAGGGAAATCAGAGCGATCGTAGTTCCTCCTATTCCATGGGAGGAAAAAAAGGTTGGGTGTTACACTCTATTAGAGGCCCAATGATTTTTAAAGAATTGGGCTTATAACACGAGGGTAGGCCCAAAGGGTTTGATTTTTCAACTGGCGGTCGCGCCGAGGTTTTCTTTTAACGCAAAGGGACTTATACAGTCTGAGGCCCAAAATTGTTTTGGTTAAAAGGGGATTGGGTCTTACACTCTATTAGAGGCCCATAGTGTTTGAACAAGTTTGATGAGGGTTGAATTAATCAAAAACCCTAATTTGTTTCCAAAATGTATTTTAATTGAATAAAAATTCAATTAAAATGATCAAAATTGTTAAACATGTGGAAAACAAATTGTGATCTTGGATTAATGTTTCAAAAATCAGGTTTTTGATCCACAAAATGATTGGAAATCACTAAAATTTGAAAAATCAAGAAAGAGAAAATATTTTAAATGTAAAAAATAATTAAAATATTAATTCTTTACAAAAATATCAAGTATATGAAATAAATAATATTTTTTGGATTTTTTGGGAAAATAAAATATTTTAACATTTTTGTGAATTATTAAAAAAGGAATCAACTCAAAATCATTAAAACTCAGAGAGAAATTAATTTTTGAATCAATTAAATAAAATCACAAAATTCAAATATTCAAATTTTCAAAAAAAGGCACCAAGAACAAGGGCAAGAACACACGCCACCCTCTACTTCTGCAGATTTGCATTTTTTATCCAATCTCACTGAATACTTGATTATATCATGCAATCTATATATCAATCTACTCGTTTCAACCTCACGATCATGTCTATGGTCTTTAATTTCATTTATTTTAAACATGGAATAAGAAATAAAAAAGAAACCTCAAGAACCCTAAAATTTGCATGAAGGTTCAGAAATTCCATACACGATTCAAACAATGTAATTGATTGAGGGAAAACACTCCATGCATGATTATGAACATATGGCCAAATTATTGTGCAACAAAAAATGCATGGATCATAGAGTTAGAAGAGCTCATGCTTACCTCTTGCAGCTGGTGATCGTGTTTTGTGTTAGAGGTGTTATAGCTTGGTTCCAAGGTTATGGATAGCTTCCCTAGGTGCTATGGAGTGTGTCTGGGTGCTTAGAGTGGATTGAATTGAGCTGGAACTTGATTTGGCACCTCAACTGCAAATCTGTCAAAGGCTTGAGCAGTTGGCTGGTGATTTTGTGATTTTGTTGTTCCAGATGTTATGTGAGTGTTTGTATCACTTCTATATGATGTTTATGAGGGGTGTGTGTGTGATTGGTTTGGTTGGAATAACTCTCAAACTCAAAACCCGATAGTGACTTGCTTTGGAAGGCAATTTTGGAGTGAAGAAGGAGATTTTGAGGAAAGCATCTGTTTGATGGCTTTGGTGTACTTAAACTGATCACAAATGAGCTCTATTTATAATAGAGCAAGTTTGTTTTGCAAGGAATAGTGAATGGCAACTGCTGCATAGGTTTGGCCAATGTTGAGCAATGAGAATCCAAGTCTCCTCTAGTCATTGACTAGAGGTTAGGGCACAGGCTGCTGGTTCCCTTGGTCTTGGATAAGTCTTAACTGAATTCAGTTTGAAATGGCTCAGTCCATGCCACCTTGGTGTATGCATTGAATGCTCCAATCCAAAATTGGAGTCTTGTCCCTCTTTTAGGTATTTCTAGGGTTAGCATGCTATTTTTGGTTCCAAAGACTTGGGAGGCTTGGGATCCGAGTTGGTTCCTCCTTGGTCCCCCCTTGAGGTGTTCAGATGGATAGAGTTGCTTGCCCTTTGAAAAATTTGAGTAAATCGAGCAAAACTCCAAAATCTGCCTCGCCATGACAGTTTGCAGCAAGGCATATTGGCATTGTCATATCTCATGGCTCAAGTGGACTTTGATGGAGTTCTTGGCTATTTTGGAAAGCCCTCATATGATACAACAACTGTTTGATCATAATTGGTTTTGATACTTTTTGGATCCAAGTGAAAAATGCCCCTACATTTGGAAAAAAGTAAGACTGATTCTGACTTAGTGAAAATTTCACTAAGTGTTGGAAAAAAGTGACATTTTCACTTTTTGTCAATTTGATCATTCCATAACTCAAAATCCATGAGGAATTGGAATGAGTTGTAGTTGAAGCTTTTGTAGAGGGCCATGAGAGCTACAAATCCATCTTTGAATGGGGAAAAATGGCCTTGGGGTTTAGGAGTTATGATCCTCCAAAGTTGGTACCCTAGCCACTTTGTTCCATAACACAGAAAAAATTATAAGTTTTTTATGGTTTCCCCTTTTTCAAGTTATCCCACTTTTCTTAATTTTTCTTGATGAATGATGATTCCAATCACACATTAACATCATCTTAGGGTCAAAGAACCATAATTGTGAAAAATCTCAAAAAGTCAAAGTTGACTTTTGTGCACAGTTGACTTTTTATCAGATGAATTCCAAACTGTGCGATCCTCTATGAAATCAAGTCCTTGACCTAAATCAAACTTGATGTATTGACTTCATAGGTGTTATAGGGTGTATTGAATCATGTCCCAAGGTTTGGGAACATGCCTTGGTCAAAAGTCAAAGGTACAGTTGACTTTTCCTGCGAAACCCTAACTGTGGTTCTGATGAACTTGAAACTTGGGAATCAAGCTTCTTGGATCAACCCATTGTTGTAAATGGATCAATGTGGTTTATTAGAGACCCTCAAATCCTCCTTTGAGGCCTTGGCTCATGTTTTGTCCCAAAAGTCAACTTTGGGGTGAATTAGGTCAAGAAACCCTAATTCCCTATTTTTTATGAATGCATCCCCTGAGGCAAAATTGACTTCATAATTGGGTTCATGATGTCCCATGGAGCACCTTAGGTTATGCTTTGAAGCATTGGCTCATGCCCAGAGGAAAACTTCCATCTGGAGGCCCTGGTTAACCAAAACCCTAATTTGGTGACACTGGCGATCCTGAGGCTTGATCCACTTAGAAGGGAGCAGCCTTGTGCTTAATCCTTGAGTCCTCTTGATCCATTGTGGATGTTTGAGAGGTTAGACAAGTTGAAGATCATGTCATTCCTTGATTGATCCTTTGTCTAAGAACTCTTAGAGGGCCTGAACCCTACATTTGATTGTAGTGGATGCTCACCCATCTTTGGGGAGATTGATGAGTATGAAAGTTCATCCATATTGTGATGATGATTTGCACAATGATGGGAATCTTAGTGGTCAAAATTTGGGGTATGATAAGTCGTATAGGCAATTTATCTACAAAGGGAGTCTCCACTGAGTTTGATGGTCGATCGGGGGCTCTTAACTGGAATTCACTCCCAGCAAGATTACCCGCATTGCCATCATCTATCTTAGGTGTATACTCAATCTTTCCACATGCGGCATCACACACATTCCCATTGGCAGAAAAATAAACACAGATATCAATTAGGAAAAGTAGTATATATATTTGTCTTAATCATCCTAGACCTCTAGTCTTATGATCCTATACAGACAATGACTCCCCAGGAGAGCTTTCATTTCTGTGATGCGAATTTAGGGTTTCCTCCCTTAGGAAAGCAAGCAAGAATATCTCCCACTGTGGTCGCCTTTCTGTTGTGGCACTTTTTAAGGTTTCTACCTAAGAGATGGGAAGAGATATGATGTAAATTCCTCAGCAGAGTCGCCATTTTTTCTGTAGCGAGAGTTTTTGCGTGGTTGCGAAGCACTATCGCTTTGGGGTACTACAGTTCGATTCATTTTTTATCCTATTGAAGCTGATGAAGGAAGGGAAATAGATGTCTCCAATTAACCCTGCTTGCATACTGAGTTTGAACAGATGACTGTTGGTTTACAGATGCTATAAAGATGGTGGGTCTCTCTTAGGTTATTTTGTTAAAAAACAGTGTCTAGGCTATTGGTAGGATGTTAGGATTGATGCTTTTTGATTGATGTATGAAGGTACGACATTTTGGGTTTTTGATTAGTATGCTCGCTAAGATTTTTCAATCTTATGCCTACGTATTCCCGTTTAACGAAACAGGGAAATCAGAGCGATCGTAGTTCATCCTATTCTAGGGGAGGAAAAAAAAGGTTGTTTTGGTGTCTTGTTCAAAGCCCAAGACGTGAAGCTAAATGTGGTTTGTATCTTGTTCAAAGCCCAAGATATGAAGCTGAAGGGTCTATTTGTATCTTGTTTGAAGCCCAAGATGTGAAGCTGAAGGGTTTAGTTGTATCTTGTTCGAAGCCCAAGATGTGAAGCTGAAGAGTTTTGACTTTAGAGAGAATTTATCATCTCTAAAGGGGGATATTTTGTTTGTTTGTCATAACTGTTGGGTGACTGATGATAAAGGAGAATTACTTTAATTGGAATGTGTGAATCCAGCAATGCCATAATTTCCTTTATAGGGGATTTTTAACCTGAAGGAGAAGACTTTAACTCAGTTTAGAGTAATGCCATCTTTCCTTAGGAATTTCTCATGCTAAAAGAGGGACAGTGGCGTGGATGTAAATAATCCAGAGGCTTGCCACTTACAGCAATTAGATGAAGGAGTTGTTGACGTTTGTATACTGTGAGCAAGGCACAGATTTTGATGCTAAAAGGTTGATTGACTCAACCGGGGTTTTCTTATACAAAGCCTAAGAGGAGGCTATTGACCCAACAAGAGGGTGTTTTTATGTGTCTCGTACGAAGCCCAAGAGAGGGGCTAAAAGGGTTGACTCAACAAGAGAGTGTTTTTATGTGTGTCTTGTACGAAGCCCAAGACGGAGGCTTGAAAGGTTTTGACTCAACATGAGAGTCTTTTATACTCAACAAGAGAGTATTTTTATCTCGTACGAAGCCCGAGATGGAGGCTAAAAGGGGTTTGACTCAACAAGAGAGTCTTTTATACTCAACAACAGAGTGTTTTAGTATCTCGTACGAAGCCCGAGATGGAGGCTAAACAGGTTTGACTCAACAAGAGAGTCTTTTATACTCAACAAGAGAGTGTTTTAGTATCTCGTACGAAGCCCGAGACGGAGGCTAAAAGTAGGTGACTCAACAAGAGAGTCTGAAAAGGTTAGCTCCGCCGGGGAGAATCATTGTATAAAGCCCAAGAGGAGGCTAACTTTTCTGAGGAAGGATTATTATACAAAGCCTAAGAGGAGGCTATTGTGCTGGTGACTGTTTCAGTTTAGTGACAGGTCCAGTATGTTGGATAAAAGAGAAAATCAGTTCTTATAAAGGGAATGATTAAAGGTATTGTTGTGCTTTGGGATTGATCAGAGGATCAGGGTTATTTCATGTTCTTTAAGGAAACGGGGAATCCAAAGGGTATTGAGACTGTCAGAGTCTACTGGTGTTTTGGAGAAATCGATTCTCGGATAGTGAATGATATTTGTATAATGCCCAAGAGAAGGTTGGTATGTTAAGGGATGAAGGTCAACCAATTAACTGGTCTGCCACTTGACTCAGAAAGACAGCTCTAGTAAATTGATGACTAGGTTTTGTTCCTATACCTGTAGAGGTCTCTGGGTCCTTGTACTAAGCCCAAGAGAATGCATGAGAGCTTTGAAGAAGCTGAAGGGTCCTTGTACAATGCCCAAGAGGAGGCGAGGATGCTTTTAAGAAGCCTGTGGGTCCCCACACCCCGAGAAGTTCAAGACAGGTCATTCACCGAGAATAGATCAAGCCAGGAAAGTCTGAGAATTTGGAAGAAACTCAAGAGATGCCATTCATAGAGAAAAGATCATCCCTGGGGAGTAGAGTCTCTTTGACAATGTCTAAGGGTGACAGTTTGAGAAAGGGTTCACCGAGAATGCTGCCTTTCACGTCTCCATATTGTTTAACCCCAAGAGGAGGGAAGACTGTGTCTGGTAATCCTATGGGGATCTAGTGTTGTTTGTATTTAAGAGTGACCAACAGGGCTTTACCTAGTGCTAGACGTAGTTGCCGAGGAAAACTCTAAATAACTATACTAGTATTACACAGTTGATATTTGACAAGTATATAAAAGTTTGTGAAAGAAGACTTACAGTGAGCAGCTCCACAATACAGTTATATATATATGAAAGCGGATAAAGAAAGTGGGTAAACACTTACTCGGTTGTAGAGCTTCCATGCTATTTTGTTAGTTTGTTCAACAAAGAAAACTTTGATAACTGTATTATAGTCAAAATCAAAGGAGAAAGTGCTTTGAAAAGATTGTTGGGGCTTACAGCTCAAGGAGAGGCCCAAGGTTTTATCATTGACTGCACTGTTGAATTTGTACAGGGACTTATACAAGTGACTGAGGCCTAAAAAGGTTTTATGTACAAGGGGATGGGTCTTACACTCTCTCAAGAGGCCCAAAGGTGTTTTAAAGAAAAGGAATGGGGCTTATAACACGAGGGTAGGCCCAGATGATTTGATTTTTGAACTGGCGATCGCGTCGAGATTTCTTTAACATACTGGGTCTTATACAATGCATTGAGGCCCAAAAAGTTTTGGTTAAAAGGGGGTTGGGTCTTACACTCTATTAGAGGCCCAAAGGTTTATTTTTATACAAGTGGTGGGGCTTACAGCTCAAGGAGAGGCCCAAAAGGGTTTTTGTTTGAGAACGACGATCGCGCCGTTGTTTTAAAAATGTACAGAGGGACTTATACAATAAGTGAGGCCCAAAAAGGTTTATGTACAAAAAGGGTTGGGACTTACACTCTATTAGAGGCCCAATGATTAAAGATGGGTCTTATAACTCAAGGAGAAGCCCAAATATTTTTGTGAAAAAGGAGACGATCGTGTCGAACCTTTTGACGGTATCGGGACTTATACAACACACTGAGGCCCAAAAAGGTTTATATTTACAAAGGGTTGGGTCTTACACTTTACCAAGAGAACCAAAGTGTTTGACAAAAGATTTGATGAGGGTTGAATTGATCAAAACCCTAATTTGTTTTCAAAATATATTTTAATTGAATAAAAATTCAATTAAAATGATCAAAATTGTTAAACATGTGTGGAAACAAATTGTGATCTTGGATTAATGTTTCAAAAATTATGTTTCTATTCACAAAATGATTGGAAATCACTAAAATTTGAAAAATCAAGAGGGAGAAAATATTTTAAATGTCAAAAACAATTAAAATATTAATTCTTTACAAAAATATCAAGTATATGAAATAAATAATATTTTTGGGATTTTTGGGAAAATAAAATATTTTAACATTTTTGTGAACTATTAAAAAAAGAATAAACTCAAAATCATTAAAACTCAGAGAGAAATTAAATTTTGAATCAATTAAATAAAATCACAAAATTCAAATATTCAAAATGTTCAAAAATGGCGCCAAGAACATGGCAAGAACACGCGCCACCCTCTATTTCTGCAGATTTGCATTTTCTATCCAATCTCACTGAATACTTGATGATATCATGCAATCTACATCTCAATCTACTCGTTTTCACCTCACGATCATGTCTATGGTCTTGAATTTCATTTATTTTAAACATGGAATAAGAAATCAAAGAGAAACCTCAAGAACCCTAAAATTTGCATGAAGGTTCATAAATTCCATACACGATTCAAACAAAGCAATTGATTGAGGGAAAACACTCTATGCATGATTATGAACATATGGCCAAATTATTGTGCAGCAAAAAATGCATGGATCATAGAGTTAGAAGAGCTCATGCTTACCTCTTGCAGCTGGTGATCGTGTTTTGTTTTAGAGGTGTTACAACTTGGTTCCAAGGATATGGACAGCTTCCCTAGGTGCTATGGAGTGTGTCTGGATGCTTGGAGTGAATGGAAATGATCTGGAACTTGAGATGGTACCCCAACTGTAAATCTGTCAAGAACTTGAGCAATTGGCTAGTGATTTTGTGATTTTGGTGTTCCAAATGTTGTGTGAGTGTTTGGATCACTTCTATATGATGTTTATGAGGTGTGTGTGTGTGTGATTGGTTTGGTTGGAATAGCTCTCAAACTCAAAACCCGATAGTGACTTGCTTTGGAAGGCAATTTTGGAGTGAAGAAGGAGATTTTGAGGAAAGCATCTGTTTGATGGCTTTGGTGTATTCAAACTGATCACAAATGAGCTCTATTTATAGTAGAGCAAGTTTTTTGCAAGGAATAGTGAATGGCAACTGCTGCATAGGTTTTACCAATGTTGATCAATGAGAATCCAAGTCTCCTCTAGCCATTGAATAGAGGTTAGGGTATAGGCTGCTGGTTCCCTTGGTCTTGGATAAGTCTTGACTGAATTCAGTTGGAAATGGCTCAGTCCATGCCACCTTGGTGCATCCATTGAATGCTCCAAAACAAAATTGGAGTCTTGTCCCCTCTTTAGGGATTTCTAGGTTTGGCATGCTATTTTTAGTTCCAAGGACTTGTGAGGCTTGGGATCAGAGTTGGTTCCTCCTTGGTCTCCCCTTGAGGTGTTCAAATGGATATGTGTGTTTATCATTTGCACAAATTTGGAAAATCGAGTAAAATGAACAAATCTGCCTTGCTTTGACAGTTTTCAGTAAGGCATATTGCCATTGTCATATCTCATGGCCCA
The DNA here is from genome assembly GCA_022829125.1 of Lathyrus tuberosus. Lineage (NCBI taxonomy): Eukaryota > Viridiplantae > Streptophyta > Magnoliopsida > Fabales > Fabaceae > Lathyrus > Lathyrus tuberosus. The sequence continues at coordinate 878,444 of JALAZF010000775.1, read as the reverse complement.
AGTGGAATTTGATGGGGTTCTTGGCCATTTTGGAAAGCCTTTATATGATACAACAACGGTTTGATCATAGTTAGTTTTGATACTTTTTGGATCCAAGTGAAAAATGCCCCTACATTTGGAAAAAAGTGAAGGCAGATTCTGACTTAGTGAAAATTTCACTAAGTGTTGGAAAAAAGTGGCATTTTCACTTTTTGTGATTTTGATCATTCTATAACTTAAAATCCTTGAGGAATTGGAAGGAGTTATGTTTGAAGCTTTTGCAGAGTGCCATGAGAGCTACAAATCCAGCTTTGGATGGGGAAAAATGGCCTTATGGTTTAGGAGTTATGATCCTCCAAAGTTGGTACCCTAGCCACTTTGTTCCATAACTTAGAAAATTTTCTAAGTTTTTATGGTTACCCCTTTTTCAAGTTATCCCACTTTTCTTGATTTTTCTTGATGAATGATGATTCCAATCACACAATAACATCATTTTAGGGTCAAAGAGCCATGATTGTGAAAAATCTCAAAAAGTCAAAGTTGACTTTTGTGCACAGTTGACTTTTTATCAGATGAATTCCAAACTGTGCGATCCTCTATGAAATCAAGTCCTTGACCTAAATCAAACTTGATGGATTGATTTCATAGGTGTTATAGGGTGTATTGAATCATGTCCTAGGGTTTGGGAGCATGCTTGGGTCAAAAGTCAAAGGCACAGTTGACTTTTTCCCGCGAAACCCTAATTGTGGTTCTGATGAACTTGAAACTTGTTGCTCAAGTTTCTTGGATCAATCCTGGTTTATTAGAGACCCTCAAATCATGTCTTGAGGTCTTGGCTCATGATTTGTCCCAAAAGTCAACTTAGGGGTGAATTAGGTCAAGAAACTCTAATTCCTGATTTTTTGTGAATGCATCCCCTGAGGCAAAATTGACTTAATGATTGGGTTCATGATGTCCCTTGGAGCATCATAGGTCATGCTTTGAGGAATTGGCTCATGCCCAGAGGAAAATTTCCATCTGGAGGCCCTGGTCGACCAAACCCTAATTTGGTGACACTGGCGATCTTAAGGCTTGATCCACTCAGAATGCTGCAACATTGTGCTTGATTCTTGATGTGGGAGTCCTCTTGATCCATTGTGAATGTTTGATAGGTTAAACAAGTTGAAGATCAAGTCATTCCTTGATTGATCCTTTGTCTAAGGCTCAAAGAGGGCTTGAAACCCTAATTATTGTATGTAGTGAGTGCTCGCCCATCTTTGGGGAGACTGATGGTTCATCCATATTGTGATGATGATTTGAACAATGATGGGAAATCTTAGTGGTCAAAATTTGGGGTATGACAAACCCTACTAGGCATCAAAGTCAAGATGTTCGATCTACGGAAATAGACCTAGTGAGGTTACACTGCATTCAAAGTGGATGTGGCCAGATGCCACCACACAACTACGAGCGCTGTAGAGTCTGCTCGGAGAATAACCAAGGATGCTACCTCGTGCGAGCAGCCCTTCAGAGTCAGTTGGACCGCAAAGAGATTCAACCGTGTCCAGATTTTGGGTCAATCAACTTGATGCCCGACTATTTCGCTGATCAGATCAAAGATGTTGTCGTAATCTCTGATCATGAGAGGACCAAAGATTTTTGTGCCATAATCCCTCTGCTTGATGAATCAAGAATTCCTTTGGACAGTAGGAAAGTTCCCAACCAGGAACTGATTGAAATTACTTACAATGGTCAGAAAAATCAAAAGGCTCCCGTAGTTGTCTATTTGCTGGGACCGGTACCATACAAGTCCGATAAGGCGATCCCTTACAAATACGGTGCAACAACAATTGAGAATGGAAAGGAAACTCCATTTCCCTCTGTCGTGAACATTGCAGAAATCAGTCGAGTGACACGGAGCGGTTGAATCTTCAACCAAGGAGTTGGAGAACCTACCAGAGAAAAGGAACCTCTAACGGAAGTTCCCAATCCACCAGTCGGTCAATCCAGTAGTCCCAACCTTTCAAAAAACGAGAATGAGAAGCTGAAGCTCATCCAAAGGAGTGAATATAACATCGTTGATCAACTATTGCAAACTCCTTCAAAAATCTCTGTGTTGTCCCTATTACTCAGTTCTGAAGCCCACAGAAAGGCTCTATAGAAAGTCTTAGAGCAAGCCTTTGTGGAACAGGATGTAACAATACGACAATTCGACAGCATCATCGCCAACATCACTTCCTGCAACAACTTGGGGTTTAGTGACGAGGAATTGCCAGAAGAAGGCAAAAGTTACAACATGGCGCTGAATATTACAGTCAACTTCCAGGACGATGCTTTGGCCAACGTACTGGTAGATACCGGATTAGCTCTCAAAGTTATGCCAAAGTCCACTTTAATGCAACTATCATTTAAAGGATCTCCGATGAGAGGCAGTGAGGTCGTCGTCAAAGCATTTGACGGATCCCGAAAAACAGTTATCGGCGAAATCAATCTTCCCATAACTATCGGTCCTCACACTTTCCAAGTCACTTTCCAGGTCATGGACATCTGAGCAACCTTCAGTTGTTTGTTGGGAAGACCTTAGATACACGAGGCTGGGGCAGTCACTTCGACACTTCACCAGAAGCTGAAGTTTGTCAAGAACGACCAACTCATCATAGTCTGTGGAGAACAAGCCTTGATCGTGAGTAACCTATCATCGTCCACTTGTGTGGAACCCGAGGAGGTTGTTGAAACTCAGTTCCAGGCACTTTCGGTGAGCAAGGAGAATCAATCAGAGAGAGGAACGTCGATTTCCTCGTACAAAGATGCTCTCGAGGTGATCAAAAGTAACGATGCAAAAGGATGAGGACAACTTGTCATTCCTACTGATAACAAAATAAAGAAAGGCCTTGGTTTTTCTTCAACCTGTACCCAGACTGCTACTAACGATGAAAGCTTCCATCCTATTCAGGACTTCTTCCATAGTGGAGGTTTCCTTCACCCAGTGCCTCAAGAACTACATACCATCAACGAGGGAGACTCCTCCGATACAGATGAAGAATGGAAGTCCTATCTCAATGAGGATGGTTATATGTCTCAGGAAGAAGCGCCTACGCCATTCTGTTTCCCCGCGCCGGGTCCGAGATATATGCCAAGATCAGACGTCAAAATGATCTATGCAGATTATAATCCAGAAGGATGCCGCGCTCCACCAAACTCATTAGAGGAAGACACTCTGATGAAAGAAAACTTTGACCACGACTATTATGGCTCGATGGATGGCCTGCCTATCTGGCAGTCGTACCCAAGAGACTCGGGGCAAGAGAATCAGCCGAATAATGAATATCAGTTGAGCATCATTGAAAAGAATACATGCATCCCCACCATGTCATGGGATCAACACTCAGGGCATTCTAAAAATATCCAACACGACGATGAATTTGCAAAGCTTGCAGGGTTGGAATTCATTAACTACGTTTTTCCCGAGGTCAACGTCATCGAGAGGGATGACCCCTCCAGTTCCAAAGAAGTGTGGGACACCTTAGGACAACCAAGTGGAAAGTACGACTACCTGGTCAAGTACACCGCTTCGAAAAGCTCTCGCATCAGGCTCGAAGACATCCAGCCAGCTGGGTGGGGAGATTACCTGAGAGTACAAACACTATGCAAGATACAACAGAGGAATCCCCCTACGACAACTCTGCCTGGGAGACAGATTCCAACGATCCCGCTCCACCAGAAATCAGCGTTATTTCTGAAGAAAAGCCAAGAAGGAAGGTACCAGACTTTGTGATTCACCGAGCAGTTCGCCGCCAATGGGTTCCTGTCAACGTTCCAAAAGTTGTTCATAAGTCTAAGTAATTGTCGTCTTTATCTTAACCTTTCACCTTGCTCAGGTGAAATGGATGTTTTGATAGGGCTCACTTTCTGTAAATATCCCTCTTTGCTTTTCCCAAAGTGACTGAGTTTTGTTTTATAGGGCTGTAGTTTCAAGAATCGACAAGATCATAAATAAAATAACGTCGTTCTGTAATTTCTGCATTTATTACTGTTTTCTCTTTTTGCTTTTTCAGAAAATGGTAATCCTAAAAAACAACAAATAATAAAAACAAGCAGTTTTCCAAAGAAAATACAGTGCACACACTCTTGCATTCTCTCTATCTCTTCTAAAACAAATCATCACGTTATGCAGATTGCTTGTTTTAAACCCCATTGAAACATACGATCCAATGCCTTCTCCCAACTTTGAATTCCCGGTATTTGAGGCTGAAAAAGAAAATGACGAAGAAATTCCAAAAGAGATCTCCCGATTACTCAGACAAGAGGAATGGTCCATCGAACCTCACAGAGAGCCGTTGGAAACAATCAACTTGGGTTCAGAATAGGAGAGAAAAGAAGTCAAGATTGGGGCACTGCTCAGTCCAACTATCAAAGAAAGTTTAACAAAACTTCTCAAAGAGTTTCTCGATGTATTCGCTTGGTCCTATCAGGATATGCCAGAGTTGGACACCAGCATCGTGGAACATCATCTACCATTGAGATCAGAATGTCCACTAGTAAAACAAAGGTTGAGACGGACTCATCCGAACATGGCCATCAAAATCAAAGAGGAAGTACAGAAACAGATTGACGCAGGTTTCCTCGCCACATTAGAATATCCTCAATGGTTAGCCAACATAGTACCAGTTCCAAAAAAGGACGGAAAAGTCTTAATGGGTGTAGACTACAGGGATCTAAACAAAGCAAGTCCAAAGGATGACTTTCCCTTACCACACATTGACATGTTGGTAGACAGTACAACAAAATTCAAAGTCTTCTCCTTCATGGATGGGTTCTCGGACACCTTTTGTTACAGAGTAATGCCATTCGATTTGAATAACGCCGGGGAAACCTATCAAAGAGCCATGACTACTCTGTTTCATGGGATGATACACAAAGAAATCAAAGTGTATGTCAATGATATGGTTTCCAAATCTAAGACAGAAGAGGAGCATGTGACCCACCTGTCAAAACTATTCGAGCGTCTGAGAAAGTACAAACTATGCCTGAATCCCAATAAATGCATATTCGGTGTCCGTTCAGGGAAACTTTTAGGGTTCATCGTCATCCAGAAAGGAATTGAGGTTGATCCTGACAAGGTCAAGGCCATTCGAGAAATGTCTTCTCCAAAGACTGAAAAACAAGTTAGGGGATTCCTTAGACGTTTGAATTACATTTCCAGATTTATATTCCTTATGACAGCGACATGTGCGCCAATCTTCAAATTACTCAAAAAGAATCAGGACTGTGTTTGGACAAAAGACTGCCAAACCGCCTTCGACAGTATCAAGGAATACCTATTGAACCCACCGATTCTATCACCTCCAGTAGAGGAAAGAACGTTGATCATCTACTTAACAGTCTTGGAAGACTCAATGGGTTGTGTACTTGGCTAACAAGACGAAACAAAAAGGAAAGAGTCTGCCATTTACTATTTGAGCAAGAAGTTCACAGACTGTGAAACTCGGTACACTATGCTTGAGAAAACTTGTTGTGCTTTGGCTTGGGCAGCCAAACGTCTTCGCCAGTATATGATTCATCACACTACTTGGTTAATCTCAGAAATGGATCCGATCAAGTACGTCTTTGAAAAACCTGCTCTCACGGGAAGGATTGCCCGTTGGCAGATGTTGCTATCAGAATAGGACATCGAATATCACGCTCAAAAAGCCGTTAAAGGAAGTTTTTTAGCCGATCATTTGGCTCATTAACCGATCGACGATCAAGAATCAGTCGGATTTGACTTCCCGGAAAAAGATGTCATGTATTTGAAAATGAAAGATTGCGATGAACCACTACCCAGTGAATGGCCAGAACCAAGATCCCAATGGGGATTAATCTTTGACGGAGCTGTCAATCATTACGGAAATGGAATTGGGGCAATCATTATAACACCTCAGGGTACCCACATTCCTTTCACTGCCAGACTGACATTCAAGTGTACAAATAACGAGGCAGAATACGAAGCTTGTATCATGGGTCTCGAAGAAGCGATCGACTTAAGGATCAAGAACTTGGATGTATATGGCGACTCAACCCTGGTAATCAATCAGATCAAAGGAAATTGGAACACATACCAATCAGGATTGATTCCATACAAAGATTACGCGAGAAGGTTGTTGCCCTTCTTCAACAGAATCGAGTTTCATCACATCCCTCGTGAAGAGAATCACATGGCTGATGCATTAGCCACTCTCTCTTCCATGATTAGTGTAGGTCAATGGAACGACGTACCTAAAATTGACATAATGCGCCTTGAACGGCCCGCTTACATCTTCACGATTGAAGTAGTCATAGACGACAAACCTTGGTATCACGATATCAAATGCTTCCTTCAGAAACAAGAGTACCCACCTGGGACATCGAGAAAAGATAGGAAGACTCTCAGAAGGCTAGCAGGCAGTTTCTTTCTGAGCGGTGATACTATCTATAAGAGAAACTTTGACATGGTCTTGCTCCGATGCGTAGACAGACCAGAAGCAAACATGTTAATGAAAGAAACTCACGAATGGTCCTTTGGAACTCATGCCAACGGACACACAATGGCGAGAAAAATTCTAAGAGCAGGGTACTATTGGTTGACAATGAAATCCGATTGCTACAAGTACATGAGGAGGTGTCACAAGTGTCAGATATACTCAAACAAAGTCCATGTACCGCCAACACATCTCAAAGTTCTTTCTTCCCCATGGCCTTTATCCATATGGGGAATCGACATGATTGGTATGATTGAACCCAAGGCTTCAAACGGACATCGGTTCATCCTGGTAGCCATTGACTACTTCACCAAGTGGGACAAAGCAGCATCGTACACCAATGTAACCCGACAAGTTGTGGTCTGCTTTATCAAAAACAATATCATCTGCCGTTATGGTGTTCCAAGCCAGATCATTACTGATAATGGATCTAACTTGAACAATAAGATGATGAAAGAGTTGTGCGCTGAGTTCAAGATCGAACACCATAACTCATCTCCCTACCGACCTAAGATGAACGGCGCGGTAGAATCGGCTAACAAGAACATCAAGAAGATTGTTCAGAAGATGGTTGTAACCTACAAAGACTGGCACAAGATGCTACCCTTTGCTCTTCATGGTTATCGTACATCTGTCCGCACTTCAACAGGGGAAACCCCTTTCTCTCTAGTATATGGCATGGAAGCAGTACTTCTCATAGAAGTAGAGATCCCATCAATCCGGGTATTGATGGAAGCTAAGCTAACAGAAGCTGAATGCTGTCAAAGTCGGCACGACGAACTGAATCTGATCGAAGAAAAACAAATTACAGCTCTAAGCCATGGTCAGTTGTATCAGCAAAGGATGAAGAAGATGTTCGACAAAAAGGTCCTACCTCGCGTCTTCAGGAAAGGAGACCTAGTGCTCAAGAAGATACAATTATTTCTCACTGATCCTCAGGGAAAATGGACTCCGAATTATGACGGCCCCTACGTGGTCACGAAAGCCTTCTCAGGCGGCGCCTTAAGACTTGCAACTATGGATGGAGAAGAATTTGGCTACCCCACAAATGTTGACGTAGTCAAGAAATACTTCTCCTAAATAAAAAAAAAACGTCTCGGTGGATTGAAAACCCGAAAGGGCGGTCCAGGCAAAAATTAGAGACATAAGCAAAAAAAAATTATCCCGATGGATTGGAAATCTCAAAAGACAATCCCGACAAAAGTTAGGGATTCATGGCAAGTAACTACGTCCAATAAAGGAGCAAGTCCTCCAGCAGCAGTAATGCCATCCATCAGGAAAACTCCAATCAAGGTCATCTTCGACAGAAGCTCAGGATGTCCAGAATTCAAAGTTGGTAGAAGGATAATGGTCGTTATGTTTCAATGTAGCCCTTTTCCCCTAAATTACCATTTTTTCTAACTTTGTAAATACTCTATGGAATCACGCGTTTGGCTGATTTCCATCCTATCAATAAAATTTGAGCTTTTGTGCTTTTTTTTGCAATTTGTATTTGTTTTAGCTTTACATAACGATATTTTAATATGATCAATGGTTCTTGAAATAAAACAAAAGTGAATTTACTTGTCAAATTTTTTCTGCTTTTAAATAAAGATGGCAATTTCTTTTGACTGTTGAACATCGAAAGAACGTCGATCGCTGCTCCAAAAGCAATTGAACTTTAAAGTACAAAATCAAAGTACTCCTTCTCAAACCAGTGCGACTGAATGAAGGATCAACTGTATCAGATGTGGTTCTCCTATCTGATATCCCCGACAGAGTTTTTATCTCTTAAGTCCGACCAACGGTTTTCCCCATAGGGATCATCTATCCTAAGCAAGGCGGAATTGCTATCTTGAACAAATGGCATTTCCTCGTCCCCAGCAGTGGCCGAGTATCTGTCGCGGTGAGAATCGGATGCCATAGCTATTATGTTAACTAGGATCACAAATCTTAATGTTCACCACCGGTCTTTATTTTATCCAAAGGAAAGGGTTAAAGATCGAAAAAACCTAAGTTAAGAGAATCTAAGTTCGGGGGTTGGTTACGATTAGGGAAGATGTTAGCATCCTAAACGTCTGTAGTACTCTACAGGAACCTTTTGTTATTATTTATGTTATTTATCGCTTGAAATAAGGAGAAGAAGTTATTTAAAAATTAAAATTAAAATAGGTAATATCTAAAAAAAGAAAATTTAGAACTGAGAACTAAATAAGCAGTATTTTTGAAATTTTTAGGATTAAGAAAAAATTAATTTGAAAAAATTAATTAAATTAAAGTCAAATATTTAATAAAATTAATCATTTAATGGATTAATTAGTATTAAATAAAAGAATTTAATAAAACTAATCAAAAGTTACTTAATAATTATTTTTTGAGTTTTTTTTTATTTAATAAAATATAAAATTAAAAGAAATTAAATTAAACATAAAAAAAATTAATAAAGAAAAGGAATGGGCTTAAGAGAAATAACAAATAAGTGGGGTGCATTTAGAAAAAATGGGATCCAGGCCCAACAATAAGGGTCCAAAACCAACCGAAATCGAATGACAACTGAATTTAGCTTTGAAGCTAACTAAGAGTGGATTCATGTAAGAATCACTCTATGAGAAGCCAAGCAAATGACTATATGCACGCAAGTGGTTCTCGAAGGTTAAATTAAATTTTAACTCCGAAATCAAAATGCAACGATAAACAAATATAAATCCGCATAAAAACCGATGAAAATCGACAAACGGTTTGCTACACTCAACGTGGTCATCGCAATGGATTCAAATTATGCGGATCTAAATTTATAAAAAAAGGAAACAAAAATAAAAAAGAAATTTTAAAGTGTTTTAAAATTGTAATATTATTACAAAGAAAAGAAAATTAAAAAAAAAAAAACCCTCAACAACATTGCTATCGCGAAAACGCGGTCATCGCAACCGGATCCGAATTGTACGAATCTAAATATAACAAAAAAAGCAACTAAAAAAAAGAGAAATTTAACTTTGATAAAAACCTCAACAATATTGCTATTGCGAAAACGCGGTCATCGCAACCGGATCCGAATTGTACGGATCTAAATATATAAAAAAAAGCAACTAAAAAAAAGAGAAATTTAACTTTGATAAAAACCTCAACAATATTGCTATCGCGAAAACGCGGTTATCGCAACCGGATCCGAATTGTACGGATCGAAATATTAAAAGGAAACGCAAAGAAAAAAGGATTTTTTAAATGTGATAGAAACTCAACAATGTTGCTAACGCGAAAATGCGATCATCGCAACGGGATCGAACTAATCCAAATGTCACGCATTATACACACCATTATGCGATTGCGTATCGACACGATTCAATCCCAAAAAATAAAAAAATAAATACATAAATAAATAAAATAAAGTATATTAAAAAATATTAAAACAATATGATTATATAAATATTAAAATGAGATGGAGGAATTATATATATATATATATGAAAACTATATATGCTATAACAGTAATGTATGTTAAAACCACACGTCCCACTACTATATATTATATATATTGAAACACCAGTTGAAACCGTACGTCACCGCTATATTATATATATGTTGAAACCGCACGTCACTGTTAAAACCATCTATTGATTTAAAAACATGAAAATTTATCATTATGTATTACTTACTGATGTGAAGGTTTTGAAACAATGAACAGCCGCGTGAGCTCTCCCTCTTCTTTATATTTTTTTCCCCCTTTTCACCAATGCTAACATGTGTATATATAGAGACTGAATTAGGGTTAATTTTTAGTTATCAATAATGTCTCTAATATTCAATTGGAGGCCCAAACTAAATAACATTAAAATTAAATTAAATTAAAACTAAATGATATTAAAATTAAATTAAATTAAAACTAAATGATATTAAAATTAAATTAAATTAAAACTAAATGATATTAAAATTAAATTAAATTTAAAATAATATTAAAATTAAATGATATTAAAACTAATTATAATATTAAAATTAAATGATATTAAAACTAAATGATATTCAAATAATTTAATAAATTTAAAATAGAAACTAAAACCTATTTATTTATTCTAAACAGTATTTAAATTAAAAGTAATAATAATAATGAAAATAAATATTTAAAATAAAATTAAAATAAAATACTAATTATTCTAATTATTTAATGTTAAAACAAAATTTTAGGGTAAAAAATTAGGGTGTGATAGATGCCCCTATTTAAGTTTCTTCTATCCGGAGATACGGGGATTGAAATCTTCGTCTCGACGTGATAGGAGAGACTTAAATACAAACATGCATAATTTTTGGCCCTAAGATGCCTTGTGTTATGATATGATATGAAATGAAAGACAGAGATCTTGAAGATACACCCGAAACATTTAGAAAATCATTCAATGTACGGGTAAAGATTTGAAGACATATCTGGGAGAACGTCAGATAAGGAACATCATATTTGGAGAAAACATCAGATAAACAAGGTCATATCTGGAAGAACATCAGATAGACACAAAAGGGGTTTTGGAAAAGCATAAGAATAAAGTCACATATCTAGAAGAACATTGGATAAACAAGGTCATATCTGGAAGAGCATCAGATAGACATAAAAGGGCTCTGGAAAAACATCAGGAGCAGACACATTTGGGAAAACATCAGACGGTAAAAGCAAGGTCATTCTGGAAAAGCATCAGAATAAAGTCACATATCCGGAAGAACATCAGATAAACAAGGTCATATCCGGAAGATCATCAGATAGACATAAAAGGGCTCTGGAAAAACATCAGGAGCAGACACATCTGGGAAAACATCAGACGGTAAAAGCAAGGTCATTCCGGAAAAGCATCAGAATAAAGTCACATATCCGGAAGAACATCAGATAAACAAGGTGATATATCTGGAAGAACATCAGATAACAAAGACTCAATCTGGAAGAACATAAAAAATAGAGACATATCCGGAAAAACATCGGATAGATTCCGGAAAAGCATCAGAATCGATATGAATGTCTGGAAAAACGTCAGACAGGTTCTGGAAGAACATCAGAATAAAAGTACATATCCGGAAGAACATCGGAGCGATTCTGGAAAAGTATCAGAATCAAAGGTAATATCTGGAAGAACATCAGATAAGTTCTGGAAGAACATCAGAATAAAGGACACATCTGGAAAAACGTCAGACACAACGTCATATCTGGAAGAACGTCAGATAGACACAAAGAATGTTCTGGGAGAAACATCAGAACAAAAGTATATATCCGGAAGAACATCGGATAGAGGGACCCATCCGAAAAAAACATCAGATGGAAAAGAAACCAGACATCCAATAATGGCCTTGAATGAAAGGTACAATCACAATATCTAATAATGGTTTTAGATGAATGTGAACAAAGATATACCCAAGAAAGCATGGGACGAATATGAACAAGGAGGTACCCAAGAAAGCATTGGATAGACGCGAAAATATCTGTTTGGTAGGTGCCAAGTAAGTTGGACTTAGACGACAAGGTAAGACGTGGATGATAACACGACCCATGGAGAATGCAAATGAGTGCAAATGAGGATGGCACTCTTGCTATGCATATGTATATGAATTATGCAGATGATATATGATCAAATGCAAATGTAAATGCAATGTAGACGTCGAAGACACGACTCGACTCTTTTGTGGAGAAGACAAAACTGGAATACTGATTCCTCAACACAGAGATCACTGTCATTCTGCTTTGGAACTAAAGATGCTACTGAGCACAAATCTGCCACACTGGTAAACTGTATTAAGTTGACGATCCTTGTAGGAAGAATGGAAAGCTGCGTGGGGATTCTTCAAGTATACTACCCCAGATTAGTTGACTGTTGTATATGAACTGATAATTGCTTCAGCTTGAATGGATGCTGAAAATGACTGAATTACTGTGCACTTGGAAAACTTGCCCCAGTATGAGTCTTGAAAAAGTCTTCTTTATAAACCAATTCCGAGAAGGACTTGCACTGAACAAATCTTGAACTGATTCTCAATAGGATCTGGAAGGAACTTGCCCCTGATTGGATCACTGACCAAGTTTCTCAAATGTTTGAAAATTCCTTAAGCGGAAGCCAGATTGCAAACAAAAGTGTTCATACAAACATAGTAAATGCAAAGTTCATGCAACTTTTAAAATCAAAATCATTTTTGGAAAGAGGTAAAACAATAGGGTCACTGGTCAGAACACGGTGGTTCAAGACGTTTAAAAGTGAAAGATAAAGCAAAAAGGTGTGATGCCAAAAAAATGATCTGCAAAGATCTTTAGGAGTCAGTTTACGCAACCTAGTTGTAGTATGCTTTCAAAATAACCTTGCTTCAATTAGGTCTTTTGAGGGTTATAACGTGGCCTGGTTCACAGTTTAAGAAACAAAGGATAAAGGCTCAAAGTTTATTTGTACCCACCCAATCTTCGTGATGATCTCCAGTCCTACACTCAGTTAACTCAGACTTTGCACTCAGGTTCCCATAGGCTAGGGATTGCATTGATGATAGTGATGATGGTTCAGAAGTTAAGGGACTTTTGAGGTGGAAGTCACTACTTCCTTATAACTCTTGGTTGTTTTTTTCATTGAGGATTTCATGGTAAGGATTTAAAGATTCCCTTTTTTATTATCCCTAACTTTTGCCTGAACTATTTCTCGTGAATCATACAGTCAGCGGGATGCCCCAGTTTTTTGTCTGCCTAAGTCTCCTTCACAGGTTTCGACTTAGCGGGCTTTTTCCTTTTTTGATTTTTTTATCTCTTTTTTTTTTTGAAAGAAAGTGACTGCTTGGCTTAATGATTACGGCGAACCATCATCGACTTTTGACTTGAAGGACATCTTCGACACTTGCTTGTTGCGTGCGAAGGAAAAATCGAGAATGCAACCTTTTTGTTGAAAGATGTCTTGCATGAAACTCTTGTATTTGAATGCACAATCCAGTTAACTGAGAACTACCCTGCCCCAAGTTAAGATTGCGGGTTTTTATTTGTAAAGAAAAGAAACTCCTACTTCAAGGCTCAAAGGGGTTGACGAGGGGTTATCTTCCTTATTTCTCCAGTGTTTGGGAATTGAAACAATGCCTTACATCCTCAGCAAAGCTTTGATTTGAAAGCATACCGACAACAATTATGAGTATTACGTTTTCATCATCCTCCCTCCAATCTTAGCATAATCAGAAGGAAAGTGGAAAAGAGATGATTTTTGTTTTTGTTTTTGTTTTTTTTTTTAAATATAAAGCGTAAAATAGCAAACACAAATGAATTGAATTAAAAGTTGCAATTCTCATTTTATTAATTATAAAATTACAAACATAAATTGAAAGCAAACAACCAATACAAATATGGAAAATGAAAACGATAAGAAACATGGTCTAGTGACTAATCAGAAATAAGAGTGAGCTGTCCTGTCTGAAACACTGAGGTCTGCTGAAGTCGACTGAAGCTTCACTTAGCGTGCTCTGGCAAAGGATTGTTCTTGACATTTGGATTGGTGTCACGAAAGGAGAGAATACCAATTATGATCAGCTCTTGTACTCTAGCCTTCAACGCAAAGCAACCTTCTAAATTATGACCTACACCACCTTGATGGAATTCACAATGAAGATCAACCCTATAGCCGGCTGGAATAGGATTTGGAGGAGGAGGAAAAGGCCTTGTAGTAATCAAACCTTTCTGAACCAGACTAGGATATAATTCAGTATACGTCATCGGAATAGGATCAAAATTATTCCTATTACGGTACCGATTCTATCCTACAGTTGGACGTTGAGGAGCTGGTCGTGGAGCAGTAACCACAGGTCTAGGCTCGGAGAAAACTAGAGCTTGAAACACTGGTCTGGAAGTCTGACCAATCATAGTAGTATATGCAAGATGTGGAGAATAGTCGGAAGGTAAACCAAACTCTGGCCAGGTTGAAGGTGGCATTTGAACCGGTGGAGGATCAGCGCTTGAAACTTCCTGGATGACAGTCCTTTGGGGTTGCTCTCCTCTAGCAATCAAAACTTGGAGCATCTCTGTAAGCTTGGTCATGCTTGACTTAAGGTCGTCGATCTCCATTCGGATCTCAGTGTTATGTGCTTCTTGCTCTGACATTATGCGTCTATAGTTAGCTCTAGTCTGGTATCGGTGTCGAGGAATCAGCTTGACGACTTACAGGTGACACTGAAGATAAAGATAGCTGGAAATGAGTTGCTGGACAAACAGATGTATGCAATGAATCATGCAAATGATATGCAATGCAATGTAATGGTTTCAAGGAACTCAAGAATAGGTTGCAAACATTTCGGAAAGGCTGAAAAAAGTTTCATTTTATAATCCAGGATTTTTTATTGATTTTGCAAATGAAAGAACAATTGAGTTTCTTGAAACCGAATGGTTATGCATGAATGCATGAATGGATGCATAAGCGCAGGTATACACATATACAGGCAAACAAAGGCCTAGGCTTGAAGATCACGAGCATGGAGCCATGATCTACCCTTCCCAAGGTATGTACTAGAGGTTTATTTGTACCTGCCGAACGGGTTCTACAAAGTTCCCAGAGTCTACAATCCATCTTTCGGGTATTATCGATTTTCCAAATCACTTGGTAGTCAATAATATTCTCAAGAGAATCTCGTCTGAGTGTAGTATCGCGTAGCGACTATTGCAGAAATAGACTCCCGCATAGTCCCCGCACTACATCCTAATAGGCCAAGTTAGGTTAAAGGTAACTATGGTCCCCAGTCCCGAGGGCCTTTAGATCGAAACCATATCGTCTTCACGAATGAACTCGTTGGACAAATATTTTATTCGAGAGGGCCTAGACTGAGTGATGAAGTCTCAATTTACTTTTTCAGGAATCGACTCCCTCAAAGTATCATTGAAGTCTCACCGTTTTCCTATCTTAATTTCACTCTAGTCCGGGTGTAGGACTTTGTCTCACCACCCAAATAGTATCCTGCACACAGAAAAACCAAGCAAAACAGGTATATATACAGATATAAAGATATATAGGCAAATAAGCAAATAAATAACATAGATATAAACAAGTTAGGGTAAACCCTCAAAAAGTCCCCAGTGAAGTCGCCATTTCTGTCGCGGTGAGGATCGGATGCCATAGCTATTATGTTAACTAGGATCACAAATCTTAATGTTCACCACCGGTCTTTATTTTATCCAAAGGAAAGGGTTAAAGATCGAAAAAACCTAAGTTAAGAGAATCTAAGTTCGGGGGTTGGTTACGATTAGGGAAGGTGTTAGCATCCTAAACGTCTGTAGTATTCTACAGGAACCTTTTGTTATTATTTATGTTATTTATCGCTTGAAATAAGGAGAAGAAGTTATTTAAAAATTAAAATTAAAATAGGTAATATCTAAAAAAAGAAAATTTAGAACTGAGAACTAAATAAGCAGTATTTTTGAAATTTTTAGGATTAAGAAAAAATTAATTTGAAATAATTAATTGAATTAAAGTCAAATATTTAATAAAATTAATCCTTTAATGGATTAGTATTAAATAAAAGAATTTAATAAAATTAATCAAAAGTTACTTAATAATTATTTTTTGAGTTTTTTTTTTTATTTAATAAAATATAAAATTAAAAGAAATTAAATTAAACATAAAAAAAATTAATAAAGAAAAGGAATGGGCTTAAGAGAAATAACAAATAAGTGGGGTGCATTTAGAAAAAATGGGATCCAGGCCCAACAATAAGGGTCCAAAACCAACCGAAATCGAATGGCAACTGAATTTAGCTTTGAAGCTAACTAAGAATGGATTCATGTAAGAATCACTCTATGAGAAGCCAAGCAAATGACTATATGCACTCAAGTGGTTCTCGAAGGTTAAATTAGATTTTAACTCCGAAATCAAAATGCAACGATAAACAAATATAAATCCGCATAAAAACCGATGAAAATCGACAAACGGTTTGCTACACTCAACGTGGTCATCGCAATGGATTCAAATTATGCGGATCTAAATTTATAAAAAAAGGAAACAAAAATAAAAAAGAAATTTTAAAGTGTTTTAAAATTGTAATATTATTACAAAGAAAAGAAAATTATAAAAATAATAAAAAAAAACCTCAACAACATTGCTATCGCAAAAACGCGGTCATCGCAACCGGATCCGAATTGTACGGATCTAAATATAACAAAAAAAGCAACTAAAAAAAAGAGAAATTTAACTTTGATAAAAACCTCAACAATATTGCTATCGCGAAAACGCGGTCATTGCAACCGGATCCGAATTGTACGGATCTAAATATAACAAAAAAAAGCAACTAAAAAAAAAGAGAAATTTAACTTTGATAAAAACCTCAACAATATTGCTATCGCGAAAACGCGGTCATCGCAACCGGATCCGAATTGTACGGATCTAAATATTAAAAGGAAACGCAAAGAAAAAAGGATTTTTAAATGTGATAGAAACTCAACAATGTTGCTAACGCAAAAATGCGATCATCGCAACGGGATCGAACTAATCCAAATGTCACGCATTATACACACCATTATGCGATTGCGTATCGACACGATTCAATCCCAAAAAATAAAAAAAAAATCCATAAAAAAATAAAATAAAGTATATTAAAAAATATTAAAACAATATGATTATATAAATATTAAAATGAGATGGAGGAATTATATATATATGAAAACTATATATGCTATAGCAGTAATGTATGTTAAAACCACACGTCCCACTACTATATATTATATATATTGAAACACCAGTTGAAACCGCGCGTCACCGCTATATTATATATATGTTGAAACCGCACGTCACTGTTAAAACCATCTATTGATTTAAAAACATGAAAATTTATCATTATGTATTACTTACTGATGTGAAGGTTTTGAAACAATGAACAGTCGCGTGAGCTCTCCCTCTTCTTTATATTTTTTCCCCCTTTTCACCAATGCTAACATGTGTATATATTGAGACTGAATTAGGGTTAATTTTTAGTTATCAATAATGTCCCTAATATTCAATTGGAGGCCCAAACTAAATAACATTAAAATTAAATAAAATTAAAACTAAATGATATTAAAATTAAATTAAATTAAAACTAAATGATATTAAAATTAAATTAAATTAAAACTAAATGATATTAAAATTAAATTAAATTTAAAATAATATTAAAATTAAATGATATTAAAACTAATAATAATATTAAAATTAAATGATATTAAAACTAAATGATATTCAAATAATTTAATAAATTTAAAGTAGAAACTAAAACCTATTTATTTATTCTAAACAGTATTTAAATTAAAAGTAATAATAATAATGAAAATAAATATTTAGAATAAAATTAAAATAAAATACTAATTATTCTAATTATTTAATGTTAAAACAAAATTTTAGGGTAAAAAATGAGGGTGTGACAGTATCCAGTAGTGTTCATCCACTAGTCTGTATGTCGTGTCAGTTTTGTCAGCATATACATACATACAACATGCATGATTAATTTACATTCATATTCATATTGCATCACTATCGCTCTAGTTGGTCTTATCCCCTGGTGATAAAATTCCTCTTAATCGAGTTGTCAATTCTTTCCTTGTTAAGAAATGTTGTGTCAGAACAATCTCTCCTCCAGTTTATTTCTGGATTAGAGACGGTCCTCGACCACTTTGATAACTTGAACCTCTGAAAGACAAGAAGACCTTCGACAAACGTCACTCTTCACCATTGAAGATAATATCTTCGCTTTCCCGGATTAAGGAAAATCCCCAGAGAAAGCCTTTTAATCAAAGCTTCGGCAATATAGTAGTTTCTTTCTGAAAATTTGCTATCGAAAAGGTCATCAGCACCTCCAAATTGGATTACATCACATGACATTTCTCTGAGAAGACCTCGAGAAAAGTATGACGTAAAATCCCCAAGCAGAAAGTAGTCTCTCAAGAGACTCATTTTCCCCAGTAGAGTCAACAAATGGCGTCTCAAACGGAGAAGTTTGCGCACCTCTACAACTCAGACGAATGGGTTCCCCAGCAAGTCTGACATCAAAACTTTTTCCCATAAAATGGCATCTCCCCAGGAAAATTCGGCGAGAAGTTTGAGGAAAACCGCTACAAATAGCGTCCCTTGTCAAGAAAGTTTATTGACAAAAGAAACTGAGACTAGTTCCTTGGTAGGAAACCAGGATCGAGGGGAAGTTTATTTCAGAAACTGAGACCAATTCCTTGGTAGGAAACCAGGATCGAGGGGAAGTTTATTTCAGAAACTGAGACCAATTCCTTGGTAGGAAACCAGGATCGAGGGGAAGTTTATTTCAGAAACTGAGACCAGTTCCTTGGTAGGAAACCAAGATCGAGGGGAAGTTTATTTCAGAAACTGAGACCAGTTCCTTGGTAGGAAACCAGGATCGAGGGGAATTTTATTTCAGAAACTGAGACTAGTTCCTTGGTAGGAAACCAGGATCGAGGGGAAGTTTATTGACAAAAGAAACTTAGACTAGTTCCTTGGCTAAAGACCAGGATCGAGGGGAAGTTTTGCCTTTTCTAAGTGTCAACGCTTAGCAAAATAAGATGGATGAGCAAACTGCCATTCATAACCACCATCAAAATTTCAAGTATTCCGATATTTAATCCTCTTGCACCCCGAATGCCCGAATACCTTCGTCATTCACACCTTCAGGTCCAAGAAGATTAAATAGGGGCATCTGTCATACCCCAATTTTTGACCACTAAAACTTCCCATCATTGTGCAAATCATCATCACAATATGGATGAACCATCATACCTCATTAGTCTCCCCAAAGATGGGTGAGTATTCACTACAATCAAGCTTAGGGTTTCAAGCCCTCTCAGGGCACTTAGGCAAAGGATCAATAAAGAAAAGACATGATCTTCAACTTGTCTAACCTCTCAAACACCCACAAAGGATCAAGAGGACTCTCACATCAAGAATCAAGCACAAGGTTGCAACATTTCAAGTGGATCAAGCCTCAATATCACCAGTGTCACCAAATTAGGGTTTTTGGTCGACCAAGGTCTCCAGATGGAATTCTTCCTCTGGGCATGAGCCAATACTTCAAAGTATAAACCAAGATACTCCCAGGGACCTCATAGACCCCATCATCAAGTCAATTTAGCCTCAGGGGAAACATTCATAAAAAAATCAGGAATTAGGGTTTCTTGACCTAATTCACCCCTAAGTTGACTTTTGGGACAAAACATGAGCCAAAACCTTAATACATGATTTGAGGGTCTCTAATACACTACATTGATCCATTTGCAACAATGTATTGATCCAAGAAGCTTGATTCACAAGTTTCAATTTTATCTGGACCACAGTTAGGGTTTTAAGAAAAAAGTCAACCGTGCCTTTGACTTTTGACCAATACATGCTCCCAAACCTTGGGACATGATTCAATACACCCTATAACCCCTATGGAATCCATCCATTAAGTATGATTTAGGTCGAGGACTTGATTTTATAGAGGATCGCTCAGTTTGGATTTCATCTGCTAGAAAAGTCAACTGTACAAAAAGTCAAAGTTTGACTTTTTGATTTTTTGGTCAACCAAGGTTCCTTAAACCTAAAATGATGTTAATGTGTGATTTGAATCATCATTCATCAAGAAAAATCAAAGAAAGTGGGATAACTTGTAAAAGGGGTAACCATAAAAACTTAGAATTTTTCTAAGTTATGGAACAAAGTGGCTAGGGTACCAACTTCCAAGTATCATAACTTGAGATCCAAGCAACCATTTTGGATGATCCAAAGATGGATTTATAGCTCTCATGGCATACTTTAAAAGTGTCAACTACATCTCATTTCAATTCCTCATGGATTTTAAGTTATGGAGTGATCAAAATGGCTGAAAACACAAAAGTGACACTTTTCCAACACTTAGTGAAATTTTTACTAAGTCAGAATCTGCCTTATTTTTTCTCAAAAGTAGAGGCATTTTTCATTGTAATTCAATTTGGATCAAAACCAAAGTTGGATATCATGTTGAAATAGGATATATCAGCTTTCCAAAATGTCCAAGAACCCCATCAAATTCCATCTGAGCTAAGAGTTATGACAGCGGCAACATGCCTTGCTGCAACTGTTATGACAAGGAAGATTTGTGCATTATGGCTCGATTTGATCAATTTGTGCAAATGACAAACAAGTTTATCCATCTGAACACCTCAGTGGGAGACCAAGGAGGGACAAACACTGATCCATAAGCCTCCAAAGTCTTTGGAACTACAAGTAGCATGCCAAACCTAAAAAGCCTAAAGGAGGCCAAGACTCCAATTTTGTTTTGCA
This sequence comes from Lathyrus tuberosus, assembly GCA_022829125.1. Taxonomy (NCBI): domain Eukaryota; kingdom Viridiplantae; phylum Streptophyta; class Magnoliopsida; order Fabales; family Fabaceae; genus Lathyrus; species Lathyrus tuberosus. The sequence continues at coordinate 857,764 of JALAZF010000775.1, read as the reverse complement.
ACATTTAATGGATGCTTAGAGGTGGCATGTATCAGAGCAAAGATGAACACTTCAGTCATGCCTTATCCTTGAATCAGAGAACCATTGGCCTGTGCTCTAATCTCAAGTCAATGGCTAGAGAAGACTTGAGATTCCAAAGTGATCCAATTGGCCAAAGGCCTGCTGCAATTTCCATTCCCTATTCCTTGCAAAACAAACTTGACACACTATAAATAGACCTCATTTATGATCAGTTTGAGTACACCAAAGGCCTATAACACTTGCCTTTCTCAAAATCATCCTCTCACTCTCAAAAATGCCTTTCTTAGCAAGTCACTATCGAATTTTTCAGTAGAGTGCAATTCCACTCAAACCAATTGCTCTAACACCTCATATACATCATACCTTAGCTGATCAAACCACTTCCAGCCATCTGGAACACCAAAATCATAGACCTCAAAATCCACTTGGAGCCTATAATCAGTCAACACACCATGAAGTGATCCAGCCATCTCCAAGCAGGTCCAAGCATTCAAACATACTCCATATAGTGTAGGTGTAGCGCAGTTTTTATGGTTTCGAATCACTATCGCTTTGGGGTGCTACAGTTTGATTCATTTTTTTATCCTGTGAAGTTGATTAAGGAAGGGAAATAGATGTCTCCAATTAACCCTGCTTGCATACTGAGTTTAAACAGATGACTGTTAGTTTACAGATGCTATCAAAATAGTGGGTCTTTCTTAGGTTATTTGGCTTAATAATAGAGTGTCTTGACGGTTCATGAGGCTTTTGGGAAGATACTATATCTAATTTTTTTTATTGATGTATGAAGGTACTGGACCTAGAGTTTTTGATTAGTATGCTCGCTAAGATTTCGCAATCTTATGCCTACGTATTCCCGTTTAAAGAAATAGGAAAATCAGAGCAATCGTAGTTCCTCCTATCCTAAGGGAGGAAAAAGATGTTTTGGTGTCTTGTTCAAAGCCCAAGATTGAAGCTAAAAAGGGATTTGTATCTTGTTCAAAGCCCAAGATATGAAGCTAAAGGGTTTTGGCTGCGAGAGAACTTGTCATCTCTAAAGAGGAACTGTTGATGTTTGTGTGCTTTAATCAAAGCACAAGTTTGATGCTAAAAGGTTGATTGACTCAGCTAGGGATTTCTTTATACGAAGCCTAAGAGGAGGCTAGATAAGACCGACTCAACAAGAGAGTGTATATGTCTTGTACAAGGCCCAAGATTGAGGCAAAAAAGAGACTGACTCTTTGGGGATATCATTATATAAAGCCTAAGAGGAGGCTAACAGTTTGTGTTTTCCGGGGAAAATGTTCTTTCTGTCTTGTACAAAGCCCAAGATTGAGGCTAAAAGGCATTTTTGACTCTGTTGGGGAGGTTTATATGTGTCTTGTATAAAGCCCAAGATGGAGGCTGAAATGAGTTTGTCTCAACAAGAGAGTGCTTTTATATGTCTTGTACAAAGCCCAAGACGGAGGCTAAAATAGTTGACTCAACAAGAGAGTCTTGCAAAGGTGATTGACCCAACAAGAGAGTCTGAAAGTTGATTGACTCAACAAGAGAGTCTTTTATACTCAACAAAAGAGTGATTTGCTGTCTCGTACGAAGCCCGAGATTGAGGCTAAAAAAGGTGTTGACTCAACAAGAGAATCTGAAAGGGTTAGCTCTGCTAGGGGGAGAATTATTGTACAAAGCCCAAGAGGAGGCTGACTGTGTTAAGGAAAGAACATTATACAAAGTCTAAGAGGAGGCTATCTTACTACTAAGGATTAGATCCATATGCAGGCCCCTGGTGGGGAACTCTCATGAGAGAGACCGGGTTTCTGCTGGAGATTTATCCAGAGGGATCGGTGTTTTTTTCTATGTTTTAAAGGAACTTGAGAATGTCTTTGAGACTCAAAGGGGGTTTAGACTGTCCAAGTATACTGGTGTTGAAGAGTTTTATCTTTTGTAGGATGCCCAAAAGAGGGCAAGGACCTTAAGGGATGAGAATCAAGCCTAAAGTGGCCTGAGGTTTGACACTGGAAAGACTGCTTTAGCAAAGTATGACTAAGTTCTATCTTATACCTTCAAGAGGTCGTTAGGGTCCTTGTATTAAGCCCAAGAGAAGGCATTAGAACTTCTAAGAAGCCTAAGGTCCTTGTACAAAGCCCAAGAGGAGGCGGTGATGCTTTTACGAAGCCTGTGGGTCCCCAAACCAAGAGAAGTTCAAGAAATGCAATTCACAGAGAAGAGATCATTCTAGGAAAGTTTGAGGGTTTGGAAGAAACTCAAGAGGTGCTATTCACGGAGAATAGATCAACTCTGGGGAGTATAATTTCTTTGACAATTTCTAGGGGTGACAGTCTGAGAAAAGGTTCATCGAGAATACTGCCATTCTCTTTGTTCCATATTGTTTAACCCCAAGAGAAGGGAAGACTGTATCTGGAAATCCTATGGGGATCTAGTTTTGTTTGTATTTAAAGAGTGACCAATAAGGCTTTACCTAGTTCTAGATGTAGTTACCGGGGAAAACTCTAAATAACTATACTAGTATATATATAGTTGATATATGACAAGTATTTTTTTTAAAAGGTATGAAAGAAGACTAACCATGCGCAGCTTCCCACAATACAGTTATGTATATGAAAGCATATAAAAGAAAACGGATAAACACTTACCCGTTGTAGAGCTTCCATGTTGTTTTGTTAGTTGTTCAACAAAGAAATTAAAGAAAGTTTTGATAGCAACTATACATTTGGATTCAAAATCAAAGGAGAAAGTATTTTGAACAGAGATCGGGGCTTACAGCTCAGGGAGAGGCCCAAATTTTAACAGTGATTGCATTGTTGTTTTGACTTTGTACAGGGAGTTATACAAGTGACTGAGGCCCAAAGAAAGGTTTTCTGTACGAAGGGATGGGTCTTGCACTCTCTCGAGAGGCCCACAAAATTTTTAAAGTAAAGAAATGGGATAAGTAAAGGGATGATGGTACAAACATCTTTGGTCCTCTTATGATCAGAGATTACGATAACATCTTTGATTTGATCGGCAAAATAGTCTGGCATCAAGTTGATTGACCCAGAATCTGGACACGGTCGAATCTCTCTGTGATCCAATTAACTTTGAAGGGGTGCTCGCACGAGGTAACATCCTTGATTATCTTCTGAGCAAACTCTACAACATTCATAGTTGTGTGGTGGCACCCGGCCACGTCCGCTTTGTATGCAGTGTAACCTCACTAGGTCTATCTCCATTGATCGATCATACTGACTTTGATGCCTAGTAGGGTTCCCATTAATCACACTGACTTGTTGTGTGTCTTCGTCTAAACAGATCGGAAGCCACCAGTGGTTTAACAAGTGTTGCAAAGTTCTCTAAACGAGAGCGCATCCTTGGTCGCTCTCATGACATTCCTTACAGTTCTGATAATTATGCGAAGTCAGAAAACCGAGCTGGACCTGCTTAGCATGTAACTCCACCAAGCTGGTATTCATCAGGAAAATATCAAAGATTTGAATCATATTCACTTGATACTGATTTCTATCGCGGTAATCCTGAATCTATCCAAGATCCATCTGACGCTTGAGGGCCTCTTGTACAAAAGAGCATCCCTGATTGTTTACCGAGCAAATCAATCAGGAATCGTAATCGTGCTGTGGCAGATCGTGATGTTGGCTTTGCCTTGAGTGCATTGCCACCAAGTTTACATTCATTGCACGGATGTCGTGGTTCTAAATGATGTTGGAATTTGTATAAGTCATGTTGACTTCACGAATTCGGTGATCTTGGATCCATCCGAGATCCAATTGCTCTTGTAGAGCTGATTGCACCACAGAACACCCTTGATTGTCTTTAGAGTAGATATCACACTGGTGATAGTTATGAGATGGTACATGCCCATATCCGCTCTGTCTGTGATGCATTTTGACCAGGTTGGCCCTCAATAAGAGTACATCATGAATTTGATAGCTGTGGTTAGACTCCCCCTCTATCAAATTTATTGCAGCTTTCTCATGTTGAGGCAGCGGGTTTGTCTAAACATTTGGATTTGTATCCTTGAAGGATAAAACCCCGCTCCTAACAAGCTTTTGTACATCAGATTTGAAGCTGAGACAGTTTTCTATGTTATGCCCCGGTCCTCCTTGATGGTAAGGGCAAGTCTGATTAGCTTTGAACCAAAAAGGCAGATTTTCCGGTACTGTAAGAGGAGACCTGGTTTGGACGTGCCCTTTGACCAGTAATAATGGAAACAGTTCGGCGTACAACATGGGTATAGGGTCGAACCCTGGTGGTCGTGTTGTACAGTTGTTGTTGTACGGAGGACGAGCCTGCTGAAGAGGCTGTTGTGTCCTTTGTTGAAACTGTTGTTGATTAGGTTTGCTCTGAGCAACCTGAGGTTGATACTTAGGAACAGACGCAGGCTTGATAGCAGGAGTTACAGCTGTTACTAGTTGGTACCGCCGCCTTTGGTTTTCGAGAGAGATGTTACCAATATCTTGCTCTTTTTTCTTAGGGAGAGCACTACCGTATCTTTTGGTACTGCTTGATGATCCAGCATATTTAACTAGACGTCCTTCTCGGACCGCTTCCTCCAGACGTACTCCCATGCCCACCATCTCAGTGAAGTCACTAGGCGCACTGGCGACCATTCGGTCGTAGTAAAATGAGCTTAAGGTTTTCAAGAATATCTTTGTCATCTATTTTTCCTCAAGAGGTGGACAAATCTTGGCGGCAATTTCACGCCATCTCTGAGCATATTCCTTAAAGGTTTCCTTATCCTTCTGCGACATGGCTCTGAATTGATCTCTGTCGAGCGCCATGTCCAGGTTATACTTATACTGTTGAACGAAGGCAGCGCCAAGATCTCTGAAGGTGACGATCTTGGTGCGGTTTAACCCCATGTACCATTTAAGTGTGTCACCGGTTAAACTATCTTGAATGTAGTAGATCAGTAGCTGTTGGTTCTCTGTCTGAGTTGACATTCTCCGAGCGTACATCATCAAGTGACTTTGAGGGCAAGAGTTACCCTTGTATTTTTCAAATTCGGGCACCTTGAATTTGTGCGGAACTTTCATATTGGGGACCAAACAAAGGTCTGTAGCGTCCTTTCCGAATAGATCCTAACCGCGAAGGGCTTGCAGTTCCTTCTACATCTCTAGGAATTGTTCCTGGAACTCATTCATTATGTCGAACATACTTTCGTTTCCACCAGACGGTATCTGTGGAGTCTGTCCTTCCAGGAAAGTGTGTACCACGGGTGGTGGTATAGTCATTATGGCTGAGACTCTTGGTGCTTCCCGAAGTTTGTAACCTTCAGGAGTTACTGTCATGCCCCTGGCATCTTCGCTTTCCCGAAGTTTGTAACCTTCAGGCCCAGCGGCTCCTGCTGCAGTTTTTGGATTTTCAGTGATCGGTGGAATATATCCTTCCGGGATATAGTTGAGTGGCATGCCCCAAGGACGATCTTTCGGCATGTTATACCTAGGATCATACTTCTCCACTATGGATGTCGAGGTGATTTCTGAGATCACAGTCCTTTGTAGCTGAGCTTCTGATAGAGCTTGCATGTCATTATGAAGCTTCCTCAGATCTTCTTTCAGAGCGTCGAGTTCTTCTCTCAACTCTCTGTTCTCTTCCTCGAGATTATCCATTTTCTTTTGTTGACTAGCCTGAGTATTGTACGAATAAGACAGCTTGACTCTAGAATCGAGGCACAAACGTGAGATTCGTAGGTAAGAAGAACGCGTTATGTGAGAATGATGAATGATATGCAATAATTATATTTAATTAATTTATTTTTTGTTTAATTAAAATAAACTTCGACAATTGGATTGCAAATATGAAACAGTGGGGAAGACCCCGTTTTATTGAATTCAAAGATTGCGAAAATGGAAATACAGTAATTTACAAAGTGCTGTAAAAGGAAAAGTCTAAACTTATGGATCCTGAGTCCTCTCTGAGGAGGGCTCAGGTGCTGGTTCTGGTACTTTCCTCTTTTTTGATCGGGGCTCTTTAGCCGTTGTCGGGTTGTTATTCCTTTGCCAAGCGAAAAGAGCGAGCATATTCCTTTAGTCTTCTTGATTCTCTACAGCATGTTGCTCCAAAATCTCGATCAGAGCATTCTTTTCTTTTAACAGTTGCTGTATTTTGTTACATTCCACATTGAGAATGCGGTACTTGTTCTTCCAAGATTTCTTCTCCTGTTGAACTTTGTTGAGAGTAACCTGAAGCTTTTCCGTATCAGACATAAAGTAAAGGACAGATTCCTTTAACGGAAGAACTTCCTGACGAGGGTAAGGCATCCTCAGCTTGAGAGCTCTAGTTTGTACCCAGTGGAGATAAGGTTCCACGGAGACACAGTCCGGTTTTCCTAGAGACTCTCTTCCTTTCCTATGAACACGTTTCCAGGCATGCACTATTTTTGTCTTTAGTGCCCTGTCATTTTCTCCTTCCTTGAAGAAAAGACCTTCCAGATGTGCATTATGCGGGACGTGCCTCATCGGGTATCCAAATTGACGACGAACCAAAATCGGATGATAATTGATTCCTCCTTTAATTCCTATGAGGGGTACATTAGGGAAATTTCTACAACGGTCAATGATTCTTATCCCGCCATAGACTTGATTGTACCAATCGATGTCAAAGTTGGTAAGAGACATGATTCTCTGCGACCAACGTAAAATATTCTTAGGATCCCGAAATGCAGCAGACTTGGGCAAATGGAAAGTAAACCATTTGTACAGGAGGGGTACACAGCATGTGATCATTCCTCTGCTGTACAAATTCCTTAAGTGTACAGAATGATAAGCATCTAATAGCAAGGTCGGTACGGGGTTTCTAATCAGGAAAATCTTAATGGCATTGAGATCAACGAAGTTATCAATGTTGGGAAACAGAAATAACCCGTAGGTGAGTAAGACAGAGACGCTCTCGAAAGCGGCCACGTTCCCTATACTAGCAAAGTACAGAGCCTTCTTTACCAATAACTTGGATGGTAAACCTTGGATTCCACTCTTAGTGGTCATGTGAGTCCTGACTTCTGACTCGTCCAAATAAATTGCTCTTGCAATGGTTTGATCCTTTAGAATTTCTTCCAGTCCAGAAAATGGAGCTTGGTCAGTAATGGGTAAATCAGTCAGGTGAGAGTACTCCTCCAGTGTTGGTGCTAGCTGATAATCCGGGAATGTGAAACAGTGATAGACTGGATCGTAAAACTGAATGAGCGTAGCCAGGATTCCTTCAATTACATGGACCCTTAATAGAGACAGTAGTCCTCCGTACTTAGCTCTGAAAGCATCAGGGTTGGTGATCATCCTGGCCAAACCTCTCAAATCCTCTAGTTTTGGAACCTTGAAGGTGTACTTGTGAGTCTTCCTTCTACCGAAATCCATAACGCAATCTTTTTCTCTGACATTTGCAATCATTGTCTTAGTTTAATTTGAAAAAGAGAGACTAGAAGAGAATATTTTTCGTTTGATTAAAATTTTTTAATAAAATGAATGCATGAATGCAGCACACAAAAACATAGAAAAAACATGGGGTCAAAGGTTCAGTGTCATGAAGTCATGGCTCTACCCTTCCCCAAAGGTTATACTGGTGATTTTTGTACCTGTCCTCAAAATCATTGACCCCTCTTGGGATAACAACAGCAGGCTGGAATCACCCAAGCGAGCTGCAGTATCTTAGAGTAGTCTCAGATGAGGGTAGTATCGCGTGAAACCTATTTCCGATAGCTTCCGTACTACAAAATAGTAACAAGGTCTCAGTCTACTAAAATTCTCAGTTTCGATGACAACCACAATCGAACAATTTGCTTTCAACAACCGAAGTCGTATAGGCATTAAATCCGCAAAGTGTGTCTCCACTGATTCGATGGTTGACCAGGGTTCTTATTTGGGAGTCACTCCCTGTAAGATTACCCGTCTAGTGCCATCACTTATCTTAGGTGTATACTCAATCTTTCCACATGCGGCATCACACGCATTCCCATTAGCAGAAATATAAACACGGATATCAATTAGGAAAAGCAGTATATATATTTGTCCTAACATCCTAGACCTCTAGTCCTATGATCCTAACAGTCAATGACTCCCCAGCAGAGTTGCCATTCATCGTGGTGCCTTCTAAACTTAAGGGATTCTACCTAAGATATGGGAGAATGGTTCTCCTACTGTGGTTGCCATTCTTCTGTGGCGCGGTTTTTGTGGTTTTGAATCACTATCGCTTTGGGGTGCTACAGTTCAATTCATTTTTTATCCTGTGAAGTTGATTAAGGAAGGGAAATAGATGTCTCCAATTAACCCTGCTTGCATACTGAGTTTAAACAGATGACTGTTGGTTTACAGATGCTATCAAAATAGTAGGTCTCTCTTAGGTTATTTGGCTTAAAAATAGAGTGTCTTGACGTTTCATGAGGCTTTTGGGAAGATACTATATCTAATTTTTTTTATTGATGTATGAAGGTACTGGACCTAGAGTTTTTGATTAGTATGCTCGCTAAGATTTCACAATCTTATGCCTACATATTCCCGTTTAACGAAACAGGGAAATCAGAGGAATCGTAGTTCCTCCTATCCTAAGGGAGGAAAAAGATGTTTTGGTGTCTTGTTCAAAGCCCAAGATTGAAGCTAAAAATGGATTTGTATCTTGTTCAAAGCCCAAGATATGAAGCTAAAGGGTTTTGGCTGAGAGAGAACTTGTCATCTCTAAAGAGGAACTGTTGATGTTTGTGTGCTTTGATCAAAGCACAAGTTTAATGCTAAAAGGTTGATTGACTCAGCTAGGGATTTCTTTATATGAATCCTAAGAGGAGGCTAGATAAGACCGAATCAACAAGAGAGTGCATATGTCTTGTACAAGGCCCAAGATTGAGGCAAAAAAGAGACTGACTCTTTGGGGATATCATTATATAAAGCCTAAGAGGAGGCTAACAGTTTGTCTTTTCCGGGGAAAATGTTCTTTCTGTCTTGTACAAAGCCCAAGATTGAGGCTAAAAGGGATTTTTGACTCCGTTGGTTAGGTTTATATGTGTCTTGTACAAAGCCCAAGATGGAGGCTGAAATGAGTTTGCCTCAACAAGAGAGTGCTTTTATATGTCTTGTACAAAGCCTAAGACGGAGGCTAAAAGAGTTTACTCAACAAGAGAGTCTTGCAAAGGTGATTGACCCAACAAGAGAGTCTGAAAGTTGATTGACTCAACAAGAGAGTCTTTTATACTCAACAAGAGAGTATTTGTTGTCTCGTACGAAGTCCGAGATTGAGGCTAAAAAAGGTGTTGACTCAACAAGAGAGTCTGAAAGGGTTAGCTCTGCTAGGGGGGAGAATTATTGTACAAAGCCCAAGAAGAGGCTGATTGTGTTGAGGAATGATCATTATACAAAGCCTAAGAGGAGGCTATCTTACTGCTGAGGATTAGATCCATAGGCAGGCCCAAAGGTGGGGAACTCTCATGAGAGAGACCGGGTTTCTGCTGGAGATTTATCCAGAGGGATCGGTGTTTTTTCCTATGTTTTAAAGGAACTTGAGAATGTCTTTGAGACTCAAAGGGGGTTTAGACTGTCCAAGTCTACTGGTGTTGAAGATTTTTATCTTTTGTAGGATGCACAAAAGAGGGCAAGGGCCTTAAGGGATGAGAATCAACCCTAAAGTGGCATGAGGTTTGACACTGGAAAGACTGCTCTAGCAAAGGATGACTAAGTTCTATCTTATACCTTTAAGAGGTCGTTAGGGTCCTTGTATTAAGCCCAAGAGAATGCATGAGAACTTCTAAGAAGCTAAAGGGTCCTTGTACAAAGCCCAAGAGGAGGCGGGGATGCTTTTAGGAAGCCTGTGGGTCCCCAAACCAAGAGAAGTTCAAGAAATGCAATTCACAGAGAAGAGATCATTCCAGGAAAGTTCGAGGGTTTGGAAGAAACTCAAAAGATGCTATTCACGGAGAATAGATAAACTCTGGGGAGTAGAATTTCTTTGACAATTTCTAGGGGTGACAGTCTGAGAAAAGGTTCATCGAGGATACTGCCATTCTCTTTGTTCCATGTTGTTTAACCCCAAGAGAAGGGAAGGCTGTATCTGGAAATCCTATGGGGATCTAGTTTTGTTTGTATTTAAAGAGTGACCAATAAGGCTTTACCTAGTTCTAGATGTAGTTATCGGGGAAAACTCTAAATAACTATACTAGTATATATATAGTTGATATATGACAAGTATTTTTTTTAAAAGGTATGAAAGAAGACTAACCATGCGCAACTTCCCACAATACAGTTATGTATATGAAAGCATATAAAAGAAAACGGATAAACACTTACCCGTTGTAGAGCTTCCATGTTGTTTTGTTAGTTGTTCAACAAAGAAATTAAAGAAAGTTTTGATAGCAACTATACATTTGGATTCAAAATCAAAGGAGAAAGTATTTTGAACAGAGATCAGGGCTTACAGCTCAGGGAGAGGCCCAAATTTTAACAGTGATTGCATTGTTGTTTTGACTTTGTACAGGGACTTGTACAAGTGACTGAGGCCCAAAGAAAGGTTTTCTGTACAAAGGGATGGGTCTTACACTCTCTCAAGAGGCCCACAAAATTTTTAAAGTAAAGAAATGGGACTTACAACACGAGTATAGGCCCAAATAATTTTCTTTTGAAAACGGCGATTGATAACATGTAAATGTATCGGTTATTTGACTTGACTTACATGAATTTTAGTTATGTTTTCCCTTAATTTATTTGATTTATGCTGCAATTTATGTCTCGATTATGATGTTTTCAGGTGACTTGGATTTAATCGAAAAATAATGAAAAGAAGAAGAAATGATGGAAAGAAAATAGAAGGAGAGAAATGGAAGAAGGAAAGAAAAAGAATGGAAAGAAATTAAAGAAAAGAAAAAAAAAAGAAAAAAAATAAAAGGGGTGGGGCCCACCACCACTCTCATATGTGGCGCAAGCCACATTGGAGGGGTGGCGCCCACCACCCATGTTCATGTGGCGCAAGCCACCTTTGATGAGTGAGAGAAGAGGTGGCGTGGGCCACCTAGGAGTGAGGATAAGGATTCTCCCACTTCTCCCTGATTTTTCTCCACTTCTTCTTTTTTTTCTCGCCCAGCAAACCAAGTCTTTGGGTCCCCGATTCTCACGCCACTAAACCACTTCTGCCGTAGCCCAACTCAGTATAAAAGCAACCATAGGCCTCCATTAACAGGGTGGACTCTCTCTTGGCCAGATTTTATTTCTTTAGATTTTAAGCAGTTTTGATTCACTCTGTAAAAGTAATAGTTCTCCACATCGGAGGACTATTACAAATATAGTTTTAGGATTTATTTCTATAGTTTAATTTATGTATTTGATTCCAAGCCTGCCGGCGTATTACGATTTCAGTTCAAGCATTGTTTCTAGTTCTATTTAATTACAGGTTCTATTTTTATTGTTTACTTTGTTGTTTATGTTCTCAATTAATTTCTTAGTTATGCCTTGCCTTATATTTAATTTTCATAATAGCATGTCTATTTTCCTATCTATGTCTTTCTAAACATTCTTGAGTCCGGCGTATGAGGACGGTCGTTATCGACGGGACTCGGTAGAAAATAATATGTGCGAATTTACGATTTAAAATTCTGTTTTGGTTTTAATTTCCAAGTCTAATTTAAATAGTTTTGTCATGAGAGTGAGAGGGTATTTAACACGATTTTGTGATGATAGTGAGAAATTAATTAAGGTTAGAGACGGCACTGCAAGAGCGTGGGGATCAAACCGGATAGTGGAAATTAGGCAACATATCTAAATACAGCGAGAGCGCTTTAGATACGTTTAGGATATTATCGGCTTTCAAAATATATTTCCTAGTTACCGGGCGAGCGAGAGCAAAATCTTGGGATTAGGGAACATGACTTTAGTTAATACCGCGAGAGCGTGAGGCGGAGTTTTTAAGTCGGTATATTCTACGGAACTAAGTTATTGTTGTGATTAGTACCGAATTCTACAAAGTCTTTTAGGAACGCGGAATCCATATTCCGGTCTCTCTTTTCTATTATATCTAAGTTCATTTTTAGTTTTAGTTCTAGTTTCCCTTTTATCTAATATCATTAGCCTTAGATTTACAAAGCGACGATAGATTACAGTAGGTTGACATTGGTCTCTGTGGGTTCGACAATCTTTTATATTACTTCGATATTTCTGTGCACTTGCGGACGCATCAGCGATCGCGCCAAAATTTCTGACTATATCGGGACTTATACAATACACTGAGGCCCAAAGAATTTTATTTACAAAGAGGTGGGGCTTACACTCTATCAAGAGGCCCAAAATTTAACAGTGATCGTACCGTTATTTTGAGGATCGTATCGGGACTTATACAACGACTGAGGCCCGAAAAAGGTTTATTTACAAAAGGGGTTAGGTCTTACAACTCAAGGATAAGCCCAAAGATTATTTAAAGAAACGAAATGGGACTTACAACACGAGGGTATGCCCAGGTGATTTAATTTTTGAACTGGCAATCACGTCGAGATCTTTCTTTTAACGCAGAGGGACTTATACAATATCTGAGGCCCAAAATGGTTTTGGTTGAAAGAGGATTGGGTCTTAGACTCTATTAGAGGCCTAAAAAAGTTTGAAAATGAATGAAGATGGGTCTTATAGCTCAAGGAGAAGCCCGATTGATTTTGTTAAAAAGGCGGCGATCGCGCCGAACTTTTGAGAATATACTAAGGGACTTATACAATATGTGAGGCCCAAAATTGTTTATTTACAAAGAGGTGGGGCTTACACTCTATCAAGAGGCCCAACAAAGTTTGAGAAAGATTTGTTTAGGGTGAGTAAGATCAAAACCCTAAATTAATTTCAAAATGTATTTTAATCAAATAAAAATTTAATTAAAATGATCAAAATTATCAAACATGTGTAAAAAACAAGTTGTGATCTTGGATTAATGTTTGAAAAGTCATGTTTTTATCCGCAAAATGATTGGAAACCATTTAAGTTTGAAAAATCAAGAAAGAAAAATACATTAAATGTCAAAAAAAAATTAATTCTTTGCAAAAATATCAAGTATATGAAATAAATAATATTTTTGGGAAATTATTGTAAAATAAAATATTTTAACATTTTTGTGAATTATTAAAAAAAGAATCAACTCAAAATCATTAAAAACCAGAGAGAAATTAGTTTTTGAATCAATTAAATAAAATCACAAAAATTCAAATATTTAAAAATTCAAAAAAGGGCGCCAAGAACACCAAGTTCTTGCCCGCGCCCTCTGTTTCTTCAGATTTGCATTTTCCCCTCAATCTCATTGAATACTTGATGAAATCACACAATCCACATATCAATCTACTCGTTTTCACCTCACGATCATGTCTATGGTCTTTAATTTCATTTATTTTAAGCATGGAATAAGAAATCAAGACAAAACCTCAAGAAACCTAAATTCTGCATGAAGGCTGGGAATTTTGATACACGATTCATACAAAGCAATTAATTGAGGGGAAACCCTCCATACATGATTATGAACATATGGAAAAATTATTGTGCGAGGAAATATGCATGAATCATGAAATGACCAAGTTTAGGCTTACTTGAAGGTCGTGGCAGCAAGAGCAATTTGATTTTTGAGTTGGAGGTGTTACAGGTGAGTTGTGATGATCTGAACAGCTTCCCTACACCATATGGAATGTGTTTGAATGCTTGGAGTGATTGGAAATGGACTGGAACAGGTTATGGCACCTCAACTGCAACTTGGTTGAAAACTTGAGCAATTGGCTGGTGATTTTGTGAAATTGGTATTCCAGATGTTGTTTAAGTGTTTGGATCATTTCTATATGATGTTTATGAGGTGTGTGTGTGTGTGATTGGTTTGGTTGGAATTGCTCTCAAACTCAAAACCCGATAGTGACTTGCTTTAGAAGGCAAATTTGGAAGTGAAGGAGTGATTTTGAGAAAAGCAAGTGTTGTAGGCATTTGGTGTACTTAAACTAAGCACAAATGAGCTCTATTTATAGTAGAGCAAGTTTGTTTTGCAAGCAATAGTGTATGGTAACTGGTACAGGTCTCTGGCCAATTGGACCATTTTGGAATCTCAAGTCTCCTCTAGCCATTGACTTGAGATTAGAGCACATGCCTATGGTTCTTTGATTCAAGGATAAGGCTTGACTGAAGTGTTCAAATTCGCTCTAATACATGCCACCTCTAAGCATCCATTGAATGCTCCAAAACAAAATTGGAGTCTTGAGGCATCTTTAGCTTTTAGGGGTGCCAAACCTATATGTAGTTTCAAAGACTTGGGAGGCTTATGGATCAGTGTTTGTTCCTCTTTGGTCTCCCCTTGAGGTGTTCAGATGGATAAACTTGTTTGTTATTTGCACAAATTAACCAAACCGAGCCCTAATGCACAATCTGCCTTGCCAAGACAATTTACAGCAAGGCATATTGCAGTCATCATAACTCTTAGCTCAGATGGAATTTGATGGATTTCTTGGACATTATGGAAAGCTGCTATATCCTATTTAAATATGATGTCCAACTTTGGTTTTGATCCAAAATTAATTACAATGAAAAATGCCTCTACTTTTGGGAAAAAATAAGACAGATTTTGACTCAGTGAAAATTTCACTAAGTGTTGGAAAAATGTCACTTTTGTATTTTCAGCCATTTTGATCACTCCATAACTTAAAATCCATGAGGAATTGGAATGAGGTGTAGTTAACACTTTTAAAGTATACCATGAGAGCTACAAATCCATCTTTGGACCATCCAAAATGGTTGCTTGGATCTCAAGTTATGATCCTTGGAAGTTGGTACCCTAGCCACTTTGTTTCATAACTTAGAAAAATTCTAAGTTTTTATGGTTACCTCTTTTACAAGTTATCCCACTTTCTTTGATTTTTCTTGATGAATGATGATTCAAATCACATATTAACATTGTTTTAGGGTTAAAGAACCATAATTATGAAAAATATCAAAAAGTCAAACTTTGACTTTTATGCACAGTTGACTTTTTATCAGATGAATTCCAAACTGTGCGATCCTTTGTGAAATCAAGTCCTTGATCTAAATCAAACTTGATAGATATGTTACATAGGTGTTATGGGGTGTATTGAATCATGTCCCAGGGTTTGGGAGCATGTCCAGGTCAAAAGTCAAAGGTATAGTTGACTTTTCCCTCGAAACCCTAACTGTGGTCCTGATGAAATTGAAACTTGTGGATCAAGCTTCTTGGATCAATCTTGCAAATGGATCAATGTGGTTTATTAGAGACCCTCAAATCATGTCTAGAGGTCTTGGCTCATGTTTTGTCCCAAAAGTCAACTTAGGGGTGAATTAGGTCAAGAACCCCTAATTCCTGATTTTTGATGAATGCTTCCCCTGAGGTTAAATTGACTTGATGATTGGGTCCATGAGGTCCCTTAGAGTATCTTAAGTCATGCTTTGAAGTATTGGCTCATGCCCAGATGAAAATTTTCATCTGGAGGCCTCAGTCGACCAAAACCCTAATTTGGTGACATTGGCGATCTTAAGGCTTAATCCACTTGGAATGCTGCAAACTTGTGCCAGATTCTTGATGTGGGAGTCCTCATGATCATTTATAGGTGTTTGAGAGACTAGAAAAGTTGAAGATCGTGTCATTTCTTGATTGATCCTTTGTCTAAGTACCCTGAGAGGGCTTGAAACCCAAATCTTTGATTGTAGTGAATGCTAAACAATCCTTGAGGAGATTGATGAGGCATGATGGTTCATCCATATTGTGATGATGATTTTCATAGTGATGGGAAATCTTAGTGGTCAAAATTTGGGGTATGACAGATGCCCCTATTTAATCTTCTTGGACCCGAAGGTGAATGGCGAAGGTATTCGGGCATTTGGAGTGCAAGAGGATTAAATATTGGAATACCCAAAATTTTGATGGTGATTATGAATGGTAGTTTGCTCATCCATCTTCTTATGCTAAGCAATGATGCTTAGAAAAGGTAAAAACTTCCCCTCGATCCTGGTCTTCAGCCAAGGAACTGGTCTCAGTTTTCTTTTGTCAATAAACTTCCCCTCGATCCTGGTCTTCTACCAAGGAACTGGTCTTAGTTTCTGAAATAAACTTCCCCTCGATCCCGGTTTCCTACCAAGGAACTGGTCTTAGTTTCTGATATAAACTTCCCCTCGATCTTGGTTTCCTACCAAGGAACTGGGCTTAGTTTCTTTTGTCAATAAACTTTCTTGACAAGGGACACTATTTATAGTAGTTTTCCTCAAACTTCTCGCCAAATTTTCCTGGGGAGATGCCATTTGACGAAAATGGTTTTGATGTCAGACTGGCTGGGGAAACCCATCGTCTGAGCGGTAGAGGTGTACAAACTTCTCTGTTTGAGATGCCATTTGCTGACTCTACTGGGGAAAACGAGTCTCTTGAGAGACTGCTTTCGCTTGGGGATATTACATCATACTTTTCCTCGAGATCTTCTCGGAGGAAAGGCCATGTGATGTAATCCAATTTGGAGGTGCTGATGACCTTTTCGTCAGCGAACTTTCCGAAGAAGAACTGTTGCATTGCCGAATCTTTGATTAAGAGGCTTTCTCTAGGGATTTTCCTTAATCCGGGAAAGCGAAGATATCATCTTCAATGGTGAAGAGTGACGTTTGTCGACAATTCTCTTTGTCTTTTCAGAGGTTCAAGTTATCAAAGTGGTCAAGGGACGAGTTCCAATCCAGAAATAAACTGGAAGAGGTTGTTCAGACGCGACATTTCCTGCCGAGGAAAGAACTGACAACTCGATTGATAAAAGGACTTTTATCACTTGGGGATAAGACTGACTAGAGTGATAGTGATGCAATATGAATATGAATGTAAATTAATAATGCATGATATATGTATGTTTATGCTGACAAAACTGACGCGACATACAAACTAGTAGATGAACACGACTGGATACTCGGCCACAGCGGGCAATGAAAAGTATCACTGGTTTAAGATAGCAATTCTGCATTGCTTAGGAGGGAGATGGTCCCTGCGGGGAACAACGTTGATCAGGCTTAGGAGATAAGAACTCGGCTGGGGATGTCGGACGGAATATTCGTATCTGACACAGCTGATCCTTCATTCAGGTGCACTGGTTTAGAAGGAGTACTTTGATTTTGCACTTTGAGGTTCGATTACTTCTGGAGAAGCGATCGATGTTCTTTCGATGTTCAACAGTCAAAAGAAATTGCCATATTTATTTTAAAAGCAGAAAAAGTTTGAGAAGTAAATTCATTTTTGTTTTATTTCAAGAATCGTTGATCATATTAAAATGTCGTTCTATGAAGCTAAAATAAATAAGAATTGCAAACAAAAAGACTAAAGCTCGAATTTTATTGATAGAATGGAAATCGGCCAAGCGCGTGATTCCATAGAGTATTTACAAAGTTAGGAAATGGTAATTTTAAGGGAAAAGGGCTACATTGAAACATAACGACTGTTATCCTTCTACCAATTTTGAATTCTGGACATCCTGAGCTTCCGTCGAAGATGACCTTGACTGGGATGATTTCCAATCCACCGGGATGAGTTTTTTATTATGTCTCTAATTTTTGCCTGGACCGCCCTTTCGGGTTTTCAATCCACCGAGATGTTCTTTTTTTATTTATTTAGGAGAAGTATTTCTTGACTACATCAACATTTGTGGGGTAGGCAAATTCTTCTCCGTCCATGGTTGCGAGTCTTAAGGCGTCGCCTGAGAAAGCTTTCTTGACCACATAGGGGTCGTCATGATTCAGAGTCCATTTGCCCCTGGAATCAGTGAGAAATGATTGTATCTTTTTTAGCACGAGGTCTCCTTTCCTGAAGACGCGAGGTCGAACCTTTTTGTCAAACGCCTTCTTCATCCTTTACTGATACAATTGACCATGGCATAGTGCCATCATTCGCCTTTCTTCGATCAGATTCAGTTCGTCGTGCCAACTTTGACACCATTCAGCCTCTGTTAACTTAGCTTTCATCAATACCCGGATTGATGGGATCTCTACCTCTATGGGGAGCACTGCTTCCATGCCATATACTAGAGAGAAAGGGGTTGCCCCTGTTGAAGTGCGGACAAATATGCGATAACCGTGAAGGGCAAAGGGTAGCATCTCGTTCTAGTCTTTGTAGGTTACAACCATCTTTTGAACGATCTTCTTGATGTTCTTGTTAGCCGCTTCTATCGCTCCGTTCATCTTGGGTCGGTAGGGAGATGAGTTATGGTGTTCGATCTTGAACTCAACGCACAACTCTTTCATCATCTTATTGTTCAAGTTAGATCCATTATCAGTAATGATCTGGCTTGGAACACCATAACGGCAGATGAGATTGTTTTTGATAAATCGGACCACCATATGTCGGGTTACATTGGCGTATGACGCTGCTTCGACCCACTTGGTGAAGTAATCAATTGCTACTAGGATGAACCAATGTCCGTTAGAAGCCTTGGGTTCGATCATCCCAATCATGTCGATTCCCCATATGGAAAAAGGCCATGGGGAAGAAAGAACTTTGAGATGTGTTGGCGGTACATGGATTTTGTCTGAGTATATCTGACACTTGTGACACTTCCTCATGTACTTATAGCAGTCGGATTCCATGGTCAACCAATAGTACCCTACTCTTAGAATTTTTCTCGCCATTGTGTGTCTGTTGGCATGAGTTCCAAAGGATCCTTCGTGAATTTCCTTTATCAGCATGTTTGTTTCTGGTCTGTCTACGTATCGGACCAAGACCATGTCAAAGTTTCTCTTATAGATTGTATCACCGCGCAGGAAGAAACTGCCTGCTAGCCTTTTGAGGGTCTTTCTGTCCTTTCTGGATGCCCCAGGTGGATACTCTTGTTTCTGTAGGAAGCATTTGATATCGTGATACCAAGGTTTGTCGTCTATGACTGCTTTGATCGTGAAGATGTAGTCGGGCCGTTCTAGGCGCATTATGTCAATCTTAGGTACGTCGTTCCATTGACCTACACTAATCATGGAAGAGAGAGTGGCTAATGCATCAGCCATGTGATTATCTTCACGAGGGATGTGATGAAACTCGGTTCTGTTGAAGAAGGGTAACAACCTTCTCGCGTAGTCTTTGTAAGGAATCAGTCCTGATTGGTATGTGTTCCAATCTCCTTTGATTTGACTGATAACCAAGGCTGAGTCGCCATATACATCCAAGTTCTTAATCCTTAAGTCAATTGCTTCTTCGAGACCCATGATACAAGCTTCGTATTCGACCTCGTTGTTGGTACACTTGAATGTCAGTCAGGCGGTGAAAGGAAGGTGAGTACCCTGAGGTGTTATAATGATTTCCCCAATTCTGTTTCCATAATAATTAACAGCTCCGTCAAAGATTAGTCCCCATTGGGAACATGGTTCTGGCCCTTCACTGGGTAGAGGTTCATCGCAATCTTTCATATTTAGATACGTGACATCTTCGTCTGGTATGTCAAACCCAACTGATTCCTGATCTTCAATCGGTTGATGATCTAAATGATCGGCTAAAACACTTCCTTTTATGGCTTTCTGAGCATGGTACTCGATGTCTTATTCTGATAACAACATCTGCCAATGGGCTATCCTTCCCGTGAGAGCAGGTTTTTCAAAGACGTACTTGATTGGATCCATTTCGGAGATTAACCAAGTAGTGTGACGAATCATATATTGGCGAAGACGTTTGGCTGCCCAAGCCAGAGCACAACAAGTTTTCTCAAGCATAGTGTACCGAGTCTCGCCGTCGGTGAATTTCTTGCTCAGATAGTAAATGGCAGACTCTTTCCTTTCGTTTCGTCTTGTTGGCCAAGTACACAACCCATTGAGTCTTCCAAGACTGTTAAGTAGATGATCAGTGGTCTTCCTTCCATTGGAGGTGATAGAATCGGTGGATTCAACAAATACTCCTTGATACTGTCGAAGGTCGTTTGGCAGTCTTCTGTCCAAACGCAGTCCTGATTCTTTTTGATTAATTTGAAGATTGGCGCACACGTCGCGGTCATGAGGAATATAAATCTGGAAATGTAATTCAAACGTCCCAGGAATCCCCTGACTTGTTTTTCAGTCTTTGGAGAAGGAATTTCTTGAATGGCCTTGACTTTGTCAGGATCAACCTCAATTCCTTTCTAGCTGACGATGAACCCTAAGAGTTTCCCTGAACAGACACCGAACGTGCACTTATTGGGATTCAAGCGGAGCCTGTACTTTCTCAGACGCTCGAATAGTTTTGACAGGTGGGTCACATGCTCCTCTTCTGTTTTAGATTTGGCAATCATATCATCGACATATACTTCGATTTCTTTGTGTATCATGTCATGAAACAGAGTAGTCATGGCCCTTTGATAGGTTGCCCCAGCGTTCTTCAAACCGAACGACATTACCATATAACAAAAAGTGCCCCATGGGGTGATGAAGGAAGTTTTCTCCATGTCTTTCGGCGCCATTTTTATCCGATTATATCCCGAGAATCCATCCATAAAGGAGAATACTTTGAACTTTATTATACTGTCTACCAGCATGTCAATGTGCGGTAAGGGAAAGTCATCCTTTGGACTTGCTTTGTTCAGATCCCTGTAGTCTACGCACATTCTGACCTTTCCGTCCTTTTTCGGAACTGGTACTATATTGGCTAACCATTGAGGATATTCTGATGTGGCGAGGAAACCCGCGTCAATCTGTTTCTGTACTTCCTCTTTGATTTTGATGGCCATGTCTGGATGAGTCCGTCTTAGTCTTTGTTTTGCCGGCGGACATTCTGATCTTAACGGTAGATGATGTTCCACGATGCTGGTATCCAACCCTGGCATATCCTGATAGGACCAAGCGAATACATCAGGAAACCCTTTGAGAAGCTTTATCAAACTTTCTTTGACAGTTGGACTGAGCAATGCTCCAATCTTGACCTCTTTTCTCTCTTCTTCTGAACCCAAGTTGACCGTTTCCAACGGCTCTTTGTGAGGTTCAATGGACCTTTCCTCTTGTCTGAGTAATCGGGAGATCTCTTCTGGAATTTCTTTGTCATTTACTTCTTCAGCCTCAAATACCGAGAATTCAAAGTTGGGAGAAGGCATTGGATCGTATGTTTCACTAGGGTTTAAAACAAGCAATATGCATGACGTGATGATTGTTTTTAGAAGAGAAAGAGAGAATGCAAGAGTGCGTGCAGTGTAATTTTTTGAAAGATGCTTGTTTTTATTATTTGAGTTATTTTTTAGGATTATCATTTTCTGAAAAAGCGAAAAGAGAAAACAACAATAAATGCGGAAATTACAGAACGAAGTTATTTTATTTATGATTTTGTCGATTCTTGAAACTAAAGCCCTATAAAACAAAACTCAGTCGCTTTGGGCGAAGCGAAGAGAGACATTTACAGAAAGTGAGCCCTATGAAAACATTCGTTTCACCTGGGCAAGGTGAAAGGTTAAGATAAAGACGACATTTACTTCGACTTATGAACAACTTTCGGAACATTGATAGCAACCCATTGGCGGCGAACTCCTCGGTGAATCACAAAGTCTAGCACTTTTCTTCTTGATTTGTCTTCAAAAATAACACTGATTTCTGGTGGAGCAGGAACGTTGGAATCTGTCTCCCAGGCAGAGTTGTCGTAGGAGAGCTCTTTTATTGTATTTTGCACAGTGTTTGCACTCTCAGGTGGATCTCCCCATCCAGTTGGCTGGATGTCTTTGAGCCTGATACGAGAGCTATTAGGAGCGGTGTACTTGACCAAGTAGTCGTACCTTTCACTTGGTTGTCCTAAGGTGTCCCGCACTTCTTTAGAACTGGGGGAGTCATCTCTCTTGATGACGTTGACCTCGGGAAAAACGTAGTTGATGAACTCTAGTCCGAAAAACTTTACAAATTCATCGTCGCACTGGATGTTTTCTGAATGCCCTGAGTAATGATCCCATAACATGGTGGGGATGCAAGTATTCTTTTCAATGATGCTCAACTAATATGCATCGTTTGGCTGACTCTTTTGCCCCAAGTCTCCTGGGTACGGCCATCCATTGGGCCATAGTAGTCGTGGTCAAAGTTGTCTTTCATTAGAGTATCTTCCTCTAATGAGTTTGGTGGAGCACGAAATCCTTCTGGATCACAATCTCCGTACATCATCTTGACATCTGATCTCGGTATATATCTCGGACTTTGCGTGGGAAAGCAATGGCGTAGGCATCTCTTCCTGAGACATATAACCGTCCTCGTTAAGATAAGACTTCCACTCTTCATCTGTATCGGAGGAATCACCCTCATTGATGGTGTGTACTTCTTGAGACACTGGGTGAAGGAAACCTCCACTATGGAAGAAGTTCTCAATGGGAGGAAGACTTTAATCGTTAGTAGCAGTTTAGGTACAGTTTAAAGAAAAACCAAGACCTTTCTTCGCTTTGTTATCAGTAGAAATGAAAAGCTGTCCCCATCCTTTTGCATTGTTATTTTTGATTACTTCGAGAGCATATTTGTACAAGGAAATCGATGTTCCTTTTTCTGACTGATTGTCATTGCTCACCGAAAGTGCTTGGAACTAGGTTCCTACAACCTCCTCTGGTTCTACACAAGTGGACGACGTTAAGTTACTCACGATCAAGGCTTGCTCTTCGTAGACTGTGACGAGTTGGTCGTTCTTGACAAACTTTAGCTTTTGGTGAAGTGTTGAAGTGATCGCCCCAGCCTCGTGTATCCAAGGTCTTCCTAACAAACAGCTGTATGCTGCCCGGATGTCCATGACCTTGAAAGTGACTAGGAAAGTATGAGGACCAATAGTTATGGGAAGGTCGACTTCGCCGATAACTGTTTTTCGGGATCCGTCAAATGTTTTGACGATGACCTCACTGCCTCTCATCGGAGATCCTTTGAATGATAGTCACATTAGAGTGGACTTCGGTATAACATTCAGAGCCGACCCGGTGTTTACCAGTACGCTGGCTAAAGCATCGTCCTGGAAGTTGACTGTAATATTTAGCGCCATGTTGTGACTTTTTCCTTCTTCTGGCAATTCCTCATCACTAAACCCTAAGTTGTTGTAGGAAGTTATGTTGGAGATGATGCTGTCGAATTGTCTTATTGACACATCTTGTTCCACAAAGGCCTGCTCTAAGACTTTCTGTAGAGCTTCCCTATGAGCTTCGGAACTAAGTAAAAGTGATAGTACAGAGATTTTTGAAGGAGTTTGCAATAGCTGATCAACAATGTTGTATTCACTCTTCTAGATGAGCTTCAGTGTCTCATCGCTGTTCTTTGAAAGGTCGGGATCGAAGGATTGACCGACTGGTTGATTAGGAACTTCAGTTTGAGGTTCCTTTTCTCTAGTAGGTTCTCCAACTCCTCAGTTGAAGATTCGACCACTCCGTGTTACTCGACTGATGTCTGCAATATTCACGACGGAGGGTAATGGAATTTCCTTTCCATTCTCAATTGTTGTGGCACCGTATTTGTAAGGGATAACCTTAGTTGATTCATATGGTAATGGTCCTGGCAGGTAGATAACCACATGAGCCTTTTGATTTTTCTAACCATTGTAAGTAATTTCTATCAGTTCCTGGTTGGGAACTTTTGATTCGTCAAGTAAAGGGATGATGGTACAAACATCTTTGGTCCTCTTATGATCAGAGATTACGATAAAATCTTTGATTTGATCGGCAAAATAGTCTGGCATCAAGTTGATTGACCCAAAATCTGGACACGGTCGAATCTCTCTGTGATCCAATTAACTTTGAAGGGGTGCTCGCATGAGGTAACATCCTTGATTATCTTCTGAGAAAACTCTACAACATTCATAGTTGTGTGGTGGCACCCGACCACGTCCGCTTTGTATGCAGTGTAACCTCACTAGGTCTATCTCCATTGATCAATCATCCTAACTTTGATGCCTAGTAGGGTTCCCATTAATCATACTGACTTGTTGTGTGTCTTCGTCTAAACAGATCGGAAGCCACCAGCTGTTTAACAAGTGTTACAAAGTTCTCTGAACGAGAGCGCATCCTTGGTCGCTTTCATGACATTCCTTACAGTTCTGATAATTATGCGAAGTCAGAAAACCGAGCTGGACCTGCTTAGCATGTAACTCCACCAAGCTGGTATTCATCAGGCAAATATCAAAGATTTGAATCATATTCACTTGATACTGATTTCTATCGCGGTAATCTTGAATCTATCTAAGATCCATCTGACGCTTGAGGGCCTCTTGTACAAAAGAGCATCCCTGATTGTTTACCGAGCAAATCAATCAGGAATCGTAATCGTGCTGTGGCAGATCGTGATGTTGGCTTTGCCTTGAGTGCATTTCCACCAAGTTGACATTCATTGCACGGATGTCGTGGTTCTAAATGATGTTGGAATTCGTATAAGTCATGTTGACTTCACGAATTCGGTGATCTTGGATCCATCCGAGATCCAATTGCTCTTGTAGAGCTGATTGCACCACAGAACACCCTTGATTGTCTTTAGAGTAGATATCACACTGGTGATAGTTATGAGATGGTACATGCCCATATCCGCTCTGTCTGCGATGCATTTTGACCAGGTTGGCCCTCAATAAGAGTACATCATGAATTTGATAGCTGTGGTTAGACTCTCCCTCTATCAAATTTACTGCAGCTTTCTCATGTTGAGGCAGCGGGTTTGTCTGAACATTTGGATTTGTATCCTTGAAGGATAAAACCCCGCTCCTAACAAGCTTTTGTACATCAGATTTGAAGCTGAGACAGTTTTCTATGTTATGCCCCGGTCCTCCTTGATGGTAAGGGCAAGTCTGATTAGCTTTGAACCAAAAAGGCGGATTTTCCGGTACTGTAAGAGGAGACCTGGTTTGGACGTGCCCTTTGACCAGTAATAATGGAAACAGTTCGGCGTACAACATGGGTATAAGTTCGAACCCTGGTGGTCGTATTGTACAGTTGTTGTTGTACGGAGGACGAGCCTGCTGAAGAGGCTGTTGTCCAGGTTATACTTATACTGTTGAACGAAGGCAGCGCCAAGATCTCTGAAGGTGACGATCTTGGTACGGTTTAACCCCATGTACCATTTAAGTGTGTCACCGGTTAAACTATCTTGAATGTAGTAGATTAGTAGCTGTTGGTTCTCTGTCTGAGTTGACATTCTCCGAGCGTACATCACCAAGTGACTTTGAGGGCAAGAGTTACCCTTGTATTTTTCAAATTCGGGCACCTTGAATTTGTGCGAAACTTTCATATTAGGGACCAAACAAAGGTCTGTAGCGTCCTTTCCGAATAGATCCTAACCGCGAAGGGCTTGCAGTTCCTTCTACATCTCTAGGAATTGTTCCTGGAACTCATTCATTCTGTCGAACATACTTTCGTTTCCACCAGATGGTATCTGTGGAGTCTGTCCTTCCAGGACAGTGTGTACCACGGGTGGTGGTATAATCATTACGGCTGAGACTCTTGGTGCTTCCCGAAGTTTGTAACCTTCAGGAGTTACTGTCATGCCCCTGACATCTTCGCTTTCCCGAAGTTTGTAACCTTCAGGCCCAGCGGCTCCTGCTGCAGTTTTCGGATTTTCAGTGATCGGTGGAATATATCCTTCTGGGATATAGTTGAGTGGCATGCCCCAGGGACGATCTTTCGGCATGTTATACCTAGGATCATACTTCTCCACTATAGACGTCGAGGTGATCTCTGAGATCACAATCCTTTGTAGCTGAGCTTCTGACAGAGCTTGCATGTCATTATGAAGCTTCCACAGATCTTCTTTCAGAGCGTCGAGTTCTTCTCTCAACTCTCCGTTCTCTTCCTCGAGATTATCCATTTTCTCTTGTTGACTAGCCTGAGTATTGTACGAATAAGACAGCTTGACTATAGAATCGAGACACAAACGTGAGATTCGTAGGTAAGAAGAACGCGTTATGTGAGAATGATGAATGATATGCAATGATTATATTTAATTTATTTATTTTTTGTTTAATCAAAATAAACTTCGACAATTGGATTGCAAATATGAAACAGTGGGGAAGACCCCGTTTTATTGAATTCAAAGATTGCAAAAATGGAAATACAGTAATTTACAAAGTGCTGTAAAAGGAAAAGTCTAAACTTATGGATCCTGAGTCCTCTCTGAGGAGGGCTCAGGTGCTCTTTCTGGTACTTTCCTCTTCTTTGACCGGGGATCTTTAGCCGTTGTCGGGTTGTTATTCCTTTGCCAAGCGAAAAGAGCGAGCATATTCCTTTGGTCTTCTTGATTCTCTACAGCATGTTGCTCCAAAATCTCGATCAGAGCATCCTTTTCTTTTAACAGTTGCTGTATTTTGTTACACTCCACATTGAGAATGCGGTACTTGTTCTTCCAAGATTTCTTCTCCTGTTGAACTTTGTTGAGAGTAACCTAAAGCTTTTCCGTATCAGACATAAAGTAAAGGACAAATTCCTTTAACGGAAGAACTTCCTGACGAGGGTAAGGCATCCTCAGCTTGAGAGCTCTAGTTTGTACCCAGTGGAGATAAGGTTCCACGGAGACACAGTCCGGTTTTCCTAGAGACTCTCTTCCTTTCCTATGAACACGTTTCCAAGCATGCACTATTTCTGTCTTTAGTACCCTGTCATTTTCTCCTTCCTTGAAGAAAAGACCTTCCAGATGAGCATTATGCGGGACGTGCCTCATCGGGTATCCAAATTGACGACGAACCAAAACTGGATGATAATTGATTCCTCATTTAATTCCTATGAGGGGTACATTAGGGAAATTTCCACAACGGTCAATGATTCTTATCCCGCCATAGACTTGATTGTACCAATCGATGTCAGAGTTGGTAAGAGACATGATTCTCTGCGACCAACGTAAAATATTCTTAGGATCCCAAAATGCAGCAGACTTGGGCAAATGGAAAGTAAACCATTTGTACAGCAGGGGTACACAGCATGTGATCATTCCTCCGCTGTACAAATTCCTTAAGTGTACAGAATGATAAGCATCTGCTAGCAAGGTCGGTATAGGGTTTCTAATCAGGAAAATCTTAATGGCATTGAGATCAACGAAGTTATCAATGTTGGGAAACAAAAATAACCCGTAGGTGAGTAAGACAAAGACGCTCTCGAAAGCGGCCACGTTCCCTATACTAGCAAAGTACAGAGCCTTCTTTACCAATAACTTGGATGGTAAACCTTGGATTCCACTCTTAGTGGTCATGTGAGTCCTGACTTCTGACTCGTCCAAATAAATTGCTCTTGCAATGGTTTGATCCTTTGGAATTTCTCCCAGTCCAGAAAAGGGAGCTTGGTCAGTAATGGGTAAATCAGTCAGGTGAGAGTACTCCTCCAGTGTTGGTGCTAGCTGATAATCTAGGAATGTGAAACAGTGATAGACTGGATCGTAAAACTGAATGAGCGTAGCCAGGATTCCTTCAATTACATGGACCCTTAATAGAGACAGTAGTCCTCCGTACTTAGCTCTGAAAGCATCAGGGTTGGTGATCATCCTGGCCAACCCTCTCAAATCCTCTAGTTTTGGAACCTTGAAGGTGTACTTGTGAGTCTTCTTTCTACCGAAATCCATAATGCAATCTTTTTCTCTGACATTTGCAATCATTGTCTTAGTTTAATTTGAAAAAGAGAGACTAGAAGAGAAGATTTTTTGTTTGATTAAAGTTTTTTAATAAAATGAATGCATGAATGCAACACACAAAAACATAGAAAAAACATGGGGTCAAAGGTTCAGTGTCATGAAGTCATGGCTCTACCCTTCCCCAAAGGTTATACTGGTGATTTTTGTACCTGTCCTCAAAATAATTGACCCCTCTTGGGATAACAACAGCAGGCTGGAATCACCCGAGGGAGCTGCAGTATCTTAGAGTAGTATCAGATGAGGGTAGTATCGCGTGAAACCTATTTCCGATAGCTTCTGCACTACAAAATAGTAACAAGGTCTCAGTCTACTAAAATCCTCAATTTCGATGACAACCACAATCGAACAATTTGCTTTTAACAACCGAAGTCGTATAGGCATTAAATCCGCAAAGGGTGTCTCCACTGATTCGATGGTCGACCGGGGTTCTTATTTGGGAGTCACTCCCTGTAAGATTACCCGTCTAGTGCCATCACTTATCTTAGGTGTATACTCAATCTTTCCACATGCGGCATCACACGCATTCCCATTAGCAGAAATATAAACACGGATATCAATTAGGAAAAGCAGTATATATATTTGTCCTAACATCCTAGACCTCTAGTCCTATGATCCTAACAGTCAATGACTCCCCAGCAGAGTCGCCATTCATCGTGGTGCCTTCTAAACTTAAGGGATTCTACCTAAGAGATGGGAGAACGGTTCTCCTACTGTGGTTGCCATTCTTCTGTGGCGCGGTTTTTGTGGTTTTGAATCACTATCGCTTTGGGGTGCTACAGTTCAATTCATTTTTTATCCTGTGAAGCTGATTAAGAAAGGGAAATAGATGTCTCCAATTAACCCTGCTTGCATACTGAGTTTAAACAGATGACTATTGGTTTACAGATGCTATCAAAATAGTAGGCCTCTCCTAGGTTATTTAGCTTAAAAATAGAGTGTCTTGATGTTTCATGAGGCTTTTAGGAAGATACTATATCTAATTTTTTTTATTGATGTATGAAGGTACTGGACCTAGAGTTTTTGATTAGTATGCTCGCTAAGATTTCACAATCTTATGCCTACATATTCCCGTTTAACGAAACAGGGAAATCAGAGGAATCGTAGTTCCTCCTATCCTAAGGGAGGAAAAAGATGTTTTGGTGTCTTGTTCAAAGCCCAAGATTGAAGCTAAAATTGGATTTGTATCTTGTTCAAAGCCCAAGATATGAAGCTAAAGGGTTTTGGCTGAGAGAGAACTTGTCATCTCTAAAGAGGAACTGTTGATGTTTGTGTGCTTTGATCAAAGCACAAGTTTAATGCTAAAAGGTTGATGGACTCAGCTAGGGATTTCTTTATATGAAGCCTAAGAGGAGGCTAGATAAGACCGAATCAACAAGAGAGTGCATATGTCTTGTACAAGGCCCAAGATTGAGGCAAAAAAGAGACTGACTCTTTGGGGATATCATTATATAAAGCCTAAGAGGAGGCTAACAGTTTGTCTTTTCCGGGGAAAATGTTCTTTCTGTCTTGTGCAAAGCCCAAGATTGAGGCTAAAAGGGATTTTTGACTCCTTTGGTTAGGTTTATATGTGTCTTGTACAAAGCCCAAGATGGAGGTTGAAATGAGTTTGCCTCAACAAGAGAGTGCTTTTATATGTCTTGTACAAAGCCTAAGACGGAGGCTAAAAGAGTTGACTCAACAAGAGAGTCTTGCAAAGGTGATTGACCCAACAAGAGAGTCTGAAAGTTGATTGACTCAACAAGAGAGTCTTTTATACTCAACAAGAGAGTGATTTGTTGTCTTGTACGAAGTCCGAGATTGAGGCTAAAAAAGGTGTTGACTCAACAAGAGATTCTGAAAGGGTTAGCTCCGCTAGGGGGGAGAATTATTGTACAAAGCCCAAGAAGAGGCTGACTGTGTTGAGGAATGATCATTATACAAAGCCTAAGTGGAGGCTATTTACTGCTGAGGATTAGATCCATAGGCAGGCCCAAAGGTGGGGAACTCTCATGAGAGAGACCGGGTTTCTGCTGGAGATTTATCCAGAGGGATCAGTGTTTTTGCCTATGTTTTAAAGGAACTTGAGAATGTCTTTGAGACTCAAAGGGGGTTTAGACTGTCCAAGTCTACTGGTGTTGAAGAGTTTTATCTTTTGTAGGATGCACAAAAGAGGGCAAGGGTCTTAAGGGATGAGAATCAACCCTAAAGTGGCATGAGGTTTGACACTGGAAAGACTGCTCTAGCAAAGGATGACTAAGTTCTATCTTATACCTTTAAGAGATCGTTAGGGTCCTTGTATTAAGCCCAAGAGAAGGCATGAGAACTTCTAAGAAGCTGAAGGGTCCTTGTACAAAGCCCAAGAGGAGGCGGGGATACTTTTAGGAAGCCTGTGGGTCCCCAAACCAAGAGAAGTTCAAGAAATGCAATTCACAGAGAAGAGATCATTCCAGGAAAGTTCGAGGGTTTGGAAGAAACTCAAAAGATGCTATTCACGGAGAATAGATCAACTCTGGGGAGTAGAATTTCTTTGACAATTTCTAGGGGTGACAGTCTGAGAAAAGGTTCACCGAGGATACTGCCTTTCTCTTTGTTCCATATTGTTTAACCCCAAGAGAAGGGAAGACTGTATCTGGAAATCCTATGGAGATCTAGTTTTGTTTGCATTTAAAGAGTGACCAACAGGGCTTTATCTAGTTCTAGACGTAATTGTCGGGGAAAACTCTAAATAACTATGCTAGTATATATACAATTGATATATGACAAGTATTTTTTTAAAAGGTATGTAAGAAGACTAACTATGCGCAGCTTCCCACAATACAGTTATGTATATGAAAGCATATAAAAGAAAGCAGATAAACACTTACCCGTTGTAGAGCTTCCATGCTATTTTGTTAGTTGTTTAACAAAGAAATTAAAGAAAGTTTTGATAGCAACTATACATTTGGATTCAAAATCAAAGGAGAAAGTATTTTGAACAGAGATCGGGGCTTACAGCTCAGGGAGAGGCCCAAATTTTAACAGTGATTGCACTGTTGTTTTGACTTTGTACAGGGACTTATACAAGTGACTGAGGCCCAAAGAAAGGTTTTCTGTACGAAGGGATGGGTCTTACACTCTCTCAAGAGACCCACAAGATTTTTAAAGAAAAGAAATGGGACTTATACAATACACTGAGGCCCAAAGAATTTTATTTACAAAGAGGCGGGGCTTACACTTTATCAAGAGGCCCAAAATTTAACAGTAATCGTACCATTATTTTGAGGATCGTATCGGGACTTATACAACGACTGAGGCCCGAAAAAGGTTTATTTACAAAAGGGGTTGGGTCTTAAAACTCAAGAAGAAGCCCAAAGATTATTTAAAGAAAAAAAATGGGACTTACAACACGAGGGTAGGCCCAGGTGATTTGATTTTTGAACTGGCGATCGCGCCGAGATCTTTCTTTTAACGCAGAGGGACTTATACAATAACTGAGGCTAAAAATGATTTTGGTTAAAAGGGGATTAGGTCTTACACTCTATTAGAGGCCCAAAAAAGTTTGAAAATGAATTAATATGGGTCTTATAGCTCAAGGAGAAGCCCAATTGATTTTTTTAAAAAGGTGACGCTCGCGCCGAACTTTTAAGAATATACTGAGGGACTTATACAATATGTGAGACCCAAAATTATTTATTTACAAAGAGGTGGGGCTTACACTCTATCAAGAGACCCAACAAAGTTTGAAAAAGATTTGTTTAGGGTGATTAAGATCAAAACCCTAAATTAATTTCAAAATGTATTTTAATCAAATAAAAATTTAATTAAAATGATCAAAATTATCAAACATGTGCAAAAAACAAGTTGTGATCTTGGATTAATGTTTGAAAAATCATGTTTTTATCCACAAAATGATTGGAAACCATTTAAGTTTGGAAAATCAAGAAAGAAAAAAATACTTTAAATGTCAAAAAAACAAATAAAATTAATTATTTGCAAAAATATCAAGTATATGAAATAAATAATATTTTTGGGAAATTATTGTAAAATAAAATATTTTAACATTTTGTGAATTATTAAAAAAAGAATAAACTCTAAATCATTATAAACCAAAGAGAAGATCATGTCATTTCTTGATTGATCCTTTGTCTAAGTACCCTGAGAGGGCTTGAAACCCAAATCTTTGATTGTAGTGAATGCTCAACAATCCTTGAGGATATTGATGAGGCATGATGGTTCATCCATATTGTGATGATGATTTTCACAGTGATGGAAAATCTTAGTGGTCAAAATTTGGGGTATGACAGTAGGGAAGTTGTTCAGATCATCACAACTCATCTGTAACACCTCCAACTCAAAAATCAAATTACTCTTGCTGCCACGACCTTCAAGTAAGCCTAAACTTGGTCATCTCATGATTCATGCATATTTCCTCGCACAATAATTTTTCCATATGTTCATAATCATGTATGGAATGTTTACCCTCAATTAATTGCTTTGTTTGAATCGTGTATCAAATTTCTGAGCCTTCATGCACAATTTAGGGTTCTTGGGGTTTTATCTTGATTTCTTATTCCATGCGTAAAATAAATGAAATTAAAGACCATAAACATGATCGTGAGTTGAAAACGAGCAGCTTGATATGTGGATTGTGCAATTTCATCAAGTATTCAATGAGATTGATGAGAAAATGCAAATCAGCCAAGAACAGAGCACGCGGGCAAGGCCAAGATGTTCTTGGCGCCCTTTTTCAAATATTTGAATTTTTGAATTTTTGTGATTTTATTTAATTGATTCAAAAATTAATTTCTTTCTGAATTTTAATGATTTTGAGTTGATTCTTTTTTTAATAATTCACAAAAATGTTAAAATATTTTATTTTACAAAAATTTCCCAAAAATATTATTTATTTCATATACTTGATATTTTTGCAAAGAATTAATCTTTTATTTGTTTTTAACATGTAAAATATTTTTTCTTTCTTGATTTTCCAAACTTAATTGGTTTCCAATCATTTTTGTGGATTAAAACATGATTTTTGAAACATTGATCCAAGATCACCACTTTTTTTTATATGTTTTCAATAATTTTTATTAATTTTTAAACAAAATTAATTTCATTTTAAACAAAATTAGGGTTTTGATTAATTCAACCCTCCTCAATCTTTTTCAAACACTTTGGGCCTCTAATAGAGTGTAAGACTCAACCCCTCTTAAAAACCAAAATAATTTGGGCCTCATTCATTGTATAAGACCCACAGTGTTTTCAAAAACCTCGGCGCAATCACCATTTTCAAACAAATGACCTGGGCCTCTCCCTGAGTTGTAAGCCCCATCACTTGTACAAAAATAAACTTTGGGCCTCTAATAGAGTGTAAGACCCAATCCCTTTTTGAAACCAAAATAATTTTGGGCCTCAGACATTGTATAAGTCCCTCTATACATTTTTCAAAATGACGGTGCGATCACTGTCTATCATCTGGGCCTACCCTCGTGTTGTAAGTCCCGTTTCTTTTCTTTAAATAATCTTTGGGCTTCTCCTTGAGTTGTAAGACCCATACCTTTGTACAGAAAACCTTTCGGGCCTCAGTCGTTGTATAAGTCCCAATACAATCTTATCAAAACAACATCCCTTTTTAGGTTCAAATATACAGTTGTTATCAAAACTTTCTTTAATTTCTTTGAACAACTAACAATACAGCATGGAAGCTTGCTCACCTCTAAGTTTTTATCTGCTTTCATTTACTTTATTTAATATATATAACTGTATTATGGGAAGCTGCACACTGTGAGTCTACTTTCATTCTTTTAAATACATGTCAAATATATATAACTGTATTGTGGGAAGCTGCGCATGGTTAGTCTTCTTTCATACCCTTTTTAAATACTTGTCATATATCAACTGTATATATACTAGTATAGTTATTTAGAGTTTTCCCCGGCAATTAGGTCTAGAACTAAGTAAAGCCCCATTGGTCACTCTTAAATACAAACAAAATTAGATCCCCGTAAGATTTCCAGATACAGTCTTGCCTTCTCTTGGGCTTAAACAATATGGAACAAAGAGAAAGGTAGTATTCTTCATGAACCTTTTCTCAGACTGTCACCCTAGAAATTGTCAAAGAAATCTACTCCCCATAGTTGATCTATTCTCGGTGAATAGCATCTCTTGAATTTCTTCAAACTTAGTACTTTCACTAAATGATCTATTCTCGGTGAATAGCATTTCTTGAACTTCTCTTGGTTTGAGACCCACGGGCTTCCTAAAAGCATCCCCGCCTCCTCTTGGGCTTTGTACAAGGACCCTCCGGCTTCTTAGAAGTTCTCATGCCTTCTCTTGGGCATAATACAAGGACCCTGAAGACCTCTTAAAGGTATAGGACAGAACTTAGTCATCCTTCGTTAGAGCTTTCTTTCTAAAAAGAGTCAAAACTCTCAGACCAATTTTAGGGTTGATACTCATCCCTTAAAAGAGTCGTCCTCCTCTTGGGCATCATACAAAAGATAAAACTCTTCTAATAGACTTGGACAGTCTAAATACCCTTGAGTCTCAAATACATTCTCAAGTTCCCTACAAAGCATAGGAGAACCCCCGAATTCTCGATTAATCTCCAGCAAAAGTTAAAACTTGTGGGTTCTAAAACCCCGTTTCTCTCCTAAAAATCCACCAACCAGGGTGAAGTCATCATAACACTATCAGAGCCTCGAGGTTTCTGATCTATCAACTCTTTTGCAAGAGTTGATTCCCTATTTGGACCTGCCTCGGGATATCAAGAATCCCCTGCAGAAGTTTAGCCTCCTCTTAGACTTCGTATAATATTTTTCCTCAGCTTTTAGCCTCCTCTTGGGCTTTGTACAATGATTCTCCCCAGCGGAGCTAACCTTTCAGACTCTCTCGTTGAGTCAATCACTTCTCAGACTCTCCTGTTGAGTCCATCACTTTTCAGACTCTCTTGTAGAGTCAATCACCGTCTCAGACTCTCTTGTTGAGTCAATAACCGTCTCAGACTCTCTTGTTGAGTAAATCACCTTTAAAGCACTCTCTTGTTGAGTCAACCCTTTTCAGCCTCAATCTTGGGCTTCATACAAGACAGGCAAAAGCACTCTCTTGTTGAGTCAACCCCTTTTTAGCCTCCTCTTAGGCTTTGTATAATAATTTCCCTTAGCAGGAGTTGGCCTCTTCTCGAGCTGTGTAGAATAATTTCTCCAGCTTGTTCAGCTACAATCTTGGGCTTTGTACATGAAAGATAAAAGTACTCTCTTGTTGAGTCAAACCCTTTTTGCCTCTGTCTTGGGCTTTGTACAAGATATAAACCTTCATAAGCTTGGGACAAGCATTTTCTCCAGCAAAGTCAATTCCTCCGAGCCTTTATTTGACTTTGAGGAATAAACTCCCAAGCAGAGTCAAACTCTTTTCCGCCTCCATCTTGGGCTTTGTACAAGATAGATAACGCTCTCCAGCAAAATCAAATCCGTTTAGCCTCAGTCTTGGGCTTTGTACAAGACACTTAAAATATCCTCACCAGAGTCGATTAAATTTCTCATTTCAGCCTCTATCTTGGGCTTTGTACAAGACACATACAAATCTCCCCGAAGGAGTCAAAAATCCCTTTTAGCCTCAATCTTGGGCTTTGTACAAGACAGAAAGAACATTTTCCCTGGAAAAGTCAAGCTTTTAGCCTCCTCTTAGGCTTTGTATAATGATCACCCCAAAGAGTCAGTCTCTTTTTGCTTCAATCTTGGGCTTTGTACAAGACACCAATATATACACTCTCTTGTTGAGTCGATCCTATTGAGCCTCCTCTTAGGCTTTATATAAGGAAATCCCTAGCCGAGTCAATTAACCTTTTAGCTTTAACCTTGGGCTTCGATCAAGGCACAAAAAAATCAACAATCCCTCTTTAAAGATGACAAATTCTCTCTCAGTCAAACCTTTTAGCTTCAATCTTGGGCTTTGAACAAGACATAAATATTCAACCTTTTAGCTTCAATATTGGGCTTTGAACAAGACACCAAAACCTCTTTTTCCTCCCTTAGAATAGGAGGAACTACGATTGCTCTGATTTCCCTGTTTCTTTAAGGAGGAATACGTAGGCATAATATTGCAAAATCTTAGCGAGCGTACTAATCAAAAACCCTAGGTCCAGTACCTTCACACATCAAATCAAAACTTAAGTCCAATACCTTACCAAAAACACCGGGAAGAACCCGAACATCAACAAAAACTCAATCTCCTTGTCACACTTTCCCAAGAAACTTTCCCAACCCATTACCAGATAAACACCATCAATTACAAAGCGAAACCCTAAAGCTAATATCCTGTGGATAACCACATATAGGATGGATAATTGACAACTACCCATTGTATAACCTGACCCCAACTCCCTGAATCTCTTAAAGCATTTGTTCAGTTAAACATCTGTATGCAAGGTTAGTTTTAGATACCTTCCCTTTCCCTTTCAGCTTCATGGGATAAATAAGAAATCTGAAAGTAGCACCCTTTCTCCTTGAGGAGGAAAACCCAAACTTCAGCGATAAGGTGGTCGCGTCACCAACAAAAATCGCTCGCTACACCATAACCCTGAGGATTTAGTAGACTTTAACCCTATGACCATTTGGTAGCACTGTGACTATTGGGAATAGTTGATACGCGATACTACACTTAAATGAGATTCACCTTAGGATATTATAACTCGCTCGAGTGAATCAGCTTGCTGTTTAAATCCCTAGGGGGGTCAATGATTTTGGGAACCTTAGAACCCGTTCTACAGGTACAAAAATTGACCAAAATAGTACAACCTTTGGGGATGGGTAGAGCCATGACTCCTTGCTCGTGACGTTGAACCCTTGAACCCATGTTTTCAAATGTTTTTGTGTGCTGCATTCATGCATTCATCTAAAAAACTCTTTTCAAACAAGAAAAAAAATCTTTTTTTCAAAATAAACTAAACAGTAATTGCAAATATCAGAGATTGCGTTATGGACTTCGGTAGAAGAAAGACGCACAAGTACACCTTTAAGGCTCTGAAGCTAGAGGACTTAAGGAAATTGGCAAGGATGGTTACCAATCCCGAGGCTTTCAGAGCTAAGCACGGAGGACTACTGTCTCTGTTAAGGGTTAACGTAGTTGAAGGAATCCTGTCTACACTGATTCAGTTCTACGATCCGATTTATCACTGCTTCACTTTCTCGGATTACCAACTGGCACCAACACTAAAAGAGTACTCTCATTTGATTGACTTACCTATCACTGACCGAGCTCTATTTTCTGGACTGGAAGAAATTCCAAAGGAACAAACCATTGCAAGAGCGATCTCTTTGGATGAGTCAGAAGTTAGGACTCACATAACCACTAAAGGAGGAATCCAGGGTTTACCAGCTAAATTCATGATGGAGAAAGCTCTATACTTTGCCAGTATAGGAACCATAACTGCTTTTGAGGATATCTTTGTCTTGCTCATATATGGGTTATTCCTCTTTCCCAACATCGACAACTTCGTCGATACCAATGCTATTAAGATATTCTTGATTGGAAACCCCGTACCAACCCTGCTCGCAGATGCTTATCATTATGTACACTTAAGGAATTTGTACAGTGGAGGAATGATCACATGATGTGTACCTTTACTCTACAAATGGTTCATTTCCCATTTGCCCAAGTCTACTGCTTTTTGGGATCACAAGAGTACTCTACGTTGGTCACAAAGGATAATGTCTCTTACCAACTCTGATATAGATTGGTACAATAGGATTTATGAGGGAATAGAGATCATCGACAAATGTGGAAATTTCCCTAACGTGCCCCTCAATGGAAATAAAGGAGGAATCAACTATCATCCAATTTTAGCTCGCCGTCAACTCGGATACCCCATGAAGAATATTCCACATAATGTTCATCTGGAAGGTCTTTTCTTCAAGGAAGGGGAAAATGACATGGCACTAAAGAAAGAAATAGTGCATGCCTGGCAACATATTCACAAAAAAGGAAGAGAGTCTCTAGGAAGACCAAACTGTATCTCCATGGAACCTTATCTCCACTGGGTACAAACTAGAGCCCTCAAGCTGAGGACGCCTTACCCTCGCCAATAATTTGTTCCATTAAAGAAATCTGTCCTTTACTTCATGCCTGATGCGGAAAAACTCCAGTTCGCTCTTAACAAAGTGCAATGTGAAAAGAGCTCTTGGAAGAACAAATACCGAATCCTCAATCTAGAGTGTACCAAGATTCAGGAACTATTAAAGGAAAAGTATGCTCTAATTGAAATATTAGAATAGCATGCTATAGAGAGTTAGGAAGACCGAAGGAATTTGCTTGCTCATTTCACCTGGAAAAGGACTGACAACCCGACAACGACTGAAGAGCCCCGATCGAAGAAAAGGAAACTATTGGAACCAGCATCTGAGTCTCTTCAGAGAGGACTCAGGATCCATGAGCTTAGACATTTTCCTTATAGCACTTTGTAAAATATTGTACTTTTTATTGTAACATACTGCAATCTTTCGAATTCAATAAAAGGGGTCTCCCCTCACTGTATGATATTTGCAATCTATTTGTTGAAGTTTCTTTTTGATTAAAACAAAAAAAAAACTAAAAATATGTCATTGCATATCATTCATCATTCTCACATAACACATTTTTCTTCCTATCTTTGAGTCTCATGTATGTGTCGTAATTCTAGAGTTAAACTGTCTCACTCATACAATACTCGAGCTAATCAACAAAAGAAAATGGACGATCTCGAGGAAGAGAACAACGAGCTGAGAGAAGAAATCGACACTCTGAAGGTAGTTTGGAAAAACTTCACAGTGACATGCAATCCTTGGCAGCAGCTCAGGAGCAGCGGAATCAAAAGAATGTAATCTCAGAGATTCCATCTACGCCCATAATGGAGACACATGAGAATCATCCTCGGTACAATATGCCTAAAGGTCGTCCCTGGGGCATGCCTCTCAACTTTATACCTGAAGAATACAACCCACCTGTCACTAAAGACCCAGAAGCCGTAGCAGGAACCACTGGACCTGAAGGTTACAAACTTTGGGAAAGTGAAGATACAAGGGTTACAACAGCAACTCCTGAAGGTTACAAACTTCAGGGCACTGAAACACCAAGGATCACTGCTATAATCTCTATACCACAACCAGTGGTACACACTGTCCCAGAAGGATAGATTCCACAAGTAACTTCTGGTGGAAACGAAGACATGTACGAAAGGATGAATGAGTTCCAGGAACAATTTTTGGAAATTCAGAAGGAACTGCATGCCATTCGTGGTCAAGACTTATTCGGAAAGGACGCTGCAGACCTCTGTTTGGTCCCTAATGTAAAGATCCCGCACAAATTCAAGGTGCCTGACTTTGAAAAATACAAAGGCAACACTTGCCCTCAAAGTCATTTGGTGATGTATGCTTGAAAAATGTCTACCCAGACAGAAATTCAATAGCTGCTTATCCATTACTTCTAAGACAGTTTAACAGGTGCCACGCTCAAATGGTACATGGGTTTAAATTGTACCAAGATCAGTACTTTCAGAGATCTCGGGGCAGCCTTCATTCAACAGTATAAATACAATTTGGACATGGCACCAGATAGGGATCAGCTCAGAGCAATGTCACAGAAGGACAAAGAAACTTTTAAAGAATATGCTCAGAGGTGGTGTGAAATTGCCGCCCATATCTGTCCCATTCTTGAGGAAAAGGAGATGACCAAGATCTTTTTGAAAACTTTAAGCTCATTTTATTACGACCGAATGGTCGCTAGTGCGCCCAGTGATTTCACCGCGATGGTAAACATGGGAGTACGCCTTGAAAAAGAAGTCTGAGAAGGACGACTGGTCAAAGATGCATAGCCTTCTAGCAGTACTTAGAGATATGGTAGTGCTTTCCAAAAGAAGAAAGAACAGGAGATCAGTAATATCTCTCTAGGAAAGCAAAGGCGAAGGTATCAACCAGTAGCAGCAATAAATCCCGCTATTAATCCAGCACCGACTCCGACTTATCAACCTCAGGTTGCTTAGAGCCAACCAAGTCAACAACAGTATCAGCAAAGGACGCAACAGCCTCTTCAGCAGGCCCGTCCACAGTACAACAACAACAATTATACGACACGACCATTAGGGTTCGACCCTATACCGATGTTGTACGCGGAGTTATTTCAACTTCTACTGGCCAAGGGATACGTCCACACTAGGACTCCTCTTACAGTACCGGAATATCCACCTTTTTAGTTCAATGCAGATCAAACTTGCCCTTACCATCAAGGAGGATCGGGGCACAACATTGAGAACTGTCTCAGCTTCAAGTTTAATCTACAGAAGCTTGTCAGGAACGAGATCTTATATTTCAAAGATACTAATCCTAATGTTCAGAAGAACCCGTTGCCACAACATGAAAAGACTGCCGTAAATTTAATAGAGGAAGAATTTAGCCGCAGTTATCAATTTCACGATGTACTCCTATTAGGAAACAATCTGGTCAGGATGCATTGCAGACAGAGCGGGTACGGCCATGTACCGTCTCACAATTATCACCAGTGTGATATCTGCTCAAAGAATAATCAGGGGTGCTCCGTAGTGCAATTAGCTCTACAAGAATAGATGGATCTGGACTGGATCCAGGATCACAGGATCCGTGAAGTCAACATGGACCATGCACATCCCAGCAATGTTCAGAACCGCAACATTCTTGCGATGAATGTCAATTTGGTGGCAATGCATTCAAGGCAGAGTCAATATCATAATCTTCCATGACACTATTACAACACTTGCCCGATCTGCTCAACAA
Organism: Lathyrus tuberosus; assembly: GCA_022829125.1. Taxonomy (NCBI): domain Eukaryota; kingdom Viridiplantae; phylum Streptophyta; class Magnoliopsida; order Fabales; family Fabaceae; genus Lathyrus; species Lathyrus tuberosus. Next base: position 817,524 of record JALAZF010000775.1, on the reverse strand, counting down.
GCAATCAGGGATGCTCTTTCATACAAGAGGCCCTCCAACGTCAGATAGATCTCGGATGGATCTAAGACTACCGTGAAAGAAATAACCATCAAGTCAATATGGTTCAAATCTTTGACATATGCTTGATGAATACCAGTATGGTAGAATTACATGCTAAGTAAGTCAGGCTCGGCTTTCTGGCTTCACATGATTATCAAGACTGTGAAGAATGTTGTGAAGACGAACAAGGGTGTGTGCTTGTACAAAGAACACTTCAACACTTATTGGACCACTGGTGGCTTCCAATCTACTTGGATGAAGCTACACAACAGATTAGCATGACTAACGGGAATCCTGGTAGGCATCAAACTCGTGATATCCGCTAAATGGAAACATATCTAGTAAAGATGCACTGCATACAAAGCGGGCGGGGACGGGTACCACCACACAATTATGAGCATTGTAGAGTTTGCTCATAGAACAACCAAGGACGCTATCTCGTACGAGCGGCTCTTCAAAAACAGTTGGACCAAAAAGAGATTCGACCATGTTCAAGTTCTGGGTCGATCAACATGGTACAAGACTATCTCCCTCATCAAAGCGAGAACGTTGTCGTAATCTCCGATCATGGGAAAACCAAAGACGTTTGCGCCATAATCCCTCTACTCAACGAATCAAGGATCCCTCTTGATAGTAGAAAGGTTCCCAACCAGGAACTGACCGTGGTTACCTATAACGGTCAGAGAAACCAAAAAGCTCCTGTGGTTATCTACCTGCCAGGTCCAATACCGTACAAATCAGAAAAGGCTATCCCTTACAAGTACGGTGCAACACCATTCGAAAATGGAAAGGAAACTCCATTACCCTCCATCGTGAACATTGCCGACATCAATCGAGTCACTCGGAGCGGTCGGATCTTCAACAAAGGAGTTGGAGAACCTGCCAAAGAAAAGAAACCTCAAACAAAAGTTCCAAATCAACAAGTCGGGCAATCTAGTAATCCCGAACTTACAAAGAACAACGATGAGATGCTGAAGCTCATCCAGAAAAGTGAGTACAACATTGTGGACTAATTATTGCAAACTCCGTCTCGAATCTCTGTGTTATCTCTCCTACTTAGTTCCGAAGCTCACAGGGAAGCTCTGCAGAAAGTCTTAGAGCAAGCCTTTGTGGAACAAGATGTGACAATAGGACAATTTGACAGAATCATTTCCAACATCACTTCCTGCAACAATTTAGGATTCAGAGATGAAGAACTGTCTGAAGAAGGCAAGAATCATAATATGGCGCTTAACATTACAGTCAACTTCCAGGACGATGCTTTAGCCAGCGTATTGGTAGACACAGGGTCATCTTTGAATGTTATGCCAAAATCAACTCTGATACGACTATCATTTCAAGGAGCTCCGATGAGGGGCAGTGAGATCATCGTCAAAGCCTATGATGGATCTCGAAAAATAGTTATCGACGAAGTCGATCTTCCCATAACCATCGGTCCTCATACTTTCCAAGTCACTTTCCAGGTCATGGACATCCGGACAGCATACAGTTGTTTATTAGGAAGACCTTGGATACACGAAGCTGGGGCAGTCACTTCGACACTTCACCAGAAGCTGAAGTTCGTCAAGAATGACAAGTTAGTCATAGTCTACAGAGAGCAGACCTTAATCATGAGCAACTTATCATCATTCTCCTGTGTAGAACCGGAAGAGATTGTTGGAACTCAGTTTCAAGCTCTCTTGGTGAGCAATGAGAATCGACCAGAAAAAGGGACGTCGATTTCCTCATACAAGGACGCTCTCGAAGCGGTCAAGAGTGATAACATAAAGGGATGGGGATAACTTGTAATTCCTACTGATAACAAGACAAACAAAGGTATTGGTTTCTCTTCAAACTGTACCCAAACTGCCAAGAAAGATGAAAGTTTTCGTCCCATTCAGGATTTCTTCCATAGTGAAGGCTTCCTCCACCCAGTGTCTCAAGAAGTACACACCATCAACAAGAGTGACTCCTCTGATACAAACGAAGAATAGAAATATTATCTCAACGACAACAGTCATATGTGTCAGGAAGAAGCGCACATGCCATTCTGTTTTCCTAAGCAGAGCCCGAGATATATACCGAGACCAGACGTCTGGATGATCTATGGAGATTGTGATCTTGAGGGATGCCGTGCTCCACCTAACTCATTAGAAGATGATCTAATGAAAGACAACTTCGATCAAGATTATTATGATCCCCTAGATTACTTGCCTATCTGGGAACCATACACAGAAAACTTGGGGCCAAAGAGTCAGCCGAACGATGCCTATCAGCTGAGTAATATTGAAAAGAATACCCACGTCCCCACCAAGTCACGGGATCATTACTCGGGACATTCCGAAGATATCCAGCACAATGATGAATCTGCAAAGATTGCAGGACAAGAATTCATCAACTATGCTTTTCCTGAGGTCAACGTCATTGAGGAAGATGACTCATCCACTCCCACAGAAATATGGGGCACCTTAGGACAGCCAAGTGGCAAGTGAGACTTCTTAGTCAAGTACACCGCTCCTAAAAGCTCTCGCATCAGATACGAGGACATCCAGCCAACTGGATGGGGAGATCCTCTTGAGATTGAAAACAATAAGGAAGATATAACAGAAGAGTTCGTTTACGACAACTCTACTTGGGAGGAAGACTCCAACGATCTTGCTCCGCCAGAAATCAGCGTTATTTCTGAGGACAAATCAAGAAAGAAGGTACCAAACTTTGTGATTCACAGAGGAGTTCGTCGCCAATGGGTTGCTATCGATGTCCCGAAAGTCGTCCATAAGTCTAAGTAATTGCCATCTTTGTTTTAACCTTTCACCTTGCCCAGGTGATTCAGATGTTTTTATAGGGCTCACTTTTCTGTAAATGTCCCTCTTCGCTTCATCCAAAGCGACAGAGTCTTGTTTTATAGGGCTGTATTTCAAGAATTGAAAAATCATAAATAAACAATGTCATTTTGTCATTCCCACATTTATTATTATTTTCACTTTTCGTTTTTTTAGAAAATGGTAATCCTAAAACAACCCAAAATAAAAACAAGCATTTTTCAAAAAATACACTGCACACACTCTTGCATCTCTCTCTGTCTTTGCTAAAAAACAAATCATCACGTCATGCAGATTGCTTGTTTTAAACCCCATTGAAACATACGATCAAATGCCTTCTCCCAACTTTGAATTCCCGGTATTTGAAGCTGGAGAAGAAGAGGAAGAAGAAATTCTGGAAGAGATCTCCCCATTACTCAGGCAAGAGGAAAGGTCCATTGAGCCTCACAAAGAGCCGTTGGAAACGGTTAATTTGGGTTCAGAGGAAGAAAAGAAAGAAGTTAAGATTGGAGCACTACTCAATCCAACTGTCAAAGACAGCTTGATAAAACTTCTCAAAGAGTTTCCAGATGTATTTGCTTGGTCCTATCATGACATGCCAGGATTGGATACCAGCATCATGGAACATCATCTACCATTGAAAGCATAATGTCCTCCGGTAAAACAAAGACTGCAACGGACTCATCCAGATATGGCTATCAAGATTAAAGAGGAAGTGCAAAAACAGATCGACGCAGGTTTCCTCGCCACCTCAGAATATCCTCAATGGCTACCTAACATAGTGCCAGTTCTGAAAAAGGACGGAAAAGTCAGAATGTGTGTAGACTACAGGGATCTGAATAAGGCAAGTCCAAAGGATGACTTCCCCTTACCACACATTGACTTGCTGGTAGACAGTACAACAAAATTCAAAGTATTCTCCTTCATGGATGGATTCTCGGGCTATAATCAAATCAAAGTGGCACCGAAAGATATGGAGAAAACTTCATTCATCACCCCTTGGGGTACCTTTTGTTACAAGGTAATGCCATTCGGTTTAAAGAATGTCGGGGCAACCATCAAAGGGCCATGACGACTTTGTTTCATGATATGATGCACAAAGAAATCGAAGTGTATGTAGATGACATGATTGCCAAATCTAAAATAGAAGAAGAGCATGTGACACACCTATAAAAGTTATTCGAGCGTATGAGAAAGTACAAACTCTGCTTGAATCCCAACAAATGCACGTTCGGTGTCCGCTCAGGAAAACTCTTAGGGTTCATCGTTAGCCAGAAAGAAATTGAGGTTGATCCCGACAAGGTCAAGGCCATTCAAGAAATTCCTTCTCCAAAGACTGAAAAAAAAGTCAGAGGATTTTTGGGACGTCTAAACTACATCTCAAGGTTCATATCCCTCATGACCGCGACATGCTCGCCAATCTTCAAACTACTCAGAAAGAATCAAAGTTGTGTATGGACAGAAGATTGCCAAAAAGCTTTCGACAGTATCAAAGAATATCTGTTGAATCCGCCTATCCTGTCTCCTCCAGTAGAGGGAAGATCATTTATTATCTACCTAACAGTCTTGGAAGACTCCATGGGTTGTGTACTCGGCCAACAAGACGAAACCAAAAGAAAAGAGTCTGTCATATACTACTTAAGCAAGAAATTCACTGACTGTGAAACTCGGTACACTATGCTCGAGAAAACTTGCTGCGCTCTGGCTTGGGCAGCCAAACGTCTTCGCCAGTACATGATTTGTCACACTACTTGGTTAATATCAGAAATGGATCATATCAAGTACGTCTTTGAAAAGCCTTCTCTCACGGGAAGGATTGCCCGTTGGCAGATGTTGTTATCAGAATACGACATCGAGTACCATGCTCAGAAAGCCGTCAAAGGGAGTATTTTAGCCGATCATTTGGCTCACCAACCGATTGACGATCAGGAATCAGTCGGATTTGACTTCCCAGAAGAAGATGTCATGTACTTGAAAATGAAAGATTGTGATGAACCGCTACCCAGTGAAGGGCCGGAACCAGGTTCCCAATGGGGACTAATTTTCGATGGAGCCGTCAACACTTATGGAAACGGAATTGGGGAAATCATCGTAACACCTCAGGGTACCCATATTCCTTTCACTGCCAGATTGAAATTCAAGTGTACAAATAATGAGGCCGAATACGAAACTTGTATCATGGGTCTCAAAGAAGCAATCGACTTAAGGATTAAGAACTTGGACGTGTATGGAGACTCAGCCCTGGTTATCAATCAGATCAAAGGAGAGTGGAATGCATACCAATCAGGAATGATTCTTTACAAAGATTACGCGAGAAGGTTGTTACCATTCTTCAACAGAATTGAGTTTCATCACATTCCTCATGAAGAGAATCACATGGCTGATGCATTAGCCACTCTCTCTTCCATGATTAGTGTAGGTCAATGGAAAGACGTACCTAAGATTGACATAATGCGCCTTGAAAGGCACGCTTATATTTTCACAATTGAAGCAGTCATTGATGACAGACCCTGGTATCATGATATCAAGTGCTTCCTTCAAAGACAAGAGTACCCACCTGGGCATCAAGAAAAGACAGGAAGACTCTCAGAAGACTGACAGGCAACTTCTTTCTAAACGGTGATACACTCTATAAAAGAAACTTCGACATGGTTATGATCCGATGCGTAGACAGACAAGAAGCAAACATGTTGATGATAGAGATTCACGAAGGATCCTTTGGCACTCATGCCAACGGACACACAATGGTAAGAAAAATTATGAGAGCAGGATATTATTGGTTGACAATGGAATCTGATTGCTATAAGTACATGAGGAAGTGTCATAAGTGTCAGATATACGCTGTTAAAATCCATGTACCGCCAACGCATCTCAAAATTATTTCTTATCCATGGCCCTTTTCTATATGGGGAATCGACATGATCGGCATGATCGAACCCAAGGCTTCGAACGGACATCGGTTCATCCTAGTAGCCATTGACTACTTCACCAAGTGGGTCGAAGCGGCGTCATACGCCAATATAACCCGACAAGTGGTGGTCCAATTTATCAAGAATAATCTCACCTACCGTTATGGTGTTCCAAGCCAGATCATTACTGACAATGGATCCAACTTGAACAACAAGATGATGAAAGAGTTGTGTGCTGAGTTCAAGATCGAACACCATAATTCATCTCCCTACCGGCCTAAGATGAACGGAGCGGTAGAAGCGGCTAACAAGAACATCAATAAGAATATTCAAAAGATGGTTGTAACCTACAAAGACTGGCACAAGATGCTACCCTTTACTCTTCACGGTTATCGCACGCCTGTACGCACTTCAACAGGGGCAACCCCTTTCTCTTTAGTATATGGCATGGAGGCAGTGCTCCCCATAGAAATAGAGATCCCATCAATCTGGGTAGAGAGGAGTTTACCTACCCCACGAATGTTGATGTAGTCAAGAAATACTTCGCCTAAAAAAACGTCTCGGTGGATTGAAAAATCGAAAGGGCGATCCAGGCAAAAATTAGAGACATAAGCAAAAGTCATCCCGATGGGTTGGAAACCTCGAAAGACAATCCAGGAAAAAGTTAGGGATTCATGGCAAGTAACTATATCTGACAAGGTTAAATCCCCAGCGGTAACACCATCCATCGAAAGACTTCAGTCAAGGTCACCCTCGACAAAAGCCCAGAATGTCCAGAATTCAAAGTTGGTAGAAGGATAACGGTCGTTATGTTTCAATGTAGCCCCTTTTCCGTTAAATTACCATTTTTTATAAACTTTGTAATGCTCTATGGGATCACGCGCTCGGCTGATTTCCATCCTATCAATAAAATTTGAGCCCACTGCTTTTGTTTGCAACTCTCATTTATTTTTGCTTTATAGAATGACATTTTAACATGATCAATAATTCTTGAAATAAAACAAAAAAAAATGAATTTACTTGACAAAATTTTCTTCTGTTTTTAAAATAAAGAGGATAATTCTTTTTTATTACTGAACACAAAAAGGAACATCGATGGCTTCTCCGGAAGTGATTAAACTTCAAAGTGCGGAATCAAAGTACTCCTTCTAAACCAGTACACCTGAATGAAGGATCGACTGTTTCAGATGTAATGTCCCATCTGACATACCTGGCAGAGTTCTTACCTTTTAAGACCGATGGACGATTCTTTCTCCCCCACAGGTACTAGCTCTCCTAAGCAAGGCAGGATTGCTATCTTAAACCGATGATACTGTTCATCCCCCGCAGTGGCCGAGTATCCATTCGTGTTCATTCACTAGTCTGTATGTCGCGTCAGTTTTGTCAGCATAAACATACATACATCATGCATTATTGATTCAAATACATGTTCATATTGCATTACTATCACTCTGGTCATATTCATCCCCAAGTGATAACGTCCTCTCACCAATAAGGTTGTCAGTTCTGTCCTCGTCAGGAAATGTATCGTCTAAGCAATTTCTCCCCCAGTTTATTTCTGTATTGGAGACTATCCTTGACCACTTTGATAACTTGAACCTCTGAAAGGCAAGAAGACATTCGACAGACACCTTTGGAACATCACTCTTCACCATTGAAGATGATATTTTCGCTTTCCCAGATTTAAGAAAAATCCCCAGAGAAAGCCTCATAACCGAAGACTCTCGGCAATACATTGGTTTTTCTCCCAAAAGATTCGATGTTAATGAAGTCATCAGCACCTCAAAAATTTGGATCACATCACATGGCATTTCTCCGAAATGATCTCGAAGAAAAGTATGATGTAATACCTCCAAGCAAAAAGAAGTCTCTCAAGAGACTCGTTTTCCCCAGTAGAGTCAACAAATGGCATCTCCAGCAGAGAAGTTTGCACACCTCTACAGCTCAGGCAAATGGGTTTCTCCAGCCAGTCTGACCTCAAACTTTCCCATCAAATGGCGTCTCCCCAGTAATAGCTCGGCGAGAAGTTTGATGAAGACCGCTACAAATAGCGTTCCTTGTCAAGAAAGAAACTTGACAAGAAGAAACTGAGACCAGTTCCGTGGCTGAAGACCAGGATCGAGGGGAAGTTTATTTCAAAAAGAAACTGAGACCAGTTCTGTGGCTGAAGACCAGAATTGAGGGGAAGTTTATTTCAAAAGAAACTAAGACCAGTTCCGTGGCTGAAAACCAGGATCAAGGGGAAGTTTTACCCTTTTTTAAGTAACATTGCTTAGCAAAAGAAGATGGATGAGCGAACTGGTATGCATAACCACAGTCAAAATTTCGGGTATTCCAATATTTAATCCTCTTGCACCCTGAATGTCTGAATATCTTCCCCATTCACACCTTCGGGTCTAAGAAGATTAAATAGGGGCATCTGTCATACCCCAAATTTTGACCACAAGATTTCCCATATTGTGACAGTTATCCCCACAATATGGATGTACCATCATGCCTCATCAATCTCCTCAAAGATTATTGAGCATTCACTATAATCAAGAATTAGGGTTTTCCATCCCTCTCTGAGCATTTGGGCAAAAGATCAATCAAGAAATGACATGATCTTCATCTTGTCTAACCTCTCAAACACCCATAAAGGATCAAGAGGACTCTTACATCAAGAATCAAGCACAAAGTTGCAACATTCCAAGTTGATTGAGCCTCAAAATACCCAGTGTCACCAAATTAGGTTTTTTTTATCGACTGAGACCTCTAAAGTGAAATTTTCATAGGGGAATGATCCAAGAATTCAAAATATGACTCAATGTGCTCAAAATAACCCTAGGAGTCCCTTTGTAAAGTTAAATCACCCTCAGAAAATGTGTTCCTCAAAAGTTGGGAATAAGGGTTTCTCCGCGCCGAACCGCTCCGGAGCCAAAAGTCAAAACATGACTTTTTTTGTTGCAAAAATGGTCCTTGTGACTCATATTTTCAGAATATATGATTTATAATGTCATTTGAACAAGAATTGATCAAGAAATCATGATAACTTGTAAAAGGGGTAACCTTGGAAACTTGAAAAAATTTCTAAGTTACTAAAATTGGATGGTTTTGGTGCCAACTTCCAAGGACCATAACTTTTGATCCAAGCAGCCATTTTGAGTGATCCAAAGCCTGATTTGTAGGTCTTCCTACATTCTACAAAAGCTTTAACTACATGAAACTCTAATTCTTCATGGATTTTTAGTTATGGATGGATCAAAATGGTGAAAAATCAAAGATTTAACACTTAGTACAAAACTGTCTAAGTTTCAGCCTTGAACATCAATGTTCATGAGGATTTTTCATTTGGATTCAGATAGTTTCAATACAAACTATGACCACACATGAATTGTACCATATAAGGGCTTTTTAAAAAAGTACATGAGCATTCCATAACTCCATTTGAGCAAGGAGATATGATCCTCCCAAAATGACACTTTCAAACTGTCTTGTACAAGACAGATTTGTGCATTCTTGCTCGAATTGGCTAAGTTATGTAACAACAAGCCTTGTCATCCATTTGGAAACCTCAGGGGATAATATCTAAGGGACAATGTCTGATCCACAAGCCTCCCAAGTCCAAGGATCTACATATAGCTATGTGTCACCTAAAAAGGCTAAGAAATCTCAAAGACTCTAATTTTGTTTCAATGCATTCAATGGGTTAACAAGGTGGCAAGCATCAAGACATTTCCAACTGAATTGAGTCAAGATTCATCTCTAAACCAAAGGACTCATAACCTGCTGCACTGACCCAAGTCAATGGTTAGAGAAGACCAAAGATTCCTTTTGATCAACATTGGCCAAGGGACTGTCCAAGCCTCCATTCACTATTGATGCCAAAACAAATATGTTGCACTAAAAATAGACATCAACTGTGATCAATTTAAGTACACCAAAGCCTTAGAACAATGGCTTTACTCAAAATCTCTCTTTCACTCCAAAAATGCCTTCATTTGCAAGTCACTATTGAATTTTTCATTAGAGAGCCATTCCATCACCACCAATTATTCTACATATTCTATACATCATATATGAGCTGATTAAACACTCCTCACACTTGTGAAACATCAGGATCATCATCTCCATTTCTCACTTGGATCAATTGCAGTCAGAGTTGAACATACGAAGTTTCATTTCTTCATATCTTTAATGTACATACGAAGTTTCATTTCTTCATAATCTCCATTTCTCACTTGGATGTTCATAGATTATTTTCCCTCAATCAATTGCTTCATATCTTGTACATACGAAGTTTCATTTTAAATTCTCTTTTTTAGGGTTCATACGATTTCAAACCAATTTCTTTATATTCTTTGAATTTAAATAAAATTGAGTAATGCCATTCAATTCCTCGTTAAAAAATGGCAGGTTTCATTTTTGAATCATCCAAAATGGTTGAGTATTGAGAGAGATACGAATTTAAAAGCTTGTGGAAGATGATGAAGATGAAGGTGGTGGCCATGGCGCCATTCTTCAGAATCAAACTTAGTTTTAGTATATATTATATACTTGCCAATATATGTTTGAATTGGCATTGCGCCCTAGTGGAAACACTAGTATTTGTGTGTGTGTGTGTGTGTGTGTGTGTGTGTGTAGCAAGCGAGAGGTCTGGGGTTCGAATCCCCCTCGCCCCAGACCTTTTGGTATTTTTTATGAACTATTTTCCAAAGGGAGTTTCACATATTATTCACTCTTGCCATCCTCTATCAGCCAACGCACTTGACTCAGTTGGTAAATTTTTAAACCCTCCACCAAAAGGGCGTGGGTTCAAACCTTGGGAGGGCCATCCTATTTTTTTACCACTTATTTTCTTTCACATTTTCACCATCTTTTAATAACTTCCAAAATTAATGTCTCCCTCAATTTTTATCATTTTTTATTGGTTCTTTTTTTTAAAAATCACAAAAATGTTAAATTATTTTATTTTACAAAAAATCCAATTTATATTATTTATTTAATATAGTTAGAATTTTTGTAATTAATTTCATTTTATTTGTTTTTTAAACATTTTAAAATGAAATTCTCACTTTGATCTTTTCACTCCAAATGAATTTTGATCTTTTATGTGATCAAACATGATTTTTAAACATTTATCCACAATCACAATTTATTTTTCACACATGTTTAATAATTTTGATCATTTAAAATGTTTTTATTCAAATTAAAATACATATTTATCAAATTACGGTTTTGATTATTTTCACCCTATCAAACACTTTTCAAAAACACTTTTGGGCCTTTAATAGAGTGTAAGACCCGTCCCTTGTCACACACAAACCATTTTGGGCCTCAGTCATTGTATAAGTCCCTACACGGTTTTCAAAACAACGGTGCGATCACTATTTTTTCAACTGGGCCTCTCCCTGAGTTATAAGTCCCATTCTCTCTTCTTTTAAAAAAAAAACACTTTTGGGCATCTTGATAGAGTGTAAGTCCCATCCTTTTGTAAATAAATTTGGGCCTCAGTAATTGTAAAAGTCCCTACGCGATTTTCAAAACGACGGTGCAATCACTCTCTTTTATTGGGCCTCTCCTTGAGTTGTAAGCCCCATCTCTTGTATAAAAATAAACTCTTGGGCCTCTAATAGAGTGTAAGACCGATCTCTTTTGTAAATACAATAAATTTGGGTCTCATCCATTGTATAAGTCCCAGTACAGTTTTCAAAATAACGGTGCGATCATTGTTTTGTATCTGGGCCTCTCCTTGAGTATAAGCCCCAAACTCCCTCTTTCAAACAACTTTCATTATTTGATTTAGATTCAAATTCATAGTTGTTATAAAAAATTACTTCAATTTCTTGAATAACTCACCATACAGCTGTGTTTATAACACTGGAAGCTTGCTCACCTGTAAGTTCTACCAGCTTTTTTTACTTGCTTATATATATATATATATATATATATATATATATATATTTCATTTGTATATATATATGTGCTTATATACTTGCTTAGAGTTTTCCCCGGAAATTAGGTCTAGGTTTTAGATCAAGCCAGTGGTCACTCTTTCAACACAGTCAAAACTAGTTCCCCATAGGAAATTCCAGATACAGTCTTGCCTCCTTTTGGGCTTATACAATATGGAACAGAGAAAGGCATTATTCCCGGTGAAACTTTTCTCAAGACTGTCACTATTAGAAATTTGTCAAGAAATTCATTTCCTTCAGAGAGGATTAATTCCCGGTGAAACCTCTCTTGAATTTTTTTCAAACTCTAGAGCTGTTCACTAAAGAAAGGATTATTCCCGGTGAAACCTTTCTTGAACTTTTCTTAAGTTTGGACCTACAGGCTTCCTAAAAGCATCCCCAACCTCCTCTTGGGCTTTGTACAAGGACCCTCAGACTTCTTAGAAGTTCTCAGCCTCATCTTGGGCTTAGTATAAGGACCCAAAAGAACTCCTACAGGTATAGGACAGAACCTAGTCATCATTTGTTAGAGCAGTCCTCTAAAGAGTCAAAACATCAGACCAACTTAGGGTTGATTTCTCATCCCTTAAAATATCAGCCTCCTCTTGGGCATCACACAAAGATAAACCTTTTCATACCAGTAGACTTGGACAGTCTCACCTCCTTTTGGATCTCAAAGAAACCCTTAAGTTTCCGAAAAGCACAGGAAAAAACCTGATCATCTCATCAATCTCCAACAGAGTTAAAACCTCCACAAGTTTCAAAACTCAATCTTTAAACTCTCACTTTAAATTTCCCCAGCTAGGGTCAGATCACTCTCAATAAACCCTCAATCAGAACCTCAAGGCATCTGATATTTCAACTCTTCTCCATCCCTAAGCAAGAGTTGATTCCCCAATTTGGACTTGCCTCTGGATCTTAATAATCCTCAGCAGAAGCTAGCCTCCTCTTAGGCTTCATATAAGAAATTTTCCAACCAGCCTCCTCTTAGGCTTTGTATAATGATCATCCCTCAGCACTTTTACCCTCAATCTTGGGCTTTGTACAAGACAGATAAAACCTCTCTCTAGCTGAGTCAATAACTTTTAGCCTCAATCTTGGGCTTTATACAAGACAGACTAAATATTCGTCAAAGGAGTCAATTCTTCTTTTTTTAGCCTCAATCTTGGGCTTTGTACAAGACAGATAAAACACTCTCTTGTTGAGTCAGTATTCTTCAGCCTCAATCTCGGTCTTTATACAAGACAAATAAAAAAACTTCCCCGGAAGAATCAATTCTTTCCAGACTCCTCTTAGGCTTTATATAATGATCTCCCTAAACAGAATCAACCATTTAGCTTCAACCTTGGGCTTTGATCAAGGCACACAAAAATCAACATCCCTTCAGAGGAAATCAAAATCTCTCTGTAGGAAGACATTTCTATGTACAATCACACATCAAAACAGACAATCAAACAAACCCTAACCCCAGATAATTGATGTAAGTGGCACACTTGTTGATTCAACAATCCAAGCTGTAGTCCATCTCTTATCCTGGTAAATTTCCTCTTTCATCTAATTGCTGTAAGTGGCAAGCCTCTGGATTATTTACATCCCAGCTAATGTCCCTCTCTTAGTATGGAAGATTCCTAAGGAAAAATGGCATTGCTCTACATTAAGTTAAAGTTTTCTCCTTCAGGACAAATCCCTTATAAAGGAAATTATGGCATTGCTGGATTCCATACTTTCCAGTTAAAGTAATTCTCCTTTATAATCAGTTACCCAACAACTGTGGTAAACAGATGAGATATCTCCCTTTAGAGATGACAAATTCTCTTCCAGTCAAACCTTTAGCTTCAATCTTGGGCTTTGAACAAGACACAAATGACCTTTAACTTCAATCTTGGGCTTTGAACAAGACACCAATCATCTTTCCTCCCATAGAATAGGAGGAACTACGATCGTTCTGATTTCCCTACTATCATTACGGGAATACGTAGGCATAAAATTACGAAATCTTAGCGAGCACACCAATCAAAAACCTTAGGTCCAGTACCTTACCAAAAACATCGAAAAACCCGAAAATCAACAAAAATACTCTCTCTCAAACATTCCCAAAGGAGAAACTTTCCCAATTCATGACAAATAAACACCAGTAAGTAGATAACAGAAGAAAATGCCAAACAATCTATGGATAACCATATATAGGATGGGTTATTGACAACTCCCCATTGTATAACCTGACCCCAGACCCCCCCAATCTCTTAGCATTTGTTAAAGAAAACATTTGCGTGTAAGGTTAGTTTTAGATAGCTTCCCTTTCCTTTCCAGCCTTATAGGATAAATAAGAAATCAGAAAGTAGCACCCAATTCCAACCAATGCAGTAAAGTGGTCGCGTCACCAACAAAAATCGCACGCTACAACCTTTACTGAAGTTTTCTTGACGGATGACGTTACCTCTGAGGAGTAAATTCCGTCAGATGTAGTTACTTGCCATAAATCTCTAACTTTTGCCTAGATTTCCCTTTCAGGTTTCAATCCACCTGGATGATCATTGTTTATGTCTCTAATTTTTTCCTGGACCGCCCTTTCGGGTTTTCAATCCACCGAGACTTTTTTTATTTATTTAGGCGAAGTATTTCTTGACTACATCAACATTTGTGGGGTAGGTAAACTCCTCTCCATCCATGGTTGCAAGTCTCAAGGCACCGCCTGAGAAGGCTTTCTTAACAACATAAGGGCCATCGTAATTCGGAGTCCATTTGCCTCTAGAATCAGTGAGAAATGATTGTATATTCTCGAGCATAAGGTCTCCTTTCCAAAAGACACGGGGTCGGACCTTTTTGTCAAACGCCTTCTTCATTCTTTTTTGATATAACTGACCATGGCATAAAGCCGTCATTCTCTTTTCTTTGATCTGATTCATTTCATCATGTCAGCTTTGAAACCATGCAGCTTCTGTTAGCTTGGCTTCCATCAATACCCTAATTGATGGTATCTCTACTTCTATGGGGAGCACTGCTTCCATGCCATATACTAGAGAGAAAGGGGTCGCCCCTATCGAAGTGCAGACAGATGTACGATAACCGTGAAGAGCAAATGATACCATCTCGTGCCAATCTTTATAGGTTACAACCATCTTCTGAATGATTTTCTTAATATTCTTGTTAGCCGCTTCTACCGTTCCATTCATTTTAGGTCGGTATGGAGATGATTTATGGTGTTCGATTTTGAACTCAACACATAACTCTTTCATCATCATCTTGTTCAAGTTGGATCCATTATCAATAATGATCTGGCTTGGAACACCATAACGGAAGATGAGATTGTTCTTGATAAACCAGACCACCACTTGTCAGGTTACATTGGTGTATGATACTGCTTTGAGCCATTTGGTGAAGTAGTCGATGGCTACTAGGATGAACCGATGTCCGTTTGAAGCTTTGGGTTCAATCATGCCAATCATGTCGATTCCCCATATAGAAAAACGCCATGGAAAAGAAAGAAATTTGTGATGCGTTGGCGGTACATGGATTTCGTCAGCGTATATCTGACACTTGTGACATCTCCTCATGTACTGGTAACAATCGGATTCCATTGTCAGCCAATAATATCCTGCTCTCAGAATTTTTCTTGCCATTGTGTGTCTATTGGCATGAGTGCCAAAGGATCCTTCATGAATTTCTTTCATCAACATGTTTGCTTCTTGTCTGTCTACGCATCTGAGCAAAACCATGTCGAAGTTTCTCTTATAGAGTGTATCATTATTCAGGAAGAAGTTTCCAGCCAGTCTTCTGAGAGTCTTCCTATCTTTTCTCGATGCCCCGGGCGGGTATTCCTGTTTTTGAAGGAAGCACTTGATATCATGATAGCATGGTTTCTTATCGATGATTGCTTCTATCATGATGATGTAAGCAGGCCTTTCAAGGAGCATTATGTCAATCTTAGGTACGTCGTTCCATTGACTTACACTAATCATGGAGGATAAGGTGGCTAGTGCATCAACCATGTGATTTTCTTCACGAGGGATATGATGAAACTCAATTCTGTTGAAGAATGTTAACAATCTTCTCACGTAGTCTTTGTAAGGAATCAATCCTGATTGGTATGTGTTCCACTCTCCTTTGATCTGATTTACAACCAGGGCTGAGTCTCCATACACATCCAAATTCTTTATCCTTAAGTCGATAGCTTCTTCGAGACCCATGATGCAAGCTTCGTATTCGGCCTCATTGTTTGTGCATTTGAATGTTAATCTGGAAGTGAAAGGAATATAGGTACCCTGAGGTGTTACGATGATTGGCCAAATTCTATTTCCATAAGTGTTGACAACTCCGTCAAAAATTAGTCCCCATTGGGAACCTGGTTCTGGCCCTTCGCTGGGTAGCGGTTCATCGCAATATTTCATTTTTAAGTACATGACTTCTTCTTCCGGGAAGTCTAATTTGACTGATTCCTGATCATCAATCGGTTGATGAGCCAAATGATTGGCTAAAATACTTCCATTGACGGTTTTCTGAGTGTGGTACTCGATATCGTATTCCGATAACAACATCTGCCAACGGGCAATCCTTCCCGTGAGAGCAACCATTTCAAAGACGTACTTGATTGGATCCATTTCGGAGATTAACCAAGTAGTGTGACAAATCACGTACTAGCGAAGACGTTTGGCTGCCCAAGCCAAAGCGCAACAAGTTTTCTCGAACATAGTGTATCGAGTTTCAAAGTCTGTGAACTTCTTGCTTAAGTAGTAAATGGCAGACTCTTTTCTTCTTGTCTCGTCTTATTGGCCAAGTACACAACCCATGGTGTCTTCCAAGACTGTTAGGTAGATGATTAGTGGTATTCCTTCCACTGGAGGAGACATAATCGGTGGATTCAACAAATATTCTTTGATGTTGTCAAAAGCTTTTTGGCAATCTTCTGTCCATAAACATCTTTGATTCTTCCTGAGTAGTTTGAAGATTGGCGCGCATGTCGCGGTCATGAAGGGATATGAATCTTGAGATGTAATTCAGCTGTCCCAAAAATCCTCTAACTTGTTTTTCAGTCTTTGGTGAAGGCATTTCTTGAATGGCCTTGACCTTGTCGGGATCAACCTCAATTCCTTTTTGGCTGACAATGAATCCTAAGAGTTTTCCTGAGCGTACACCGAATGTGCACTTATTAGGATTTAAGCGAAGTTTGTATTTTCTCAGACGCTCGAATAAGTTTGACAGGTGTGTCACATGCTCTTCTTCTGTTTTAGATTTGACAATCATGTCATTGACATACACTTCAATCTCTTTGTGCATCATGTCGTGAAACAGAGTCGTCATGGCCCTTTGATAGGTTGCTCTGGCGTTCTTCAGACCTAACAGCATTACCTTGTAACAAAAGGTGCCCCATGGGGTGATGAATGAAGTTTTCTCCATATTTGCTTGTAGTGCGAATTTTTGCGTGGTTGCGAAGCACTATCGCTTTGGGGTA
The DNA here is from genome assembly GCA_022829125.1 of Lathyrus tuberosus. Taxonomy (NCBI): domain Eukaryota; kingdom Viridiplantae; phylum Streptophyta; class Magnoliopsida; order Fabales; family Fabaceae; genus Lathyrus; species Lathyrus tuberosus. The sequence goes on along the minus strand of JALAZF010000775.1, from coordinate 800,393 downwards.
CTACAGTTCGATTCATTTTTTATCCTATTGAAGCTGATTAAGGAAGGGAAATAGATGTCTCCAATTAACCCTGCTTGCATACTGAGTTTAAATAGATGACTGTTGGTTTACAGATGCTATTAAGATTGTGGGTCTCTCTTAGGTTATTTTGTTAAAAACACAGTGTTTGGACTATTTGTGAGGTTTTTGGTAATGTGTTTAGATTTGATGCTTTTGGGTTGATTTGATGGAGATACTGGATTTTGGGTTTTTGATTAGTGTGCTCGCTAATATTTTTACAATTTTATGCCTACGTATTCCCGCTTAACGAAACAGGGAAATCAGAGCGATCGTAGTTCCTCCTATTCTATGGGAGGAAAAAGGTTGTTTTGGTGTCTTGTTTAAAGCCCAAGACATGAAGCTAAAGGTGATTTGTATCTTGTTCATAGCCTAATATGTGAAGCTAAAGGGTTTTGGATGAGAGAGAATTTGCCATCTCTAAAGAGGAGTTGTTGATGTTTTTATGGTGTGATCAAGGCACATATTTGATGCTAAAAGGTTGATTGACTCAACCGAGGTTTTCCTTATACAATGCCTAAGAGGAGGCAATTGACCCCGCAAGAGGATGCTTTTTACTTGTTGTCTTGTACGAAGCCCGAGATAGAGGCTAAAAGGGTTGACTCAACAAGAGAGTGCTTTTTTGTGTCTTGTACGAAGCCTAAGACGGAGGCTAAAAGGTTTGACTCAACAAGAGAATCTTTTATCTGTCTTATATAAAGCCTAAGACGGAGGCTAACAAAGTTTGACTCAACAAGAGAGTCTTTTATACCAACAAGAGAGTGATTTAGTGTCTCGTACGAAGCCCGAGATAGAGGCTAAAGGGGAAGTGACTCAACAAGAGAGTCTTTTATACTCAACAAGAGAGTGTTTTAGTATCTCGTACGAAGCCCGAGATAGAAGCTAAAAGAGAATTGACTCAACAAGAGAGTCTTTTATACTCAACAAGAGAGTGTTTTTTATTTATCTTATACGAAGCCTAAGACGGAGGCTAAAAAGGGCTTTGAATCAACAAGAGATTCTTTTATACTCAAGAAGAGAGTGTTTTTATATGTGTCTTGTATGAAGCCCAAGACGGAGGCTAAAGGGGAGACTGACTCAACGAGAGAGTCCGAAGAGGTTAACTCCGCTGGAGAGAGTCATTGTACAAAGCCCAAGAGGAGGCTGACTTACCGCTGTGGAGTCTGGAGATCCTGAAGCGGGTCCAAGTATGGGGAACTCTCATGAGGGAGACCGGGTTTCTGACTATGTTTGAAGGGAACTTGAGAATGTCTTTGATACTCAAGGGGGTTTAGACTGTCCAAGTCTAGAGTTTTATCTATTGTACAATGCCCAAGAGGAGGCACGGGCATTAAGGGATGAGTATCAACCCTACAACGGCCAGAGTTTTGACGCTGGAAAAACTGCTCTAGCAAAGGATGGCTAAGTTCTGTCTTATACCTTTAAGAGGTCGTCAGGGTCCTTGTATTTAGCCCAAGAGAAGGCATGAGAACTTCTAAGAACCCGAAGGGTCCTTGTACAACGCCCAAGAGGAGGCGGGGATGCTTTTAGGAAGCCTGTGGGTCCCCAAACCAAGAGAAGTTCAAGACATGCTATTCACCGAGAATAGATCAAGCCAGGAAAGTTCAAGGATTTGGAAGGAACTCAAGAGATGCCATTCACGGAGAAAAGATCATCTCCGGGGAGTAGAGTTTCTTTGACAATTTCTAAGAGTGACAGTCTGAGAAAGGGTTCACCGAGAATGCTGCCTTTCACGTTTCCATATTGTTTAACCCCAAGAGGAGGGAAGACTGTATCTGGTAATCCTATGGGGGATCTAGTTTTGACTGTATTTAAGAGTGACCAACAGGCTTTACCTAGTGCTAGACGTAGTTTCCTGGGAAAACTCTAAATAACTATACTAGTATTATACAGTTGATATTTGACAAGTATATAAAAGGATGTGAAAGAAGACTTACAGTGAAGCAGCCCCATAATACAGTTATATACATATGAAAGCGATAAATAAAAGCGGATAAACACTTACCCGATGTAGAGCTTCCATACTGTTTGGTTAGTTGTTCAACAAAGAAAAACTTTGATAACAATCTTATATTTAAAATCAAAGGAGAAAGTGCTTTGAAAAGTTTGTTGGGGCTTACGGCTCAAGGAAAGGCCCAAGTTTTAACGATGATTGCACCGCTGTTTTGAAAACTGTACAGAGGGACTTATACAATATGTGAGGCCCACAAAGTTTTTATGTACAAGGGGATTGGGTCTTACACTCTATTAGAGGCCCAAAGTGTTTTTGTATCAATAATGGGGCTTACAGCTTAAGGAGAGGCCCAGGGTTTTATTTTGAACTGGCGATCGTGCCGAGGTTTTTTCTTTTAACACAGAGGGACTTATACAATATGTGAGGCCCAAAAAGGTTTTGGTTAAAAGGGGATTGGGTCTTACACTTTATTAGAGGCCCAAAATTATTTTTTGTACAAGTGGTGGGGCTTACAGCTCAAGGAGAGGCCCAGATGATTTTAAATTGGTGATCGCGCAGAGATTTTTTATTGTGTCGGGACCTATACAATATCTGAGGCCCAAAATGGTTTATGTACAAAAAGGGATGGGACTTACACTCGATTAGAGGCCCAAAATTGTTTTAAAATAAAAGGCGGGGCTTACAGCTCAAGGAGATGCCCTGGGTTTGATTAAAAAGGCGACGACCATGCCGAACATTTGAAAATATACAGAGGGACTTATACAATGTGTGAGGCCCTAAAAGGTTTATTTACAAAAGGATTGGGTCTTTCACTCTACCAAGAGGCCCAAGGATTTATTTTTTTACAAGAGATGGGACTTACAGCTCAAGGAGAAGCCCAGGGTTATTTATTTGAAAACGGCAATCGCGCCGAGGCTTTTGAAAACACAGTGGGTCTTATACAACATCTGAGGCCCAAATCATTTTGGTTTCAAAAAAGGGGTTGGGTCTTACACTCTTTTGGAGGCCCAAAGTGTTTTAAAAAGTTTGATGAGGGTTAAATTAATCAAAACCCTAATTTGTTTTCAAAATATATTTTAATTGAATGAAAATTCAATTAAAATGATCAAAATTGTTAAACATGTGTGAAAAACAAATTGTGATCTTGGATTAATGTTTGAAAAAACATGTTTATATCCACAAAATGATTGGAAATCAATTAAGTTTGGAAAATCAAGGGAGAAAACATATTTCGAATGTTAAAAACAAATAAAACTTTAATTCTTTGCAAAAATATCAAATATATGAAATAAATAATATTTTTGGTATTTTTTGGTAAAATAAAATATTTTAACATTTTTGTAAATTATTAAAAAAAGAATCAACTCAAAATCATTAAAACTCAGAGAGAAATTAATTTTTGAATCAATTAAATAAAATCACAAACTTCAAATATTTGAATTTTCAAAAAGGGCGCCAAGAACATGGCAAGAACACGCGCCACCCTCTGTTTCTGCAGATTTACATTTTCTATCCAATCTCACTGAATACTTGATTATATCATGCAAGCTACATATCAATCTGCTCGTTTTCACTTCATGATCATGTATATGGTCTTTAATTTCATTTATTTTAAGCATGGAATAAGAAATCAAAGAGAAACCTCAAGAACCCTAAAATTTGCATGAAGGCTCAGAAATTCCATACACGATTTAAACAAAGCAATTGATTAAGGGAAAACACTCTATGCATGATTATGAACATATGACCAAATTATTGTGCAGCAAAAAATGCATGGATCATAGATTTAGAAGAGCTCATGCTTACCTCTTGCAGCTGGTGATCGTGTTTTGTGTTAGAGATGTTACAGCTAGGTTCCAATGATGTGGATAACTTCCTGATAACACTAAAACACACTATATATTTGACTCCGATTGCACATGTTTTTAGTTGTTTATTTGTTATTTTCCCTTGTTATTATGGTATTTTGTTTTACTTTCAGATACATTGCCTGATTTAAGCCTGCAGTAAAGAAACGACGCAAAACGCGGCTAAAACGGAGATTTCATGTGCAAATTGTACACTAGCCGTTTCACTCAGCGAACACCATAGAGGATGTCATTTGAGCAGTATGTTTCACCCACACTCCAACGGTCACGAAATACGTTTTATTCAAAATGCACACTCGGCGGACGCAAAGAGGGGGTCGGCGGGCGCCGAACGTTACAACAGGGCAAGGGTCAGAAACGTTCGAAGCAGTTACACACGAAGGAAATTATTACTCAACCGTTTCTCCATAATGCTGCGTGGAAGTTACAACTTCATGATTACTATAAAAAGCCTTGCATTTTCACTTTTGGATGATCCAATTCTAGTTTCCAACCTTAGGCATAAAGTCCACTTTGTAAAGCAATAATCCGTCACATCGAGGGGTTATTGCACTATCGTTTTTAGTTAGATTGGAGCAATCATAGTTAGGAGTTTTATATTCGAAGTTATTTACATTCAAGTCAGATTTTCATTTCCCGCAATTTACTTTCTAGCTCTGTACCAGATTAAGTCTCGGCTTTGGAGCAGGTTTCTTTTATAATTTGCAGTTTATTATTATCCGCATTGCCTTTATATTTATTTACTTGGGATCCATTGAATGCTCCTAAACAAAATTGGAGTCTTGTCCCCTCTTTAGGGATTTCTAGGTTTGGCATGCTATTTTTAGTTCCAAGGACTTGGGAGGCTTATGGAACAGTGTTTGTCCCTCCTTGGTCCCTCAATGAGGTGTTCAGATGGATAGACATGTTTGTCATTTGTACAAATTTGGCAAATCGAGAAAAATACACAAATCTTCCTTGCCATGAAAGTTTGCAGCAAGGCATATTGGCATGGTCATATCTCATGGCTCAAGTGGAATTCCATGGAGTTCTTGGCCATTTTGGAAAGCTCTCATATGATACAACATATGTGTGATCATAGTTTATTTTGATACCTTTTTGATCCAAGTGAAAAATGCCCCTACATTTGGAAAATAGTGAAGGCAGATTCTGACATAGTGAAAATTTCACGAAGTGTTGGAAAAAAGTGACATTTTCACTTTTTGTGATTTTGGCCATTCCATAACTTGAAATCCATGAGGAATTTGAATGAGGTGTAGTTGAAGCTTTTGTAGTGTGCCATGAGGCCTACAAATCCATATTTGGATCAGCCCAAATGGTTGCTTGGATCTCATGTTATGATCCTTGGAAGTTGGTATCCTAGCCACTTTGTTCCATAACTTAGAAAATTTTTAAGTTTTTTATGGTTACCCCTTTTACAAGTTATCCCACTTTTCTTGATTTTTCTTGATGAATGATGATTCCAATCACACATTAACATCATTTTAGGGTCAAAGAACCATAATTGTGAAAAATCTCAAAAAGTCAAAGTTGACTTTTGTGCACAGTTGACTTTTTGTCAAATGAATTCCAAACTGTGCGATCCTCTATGAAATCAAGTCCTTGACCTAAATCAAACTTGATGGATTGATTTCATAGGTGTTATAGGGTGTATTGAATCATGTCCTACGGTTTGGGAGCATTCCTGGGTCAAAAGTCAAAGGCACAGTTGACTTTTCCCGCGAAAACCCTAATTGTGGTTCTGATGAATTTGAAACTTGTTGATCAATCTTCTTGGACCAATCCATTGTTGCAAAGGGATCAATGTGGTTTATTAGAGACCCTCAAATCATGTCTTGAGGTCTTGTCTCATGATTTGTCCCAAAAGTCAACTTAGGGGTGAATTAGGTTAAAAAACCCTAATTCCTGATTTTTGTGAATGCATCCCCTGAGGCTAAATTGACTTGGTGATTGGGTTTATGATGTCCAATGAAGTATCTTAGGTTATGCTTTGAAGCATTGGCTCATGCCCAAAGTAAAATTTCCATCTGGAGGCCCTGATCGACCAAACCCTAATTTGGTGACACTGGCGATCTTGAGGCTTAATCCACCTGGAATGTTGCAACATTGTGCTAGCTCCTTGATGTGGAAGTCCTCTTGATCCATTGTGGATGTTTGAGAGGTTAGACAAGTTGAAGATCATGTCAATTCTTGATTGATCCTTTATCTAAGGCTCAGAGAGGGCTTGAAACCCTGAGTTTGATTGTAGTGGATGCTCACCCATCTTTGGGGAGACTAATGAGGCATGATGGTCCATCCATATTGTGATGATGATTTTCCCAATGATGGGAAATCTTAGTGGTCAAAATTTGGGGTATGACAGATGCCCCTATTTAATATTCTTGGACCCGAAGATGTGAATGGCGAAGGTATTCGGGCATTCGGGGTGCAAGAGGATTAAATATTGGAATACCCAAAATTTTGATGGTGGTTAAGAATGGCAGTTCACACATCCTTCTTCTTTTGCTAAGTAATGATGCTTAGAAAAGGTAAACTTCCCCTCGATCCTGGTTTCCTACCAAGGAACTAGTCTAAGTTTCTGATGTAAACTTCCCCTCGATCCTGGTTTCCTACCAAGGAACTGGCTAAGTTTCTGAAATAAACTTCCCCTCGTTCCTGGTTTCCTACCAAGGAACTGGTCTAAGTTTCTGATATAAACTTCCCCTCGATCCTGGTTTCCTACCAAGGAACTGGTCTAAGTTTCTGAAATAAACTTCCCCTCGATCCTGGTTTCCTACCAAGGAACTGGTCTAAGTTTCTTTTGTCAATAAACTTTCTTGACAATGGACGCTATGTGTAGCGATTTTCCTCAAACTTCTCGCCGAATTTTCTTGGGGAGATGCCATTTGATAGAAAAATTTCGATGTCAGAGTTGCTGGGGAACCCAGTCGTCTGAGTTGTAGAGGGGTACAACTTCTCTGTTGGAGACGCCATTTGTCGACCCTATCGGGGAAAACGAGTCTCTTGAGAGACTGTTTGCGCTTGGGGTATTACATCATACTTTTCTCGGGATCTTCTTGGAGAAATTCCATATGATGTGATCCAATTTTGAGTTGCTGATGACCTTTTCGTCAGCGGATTTTTCGGAGAAAAAATGTTGTATTTCTGAATCTCTGATTAAGAGGCTTTCTCTGGGGATTTTCCTTAATCCGAGAAAGCGAAAATATCATCTTCAATGGCGAAGAGTGACGTTTGTCGAGGGTTCTCTGGTTTTTCAGAGGTTCAAGTTATCAAAGTGGTCAAGGGCCAATTCTAATCCAGAAATAAACTGGAGGAGAGAGATAGTTCAGACACAACTTTTCCTGACGAGGATAAAACTGACAACTCGATTGAGAGGACCGTTATCATTAGGGGATAAGACCGACTAAAGAGATAGGGATGCAATATGATCATGAATGTAAATCAATAATGCATGATGTATGTATGTTCATGCCGACAAAACTGACGCGACTTACAGACTAGTAGATGAACACGACTAGATACTCGGCCACAGTGGGGGATGAAAAGTATCACTGGTTCACGATAGCAATTCTACCTTGCTTAGGAGAGATAGTCCATGCGGGGAACAACCGTTGGTCGGGCTTAGGAGGTAAGAACTCTGTTGGGGATATCGGATGAAGTATTCGCATATGATATAATTGATCCTTCATTCAGGTGTGCTGGTTTAGAAGGAGTACTTTGATTATGCACTTTGAAGCTCAGCCATCTTTGGAGAAGCGATTGATGTTCTTTCGATGTTCAACAGTCATAAGAATTGCCACCTTTGTTAAAAAACAGAAAAAGTTTGGACAAGTAAATTCATTTTTGTTTCGTTTCAAGAATCGTTAATCATGTTAAAACGTCGTTCTGTAAATCGAAAACAAATAAGAATTGCAAACAAAAGCACAAGGGCTCAAATTTTATTGATAGAATAGAAATCAGCTAAACGCGTGATTCCATAGAGTATTTACAAAGTTAGAAAATGGTAATTTAAGGGAAAAGGGATACATTGAAACATAACGACCACTATCCTTCTACCAACTTTGAATTCCGGGCATCCTGAGCTTCTGTCGAAGATGACCTTGACTGGAGTTTTCTTTCAATGGGTGGTGTAACAGCTGAGGATTTATCTGTGTCAGACGTAGTTACTTGCCAGTATCCCTAACTTTTGCTTGGATTATACTTTGAGATTTCCAATCCATCGGGATGATTTTTGATCATGTCTCTAATTTTTGCCTGGACCGCCCTTTCGGGTTTTCAATCCACCGAGACGTTTTTTATTTATTTAGGCGAAGTATTTCTTGACTACATCAACATTTGTGGGGTAGGCAAATTCTTCTCCGTCCATGGTTGCGAGTCTCAAGGTACCGCCTGAGAAAGCTTTCTTGACCACATAGGGGCCGTCATAATTCGGAGTCCACTTGCCCCGAGAATCAGTGAGAAATGATTGTATCTTTTTGAGCACGAGGTCTCCTTTCCTGAAGACGCGAGGTCAGACCATTTTTTCAAACACCTTCTTCATTTTTTGCTGATACAACTGACTGTGGCACAAAGCCGTTATTTTCTTTTCTTCGATCAGATTTAGTTCGTCGTGTCGACTTTGACACCATTCAGCCTCAGTTAGCTTAGCTTCCATCAATACCCGGATTGATGGGATCTCTACTTCGATGGGGAGAACTGCCTCCATGCCATATACTAGAGAGAAAGGGGTTGCCCCTGTTGAAGTGCTGACAAATGTGCGATAACCGTGAAGAGCAAAGGGTAGCATCTCGTGCCAGTCTTTGTAGGTTACAACCATCTTTTCAACGATCTTTTTAATGTTCTTGTTAGCCGCTTCTACCGCGCCGTTCATCTTGGGTCGGTAGGGAGATGAGTTATGGTGTTCGATCTTGAATTCAGCGCACAACTCTTTCATCATCTTGTTGTTTAAGTTAGATCAATTGTCAGTAATGGTCTGGCTCGGGACACCATAACGGTAGATGATATTGTTTTTGATAAATCGGACCACCACTTGTCGGGTTACATTGGCGTACGACGCTGCTTCGACCCACTTGATGAAGTAATCAATGGCCACCAGGATGAACTGATGTCTGTTTGAGGCCTTAGGTTCAATCAGGCCAATCATGTCGATTCCCCATATAGAAAAAGGCCATGGGGAAGAAAGAACTTTGAGATGTGTAGGCGGTACATGGATTTTGTCGGAGTATATCTGACACTTGTGATACTTTCTAATGTACTTATAGCAGTCGGATTCCATGATCAACCAATAGTACCCTGCTCTTAGAATTTTTCTCGCCATTTTGTGTCCGTTGGCATGAGTACCAAAGGATCCTTCGTGAATTTCTTTAACCAGCATGTCTGCTTCTGGTCTGTCCACGCATCGGAGCAAAACCATGTCAAAATTTCTCTTATAGAGAGTATCACCGCTCAGAAAGAAGCTACCTGCCAGTCTCCTGAGGGTTTTTCTGTCCTTTCTGGATACCCCAGGTGGGTACTCTTGTTTCTGAAGGAAGCATTTGATATCATGATACCAAGGTTTGTCGTCTATGACTGCTTCAATCGTGAAGATGTAAGCGGACCTTTCTAGGTGCATTACGTCGATCTTAGGTTGGTCACTCCATTGACCTACACTAATCATGGAAGAGAGAGTGGCTAATACATCAGCCATGTGATTCTCTTCACGAGGGATATGATGAAACTCGATTCTGTTGAAGAAGGGTAACAACCTTCTCGCGAAATCTTTGTAAGGAATCAGTCCTGATTGGTATGTGTTCCAATCTCCTTTGATCTGATTGATAACCAGGATGAGTCGCCGTATACATCCATGTTTTTGATCCTTAAGTCGATCGCTTCCTCGAGACCCATGATACAAGCTTCGTATTCGGCCTCGTTGTTTGTGCATTTGAACGTAAGTCTGGCGGTGAAAGGAATATGGGTACCCCGAGGGGTTATGATGATTGCCCCAATTCTGTTTCCGTAATGATTGACAGCTCCGTCAAAGATTAGTCGCCACTGGGAACCTGGTTCTGGCCCTTCACTGGGTAGCGGTTCATCGCAGTCTTTCATTTTCAAATACATGACATCTTCGTCTGGGAAGTCAAACCCGATTGATTCCTGATCGTCAATCGGTTGATGAGCCAAATGATCGGCTAAAATACTCCCTTTAACGACTTTCTAAGCGTGGTATTCGATGTCGCATTCTGATAACAACATCTGCCAACGGGCGATTCTTCCCGTGAGAGCAGGTTTTTCAAAGACATACTTGATTGGATCCATTTTAGAGATTAACCAAGTAGTGTGACAAATCATGTACTGGCGAAGACGTTTGGCTGCCAAAGCCAGAGTACAGCAGGTTTTCTCAAGCATAGTGTACCGAGTCTCGCAGTTGGTGAATTCCTTGCTCAGATAGTAGATGGCAGACTCTTTCCTTTTGGTTTCGTCTTTTTGGCCAAGCACACAACCCATTGAGTCCTCCAAGACTGTTAAGTAGATGATCAGTGGTCTTCCTTCCACTAGAGGTGAGAGAATCGGTGGATTCAACCGATACTCCTTAATATTGTCGAAGGCGGTTTGGCAATCTTCTGCGCAAACACAATCCTGGTTCTTTTTAAGTAATTTGAAAATCGACGCGCATGTCGCGGTCATGAGGAATATGAATCGGGAAATGTAGTTCAAACGTCCCAGGAATCCTCTGACTTGTTTCTCAGTTTTTGGAGAAGTCATTTCTTGAATGGCCTTGACCTTGTCAGGATCAACCTCAATTCCTTTCTAGCTGACGATGAACCCTAAAAGTTTCCCTGAACGGACACCAAATGTGCACTTATTAGGATTCAAGCAGAGTTTGTACTTTCTGAACCATTCAAATAGCTTTGACAGGTGGGTCACATGCTCCTCTTCTGTCTTAGATTATGCAATCATCGACATATACCTCGATTTCCTTGTGTATCATGTCATGAAACAGAGTAGTCACGGCCCTTTGATAGGTTACCCCGGCATTCTTCAAACCGAACGACATTACCTTGTAAAAAAAGGTACCCCATGGGGTAATGAACGAAGTTTTCTCCATGTCTTTCGGCGCCATTTTAATCTGATTATAGCCCGAGAATCCATCCATGAAGGAGAAAACTTTGAACTTTGATGTATTGTTTACCAGCATGGCAATGTGTGGTAAAGGAAAGTCGTCCTTTGGACTAGCCTTGTTTAGATCTCTGTAATCGACACACATTTTGACTTTTCCGTCCTTTTTTAGAACGGGTAAGATGTTTGCTAACCATTGAGGATATTCTGATGTAGCGAGGAAACCCACGTCAATCTGTTTCTGTACCTCCTCTTTGATTTTGATGGCCATGTCCGGGCGAGTATGTCTCAACTTCTGTTTTACTGCCGGACATTCCGATCTCAATGGTAGATGATGTTCCACGATGTTGGTATCCAACCCTGGCATGTCCTGATAGGATTAGGGAAATACATTGGGGGATTATTTGAGAAGCTTTGTCAAACTCTCTTTGGCAGTTGGACTGAGCAGTACCCCAATCCTGACTTCTTTTCTCTCTTTTTCCGAACCCAAGTTTACTGTTTCCAACGGCTCCTTGTGAGGTTCAATGGACCTTTCCTCTTGTTTGAGTAATTGAGAGATCTCTTCCAGAATTTTGTCGTCAACTTCTTCTTCAGCCCCAAATACCGGAAATTCAAAGTTGGGAGAAGGCATCCGATCGTATGTTTCAACGGGGTTTAAAATAAGCAATCTGCATGACGTGATGATTTGTGTTAAGAAGAGATAGAGAGAATGTAAGAGTGTGTGCAGTGTATTTTCTGAAAACTGCTTGTTTTTATTATTGAGTTGTTTTTTAGGATTACCATTTTCTGAAAAAGCGAAAAGAGAAAACAACAATTAATGTGGAAATTACAGAACGACATTATTTTATTTATGAACAAGTCGATTCTTGAAACTACAGCCCTATAAAACCAAACTCTGTCGCTTTGGGCAAAGCGAATAGGGAAATTTACAGAAAGTGAGCCCTATCAAAATAGTCGTTTCACCTGGGCGGGGTGAAAGGTTAAAGACGGTAATTACTTTGACTGATGAACAATCTTCGGAACATCGACAGCAACCCATCGACGGCGAACTCCTCAGTGAATCACAAAGTATGGGTCCTTCCTTGATTTGCCTTCAGAAATAACGTTGATTTCTGGTGGAGCAGGATCATTGGAATCTGTCTCCCAGGCAGAGTTGTCGTAGGAGGATTCCTCTGTTGTATTTTAGATATGATTTATGCTCACAGGTAAATATCCCCATCCAGTTGGCTGGATGTCTTTGAGCCTGATACGAGAGCTCTCCGGAGCAGTGTACTTGACCATATAGACGTATTTTCCACTTGGTTGTCCTAGGGTGTCCCACACTTCTTTGGAACTGGAGGAGTCATCTCTCTCGATGACGTTGACCTCGGGAAAAGCATAGTTGATGAATTCTAGTCCTGCAAGCTTTGCCAATTCATCGTCGTACTGGATAGGTTCAGAATGCCCTGAGTGTTGATCCCATGACATGGTGGGGACGCAGGTATTCTATTCAATGATGCTCAGCTGATTTTCTTGCCCCAAGTCTCCTGGGTACGGCTGCCAGATAGGCAGGCCATCCATTGGGCCATAATAGTCGTGGTCAAAGTTGGATTTCATTGGAGTGTCTTCCTCTAATGAGTTTGGTGGAGCACAGAATCCTTCTGGATCACAATATCTGTATATCAATTTGAAATCTGACCTGGGTATAAATCTCAGACTCTGTGCAGGATAGCAAAATGGCGTAGGCACCTCTTCCTGAGACATATAACAGTCCTTGTTAAGATAGGACTTCCATTCCTCATCTGTATTGGAGGGATCTCCCTCGTTGATGGTATGGACTGCTTGAGGCACGGGGTGGAGGAAACCTCCACTGTGGAAGAAGTCCTGAATGGGATGAAGACTTTCATCATTAGCAGCTGTTGGGGTACAGTTTGAGGAAAAACCAAGAGCCTTCTTTGCTTTATTATCAGTAGGAATGACAAGTTGTCCCCATCCTTTTGTATTGTTATTTTTTATCACTTCGAGAGCATCTCTGTATGAGGAAGTTGAGGTTCCTTTCTCTGATTGATTCTCATTGCTCACCGAAAGTGCTTGGAACTGAGTTCCAACAACCTCCTCGGGTTCTACAAAAGTAGATAATGACAAGTTACTCACAAGCAAGGCATGTTCTTCACAGACCGTGACGAGTTGATCGTTCTTGACGAACTTCAGTTTCTGGTGCAGCGTCGAAGTGACTGTCCCAACCTGGTGTATCCAAGGTCTTCCTAATAAACAGCTGTATGCTGCCTGGATGTCCATGGCCTGGAAAGTGATTAGGAAAGTGTGAGGACCGATAGTTATGGGAAGGTAGACTTCACCGATAAATGTTTTCTGAGATCCGTCAAAGGCTTTGAAGATGACCTCACTGCCCCTCATCGGGGATCCTTTGAATGACAGTCGCATTAAAGTGGACTTTGGCATAACGTTGATGGTTGATCCTGTGTCTACCAGTACGCTGGCTAAAGCATCGTCCTGTTAGTTAACGGTGATATTGAGCGCCATGTTGTGACTTTTGCCTTCCTCTGGCAATTCCTCATCACTGAACCCTAAGTTGTTAGAGGAAGTGATGTTAGAGACGATGCTATCAAACTGTCGTATTGACACATCCTGTTCCACAAAGGCCTGCTCTAAGACTTTCTGTAGAGCCTCTATGTGGGCTTCGGAACTGAGTAAAAGTGATAGCACAGAGATCTTTGAAGGAGTTTGTAACAGTTGATCAACAATGTTGTATTCACTCCTTTGGATGAGCTTCAGCATCTCATCATTGTTTTTTGAAAGGCCGGGATCACTGGACTGACCGACTGGTGGATTGGGAGCTTCTGTCTGAAGTTCCTTTTCTTTGTTAAGTTCTCCAACTCCTCGGTTGAAGATTCGACCGCTCCGTGTTACTCGACTGATGTCTGCAATATTCACGACGGAGGGTAATGGAATTTCCTTTCCATTCTCAATTATTGTTGCACCGTATTTGTAAGGGATCGCCTTAGCTGTTTCATATGGTAACAATCCCGGTAGATAGATAACTACAGGAGCCTTCTGATTTTTCTGACTGTCGTAGATAACTTCAATCAGCTCCTGGCTAAGAACCTTTGATTCGTCCAGTAGAGGGATGATGGCACAAACATCCTTGGTCCTCAGAGATTACAACCACATCTTTGATTTGATCAGCGAAGTAGTTTGGCATCCAATTAACGGACCCCGAAACTAGACATGGGTGAATCTCTTTGCGGTCCAACTGACCTTGAAGGGCTGCTCGTTCAAGGTAACATCCTTGATTATTTTCCAAGCAAACTCTACAACATTCATAGTTATGTGGTGGCACCTGGCCACGTCTGTTTTGAATACAGTGTAACCTTACTAGATCTATTTCCATTGATCGAGCATCTTGACTTTGATGCCTAGTAGGGTTCCCATCGATCATACTGACTTGTTGCGTGTCTTCGTCCATATAGATCGGAAGCCACCAGTGGTTTAACAAGTGTTGTAAAGTTCTTTGAACGAGAGCACATCCCTAGTCACTCTCACAACATCCTTTACAGTTCTGATAATTGTGTGAAGTCAGAAAACCAAGTTTGACTTGCTTAGCGTGTAATTCCACCAAGCTGGTATTCATCAAGTGAATATCAAAGATTTGAATCATGTTCACTTGATATTGATTTTTATCATGGTAGTCCTGGATCCACCCAAGATCCATCTGACGCTGGAGGGCCTCTTGTACAAAAGAGCATCCCTGATTGTTTACCGAGCAAATCAGTCAGGAATCATAATCGTTCCGTGGAATATCATGATGTTGGCTTTGCCTTAAGTGCATTGCCACCAGGTTGACATTCATCGTACATATGTACATCATGTGGCTCTGAATGATGTTGGAATTCGTATAAGTCATGTTGACCCCCCGAATTCGGTGCTCTTAGATCCATCCGAGATCCAATTGTTCCTGTAGAGCTGATTGCACCACAGAACATCCTTGATTGTTCTTAGAATAGATTAGCCCTTAATAAGAGTACATCATGAATTTAATAGCTGTGGTTAGACTCTCCTTCTATCAAATTGACCGCAGCTTTCTTGTGTTGAGGCAACGGGTTCGTGAGAATATTCAAATTTGTATCTTTGAAAGATAAGACCCTGCTCCTAACAAGCTTTTGTACGTCAGATTTGAAACTGATGCAGTTTTCTATGTTATGCCCTGGTCCTCCTTGATGGTAAGGGCAAGTCTGACCCGCTTTGAACCAAAAAGGCGGATTTTCTGGTACTGTAAGAGGAGACTTGGTTTGGACGTGCCCCTTGACTAGTAGTAACGGAAACAATTCTGCATACAACATTGGTAAAGGGTCGAACCCTGGTGCTCGCGTTGTACGATTGTTGTTGTATTGAGGACGAGCCTGCTGAAAAGACTGTTGTGTCCTTTGCTGATATTGTTGTTGATTCGGTTGGCTCTGAGCAACCTGAGGTTGACACGTAGGAACAGGCGCGGGTTTGATAGCAAGAGTTACGACTGCTACTGGTAGGTATCGTCACCTTTGCTTTTCGAGAGAGATATTCCTAATATCCTGCTCTTTTTTCTTAGGGAGAGCACTACCGTATCATTTTGTACTACTTGATGATCCAGCGTCTTTAACTAAACGTCCTTCTCGGACGGCTTCCTCAAGACGAACTCCCATGCCCACCATCTCGGTGAAGTCACTGGGCGCACTGGCGACCATTCTGTCGTAGTAAACTGAGCTCAAGGTTTTCAAGAAGATCTTTGTCATCTCTTTTTCCTCAAGAGGTGGATAAATCTGGGCGGCGATTTCACGCCATCTCTGAGCATACTCTTTAAAGGTTTCCTTGTCCTTTTGTGACATTAATCTGAGTTGATCTCTGTCCGGTGCCATGTTTAGGTTATACTTATATTGTTGAACGAAGGCTGCTGTAGCGAGCGATTTTGGACGCAGTTCTTAAGCGTTGGTCGCTCTCTGCGGTTGAGCTTACTACAGGTCGATTCATTTTTTATCCTATTAAAGCTGATGAAGGAAGGGAAATAGATGTCTCCAACTAACCCTGCTTTGCATACTGAGTTTAAACAGCGGTCTGTTAGGTTGCGAATGCTATCAATGTGTGGGGGCCCTTGTACTGGTTATTTGTATTTTCGCCAATACGGTTTTCTCTCTTTCTTGGATTTTCTGGCGGGGAACAAGGATTAGGATGTTAGGACTGATGCTTTTAATAGATACATGAGAGTATGGGATTTTGGGTTTTTGTTTAGTGTGCTTGCTAAGATTTTTCTTTCAATCTTATGCCTACGTATTCCCGTTTACCGAAACAGGGAAATCAGAGCGTTCGTAGTTCCTCCTATTCGATGGGAGGAAATTGGTTGTTTTTGGTGTCTTGTTCAAAGCCCAAGACGTGAAGCGAAAGGTGGTTTGTATCTTGTTCAAAGCCCAAGATGTGAAGCATAAAGTGTTGACCTTAGAGAGAATTTATCATCTCTAAAGCAGGGGGTTGTATGTCACAACTGTTTTATAAAGGAGAATTACTTTAACCGGGATATGTGAATCCGACAATGCCATAATTTCCTTTAAAGGGGATTTTAACCTGAAGGAGAAGAATTTAACTCAGTTTAGAGTAATGCCATCTTTCCTTAGGAATTTCTCATGCTAAAAGAGGGATAGTGGCATGGATGTAGATGATCCAGAGGCTTGCCGCTTACATCGATTAGATGAAAGGGAAGGAGTTGTTGATGTTTGTGTACTGTGAACGAGGCACAGTTTTGATGCTAAAGGGTTAATTGGATTAACCAGTGGTTTTCTTATATAAAGCCTAAGAGGAGACTAATATGTGTCTCGTACAAAGCCCGAGAGAGAGGCTAAAAGGTTTTAACTCAACGATGGAATCTTTTGGTATCTCGTATAAAGCCCGAGATAGAGGCTATTTGACTCAACAAGAGAGTTTTTTGTATCCCGTACGAAGCCCGAGATGGAGGCTGTTATTTGTTTGGCTCGATAAGAACCTTTTTGTATCTCGTATAAAGCCTGAGATGGAGGCGAAATGGGTAATTGACTCAACGAGGGAGTCTCTTATGTGTCTCGTACAAAGCCCGAGAGAGAGGCTAAACGTTGTTTGACTCCGTTGGGGAGAATCATTGTACAAAGCCCAGGAGGGAGGCTATGGTGACTGTTTCAGTTGAGTGACAGGTCCAGTATGCTGATTTTTAAAGAGAAAATCAGTTCTTATATGAGCAACACTGTACTCATGAATTTGATTCAAGGATCCGGGTTATTCCTGTTCTTTAAGGAAGTGGGAAATCCGAAAGGTATTGAGACTGTCCGAGTCTACTGGTTTTCTTCCTATTTAACAAAGGAGATTAGACTGTCCAAGTCTAGAGTTTCATCTTTTATACTATGCTTTGAGAAACAGTAGTAGACTCTTTGAAAGGACTGTTCTATGCAGATGACTAATTTCTATTCCTATAGCTCTAGGAGGTCGTCGGGACAATTTGTACGAAGCCCAAGAGGAGGCTGGAAACTTTTAAGAAGCCGACGGGTCCTTGTACGAAGCCCAAGAGGAGGCTATCATTCCCAGAGGAAGAGATCATTATACAAAGCCTAAGAGGAGGCTGTGAGTACTTCTAAGAAGCCGTAGGGTCCTTGTACTAAGCCCAAGAGGAGGCGGGGTTGCTTTTAAGAAGCTGATGGGTCCCCAAACCCCGAGAAATTCAAGGCAAGCTATTCACAAGGAATAGATCAAGTCAGGAAAAGTTCGAGAATTTGGAAGAAACTCAAGAGATGCCATTCACGGAGAAAAGACCATCTCTGGGGAATAGAGTTTCTTTGACAAGTGCTTTTAAGAAGCCTGCGGGTCCCCAAACCCCGAGAAGTTCAAGACATGCCATTCACCGAGAATAGATCAAGCCAGGAAAGTTCGAGAATTTGGAAGAAACTCAAGAGATGCCATTCACGGAGAAAAGATCATCTCTGGGGAGTAGAGTTTCTTGACAACTTCTATGAGTGACAGTCTATGAAAGGGTTCACAGAGAATGCTGCCTTTCATATCTCCATATTGTTTAACCCCAAGAGGAGGGAAGACTGTGTCTGGTAAACCTATGGGGATCTAGTTTAGACTATTTCTAAGAGTGATCAACTGGCTTAATGCTAGACGTAGCTGCCGGGGAAACTCTAAATATTTATACTATTATTACACAATTGATATGAGTTTATGAAAGAAGACTTACAGTGAAACAGCCCCACAATACAGTTATATGTATATGAAAGCGGTAAATGAAAGAAATAACCACTTACTCGGTTGTAGAGCTTCCATGCTGTTTGGTTAGTTGTTCAACAAAGAAAGATTGAAAACAATAGTATATTCAAAATCAAAGGAGAAAGTGCTTTGAAAAAGAAAGATTTGGGGCTTACAGTTCAAGGAGAGGCCCAGGGTTTTATCAGTGAGCGCACTGTTGAATTTGTACAGAGGGACTTATACAAGTGACTGAGGCCCAAAAAGGTTTTCTGTACAAAGGGGTTTGGGTCTTACACTCTAATAGAGGCCCAAAAGGTTTAAAGAAAAAGATTGGGGCTTATAACACGAGGGTAGGCCCAGATGATTTTTCGTTTAAAATGGGGATCGTGCCGAGATTTTCTTTTAATGCGAAGGGACTTATACAATAAGTGAGGCCTAAAATTGTTTTGGTTAAAAGGGGATTGGGTCTTACACTCTATTAGAGGCCCAAAAGTTTTGTACGGGTCTTATAGCTCAAGGAGAGGCCCAAGGTTATTTTTCAAAAGGCGACGATCGCGCCGTTTGTTTTTTGACGGTATCGGGACTTATACAATACACTGAGTCCCAAAAATGATTTGGTCAAAAAAGGATTGGTCTTACACTCTATTAGAGGCCCAAAGTGTTTTGAAAATGATTTATGAGGGTTGAATTAATCCAAAAACCCTAATTTGTTTTCAAAAATGTATTTAATTGAATAAAAATTCAATTAAAATGATCAAAATTATTTAACATATGAAAAAAAAATTGTGATCTTGGATTAATGCTTCAAAAATTAAGTATTGACCTACAAAATAATTAGAAAGCATTAAAAGTTGCAAAATCAATGTGGAAAAAATATTCTAAATGTCAAAAACAATTAAAATATTAATTCTTTGCAAAAATATCAATTATATGAAATAAATAATATTTTTGGGATTTTTTGATAAAATAAAATATTTTAACATTTTTGTGAATTATTAAAAAAAGAATCAACTCAAAATCATTAAAACTCAGAGAGAAATTAATTTTTGAATCAATTAAATAAAATCACAAAATTCAAATATTTGAATTTGAAAGAAATGGCGCCAAGAACACACCAAGAACACGCGCGTGTTCTGGGCTTGGCCAGATTTGCATTTTCTCTCCAATCTCACTGAATACTTGATTATAACATGCAATCCACATATCATTATGCTCGTCTCAACCTCACGATCATGTCTATGTCAATTAATTTCATTTAAATTAAACATATAACAAGAAATCATGAAAAATCCTCAAGAACCCTAATTTCTGCATGAAGGCTAGGATTTTTGATACACGATTCAATCAAAGCAATTAATTGAGGGGAAACATTCCATGCATGATTATGAACATATGGCCAAATTATTGTGCAGCAAAAAATGCATGGATCATAGAGTTAAAATAGCTCATGCTTACCACTTGCAGCTGGTGATCGTGTTTGGTGTTAGAGGTGTTACAACTTGGTTCCAATGATGTGGATAGCTTCCCTAGGTACCAAGTGATGTGTCTGAGTGCTTGGAATGGATTGAAATGGTTTGGAGTTGAAGATGGCACCTCAACTGTAAAACTGTCAAGAACTTGAGCAATTGGCTGGTGATTTTGTGAAATCTGTGTTCCATATGTTATGTGAGTGTTTGGATCACTTCTATATGATGTATGTGAGGTGTGTGAGTGATTGGTTTGATTGGAAAAGCTCTCAAACTCAAAACCCGATAGTGACTTGCCTTAGAAGGCAAAATTGGAGTGAAAGAAGAGATTTTGAGGAAAGCATCTATTTGATGGCTTTGGTGTACTTAAACTGATCATAATTGAGCTCTATTTATAGTAGAGCAAGTTTGTTTTGCAAGGAATAGTGAATGGCAACTGCAGCAGGTGTTTGTTCAATGTTGGCCAATGGAAATGCAAGTCTCCTCTAGCCATTGACTAGAGGTTAGGGCACAGGGCTGTGGTTCCCTTGGTCTTGGATAAGTCTTGACTGAATTCAGTTACAAATTGCTCAGTCCATGCCACCTTGATGCTTCCATTGAATGCTCCAATCCAAAATTGGAGTCCTGTCCCTATTTTGGCCATTCTAGGTTCAACATGCTATTTCTTGTTCCAAAGACTTTGGAGGCTTGGCTCAGTGATTGTCCCCTTTAGATTCAATCCTCAGAGGTGTCCAAGTGGATAGGAGCATTTGGATTTGGCTGATTTTGGCAAATCGAGTAAAAATGCAAATTCTGCCTTGCCTTGGCAGATTTCAGCAAGGCAACTTCCCAATGTCATATCTCATGATTCAAATGGAATTTGGTAATGTTCTTGGCCATTTTGGAAAGCCCTTACATGATAAAACAACTGTTTGAACATATTTGGTTTTGATCTCTTTTGAATCCAAGTGAAAAATCCCCCTACATTTGCCAAAAAGTGAAGACAGATTTGGACTTAGTGAAAATTTCACTAAGTGTTGGAAAAAGTGACATTTTCATTTTTCAGCCATTTTGATCACTCCATAACTCAAAATCCTTAATAAATTGGACTTAGGTCTAGTTGAAGTTTTTGTAGAGGGTAATGAGGGCTACAAATCCATATTTGGATGAGTAAAAATGGCTTTGTGGTTAAGGAGTTATGATCCTCCAAAGTTGGTACCCTAGTCACTTTATTTTTAACTTAGAAAATTTTCTAAGTTTTTATGGTTACCCCTTTTACAAGTTATCCAACTTTTCTTGATTTTTTTTTATGAATGATGATTCAAATCACACATTAACATCATTTTAGGGTTAAAAATCCATTTTGGTGAAAAATCTCAAAAAGTCAAAGTTGACTTTTGTGCACAGTTGACTTTTTATCAGATGAATTCGAAACTGTGCAATTCTTCAGGAAATCATGTCCTTGACCTAAATCAAACTTGATGGACATGTTCCATGGGTGTCATAGGGTATATTGATGCATGTCATAGGGCTTGGGAGCATGTCCTGGTCAAAAGTCAAAGTTACAGTTGACTTTTTCCTTAAAACCCTAATTGTGGTGCAGATGAAATTGAGACTTGTTGCTCAAGCTTCTTGGATTAATCCATTGTTCCAAATGGATCAATATAGTTCATTAGAGACCCTCAAACCCTCTCTTGAGGTCTTGGCTCATGGTTTGTCCCAAAAGTCAACTTAGGGGTGAATTAGGTCAAGAAACCCTAATTCTTGATTTTTGATGAATGCATCCCCTGAGGCAAAATTGACTTGATGATTGGGTCCATGAGGTTCCATGGAGTATATTAGGTTGTGTTTTGGATGATTGGCTTGTGCCCAGATGAAAATTTTCCATGTGGAAGCCCTGGTCGACCAAAACCCTAATTTGGTGACACTGTCGATCTTGAGGCTTGATCCACCTAGAAGGGAGCAGCTTTGTGCTTAATCCTTGGAGTGGGAGTCCTTTTTTATCCTTTGTGTATGTTTGAGAAGTTTAGACAAGTTGAAGATCATGTCATTCCTTGATTGACCCTTTGTCTAAGGCTCTGAGAGGGCTTGAAACCCTAATTTTGATTGTAGTGGATGCTCACCCATCTTTGGGGAGACTAATGAAGCATAATGATTCATCCATATTGTGATGATGATTTGCACAATGATGAGAAATCTTAGTGGTCAAAATTTGGGGTATGACAGATGCCCCTATTTAATCTTCTTGGACCCGAAGGTGTGAATGACGAAGGTATTCGGGCATTCGGGGTGCAAGAGGATTAAATATCGGAATACCCGAAATTTTGATGGTGATTATGAATGGTAGCTTACGCATTCATCTTCTTTTGCTAAGCAATGACGCTTAGAAAAGGTAAACTTCCCCTCGATCCCGGTCTTCAGCCAAGGAACTGGTCTTAGTTTTTGATGTGAACTTCCCCTCGATCCTGGTTTCCTACCAAGGAACTGGTCTCAGTTTCTTTTGTAAACTTCCCCTCGATCCTGGTTTCCTACCAAGGATCTGGTCTCAGTTTCTTTTGTCAATAAACTTTCTTGACAAGGGACGCTATATGTAGCGGTTTTCCTCAAACTTCTCGCCGAATTTTCCTAGGGAGATGCCATTTGACGAAAAAATTTTGATGTCAGACTTGCTGGGGAACCCAGTCGTCTGAGTTGTAGAGTTGCACAAACTTCTCTGTTGGAGACGCCATTTGTTTCTACTGGGGAAAGCGAGTCTCTTGGGAGACTGCTGTCGCTTGGGATCTTACATCATACTTTTCTCGGGATCTTCCCAGAGAAATGCCATATGATGGGGTCCAATTTTGAGGTGCCGATGACCTTTTCACCAGCGGTCTTTTCGGAGCGAAACCGACATGCTGCCGAATTTCTGACTACGCAGCTTTATTTGTGGATTTTCCTTAATCCGAGAAAGCAAGGATATCATCTTCAATGGCGAAGAGTGATGCTGGCTGAGGGTTCCTCTGGTTTTTCAGAGGTTCAAGTTATCAAAGTGGTCAAGGGCCAACTTCCTTCCAGAAATAAAACTGGAGGAGAGAGAATGTTCAGACGCAGCGTTTCCTGACGAGGCAAGAACTGACGACTCGATTGAGAGAACTCCTATCACTAAGGGACAAGACCGACTAGAGTGATAGTGATGCAATATGCAATGTGAATGCAAATCAATAATGCATGATGTATGTATTTATATGCTGACAAAACTGACGCGACATACAGACTAATAGATGAACACGACTGGATACTCGGCCATCGCGGGGCGTATAGAAATATCGCTGGTTCAAGATAGCAATTCCACCTTGCGTAGGAGAGATAGTTCCTGCGGGGAATACCGTTGATCGGGCTTAGGATATAA
Source organism: Lathyrus tuberosus (assembly GCA_022829125.1). NCBI lineage: Eukaryota > Viridiplantae > Streptophyta > Magnoliopsida > Fabales > Fabaceae > Lathyrus > Lathyrus tuberosus. Next base: position 777,353 of record JALAZF010000775.1, on the reverse strand, counting down.
GAACTCGGCCGAGGCGTGTCAGACGAAACAAGGTCTCTGACACAGTTGATCCCTTCATTCAGGCGTACTGGGTTAGAAGGAGTACTTTGATTATGCACTTTGAGGTTCGATTACTTCTGGAGAAGCGACCGATGTTCTTCTGATGTTCAACAGTCAAAAGAAATTACCGTCTTTATTAAAAAGCAGAAAAAGTTTTAACAAGTAAATTCGTTTTTGTTTTATTTCAAGAATCGTTAATCATGTTAACAACGTCGTTCTGTAAAGCTAAAACAAATAAGAATTACAAACAAAAGCACAAGGGCTCAAATTTTATTGATAAACTGGAGATCAGCCAAACGCGTGATTCCAAAGAGTGTATACAAAGTTTGAAAATGGTAATTTACAGGGAAAAAGGCTACGTTGAAACGTAACGACCGCTATTCTTCTACCAACTTTGAATTCGGGACATCCTGAGCTTCTGTCGAAGATGACCTTGACTGGAGTTTTCCTCCAATGGATGGTATAACTGCTGCTGCTGAGGGACTTGCCTCTATTGAACATAGTTACTTGCCATTATCCCTAATTTTTGCCTGGATTGTACTATGATGTTTCCAATCCATCGGGATGATTTTTCCTTTTTATGTCTCTAACTTTTGCCTGGACCGCCCTTTCGGGTTTTCAATCCACCGAGACGTTTTTTTTTTTAGTTTAGGCGAAGTACTTCTTGACTACATCAACATTTGTGGGGTAGGCAAATTCCTCTCCGTCCATGGTTGCAAGTCTCAAGGCGCCGCCTGAGAAAGCTTTCGTGACCACATAGGGGCCATCATAATTCGGAGCCCATTTACCTCGCAAATCAGTGAGAAATGATTGTATCTTTTTGAGCACAAGGTGTCCTTTTCTGAAAACATGAGGTCGGGCCTTTTTGTCAAACGCCCTATTCATTCTCTGTTGATACAACTGACTGTGGCATAGTGCCGTGATTCTCTTTTCTTCGATCAGATTCAATTCGTCGTGTCGACTTTGACACCATTCAGCTTCGGTGAGCTTAGCTTCCATCAATACTCAGATTGACGGGATCTCTACTTCTATGGGGAGCACTGCTTCCATGCCATATACTAGAGAGAAAGGGGTGACCCCTGTTGAAGTGCGGATAGATGTGCGATAACCGTGAAGAGCAAAGGGTAGCATCTCGTGCCAATCTTTGTAGGTTACAACCATCTTTTGAACGATCTTCTTGATGTTCTTGTTAGCCGCTTCTACCACTCCGTTCATCTTTAGTCGGTAGGGAGATGAGTTATGATGTTCGATCTTGAACTCTGCACACAACTCTTTCATCATCTTGTTGTTCAAGTTAGATCCATTATCAGTAATGATCTCGCTTGGAACACCATAACGACAGATGATATTGTTTTTGATAAATTGGACCACCACTTGTCGGGTTACATTGGCGAATGACGCTGCTTCGACCCACTTGGTGAAATAGTCAATGGCTACCAGGATGAACCGATGTCCGTTTGAAGCCTTAGGTTCAATCAAGCCAATCATGTCGATTCCCCATATGGAAAAAGGCCACGGGGAAGAAAGAACTTTCAGATGTGATGGCGGTACATGAATTTTGTCGGAGTATATCTGACACTTGTGACACCTCTTCATGTACTTGTATCAGTCGGATTCCATTGTCAACCAATAGTACCCTGCTCTGAGATTTTTCTCGCCATTGTATGTCCGTTGGCATGAGTGCCAAAGGATCCTTCATGAATTTCTTTCATAAGCATGTCTGCTTCTGATCTGTCGACGCATCGGAGCAAGACCATGTCAAAATTTCTCTTATAGAGAGTGTCACCGCTCAGGAAGAAGTTTCCAGCCAATCTTCTGAGGGTTTTTCTGTCTTTTCTGAGTGCCCCAGGTGGGTACTCTTATTTCTAAAGGAAGCATTTGATATCGTGATACCAAGGTTTGTCGTCTATGACTGCTTCGATCGCGAAGATGTAAGCGGGCCGTTCAAGGCGCATTATGTCGATCTTAGGTAAGTCATTCCATTGACCTACACTAATCATGGAAGAGATAGTGGCTAATGCATCAGCCATGTGATTCTCATCACGAGGGATGTGATGAAACTCGGCTCAGTTAAAGAAAGGTAGCAACCTTCTTACCTAGTCTTTGTAAGGAATCAGTCCTGATTGGTATGTGTTCCAATCTCCTTTTATCTGATTGATAACCAAGGCTGAATCACCATATACGTCCAAGTTTTTTATCCTTAAATCAATCGCTTCCTCGAGACCCATAATACAAGCTTCGTATTCGGCCTCGTTGTTCGTACATTTGAACGTAAGTCTAGCAGTAAAAGGAATGTGGGTACCCTGAGGGGTAACAATGATTGCCCCAATTCCGTTTCCATAATGATTAACTGCTCCGTCAAAGATAAGTCCCCATTGGGAACCTGGTTCTGGCCCTTCACTGGGTAACGGTTCATCGCAATCTTTCATTTTTAGATACATGACATCTTCGTCTGGGAAGTCAAACCCGATTGATTCTTGATCGTCAATTGGTTGATGAGCCAAATAATCGGCTAAAATACTTCCTTTAACGGCTTTCTGAGCGTGGTACTCTATGTCATATTCTGATAGCAACATCTGCCAACGGGCAATTCTTCCCGTGAGAGCAGGTTTTTCGAAGACGTACTTGATTGGATCCATTTCTGAGATCAACCAAGTAGTATGACGAATCATGTATTGGCGAAGAAGTTTGGCTGCCCAAGCCAATGCACAACAAGTTTTCTCAAGCATCGTGTACCGAGTTTCACAGTCGGTGAATTTCTTGCTCAAATAGTAAATGGCAGACTCTTTCCATTTGGTTTCGTCTTGTTGGCCAAGTACACATCCCATTGAGTCCTCTAGGACTGTGAGGTAGATAATCAGTGGTCTTCCTTCCACTGGAGGTGATAGAATCGGAGGATTCAACAGATATTCCTTGATACTATCGAAGGCGGTTTGGCAATCTTCTGACCAAACGCAATCCTGGTTCTTTTTGAGTAATTTGAAAATCGGTGCACACGTGGCGGTCATGAGGAATATGAATCTGGAGATGTAGTTCAAACGTCCCAGGAATCCTCGGACTTGTTTTTCAGTTTTCGGAGAAGGCATTTCTTGAATGGCCTTGACCTTATCAGGATCAACCTCAATTCCTTTCTGGCTGACGATGAACCCTAGTAGTTTCCCTGAACGGACACCGAAGGTGCACTTGTTGGGATTCAAGCGGAGCTTGAATTTTCTTAAACGTTCGAACAATTTTGACAGATGTTCAACGTGCTCACTCTCTGTTTTAGATTTTGCAATCATATCATCGACATACACTTCGATTTCTTTGTGTATCATGTCATGAAACAGAGTAGTCATGGCCCTTTGATAGGTTGCCCCAACATTCTTCAAACTGAACGACATTACCTTGTAACAAAAGGTGCCCCATGGGGTAATGAACGAAGTTTTCTCCATGTCTTTCGGTGCCATTTTAATCTGGTTATAGCCCGAGAATCCATCCATGAAGGAGAACACTTTGAATTTTGCTGTACTGTCTACCAGCATGTCAATGTGTGGTAAAGGAAAGTCGTCCTTTGGACTAGCCTTGTTCAAGTCTCGGTAGTCGACACACATTCTGACCTTTCCGTCCTTTTTGGGAACAGGTACAATGTTGGCTAACCATTGAGGATATTCTGATGTGGCGAGGAAACCCACGTCAATCTGTTTCTGTACCTCCTCTTTGATTTTGATGGCCATGTCCGGGTGAGTGCGTCTCAACCTCTACTTTACTGGCGGACATTCCGATCTCAACTGTAAGTGATGTTCCACGATGCTGGTATCCAACCCTAGCATATCCTGATAGGCCCAAGCGAATACATCGGGAAACTCTTTGAGAAGCTTTATCAAACTCTCTTTGGCAGTTGGACTGAGTAGTGCCCCAATCCTGATTTCCTTTCTCTTTTTTTCCGAACTCACATTTACCGTTTCCAACGGCTCTTTGTGAGGTTCAATGGACCTTTCCTCTTGTCTGAGTAGTCGAGAGATCTCTTCTGGAATTTTGTCGTCATTTTCTTCTTCAGCCTTGAATACCGGGAACTCAAAGTTGGGAGAAGGCATCGGATCGTATGTTTCAACTGGGTTTAAAACAAGCAATCTGCATGACGTGATGATTCGTGTTTAGAAGAGATAGAGAAAATGCAAGTGTGTGCAGTGTTTTATTTTACTGCTTATTTTTATTTGAATTATTTTTTAGGATTACCATTTTCTGAGAAAAGCGAAAAGAGAAAACAGCAATTAATGCAGAAATTACAGAACGACGTTATTTTATTAATGAACAAGTCGATCCTTGAAACTACAACCCTATAAAACAAAACTCTGTTGCTTTGGGCTAAGCGAAGAGGGAAAATTTACAGAAAGCGAGCCCTATCAAAACATCCGTTTCACCTGGGCAGGGTGAAAGGTTAAAGATGGCAATTACTTTGACTGATGAACGATCTTCGGAACCTCGACGGCAACCCATTGGCGGCAAACTCCTCAGTGAATCACAAAGTCTGGCACCTTTCTTGATTTGTCTTCAGAAATGACGCTGATTTCTGGTGGAGCAGGATCATTGGAATCTGTCTCCCAGGTAGAGTTGTCGTAGGAGAATTCCTCTGTTGCACTTTGCATAGTATTTGTGCTCTCAGCTGTATCTCCCCATCCAGTAGGCTGGATATCTTCGAGCCTGATACGAGAGCTTTCGGGCGCAGTGTACTTGACCATATAGTCGTATTTTCCACTCGGTTGTCCTAGAGTGTCCCAAATTTCTTTGGAACTGGAGGGGTCATCTCTCTCGATGACGTTGACCTCGGGGAAAGCATAGTTGATGAATTCAAGTCCTGCAAACGTTGCAAATTCATCTTCATGTCGAGTAGTTTCTGAATGATCTGAGTGTTGATCCCATGACATGGTGGGGACACAGGTATTCTGTTCAAAAACGGTCAGCTGATTTTCATTGTTCGGCTGACTCTCTTGCCCCAAGTTTCCTGGGTAAGGCTGCCACATTGGCAGACCATCCATTGGGCCATAGTAATTGTGGCCAAAGTTGTCTTTCATCAGAGTGTCTTCCTCTAATGAATTTGGCGGAGCACGACATCCTTCCGGATCACAATCTCCGTAGATCATTTCGACGTCTGACCTTGGTATAAATCTCGAACTCTGTGCGGGATAGCAAAATGGTATAGGCACTTCTTCCTGTGACATATAACCGTCCTCGTTCAGATAGGACTTCCATTCTTCATCTGTGTCGGAGGGATCTCCCTCATTGATAACATGTACTGCCTGAGACACTGGGTGAAGAAAACCTCCACTGTGGTAGAAGTTTTGAAGGGGATGAAGACTTTCATCGTTGGCAGCTGTCTGGGTACAGGTTGCAGAAAAACCAAGACCCTTCTTTGTTTTATTGTTAATAGGAATGACAAGTTGTCCCCATCTAGTTGTATCGGTACTCTCGACCGCTTTAATAGCATCGTTGTATGAGGAAATCGAGGTTCCTCCTCTGAACTGATTGTTCTTGCTCACCGACAGTGCTTGGAACTGAGTTCCAATAACCTCCTCGGGTTCTACACTAGCAGATGATGACAAGTTACTCACGAGTAAGGCCTGCTCCCCACAGACTGTGACAAGCTGATAGTTCTTGACGAACTTTAGCTTTTGGTGGAGGGTTGAAGTAACCGCTCCAGCTTGATGTATCCAAGGTGTTCCTAATAAACAACTGTACGTTGCCCGGATATCCATGACCTGGAAAGTGACTTGGAAAGTATGAGGACCAATAGTTATGGGAAGATCAACTTCGTCGATAACTGTTTTTCTGGATCTGTCGAACGCTTTGACGACGACCTCGCTGATTCTCATCGGAGGGCCTTTGAATGATAATTGCATCAAAGTGGACTTCGGCATAACATTCAGGGCTGACCCTGTGTCTACCAGTACGCTGGCTAAAGCATCGTCCTGGCAGATATTGAGCGCCATGTTATGACGGCGACCCTCTTCGGGTAATTCCTCATCACTAAATCCCAAATTGTTGCAGGAAGTGATGTTAGAGACAATACTATCGAACTGTCTAATCGTTACATCCTGTTCCACAAAGGCTTGCTCCAAGACTTTCTGTAGAGCCTCCCTGTGGGCTTCTGAACTGAGTAACAGCGATAATACCGAGATCTTTGAAGGAGTCTGTAACAGCTGATCCACAATGTTATATTCACTCCTTTGGATGAGCTTCAGCATCTCATAATTATTTTTCGAAAGGTCGGGATTACTGGATTGACCGACTGGTGGATTAGGAGTTTCCGTCTGAAGTTCCCTTTCCTTGTTAAGTTCCCCAACCCCTCGATTGAAGATTCTACCACTCCGTGTTACACGACTGATGTCTGCAATATTCACGACGGAGGGTAATGGAATTTCCTTTCGATTTTCAATTGTTGTTGCACCGTATTTGTAAGGGATCACCTTAGCCGATTCATACGGTAGTGGTCCCGGTAGATAGATGACTACAGGAGCCTTCTGGTTTTTCTGACCATCATAATTAATCTCGATCCGTTCCCGGTTGGGAACTTTAGATTCGTCAAGTAGAGGGATAATGGCAAAAACATCCCTGGTCTGGTGATGACCAGAGATCGTGACAACATCCTCAACTTGCTCAGTAAGGTAGTTCGGCGTCTAGTTGATGGGTCCAGAACCCGGGTATGGACGAATCTCTCCACGATCCACCTGACCCTGAAGAGCTGCTCTCACAAAGTAACACCCTTGGTTACTTTCCGAACAGACACCGCAACGGTCATAATTGTGTGGTGGCACTTGGCCACGCCCACTTTGAATACAATGTAACCTCACTAGGTTAGCTTCCACAGATCGGACATCCTGACTCTGACGCCGAGTGGGGTTCCTGTTACTGATACTAATTTGTTGAGTATCTTCATCCATATAGATTGGCATCCTCCAGTGATTTAACAAGTGCTGAAGTGCCTCCCGGACAAGGGTACAACCTCGATCGTTTTCGCAACCCGCTTTACAGCTTTGATAGTCGTGTGACATTAAGAATCCGAGTCGGACCTGCTCAGCATGTAACTCTACCAGGTTGGTATTCATCACGCGAATATCAAAGATCTGAACCATGTTGATTTGATAGGAACTCCTATCATGGTAGTCTTGGATCCGTCCAAGATCCATCTGACGCTGGAGGGCTTCTTGTACAAAAGAGCAACCCTGTTTGTTTACCAAGCAAGTCAGACAAGAACTGTAATCGTGCCGCGGCAGATTATGATACTGGCTTTGCCTTGAGTGCATCGCCACCAAGTTGACATTCATTGCACGGATATCGTGGTTTTGAATGACGTTAGAATTCGTGTAAACCATGTTAACTCCACGAACTCGGTGCTCCTGGATCCATCCGAGATCCATCTGTTCCTGTAGAGCTGCTTGCACCACAGAACATCTTTGATTGTTTTTAGAGCAGATATCACACTGATGATAGTTATGAGGTGGCACATGGCCATATCCACTCTGTCTACAATGCATCTTGACCAAATTGGTTTTCAACAAGAGTACATCGTGAATTTGATAGACATCGTTAGTCTCTTCTTCTATCAAATTGACTGCAGCTTTCTCATGTTGAGGCAGTGGGTTCGTAAGAACATTAGGATTTGTATCTTTGAACGACAAGACCCCGCTCCTAACAAGTTTTTGCACGTCGGACTTGAAATTGAGGCAAGTCTCTATGTTATGCCCTGAACCTCCTTGATGATAAGGGCATGTCTGATCCACCTTAAACCAAAAAGGCGGATTTTCCGGTACTGTAAGAGGAGATTTAGTCTGAATGTGCCCCTTAGCCAGTAGTAACGGAAACAACTCTGCGTATGTTACGGGTATAGGATCAAATCCTGGTGGCCGTGTTGTACGGTTGTTGTTATATGGAGGACGAGCCTGCTGAAGAGGCTGTTGTGTCCTTTGTTGGTCAGGTTGGCTCTGCGCAACCTGAGGTTGATACGTAGGAATAGGCGCAGGGCTGATAGCAGGAGTTACGGCTGCTACCGGTTCATAACGTCGCCTTTGCTTTCCGAGAGAGATATTCCCAATATCTTGCTCTTTTTTCTTAGGGAGAGCACTACCGTATTTTTTAGTACCGCTCGTCGATCCAGTGTCTTTTACCAAACGTCCTTCTCGGACGGCTTCCTCAAGACGTACGCCCATCCCAACCATTTCGGTGAAATCACTGGGTGCACTGGCAACCATTCGGTCATAGAAAAATGAGCTTAAGGTTTTTAAGAAGATCTTTGTCATCTCTTTTTCCTCAAGAGGTGGACAAATTTGAGCGGCAATCTCACGCCACCTTTGAGCATACTCCTTAAAGGTTTCCTTGTCCTTTTGCGACATTGATCTGAGTTGATCTCTATCGGGTGCCATGTCCAAATTGTATTCGTATTGTTGGACGAAGGCAGTACCAAGATCTCTGAATGTACTGATCGTAGTACGGTTTAAACCCATGTACCATTTGAGTGCGGCACCGATTAAACTATCCTGAAAGTAGTGAATCAGTAGGTCCTAATTCTCCGTTTGAGCTGACATCCGCCGAGCGTACATCACCAGATGGCTTTGAGGGCAAGAGTTACCCTTGTATTTTTCAAAGTCGGGCACTTGAAATTTGTGCGGGACTTTCACATTTGGGACCAAGCAGAGATCTGCGGCGTCCTTTCCAAATAGATCCTGACCATGAATGGCTTGCAGTTCCTTCTGCATTTCCAAGAACTGCTCCTGGAATTCCTCCATTCTGTCAAACATAGTTTCCTTCTTACCAGAAGGTGTCTGTGGAATCTTTCCTTCTGGGACAGTGTGCACCACAGGGGGTGGTACCGTGACTACGGCAGTAAACCTTGGCGTTTCCCGAAGTTTGTAACCTTCAGGAGTCTTCAGTATGCCCCTGGCATCTTCGCTTTCCCGAAGTTTGTAACCTTCAGGAGTCTTCAGTATGCCCCTGGCATCTTCGCTTTCCCGAAGTTTGTAACCTTCAGGCCCAGCAGCTTCTGTTGTGATTTCCTGATCTTCAGTGATCGGTGGAACATATCCTTCCGGGATATAGTTAACAGGCATGCCCCAAGGACGATCTTTCGGCATCTGATACCTAGGATCATACTTCTCCACTATGGGCGTTGAGGTGATCTCTGAGATCACAGTTCTTTGTAGCTGAGCTTCTGCCATGGCTTGCATGTCGTTACGAAGCTTTCTCATATCCTCTCTTAGAGCGTCGATCTCTTTTTTCGACTCTCTGTTTTCTTCCTCAAGATCATCCATCTTTTTCTGAAAATTGGCCCGAGTATTATACGAATGAGACAGTTTGACTCTAGAACCGAGACACAAACGTGAGATTCGTAGGTAATAAGAATACGCGATGTGAGAATGATGAATGCAATGATTATATTAATTGTTTAAGGTTTAATCAAAATAAAATTCGATAATTAGATTGCAAATATCAAACGGTGGGGAAACCCCTTTTTATTGAATTCAAAGGATTACAGAAATGGAAATACAGCAGATTACAAAGTGCGGAAATAGAAACCTAAGCTAATGGGCTCAGAGTCCCCTCTGAAGAGAAATCGGGTGCTGATTCCGGTATCTTCCTTTTCTTTGACCGGGGCTCTTGGGCCGTTGTCGGGTTATCATTCCTTTGCCAGGTGAAAGGAGCGAGCAAATTCCTTTGGTCATCTTGATTCTCTACAGCATGTTGCTCCAAAATTTCAATCAGAGCATCTTTCTCTTTCAGTAGTTGCTGTATTTTGATGCACTCTATGTCGAGGGTGCGGTACTTGTTCTTTCAAGACCTTATCTCCTTTTGAACTTTGTTAAGAGTAACCTGAAGCTTTTCAGTTTCCGTCATGAAGTACATGACAGATTCCCTCGGTGGAAGAATTCCGTAACGAGGATAAGGCATCTTTAGCTTGAGAGCTCTAGTTTGTACCCAATGGAGATAAGGCTCCACCGAGACACAGTCCGGTTTTCCTAGAGACTCCCGTCCTTTCTTATGAACCTGTTTCCAAGCGTGAACTATTTCCATCTTTAGTGCTCTGTCATTTTCTCCTTCTTTGAAGAAAAGACCTTCCAGATGAACACCCCGTGGGACATGTCTCATTGGGTATCCAAATTGACGATGAACGAGAACTGGATGATAATTGATTCCTCCCTTAGTTCCTATAAGGGGTACGTTGGGGAAGTTTCCACAACGGTCAATGATCCTGATTCCATCAAAAATCCTATTGCACCAATCTATATCAGAGTTGGTAAGAGACATGATCTTCTGCGACCAACGTAAGGCACTCTTGCAATCCCAAAAAGCAGCAGAATTGGGCAAGTGAGAGATAAACCATTTGTAAAGCAGAGGTACACAACATGTGATCTCCCCTCCGCTGTACAAATTTCCCAAGTGTACAGAATGATACGCATCTGCGAGCAAAGTCAGCACAGGGTTTCCAATGAGAAAAACCTTAATGGAGTTGATATCGACGAAGTTATTGATGTTGGGAAACAAAAATAACCCGTAGGTGAGCAAGACAAAGATGCTTTCAAAAGCAGTCACGTTTCCTATACTGGCAAAATACAGGGCCTTCTTTGTCAAGAACTGGGCTGGAAAACCTCGTATGCCACCCTTAATGTTTAGGTGAGTCCTGACCTCAGACTCGTCCAAATGAATTGCTCTTGTAATGGTCTGATTCTTTGGAATTTCTTCTAGTCCAGAAAATGGAGCTCGATCTGTAATGTGTAAATTAATTAGATGAAAGTACTCCTCCAGCGTTGGTGCGAGCTGGTAATCCGGGAATGTGAAACAGTGATAAACCGGATCGTAAAACTGAATGAGCGCATCCATGATTCCCTCAATCACACAGACTCTTAACAGTGGTAGCAAACCTCCGTGCTTGGCTCAGAAAGCCTCAGGGTTAGTGATCATCCTCGCTAAACTTCTCAAATCCTCTAGCTTTAGAACCTTGAAGGTGTAACTATGAGTTCTCCTTCTACCGAAATCCATTAGCACAATCCTTTTCTCTGATATTTGCAATCACAATCTTAGTTTAATTTGAAAAACAGAGAGACTAAAAGAGAATTTTTTTTTTGTTTTTTAAATGAATGCATGAATGCAGCACGCAAAAACATAGAAAAAACATGGGGTCAAAGGGTTGTTGTCATGAAGTCAAGGCTCTACCCATCCCCAAAGGTTTATACTAGGGTGATTTTTGTATCTGTACTCATTATCATCAGCTCCTCCCAGGAAAGCAAAACAACAAGCAGATCGCCAGCGAGTTGTAGAGCAATCTTAGAGTAAGTGCCATTCACAGAGAATAGATCACCAACCTCAAATGAGGGTAGTATCGCATAACAACTATTTTCGATAGTTTCCACACTACGAAAGGGTTTGGCTCCTCAGCTTCTCAGACTTAACAATCGGCCCATTGTCTAGGTGAGAGAATGGGTTGCATTGGTCAGCCTCCACTGAGGTTGATGGTCGACCTCGTCGCCATCACTTATCTTAAGTGTATACTCAATCTTTCCACATGCGGCATCACACGCATTCCCATTAGCAGAAAAATAAACATGTATAGCAATTAGGAAAAGCAGTATATATATTTGTCCTAAACATCCTAGACCTTTAAAGCTATGAATCCTAAGTTCCTGACAGAAAATGGGTTCCCCGGCGGAAGCCCCAATCTGTGGTATTCACACAAGAGGTGAAAATGAGAAAAAAGTTTGATGGGCCTCATGGTGGGCGCCATTTTTCTGTAGGGAGCGATTTTGGACGTGGTTCTTAAGCGCTGGTAGCTCTCTGCGGTTGAGCTTACTACAGGTCGATTCATTTTTTATCCTATTAAAGCTGATGAAGGAAGGGAAATAGATGTCTCCAACTAACCCTGCTTTGCATACTGAGTTTAAACAGCGGTCTGTTAGGTTGCGAATGCTATCAATGTGGGGGGCCCTTGTACTGGTTATTTGTATTTTCGCCAATACGGTTTTCTCTCTTTCTTGGATTTTCTGGCGGGGAATAAGGATTAGGATGTTAGGACTGATGCTTTTAATAGATACATGAGAGTATGGGATTTTGGGTTTTTGTTTAGTGTGCTCGCTAAGATTTTTCTTTCAATCTTATGCCTACGTATTCCCGTTTACAGAAACAGGGAAATCAGAGCGTTCGTAGTTCCTCCTATTCTATGGGAGGAAATTGGTTGTTTTTGGTGTCTTGTTCAAAGCCCAAGATGTGAAGCGAAAGGTGGTTTGTATCTTGTTCAAAGCCCAAGATGTGAAGCTAAAAGTGTTGACCTTAGAGAGAATTTGTCATCTCTAAAGCGGGGGGTTGTATGTCACAACTGTTTTATAAAGGAGAATTACTTTAACCGGGATATGTGAATCCGGAAATGCCATAATTTCCTTTAAAGGGGATTTTAACCTGAAGGAGAAGAATTTAACTCAGTTTAGAGTAATGCTATCTTTCCTTAGGAATTTCTCATGCTAAAAGAGGGACAGTGGCATGGATGTAGATGATCCAGAGGCTTGCCACTTACATCGATTAGATGAAAGGGAAGGAGTTATTGATGTTTGTGTACTATGAACGAGGCACAGTTTTGATGCTAAAAAGTTAATTGGATTAACCAGTGGTTTTCTTATATAAAGCCTAAGAGGAGGCTAATATGTGTCTCGTACAAAGCCCGAGAGAGAGGCTAAAAGGTTTTGACTCAACGATGGAATCTTTTAGTATCTCGTATAAAGCCCGAGATAGAGGCTATTTGACTCAACAAGAGAGTTTTTTATATCTCGTACGAAGCCCGAGATGGAGGTTGTTGTTTGTTTGGCTCAATAAGAACCTTTTTGTATCTCGTATAAATCCCGAGATGGAGGCGAAAGGGGTAATTGACTCAACGAGGGAGTCTCTTATGTGTCTCATACAAAGCCCGAGAGAGAGGCTAAACGTTGTTTGACTCCGCTGGGGAGAATCATTGTACAAAGCCCAAGAGGGAGGCTATGGTGACTGTTTCAGTTGAGTGACAGGTCCAGTATGCTGATTTTTAAAGAGAAAATCAGTTCTTATATGAGCAACACTGTACTCATGAATTTGATTCAAGGATCCAGGTTATTCCTGTTCTTTAAGGAAGTGGGAAATCCGAAAGGTATTGAGACTGTCCGAGTCTACGGGTTTTCTTCCTATTTAACGAAGGAGATTAGACTGTCCAAGTCTATAGTTTCATCTTTTGTACTATGCTTTGAGAAACAGTAGTAGACTCTTTGAAAGGACTGTTCTATGCAGATGACTAATTTCTGTTCCTATAGCTCTAGGAGGTCGTCGGGACAATTTGTACGAAGCCCAAGAGGAGGCTGGAAACTTTTAAGAAGCCGACGGGTCCTTGTACGAAGCCCAAGAGGAGGCTATCATTCCCGGAGGAAGAGATCATTATACAAAGCCTAAGAGGAGGCTGTGAGTACTTCTAAGAAGCCGTAGGGTCCTTGTACTAAGCCCAAGAGGAGGCGGGGTTGCTTTTAAGAAGCCGATGGGTCCCCAAACCCCGAGAAAATCAAGGCAAGCTATTCACAAGGAATAGATCAAGTCAGGAAAGTTCGAGAATTTGGAAGAAACTCAAGAGATGCCATTCACGGAGAAAAGATCATCTCTGGGGAATAGAGTTTCTTTGACAAGTGCTTTTAAGAAGCCTGTGGGTCCCCAAAACCCGAGAAGTTCAAGACATGCCATTCACCGAGAATAGTTCAAACCAGGAAAGTTCGAGAATTTGGAAGAAACTCAAGAGATGCCATTCACGGATAAAAGATCATCTCTGGGGAGTAGAGTTTCTTGACAACTTCTATGAGTGACAGTCTATGAAAGGGTTCACAGAGAATGCTGCCTTTCATATCTCCATATTGTTTAACCCTAAGAGGAGGGAAGACTGTGTCTGGTAATCCTATGGGGATCTAGTTTAGACTATTTCTAAGAGTGATCAACTGGCTTAATGTTAGACGTAGCTGTCGGGGAAACTCTAAATATCTATACTATTATTACACAATTGATATGAGTTTATGAAAGAAGACTTACAGTGAAACAGCCCCACAATACAGTTATATGTATATGAAAGCGGTAAATGAAACCAATAACCACTTACTCGGTTGTAGAGCTTCCATGCTGTTTGGTTAGTTGTTCAACCAAGAAAGATTGAAACCAACAGTATATTCAAAATCAAAGGAGAAAGTACTTTGAAAAAGAAAGATTTGGGGCTTACAGTTCAAGGAGAGGCCCCGGGTTTTATCAGTGAGCGCACTGTTGAATTTGTACAGAGGGGCTTATACAAGTGACTGAGGCCTAAAAAGGTTATCTGTACAAAGGGGTTTGGGTCTTACACTCTAATAGAGGCCCAAAAGGTTTAAAGGAAAAGATTGGGGCTTATAACATGAGGGTAGGCCCAGATGATTTTTCGTTTAAAATGGCGATCGTGCCGAGATTTTCTTTTAACGCGAAGAGACTTATATAATAAGTGAGACCTAAAATTGTTTTGGTTAAAAGGGGATTGGGTCTTACACTCTATTAGAGGCCCAAAAGTTTTGTACGGGTCTTATAGCTCAAGGAGAGGCCCAAGGTTATTTTTCAAAAGGAGACGATCGCGCCGTTTGTTTTTTGACGGTATCGGGACTTATACAATACACTGAGGCCCAAAAATGATTTGGTCAAAAAAGGATTGGGTCTTACACTCTATTAGAGGCCCAAAGTGTTTTGAAAATGATTTATGAGGGTTGAATTAATCCAAAAACCCTAATTTGTTTTCAAAAATGTATTTAATTGAATAAAAATTCAATTAAAATGATCAAAATTATTTAACATATGAAAAACAAATTGTGATCTTGGATTAATGCTTCAAAAATTAAGTATTGACCTACAAAATAATTAGAAAGCATTAAAAGTTGCAAAATCAATGTGGAAAAAATATTTTAAATGTCAAAAACAATTAAAATATTAATTCTTTGCAAAAATATCAATTATATGAAATAAATAATATTTTTGGGATTTTTTGATAAAATAAGATATTTTAACATTTTTGTGAATTATTAAAAAAAGAATCAACTCAAAATCATTAAAACTCAGAGAGAAATTAATTTTTGAATCAATTAAATAAAATCACAAAATTCAAATATTTGAATTTGAAAGAAATGGCGCCAAGAACACACCAAGAACTCGCGCGTGTTCTGGGCTTGGCCAGATTTGCATTTTCTCTTCAATCTCACTGAATACTTGATTATAACATGCAATCCACATATCATTATGCTCGTCTCAACCTCAGGATCATGTCTATGTCAATTAATTTCATTTAAATTAAACATATAACAAGAAATCATGAAAAATCCTCAAGAACCCTAATTTCTGCATGAAGGCTAGGATTTTTGATACACGATTCAAACAAAGCAATTAATTGAGGGGAAACATTCCATGCATGATTATGAACATATGGCCAAATTATTGTACAGCAAAAAATGCATGGATCATAGAGTTAGAAGAGCTCATGCTTACCACTTGCAGCTGGTGATCGTGTTTGGTGTTGGAGGTGTTACAGCTTGGTTCCAATGATGTGGATAGATTCCATAGGTACCAAGTGATGTGCCTGAGTGCTTGGAATGGATTGAAATGGTTTGGAGTTGAAGATGGCACCTCAACTGCAAAACTGTCAAGAACTTGAGCAACTGGCTGGTGATTTTGTGAAATCTGTGTTCCAGATGTTATGTGAGTGTTTGGATCACTTCTATATGATGTATGTGAGGTGTGTGAGTGATTGGTTTGATTGGAAAAGCTCTCAAACTCAAAACCCGATAGTGACTTGCCTTAGAAGGCAAAATTGGAGTGAAAGAAGAGATTTTGAGGAAAGCATCTGTTTGATGGCTTTGGTGTACTTAAACTGATCACAATTGAGCTCTATTTATAGTTGAGCAAGTTTTTTTTGCAAGGAATAGTGAATGGCAACTGCAGCAGGTGTTTGTTCAATGTTGGCCAATGGAAATGCAAGTCTCCTCTAGCCATTGACTAGAGGTTAGGGCACAGGGATGTGGTTCCCTTGGTCTTGGATAAGTCTTGACTGAATTCAGTTGTAAATGGCTCAGTCCATGCCACCTTGATACTTCCATTGAATGCTCCAATCCAAAATTGGAGTCTTGTCCCTATTTTGGCCATTCTAGGTTCAACATGCTATTTCTTGTTCCAAAGACTTTGGAGGCTTGGCTCAGTGATTGTCCCCTTTAGATTCAATCCTCAGAGGTGTCCAAGTGGATAGGAGCATTTGGATTTGGCTGATTTTGGCAAATCGAGCAAAAATGCAAATTCTGCCTTGCCTTGGCAGATTTCAGCAAGGAACCTTCCCAATGTCATATCTCATGATTCAAATGGAATTTGGTAATGTTCTTGGCCATTTTGGAAAGCCCTTACATAATACAACAACTGTTTGAACATATTTGGATTTGATCTCTTTTGAATCCAAGTGAAAAATCCCCCTACATTTGCCAAAAAGTGAAGACAGATTTGGACTTAGTGAAAATTTCACTAAGTGTTGGAAAAAGTGACATTTTCATTTTTCAGGCATTTTGATCACTCCATAACTCAAAATCCTTAATGAATTGGACTTAGGTCTAGTTGAAGTTTTTGTAGAGGGTAATGAGGGCTACAAATCCATATTTGGATGAGGAAAAATGGATTTGTGGTTTAGGAGTTATGATCCTCCAAAGTTGGTACCCTAGCCACTTTGTTCCATAACTTAGAAAATTTTCTAAGTTTTTATGGTTACCCCTTTTACAAGTTATCCAACTTTTCTTGATTTTTCTTGATGAATGATGATTCAAATCACACATTAACATCATTTTAGGGTTAAAAATCCATTTTGGTGAAAAATCTCAAAAAGTCAAAGTTGACTTTTGTGCACAGTTGACTTTTTATCAGATGAATTCCAAATTGTGCAATTCTTCAGCAAATCATGTCCTTGACCTAAATTAAACTTGATGGACATGTTCCATGGGTGTCATAGGGTATATTGATGCATTTCATAGGGCTTGGGAGCATGTCCTGGTCAAAAGTCAAAGTTATAGTTGACTTTTTCCTTAAAACCCTAATTGTGGTGCAGATGAAATTGAGACTTGTTGCTCAAGCTTCTTGGATTAATCCATTGTTCGAAATGGATCAATATAGTTCATTAGAGACCCTCAAACCCTCTCTTGAGGTCTTGGCTCATGGTTTGTCCCAAAAGTCAACTTAGGGGTGAATTAGGTCAAGAAACCCTAATTCTTGATTTTTGATTAATGCATCCCCTGAGGCAAAATTGACTTGATGATTGGGTCCATGAGGTTCCATGGAGTATATTAGGTTGTGTTTTGGATGATTGGCTTGTGCCCAGATGAAAATTTTCCATCTGGAGGCCCTGGTCGACCAAAACCCTAATTTGGTGACACTGTCGATCTTGAGGCTTGATCCACCTAGAAGGGAGCAGCTTTGTGCTTAATCCTTGGAGTGGGAGTCCTTTTTGATCCTTTGTGTATATTTTAGAGGTTTATACAAGTTGAAGATCATGTCATTCCTTGATTGGCCCTTTGTCTAAGGCTCTGAGAGGGCTTGAAACCCTAATTTTGATTGTAGTGGATGCTCACCCATCTTTGGGGAGACTAATGAAGCATAATGATTCATCCATATTGTGATGATGATTTGCACAATGATGAGAAATCTTAGTGGTCAAAATTTGGGGTATGACAGCTGCGCCAAGATTTCTGAAAGTAGCGATCTTAGTGCGGTTTAAACCCATGTACCATTTGAGTGCGGCACCGGTTAAACTATCCTGAAAGTAGTGAATCAGTAGCTCCTGGTTCTTTGTCTGAGCTGACATTCGCCGAGCGTACATCACTAAATGACTTTGAGGGCAAGAGTTACACTTGTACTATTCAAAATCGGGCACTTGGAACTTATGCGGAACTTTCACATTGGGGACCAAGCAAAGGTCCGCGGCGTCCTTTCCAAATAAATCCTGACCGCGAAGGGCATGCAGTTCTTTCTGCATTTCAAGGAACTGTTCCTGGAACTCATTCATTCTGTCGAACATACGTTCGTTTCCACCAGACAGTACCTGTGGAATCTGTCCTTCCGGAACAGTGTGTACCACGGGCGGTGGTATAGTCATTATGGCCGAGACTCTCGGTGCCTCCCAAAGTTTGTAACCTTCAGGAGTTGCTGTCATGCCCCTGGCATCTTCGCTTTCTCGAAGTTTGAAACCTTCAGGCCCAGTAGTTCCTGCTGCATTTTCCAGATCTTCCATGATCGGCGGGATATATCCCTCCAGGATATAGTTGAGTTACATGCCCCAGGGACGATCTTTCGGCATTTTGTACCTAGGATCAGACTTCTCCACTGTGGGCGTTATGTGGTCTCTGAGATCACTGTCCGTTGTTTTGCATTTGAGCTTCTGCTAGAGCTTGCATGTCGTTATGAAGCTTCCTCAGATCTTCTTTCAGAGTGTCGATCTCTTCTCTCAACTCTATGTTCTCTTCCTCGAGATCATCCATTTTCTTTTGTCGATTGGCCCGAGTATTGTATGAATGAGACAGTTTGACTCTAGAATCGAGACACAAACGTGAGATTCATAGAGAAGAAGAATGCGTTTATGCGAGAATGATGAATGATATGCAATGGTTTTATTAATTATTTTTGTTTATTCAAAGTAAACTTCGATAATTAGATTGTAAATATCAAACAGTAGGGACGACCCCGTTTTATTGAATTCAAAGATTGCGAAAATGGAAATACAGTAGATTACAAAGTGCTGAAAAAGGAAATATCTAAACTAATGGATCCTGAGTCCTCTCTGAAGAGAGCTCAGGTGCTGGTTCTGGTGCTTTCCTTTTCTTTGACTGGGGCTCTTCAGCCGTGGTCGGGTTGTCATTCCTTTTCCAAGTGAAAGGAGCGAGCAAGTTCCTTTGGTCATCTTGATTCTCTATAGCATGTTTCTCTAGAATCTCAATCAGAGCATCCTTATCTTTCAATAGCTATTGTAGTTTCTTACACTCTACATTGAGAATACGATACTTGTTCCTCCAAGACCTCCTCTCCTGTTGAACTTTGTTGAGAGTAACTTGAAGTTTTTCCGTGTTGAACATGAAATAAAGGATAGAGTCCCTTAACGAAAGAACTTCCTGACGAGGGTAAGGCATCCTCAGCTTGAAAGCTCTAGTTCGTACCCAGTGGAAATAAGGCTCCATCGAGACACAATCCAATTTCCCTAGAGACTCTCTTCCTTTCCTATGAACGTGTTTCCAAGCATGCATTATTTCTGTCTTTAGTGCCCTGTCATTTTCTACTTCCTTGAAGAAAAGACCTTCCAGATGAGCATTCCGCGGAACACGCCTCATCGGGTATCCGAATTGACAATGAACTAACACCAGATGATAGTTGATTTCTCCCTTAGTCCTTATAAGGGGTACATTTGGGAAATTTCCACAACGGTCAATGATTCTGATCCCGTCGTAGATTCGATTGTACCAATTAATGTCAGAGTTGGTAAGAGACGTGATTCTCTGCGACCAACGTAAAGTATTCTTTTGATCCCAAAATGCAGCAGACTTGGGAAAATGGGAAATAAACCATTTGTATAGCAGAGGTACATAACATATGATCATTCCTCCGCTGTATAAATTCCTTAAGTGTACAGAATGATACGCATCTGCGAGTAACGTCGGTACGGGATTGCCGATCAGACATATCTTAATGGCATTGATATCTACAAAGTTATCGATGTTGGGAAACAAAAATAACCCGTAGGTGAGCAAAACAAAGATGCTCTCGAAAGCGGCCACGTTCCCTATATTGGAAAAGTACAAGGCTTTCTTTATCAAGAATTGGGCTGGAAAACCTTGGATGCCACCCTTAGTGGTCATGTGAGTCCTGACTTCTGACTCGTCCAAATAAATTGCTCTTGCTATGGTTTGATATTTTGGAATTTCTTCCAGTCCAGAAAAGGGAGCTTGATCAGTGATATGCAGATCAGTCAGGTGAGAATACTCCTCTAATGTTGGTGCCAGCTGATAATCCGAGAATGTGAAACAGTGATAGAATGGATCGTAGAACTGGATTAGGGTGGACAGGATTCCTTTAATTACATGAACCCTTAATTGGGACATTAGTCCCCCATACTTGGCTCTAAAAGCCTCAGGGTTGGTGATCATCCTCGCCAAACCTCTCAAATCCTCTAATTTTGGAACCTTGAAGGTATACTTGTGAGTTTTTCTTCTACCGAAATCTATAATGCAATCTCTTTATCTGCCATTTGCAATTGTTGTCTTAGTTTAATTTGAAAAAGAGAGAGACTAGAAGAGAAGATTTTCTTTTTTGAATGTTTTTTAAATGAATGTATGAATGCAGCACACAAAAATATAGAAAAAACATGGGGTCAAAGGGTCGGTGTCATGAAGTCAAGGCTCTACCCCCCCCCCCCCTCAAGGGTTTATCTGGTGATTTTTTGTACCTGTTCGCAAAATTATTGATCCCTCTTGGGATAACAACAACAAGCAGATCGCCAGTGAGCTGATGTATCCTATAGTGATCTCAAATGAGGGTAGTATCACGTGACAACTATTTCCAATAGCTTCCGCACTACGAAATTGTTTTAGTCTACTAAAAACTTCAGTTTCTCAGATAACCCAGTCGACCACACTACTTTCAACAACCGAAGTCGTATAGGCAATGTATCTGCAAAGGGAGTCTCCACTGAGTTTGATGGTCGATCGGGGACTCTTAGCTGGAGTTCACTCCCAGTAAGATTACTCGTATTGCCATCACCTATCTTAGGTGTATACTCAATCTTTCCACATGCGGCATCACACGCATTCCCATTAGCAGAAAAATAAACACAGATATCAATTAGGAAAAGCAGTATATATATTTGTCTTAATTATCCTAGACCTCTAGTCTTATGATCCTATACAGACAATGACTCCCCCAGCAGAGTCGCCATTTCTGTGATAATTTGTGAACTCAGGATTTTCTACCTAAGAGATGGGAAGAGAACAAGATCTCGTTGTCCCCAGTGAAGTCGCCATCTTTCTGTAGCGCGAATTTTTGCGTGGTTGCGAAGCACTATCGCTTTGGGGTACTACATTTCGATTCATTTTTATCCTATTGAAGCTGATTAAGGAAGGGAAATAGATGTCTCCAATTAACCCTGCTTGCATACTGAGTTTAAACAGATGACTGCTGGTTTACAGATGCTATTAAGATTGTGGGTCTCTCTTAGGTTATTTTGTTAAGAACACAGTGTTTGGACTATTTGTGAGGTTTTTGGTAATGTGTTAAGATTTGATGCTTTTGGGTTGATTTGATGGAGATACTGGATTTTGGGTTTTCGATTAGTGTGCTCGCTAAGATTTTTGCAATCTTATGCCTACGTATTCCCGTTTAACGAAACAGGGAAATCAGAGCAATCGTAGTTCCTCCTATTCTATGGGAGGAAAAAGGTTGTTTTGGTGTCTTGTTTAAAGCCCAAGACATGAAGCTAAAGGTGATTTATATCTTGTTCAAAGCCCAATATGTGAAGCTAAAGGGTTTTGGATGAGAGAGAATTTGTTATCTCTAAAGAGGAGTTGTTGATGTTTGTATGTTGTGAGCAAGGCACAGATTTGATGCTAAAAGGTTGATTGACTCTATCGAGGTTTTCCTTATATAAAACCTAAGAGGAGGCGATTGACCCCACAAGAGGATGCTTTTTACTTGTTGTCTCGTACGAAGCCCGAGATAGAGGCTAAAGGGGAATTGACTCAACAAGAGAGTCTTTTATACTCAATAAGAGAGTGTTTTAGTATCTCGTACGAAGCCCGAGATAGAAGCTAAAAGAGAATTGACTCAACAAGAGAGTCTTTTATACTCAACTAGAGAGTGTTTTTTATCTGTCTTATACGAAGCCTAAGACGGAGGCTAAAAAGGGTTTTGACTCAAGAAGAGAGTCTTTTATTCTCAACAAGAGAGTGTTTTTATATGTGTCTTATATGAAGCCCAAGACAAAGGCTAAAGGGGATACTGACTCAATGAGAGAGTCCGAAGAGGTTAACTCCGCTGGGGAGAGTCATTGTGCAAAGCCCAAGAGGAGGCTGACTTACCGCTGTGGAGTCTGGAGATCCTGAAGCGGGTCCAAGTATGGGGAACTCTCATGAGGGAGACCGGGTTTCTGACTATGTTTGAAGGGAACTTGAGAATGTCTTTGAGACTCAAGGGGGCTTAGACTGTCCAAGTCTTAAGTTTTATCTATTGTGCAATGCCCAAGAGGAGGCACGAGCATTAAGGGATGAGTATTGTAGCGCGAATTTTTGCGTGGTTACGAAGCACTATCGCTTTGGGGTACTACAGTTCGATTCATTTTTTATCCAGTTAAGCTGTTTAAGGAAGGGAAATAGATGTCTCCAATTAACCCTGCTTGCATACTGAGTTTGAACAGCGGTCTGTTAGGTTACAGATGCTATTAAGATTGTGGGTCTCTCTTAGGTTATTTTGTTAAGAAGAACAGTGTCTAGGCTATTGGTAGGATGTTAGGACTGATGCTTTTCGGTTGATTTGGTGGAGATACTGGGTTTTTAGTTTTTGATTAGTATGCTTGCTAAGATTTTTCCAATCTTATGCCTACGTATTCCTGTTTAACGAAACAGGGAAATCAGAGCGATCGTAGTTCCTCCTCTTCTATGGGAGGAAAGAGATTGTTTTGGTGTCTTGTTCAAAGCCCAAGACGTGAAGCTAAAGGTGATTTGTATCTTGTTCAAAGCCCAAGATATGAAGCTAAAGTTTTGACTGAGAGAGAATTTGTCATCTCTAAAGGGGGATATTTGGTCTGTTTGTCACAACTGTTGGGTGACTGATTATAAAGGAGAATTACTTTAACTGGGATATATGAATCCAGCAATGCCATAATTTCCTTTATAGGGGTTTTTTAACCTGAAAGAGAAGACTTTAACTCAGTTTAGAGCAATGCCATCTTTCCTTAGGAATTTCTCAAGCTAAAAGAGGGATAGTGGCGTGGATGTAAATAATCCAGAGGCTTGCCGCTTACAACAATTAGATGAAGGAAAAGGAGTTGTTGATGTTTGTATACTGTGAGCAAGGCACAGATTTTGATGCTAAAAGGTTGATTGACTCAACCGGGGTTTTCTTATACAATGCCTAAGAGGAGGCTATTGATCCAACAAGAGGGTGTTTTTATGTGTCTCGTACGAAGCCCGAGAGAGAGGCTAAAAGGGTTGACTCAACAAGAGAGTGCTTTTGTGTGTGTCTTGTACGAAGCCCAAGACGGAGGCTAAAAGGTTTTGAATCCACATGAGGGTCATTTATACTCAACAAGAGAGTGATTTTGTATCTCGTACGAAGCCCGGGATAGAGGCTGAGAGGGGTTTGACTCAACAAGAGAGTCTTTTATACTCAACAAGAGAGTGTTTTAGTATCTCGTACGAAGCCCGAGATGGAGGCTGAAAGGGGTTTGACTCAACAAGAGAGTCTTTTATACTCAACAAGAGAGTGTTTTAGTATCTCGTACGAAGCCCGAGATGGAGGCTGAAAGGGAAGTGACTCAACAAGAGCGTCTTTTATACTCAACAAGAGAGTGATTTTTATCTCATACGAAGCCCGAGATGGAGGCTAAACAGGTTTGACCCAACAAGAGAGTCTTTTATACTCAACAAGAGAGTGTGAAAAGGTTAACTCCGCTGGGGAGAATCATTGTACAAAGCCCAAGAGGAGGCTATTGTGCTGGTGACTGTTTCAGTTTAGTGACAGGTCCAGGATGTTGGATAAAAGAGAAAATCAGTTCTTATAAAGGGAACAATTAAAGGTATTGTTGTGATTTGGAATTGATCAGAGGATCAGGGTTATTTCTTCTTCTTTAAGGAAATGGAAAATCCAAAGGGTATTAAGATTGTCCAAGTCTACTGGTGTTTTGAGAAATCGATTCTCAGGTAGTGAATGATCTTTGTATGATGCCCAAGAGTAGGCTGGTATGTTAAGGGATGAAGGTTAACCCATTAACAGGTCTGACACTTAACTCAGAAAGACAGCTCTAGCAAATTGATGACTAGGTTTTGTTCCTATACCTGTAGAGGTCTCTGGGTCCTTGTACTAAGCCCAAGAGAAGGCGTGAGAGCTTTTAAGAAGCCGAAGGGTCCTTGTACAACGCCCAAGAGGAGGCGGGGATGCTTTTAAGAAGCCTGTGGCTCCCCAAACCCCGAGAAGTTAAAGACATGCCATTCACCGAGAATAGATCAAGCCAGGAAAGTCTGAGAATTTGGAAGAAACTCAAGAGATGCCATTCACGGGGAAAAAATCATCTCTGGGGAGTAGAGTCTCTTTGACGATTTCTAAGAGTGACAGTCTAAGAAAGGGTTCACCGAGAATGCTGCCTGTCACGTCTCCATATTGTTTAACCCCAAGAGGAGGGAAAACTGTTTCTGGTAATCCTATGGGGATTTAGTTTTGTTTGTATTTAAGAGTGACCAACTGGGCTTTACCTAGTGCTAGACATAGTTGCCGGGGAAAACTCCAAATAACTATACTAGTATTACACAGTGGATATATAGCAAGTATATAAAAGTTTGTGAAAGAAGACTTACAGTGAGAAGCCCCACAATACAGTTATATACATATGAAAGCGGATAAAGGAAACGGGTAAACACTTACTCGGTTGTAGAGCTTCCATGCTGTTTTGTTAGTTTGTTTAACAAAGAAAGCTTTGATAACAATATTATATTCAAAGGAGAAAGTGCTTTGAAAAGGTTGTTGGGGCTTACAGCTCAAAGAGAGGCCCAATGATTTATTTTTGTACAAGTGGTGGGGCTTACAGCTCAAGGATAGGCCCAGATGATTTTGCTAAAAAAGGCAACGATTGCGCCGTTGTTTTTGAAAATACAGTGGGACTTATACAATGAATGAGGCCCAAAAAGTGGTGTATTTACAATGGGGATGGGTCTTACACTCTAATAGAGGCCCAAAAAGTTTTGAAAATGATTTGCAAGGGTGAAAATCAAAGAAACCCTAATTTTGTTTTCCTTTAAAAGTAAATATTTAAAGAAAATCAAATAAAATGATAAAAATACCAAATAAGTTTGAATAAACCACTTGGGATTTTTGTTTAAGGTTTGAAAAAATGAGGTTTTAATCACAAGATGAATTAAACTCATTCGGTTTTAATTTTCAAAGTAAATATTCACTTTTAAATGTTTAAAAACAATTAAAAAGGAATTTATTCACAAAAATACTAATTATGTTAAATAACTAATATAAATTAGATTTTTTTGTGGAAAAAAATATTTCAACATTTTTGTGATTTTTTGCAAAAAGAACCAATAAAAAATAATTAAAATTGAGAGAGTTATTGATTTTTCAAATCATTAAAAATAATAAGAAAAACAATAAAAAGTGGAAAAAATAGCAAAAAGAGGATCTGGGGCGAGGGTGATTTGAACCCCAGACCTCTTGTGTATAGGGCGCGCGCCTTACCACTGGGGTGGTGATATATCCGTTGATTGAAATACAACCACAAATATAAAAGGCTTGCCTTGTTTTTGGCTTGGCCAAGGCAAGGCAAGGCAAGATTTTGGTTGAAAACGTGAAGGCCATAACTTTCTCATTTCTCCATGGATTAGGACAAAATTTAGGTCTATCCTGCCTAGAATTTTACAAGGAATCCAATGGTGGTGGTGTTTTTTTTCAGATCATGCTCCTATTGAAAAACCCGATAGTGGTTTTGAAATAGGCCATGATTTGCATTTTCTGTGCCATCTCTTGGTACAAGCATGAATTACATGATAAATTGGTGCAAACACAACACATATAACATGTATAAGAGATACATGATCAGTGGACATCAAAAGAAAGCATGATTCAAAGAATCCAAGTTGT
The DNA here is from genome assembly GCA_022829125.1 of Lathyrus tuberosus. Classification (NCBI taxonomy): domain Eukaryota; kingdom Viridiplantae; phylum Streptophyta; class Magnoliopsida; order Fabales; family Fabaceae; genus Lathyrus; species Lathyrus tuberosus. Next base: position 751,415 of record JALAZF010000775.1, on the reverse strand, counting down.
GATGCTTACCTCTTTTTGGAGCTTTTGTACAATATTCCAAGGGCTTTGTTCTAGAAATGATTTGATGCTTTGAATAACCTCAAATGATCCCTTAGAAGCTTTTAGGATGGTTGGAATCAGCTGAAAACCTCAGGAACAAGTTTGAGCTCTTTCTTGCAAAAGGGGCAAAAGTGGCCAAAATAGCAACTCTCTCAAATGGTGTTCCAGATGGGGGGAACAATTTGGGACAGTTCAAGGATGATATTTGGAATTTAAGGTTTTATCTGGTTTAGAATGTGACTGAATCAAGACATGGCTTGAAAAATGCACAAAAGTCCTATTTTTGAGATTTTGAGAGGTGACTTTGTGATTTTGGTGTTACAGGTCACTTGTGAGAGTTTGGACAACTTAGATATGACATATGGGATGTGTTTGGATCATGAGCTATGGTGGAATTGCTCTCTAACTCAAAAACTCAGAGTTACCTTGCTAAAGAAGGTATTTTTGCCTAGAGAAAGAGATTTTGAGGAATGCAAGTGTTGTAGTGCTTTGGTGTACTCAAACAGAACACAATTGAGCTATATTTATAGTAGAGCAAGTTTTTTTGGCTGCAATAGTGAATGGTAACTGCAACAGAGGTTTGGCCAATGTTGATCAATGAGAGTCCAAGTCTCCTCTAGCCATTGAGTAGAGGTTAGGGCACAGGCTGCTGGTTCCCTTGGTCTTGGATAAGTCTTGCCTGAATTCAGTTGGAAATGGCTCAGTCCATGCCACCTTGGTGCATCCATTTAATGCTCCAAACCAAAATTGGAGTCTTGTCCCCCTTTTAGGCACTTCTATGTTTGGCATGCTACTTTTGGTTCCAAAGACTTAGGAGGCTGATGGATCAGTGTTTGTCCCTCCTTGGTTCCCCCCTTGAGGTGTTCAGATGGATAGATTTGTTTGTCATTTGCACAAATTTGGAAAATCGAGCAAAATGCTCAAATCTGCCTTGCTTTGACAGTTTTCAGCAAGGCATATTGCCATTGTCATATCTCATGGCTCAAGTGGAATTTGATGGAGTTCTTGGCCATTTTGGAAAGCCCTCATATGATACAACAACTGTTTGATCATAGTTGGTTTTGATACTTTTTGGATCCAAGTGAAAAATGCCCCTACATTTTGAAAAAATTAAGACAGATTCTGACTTAGTGAAAATTTCACTGTGTTGGAAAAAAGTGACATTTTCACTTTTTGTGATTTTGATCATTCCATAACTTAAAATCCATGAGGAATTGGAATGAGTTGTGTTTGAAGTTATTGTAGAGGGACATGAGAGCTACAAATTCCGCTTTGAATGGGGAAAATTGTCCTTGTGGTTTAGGAGTTATGATCCTCCAAAGTTGGTACCCTAGCCACTTTGTTTCATAACTTAGAAAAATTTCTAAGTTTTTAAGGTTACCCCCTTTTACAAGTTATCCCACTTTTCTTGATTTTTCTTGATGAATGATGATTCCAATCACACATTAACATCATTTTATGGTTAAGGAACCATAATTGACCAAAAAATCAAAAGGTCAAACTTTGACTTTTGGGCACAGTTGACTTTTTATCAGATGAATTCTAAACTGTACAATCCTCTATGAAATCAAGTCCTTGACCTAAATCAAACTTGATGGATTGATTTCATATGTTTTATAGGGTGTATTGAAGCATGTCCTAGGGTTTGGGAGCATGTCCTGGTCAAAAGTCAAAGGTACAGTTGACTTTTTCTGTGAAATCCTAACTGTGGTTCTGATGAACCTGAAACTTGGGAACCAAGTTTCTTGGATCAATCCATTGTTGTAAATGGATCAATGTGGTTTATAGAGACCCTCAAATCCTCTCTTGAGGTCTTGGTTCATGATTTGTCCCAAAAGTCAACTTGGGGGTGAATTAGGTCAAGAAACCCTAATTCCTAATTTTTGATGAATGCATCCCCTGAGGCTTTGAGTATATTAGGTTATGCTTTGAAGCATTGGCTCATGCCCAGAGGAAATTTCCATCTGGAGGCCATGGTCGACCAAACCCTAATTTGGTGACACTGGCGATCTTAAGGCTTAATCCACCTGGAATGCTGCAACATTGTGCTTGATTCTTGATGTGGGAGTCCTCTTGATCCATTGTGGATGTTTGAGAGGTTAGACAAGTTGAAGATTATGTCATTCCTTGATTGATCCTTTGTCTAAGGCTCAAATAGGGCTTGAAACCCTAATTATTGTTTGTAGTGAGTGTTCACCCATCTTTAGGGAGACTGATGGTTCATCCATATTGTGACGATGATTTGCACAATGATGGGAAATCTTAGTGGTCAAAATTTGGGGTATGACAGATGCCCCTATTTAATCTTTTTGGACCCGAAGGTGTGAATGGCGAAGGTATTCGGGCATTCGGGGTGCAAGAGGATTAAATATCGAAATACCCGAAATTTTGATGGTGGTTATGAATGGTAGTTCGCTCATCCATCTTCTTTTACTAAGCGATGATGCTTAGAAAAGGTAAAAACTTCCCCTCGATCCTGGTTTCCTACCAAGGACCTGGTCTCTGTTTCTGATACAAACTTCCCCTCGATCTTGGTTTCCTACCAAGGAACTCGTCTCAGTTTCTGATGTAAACTTCCCCTCGATCCTGGTTTCCTACCAAGGAACTGGTCTCAGTTTCTGATATAAACTTCCCCTCGATCCTGGTTTCCTACCAAGGAAATGGTCTAAGTTTCTTTCGTCAATAAACTTTATTGACAAGGGACGCTATGTGTAGCGGTTTTCCTCAAACTTCTCGTCAAATTTTCCTGGGGAGATGCCATTTGATAGAAAAAAATTTTGATGTTAGACTTGCTGGAGAACCCATTTGTCTGAATTATAGAGGGGTACAAACTTCTCTGTTGGAGATGCCATTTGTTGACTTTATCTGGGGAAAATGAGTCTCTTGAGAGACTGCTTCCGCTTGGGTATTTACATCATACTTTTCTCGGGATCTTCTCGGAGAAATGCCATATGATGTGATCCAATTTTGAGGTGCTGATGACCTTTTCGTCAGCGGATTTTTTGGAGAAAAATTGTTGTATTGTCGAATCTCTGATTAAGAGGCTTTCTCTGGGGATTTTCCTTAATCCGGGAAAGTGAAGATATCATCTTCAATGGCGAAGAGTGACATTTGCTGAAAGTTTCTCTGGTTTTCTCAGAGGTTCAAGTTATCAAAGTGGTCAAGGGCCAACTCTAATCCAAAAATAAACAGGAGGAGAGAGATTGATCAAATGCAACATTTCCTGACGAGGAAAAAATTGACAACTCGATTGTGAAGACTTTTATCACTAGGGGATAAGACCTACTAGAGTGATAGTGATGCAATATGAATATGAATGTAAATTAATAATGCATGATGTATGTATTTATATGCTGACAAAACTGACGCGACATACAGACTAGTGGATGAACACGACTGGGTACTTGGCCACAGTGGGAGATAAAAAGTATCGCTGGTTCAAGATAGCAATTCTGCCTTGCTTAGGAGAAGTAGTCCATGTGGGGGAACAACCGCTGATCGGGCTTAGGAGGTAAGAACTCGGCCGAAGATGTCAGATAGAGTATTCGCATCTGACATAACTGATCCTTCGTTCAGGCGCACTGGTTTAGAAGGAGTACGTTGATTCTGCACTTTGAAGTTCGATTACTTCTGGCGAAGCGATCGATGTTCTTTCGATGCTCAACAGTCAAAAGAAATTGCCATCTTTATTTTAAAAGCAGAAAAGTTTGACAAGTAAATTCGTTTTTGTTTCGTTTCAAGAATCGTTGATCATGTTAAAATGTCATTCTGTAAAGCTAAAACAAATAAGAATTGCAAACAAAAGCACAAGGGCTCAAATTTTATTGATAGGATGGAAATCAGCCAAACGCTTGATTCCATAGAGGATTTACAAAGTTTGAAATGGTAATTAAAGGGAAAAGGGCTACATTGAAACATACCGACCACTATCCTTCTACCAACTTTGAATTTGGGACATCCTGAGCTTCTGTTGAAGATGACCTTAACTGGAGTTTTCTGATGGATGGCAGGACTGCTACTAGGGGATTTTCCCCTGTTAGACGTAGTAACTTGCCATTATCCCTAACTTTTGCCTGGATTGTACTTTGAGATTTCCAATCCACCGGGATGATTTTTTTGATTATGTCTCTAATTTTTTACTGGACCGCCCTTTCGGGTTTTCAATCCACCGAGACGTTTTTTTTAGGTTTTTAGTTTAGGAGAAGTATTTCTTGACTACATTAACATTTATGGGGTAGGAAAATTCCTCTCCGTCCATGGTTGCAAGTCTCATGGCACCGCCTAAGAAAGCTTTCTTGACCACATAGGGACCGTCATAATTCGGAGTCCATTTGCCCCGAGAATCAGCGAGAAATGATTGTATCTTCTTGAGAACAATGTCTCCTTTTCTGAAGACACGAGGTCGAACCTTTTTGTCGAACGCCTTATTCATTCTTTGCTGATACAACTGACCATGGCATAGTGCCGTGATTCGCTTCTCTTCGATCAGGTTTAATTCGTCGTTTCGACTTTGACACCATTCAGCCTCTGTTAGCTTAGCTTCCATCAATACCCAGATCGATGGGATCTCTACTTCGATGGGGAGCACGGCCTCCATGCCATATACTAGAGAGAAAGGGGTTGCCCTTATTGAAGTGCGGACAGATGTGCGATAACCGTGAAGAGCAAAGGGCAACATCTCATGCCAATCTTTGTAGGTTACAACCATCTTTTGTATGATCTTCTTGATGTTCTTGTTAGCCGCTTCTACCGCTCCATTCATCTTGGGTCGGTAGGGAGATGAGTTATGGTGTTCGATCTTGAACTCAGCTTTTTCATCATCTGATTATTCAAGTTAGATCCATTATCAGTAATGATCTGGCTAGGAACACCATAACACAGATGATATTGTTTTTGATAAATCAGACTACCACTTGTTAGGTTACATTGGCGTATGACGCTGCTTAGACCCACTTGGTGAAGTAGTCAATGGCTAACAGGATGAACCGATGTCTATTCGAAGATTTGGGTTCAATCATGCCAATCATGTTGATTCCCCATATGGAAAAAGGCCATGGGGAAGAAAGAACTTTGAGATGCGTTGGTGGTACATGGATTATGTCTGAGTGTATCTGACACTTGTGACACTTCCTCATGTACTTGTAGCAGTCGGATTCCATTGTCAACCAATAGTACCCTACCCTTAGAATTTTTCTCGCCATTGTGTATCCGTTGGCATGAGTGCCAAAGGATCCTTCGTGAATTTCTTTTATCAGCATCTTTGCCTCTGGTCTGTCTACGCATCGGAGCAAGACCATGTCAAAGTTCCTCTTATAGAGTGTATCTCCGCTCAAGAAGAAGGTGCCAGCCAACCTTCTGAGGGTCTTTCTGTCCTTTTTGGATGCCCCAGGAGGGTACTCTTGTTCCTGAAGGAAGCATTTGATATCGTGATACCAAGGTTTGTCATCTATGACTGCTTCAATCGTGAAGATATAAGCGGGCCGTTCAAGGCGCATTATGTCGATCTTAGGTAAGTCGGTCCATTGACCTACACTAATCATGGAAGAGAGGGTGGCTAATGCATCAGCCATGTGATTTTCTTCACGAGGGATATGATGAAACTCGATTCTGTTGAAGAAAGGTAACAACATTCTTGCATAATCTTTGTAAGGAATCAATTCGGATTGGTATGTGTTCCAATCTCCTTTGATTTGATTGATAACTAGGGCTGAGTCGCCATATGCATCCAAGTTCTTAATCCTCAAATCAATCGCTTCTTCGAGACCCATAATACAAGCTTCGTATTCACCCTTGTTGTTTGTGCACTTGAATGTAAGTATGGCAGTGAAAGGAATGTGGGTACCCTGAGGTGTTATAATGATTGCCCCAATTCCGTTTCCGTAATGATTGATAGCTCCGTCAAAGATTCACTGGGTAGCGGTTCATCGCAATCTTTCATTTTCAAATACATGACATCTTCGTCTGGGAAGTCAAACCCGATTGATTCCTGATCGTCAACCGGTTGATGAGACAAATGATTGGCTAAAATACTTCCCTTAACGGCTTTCTGAGTGTGGTACTCAATGTCATATTCTGATAACAACATCTGCCAATGGGCAATTCTTCCCATGAGAGCAGGTTTTTCAAAGATATACTTGATTGGATCCATTTCTGAGATTAACCAAGTAGTGTGATGAATCATGTACTGGTGAAGACGTTTGGCTTCCCAAGCCAAACCGTAGCAAGTTTTCTCGAGCATAGTGTACCGAGTCTCGCAGTCGGTGAATTTCTTGCTCAAATAGTAGATGGCAGACTCTTTTCTTTTAGTTTCGTCTTGTTGACCAAGCACACAACCCATTGAGTCCTCTAGGACTGTGAGGTATTTGATCAATGGTCTTTCTTCCACTGGAGGTGATAGAATCGGTGGGTTCAACAGGTATTCCTTAATACTGTCGAAGGCGGTTTGGCAGTCCTCTGTCCAAACGCAGTCCTGATTCTTTTTGAGTAATTTGAAAATCGGCGCACATGTCGCGGTCATGAGGAAAATAAATCTGGAAATGTAGTTCAAACGTCCAAGGAATCCCCTGACTTGTTTTTCGGTCTTTGGAGAAGGCATTTCTTGAATGGCCTTGACCTTGTCAGGATCAACCTCAATTCCTTTTTGGCTGACGATGAACCCTAAAAGTTTCCCTGAACGGACACCGAAGGTGCACTTGTTGGGATTCAAGCAGAGTTTGTACTTTCTTAACCGCTCGAATAACTTTGACAGGTGGGTAACATACTCCTCCTCTGTTTTAGATTTGGCAATCATGTCATCGACATATACCTCGATTTCTTTATGTATCATGTCATGAAACAGAGTAGTCATGGCCCTTTGATAGGTTGCCCTGGCATTTTTTAAACTAAACGGCATTACCTTGTAACAAAAGGTACCCCATGGGGTGATGAAGGAAGTTTTCTCCATGTCTTTCGGCGCCATTTTTATCTAATTATAGCCCGAGAAACCATCCATGAAGGAGAAGACTTTGAACTTTGTTGTACTGTCTACCAGCATGTCAATGTGTGGTAAAGGGAAGTCGTCCTTTGGACTAGACTTGTTTAGATCTCTATAATCGACACACATTCTGACTTTTCCGTCCTTTTTTGGAACGGGTACGATGTTGGCTAACCATTAAGGATATTCTGACGTGGCGAGGAAACCCGCGTCAATCTGTTTTTGTACCTTCTCTTTGATTTTGACGACCATGTCCGGGTGAGTCCGTCTCAACCTCTGTTTTACTGGCGGACATTCCAATTTCAATGGTAAATGATGTTCCACGATGCTGGTATCCAACCCTGGCATGTCCTGGTAGAACAAAGCAAACACATCAGGAAATTATCTGAGAAGCTTTGTCAAACTTTCTTTGGCAGTTGGACTGAGCAGTGCCCCAATCCTGATTTCTTTTCTCTCTTTTTCTGAACCCACGTTGATTGTTTCCAACAGCTCTTTTGTAAGGTTCAATGGACCTTTCCTCTTGTCGGAGTAATCGGGAGATCTCTTCTGGAATTTCGTTGTCAACTTCTTCTTCAGCCCCAAATACCGGGAATTCAAAGTCGGGAGAAGGCATCGAATCGTATGTTTCAACAGGGTTTAAAATAAGCAATCTGCATGACATGATGATTTGTGTTTAGAAGAGATAGAGAGAATGCAAGAGTGTGTGCAGTGTATTTTTTTTGAAAAACTGCTTGCTTATTTTGAATTGTTTTTTAGGATTACCATTTTCTGAGAAAAGCGAAAAGAGAAAACATCAATTAATGCGGAGATCACAGAACGACGTTATTTTATTTATGAACAAGTCGATTCTTGAAACTACAATCCTATAAAACAGAATTCTGTTGCTTTGGGCGAAGCGAAGAGGGATATTTACAAAAAATGAGCCCTATCAAAACATCTGTTTCACCTGGGAAGGGTGAAAGGTTAAGATAAAGACGGCAATTACTTTAACTAATGATCAATCCTCGGAACATCGACAGCAACCCATTGGCGGTGAACTCCTCAGTGAATCACAAATTCTGGTACCTTCCTTGATTTGTCTTTATAAATAACGCTGATTTCTGGTGGAGCAGGATCATTGGAATCTCTCTCCCAGGCAAAGTTGTCGTAGGAGGATTCCTCTATTGTATTTTGTAGAGTATTTGTGCTCTTAGTTATATCTCCCCATCCAGTTGGTTGGATATCTTCGAACCTGATACGAGAGCTTTCGGGAGCGGTGTACTTGACCATGAAGTCAAATTTTCCACTTGGTTGTCCTAAGGTGTCCCACACTTCTTTGGAACTGGAGGAGTCATCTCTTTCGATGACGTTGACCTCGGGAAAAGCGTAGTTAATGAATTCTAGTCCTGCAAACTTTGCAAATTCATCGTCGTGCTGGATATTTTTTGAATACCCTGAGTGTTGATCCCATGACATGGTGGGGACGCAGGTATGACGCTCAATTGATTTTCATTGTTCGGCTGATTTTCTTGCCCCAAGTCTCCTGGGTACGGCTGCCAGATAGGCAAGCCATCCATTGGGCCATAATAGTCGTGGTTAAAGTTGTCCTTCATCAGAGTGTCCTCCTCTAATGAGTTTGGTTGAGCACGACATCCTTCTGGATCACAATCTCCATATATCATTTCGACATCTGACCTTGGTATAAATCTCGGACTCTGTGTAGGATAGCAAAATGGCGTAGGCACCTCTTCCTGAGACATATAACTGTCCTCGTTAAGATAGGACTTCCATTCTTCATCGGTATCGGAGAAGTCTCCTTAGTTGATGGTATAGACTGCTTGAGGCACTAGGTGAAGGAAGCCTCCACTGTGGAAGAAGTATTGAATGGGATGAAGACTTTCATCGTTAGCAGCTGTCTGGGTGCAGGTTGCAGAAAAACCAAGACCCTTCTTTGTTTTATTACCAGTAGGAATGACAAGTTGTCCCCATCCTTTTGCATTGTTATTCTCGATCACTTCGAGAGCATCTCTGTATGAGAAAACCTAGGTTCCTTTCTTTGATTGATTCTCATTACTCACTGAAAGTGCTTGGAACTAAGTTTCAACAACCTCATCGGGTTCTACACAAGTGGATAATGAAAGGTTACTCACGATCAAGGCTTGTTCTCCACAGACTATGACGAGTTGATTGTTCTTGATGAACTTCAGTTTCTGGTGCAGTGTCGAAGTGACTGCCCCAGCCTGGTGTATCCAAGGTCTTCCTAATAAACAATTGTACGCTGCCCGGACGTCCATGACCTGGAAAGTGATTAGGAAAGTGTGAGGACCGATAGTTATGGGAAGGTCGACTTCGCCGATAACTTCTTTCTGAGACCCATCAAATGCTTTGACGATGACCTCACTGCCCCTCACCGGGGACCCTTTGAATGAGTCACATTAAAGTGGACTTCGGCATAACGTTGATGGTCGATCCTGTGTCTACCAGTACGCTGACTAAAGCATCGTCCTGGCAGTTAACTGTGATATTGAGCGCCATGTTGTGACTTTTGCCCCCCTCTGGAAAATCCTCATCACTGAATCCTAAGTTGTTGCAGGAAGTGATGTTAGAGATGATGCTATCGAACTGTCGTATTGACATATCCTGTTCCACAAAGGCCTGCTCTAAGACTTTCTGTAGAGCCTCTCTGTGGGCTTCGGAACTGAGTAAAAGTGATAGCATTGAGATCTTTGAAGGAGTTTGTAACAGTTGATCAACAATGTTGTATTCACTCCTTTGGATGAGCTTCAGCATCTCATCTTCGTTCTTTGAAAGGTCGGGATTACTGGATTGACCGACTGGTGGATCAGGAGCTTCTGTCAGAAGTTCCCTTTCTTTGTTAGGTTCTCCAACTCCTCGGTTGAAGATTCGACCGCTCCGTGTTACTCGACTGATGTCTGCAATATTCACGACGGAGGGTAATGGAATTTCCTTTCCATTCTCATTTATTGTTGCACCGTATTTGTAAGGGATCGCCTTAGCTGATTCATACGGTAACGGTCCCGATAGATAGATAACTACATGAGCCTTCTGATTTTTCTGACTGTCGTAAGTAACTTCAATCAATTCCTGGCTAAGAACCTTTGATTCGTCCAGTAGAGGGATGATGGTACAAACATCCTTGTTCTGTTGATGATCAGAGATTTCAACTGCATCTTTGATTTGATCAGCGAAGTAGTCTGGCGTCCAGTTGATTGGCTCGGGACTCGGACACGGTGAATCTCTTTACGATCCAACTGACCTTGAAGGGCTTCCTGCACAAGGTAGCATCCTTGGTTATTCTTCGAGCATACTCTACAATGTTCATAGTTGTGTGGTGGCACCTGGCCATGCCCGCTTTGAATACAGTGTAACCTCACTAGGTTTGTTTCCATAGATCGGACATCCCGACTTTAACGCCGAGTAGGGTTTCTATTAAGCACACTGATTTGTTGTGTGTCTTCATCCAGATAGATTGGAAGCCACCATCGATTTAATAAGTGTTGTAAAGTTCTCTGAATGAGAGTGCACCCTTGGTTACTCTCACAACATCCTTTACAGCTCAGATAATCATGTGAAGTGAGAAAACCGAGTTGGACCTGCCTGGCATGTAACTCCACCAAGCTGGTATTCATCAGACGAATATCAAAGATTTGAATCATGTTGATCTGATAAGGATTTCTATCATGATAGTCCTGGATCCATCCAAGATCCATCTGACGCTGGAGGGCCTCTTGTACAAAATAGCATCCCTGTTTGTTTACCGAGCAAGTCAGACAGGAATTATAATCGTGTCGCGGCAGATTATGATACTGGCTTTTCCTTGAGTGCATCGCCACCAGGTTGACATTCATTGCACGGATGTCGTGGTTCTGAATGATGTTGGAATTTGTATAGGTCATGTTGACTCCACGAACTCGATGTTCTTGGATCCATCCGAGATCCAATTGTTCCTGTAGAGCTGCTTGCACCACATAACATCCTTGATTGTTTTTAGAACAGATATTACACTGGTGATAATTATGAGGTGGCACATGTCCATATCCGCTCTATCTACAATGCATCTTGACAAAGTTGGCTCTTAACAAGAGTACATCATAAATTTGATGGGTGTTGTTAGACTCTCCCTCTATCAAATTGACTACAGCTTTCTCATATTGAGGTAGCGGGTTTGTGAGAACATTAGGATTCGTATCCTTGAAAGATAAGACCCCGCTTCTAACAAGCTTTTGTACGTCGGATTTGAAACTGAGATAGTTTTCTATGTTATGCCCTGGTCCTCCTTGATGGTAAGGACACGTTTGATCCATTTAGAACCAAAAAGACAGATTTTTCGGTACTGTAAGAGGAGACTTAGTTTGGACATGTCCCTTGACCAGTAATAATGGAAGCAGCTCCGCGTACAACATGGGTATAGGGTCAAACCCTGGTGGCCACGTTGTACGGTTGTTGTTATACTGAGGACGAGCCTGCTGGAGAGAATGTTGTGTCCTTTGCTAAAGTTACTGTTGATTAGGTTGGCTCTGAGCAACCTGAGGTTGATACGTAGGAATAGGCGTGGGATTGATAGTAGGAGTTACAGCTGCTACTGGTTGATATCGTCGCCTTTGCTTTCCGAGAGAGATATTCCCGATATCTTATACTTTTTTCTTAGGGATAGCACTACCGTATCGTTTTGTACGACTTGATGATCCAGCGTTTTTAACCAAACGTCCTTCTCGGACGGCTTCCTCAAGACGAACCCCCATGCCCACCATCTCGGTGAAATCACTGGGCGCACTGGCGACCATTCTGTCGTAGTAAAATGACCTCAAGGTCTTTAAGAAGATCGTTGTCATCTCCTTTTCCTCAAGAGGTGGACAAATCTGGGTGGCAATTTCACGCCATCTCTGAGCGTACTCCTTAAAGGTTTCCTTGTCCTTTTTTGACATTGATCTGAGTTGATCTCTGTCTAGTGCCATGTCCAAATTGTATTTATATTGTTGAACGAAAGCAGCGCCAAGATCTCTGAACATGCCGATTGTAGCGCGGTTTAAATCCATGTATCATTTTAATGCGGCACCGGTTAAACTATCCTGAAAGTAGTGAATTAGTAGCTTCTGGTTCTTTGTCTGAGCTGACATTCGCCGAGCGTACAACACCAAATGGGTCTGAGGGCAAGAGTTACCCTTGTACTTTTCAAAGTCGGGTACTTGGAACTTGTGCGGAACTTTCACATTGGGGACCAAATAGAGGTCTGCGGCGTCCTTTCCAAATAGGTCCTGACCGCGAAGGGCCTGCAGTTATTTCTGCATCTCCAGGAATTGTTCCTGGAATTCATTCATTCTGTCGATCATGCTGTCATTTCCACCAGAGGGTATCTGTGGAATCTGTCTTTCCAGGACAGTGTGTACCACGGGTGGTGGTATAGTCATTATGGCAGAGACTCTCGGTGTCTCCCGAAGTTTGTAACCTTCAGGAGTTGCTGTCATGCCCCTGGCATCTTCGCTTTCCCGGAGTTTGTAACCTTCAGGCCCAGCGGTTCCTGCTACGGTTCCCTGATCCTCAGCGATCGGCGGAACATATCTTTCCGGGATATAGTTAATAGGCATGCCCCAGGGACAATCTTTCAGCATTTTGTACCTAGGATCATACTTCTCCATTATGGGCGTAGATGTGATCTCCGAGATCACAGTCCTTTGTTGTTGCATTTAAGCTTCTGCTAGAGCTTGCATGTCATTATGAAGCTTTCTCAGATCCTCTTTCAGAGTGTCGATCTCTTCTCTCAACTCTCTGTTCTCTTCCTCGAGATCATCCATCTTTTTCTGACGATTGACCCGAGTATTGTACGAATGAGACAGTTTGACTCTAGAATCGAGACGCAAACGTGAGATTCGTAGGTAAGAAGAATGCGTTTATGAGAATGATGAATGCAATGATTATTAATTGTATGTTTTTGTTTATTCAAAGTAAACTTCGACAATTAGATTGCAAATACCAAACAGTGGGGAAGATCCCGTTTTATTGAATTCAAAGGATTGCAGAAATGGAAATACACTAGATTACAAAGTGCTGAAAAAGGAAATCTAAACTAACGAATCCTGAGCCCTCTCTGAAGAGAGCTCAGGTGCTGGTTTGGGTGCTTTCCTTTTCTTTGACCGGGGCTCTTGGGCCGTTGTCGGGTTGTCATTCCTTTGCCAAGTGAAAGGAGCGAGCAAATTCCTTTGGTCATCCTGATTTTCTACAGCATGCTGCTCTAAAATCTCAATCAGAGGATCTTTTTCTCTTAATAGCTACTGTATTTTCTTACATTCCACATTGAGAATGCGGTACTTGTTCCTCCAAGACCTCTTCTCCTGCTGAACTTTGCTGAGAGTAACCTGAATTTTTTTCGTCTCAGACATGAAATAAAGGGCAGAGTCCCTTAATGGAAGAACTTCCTGACGAGGGTAAGGCATCCTCAGCTTGAGAGCTCTAGTTTGTACCCAGTGGAGATAAGGCTCCATCTAGACACAGTCTGGTTTTCCTAGAGACTCTCGTCCTTTCCTATGAACGTGTTTCCAAGCGTGCACTATTTCCGTCTTTAGTGCCCTGTCATTTTCTCCTTCCTTGAAGAAAAGACCTTCCAGATGAGCATTGTGTGGGACATGCCTCATTGGGTATCCAAATTGACGACAAACTAACACTGGATGATAGTTGATTCCCCCCTTAGTTCCTATAAGGGGTACATTTGGGAAATTTCCACAACGGTCAATGATTCTGATCCCGTCGTAGATTCAATTGTACCAATCGATGTCAGAGTTGGTAAGAGACATGATTCTCTGCGAACAACGTAAAGTATTTTTTGATCCCAAAATTCAGCAGACTTGGGCAAATGGGAAGTGAACCATTTATAAAGCAGGGGTACACAACACGTGATCATTTCTCCGCTGTATAAATTCCTTAAGTGTACCGAATGATACACATCTGCGAGTAAGGTCGGTACGGGATTTCCAATCAGGAAAATCTTAATGGCGTTGATATCTACAAAGTTATCGATGTTGGGAAACAAAAATAACCCATAGGTGAGCAAAACAAAGATGCTCTCGAAAGCGGCCACGTTCCCTATACTAGCAAAGTATAGAGCCTTCTTTATCAAGAATTGGGCTGGCAAACCCTGGATGCCACCCTTAGTGGTCATGTGAGTCCTGACCTCTGACTCGTCTAGATAAATTGCTCTTGCAATGGTTTGATCCTTTGGAATTTCTTCCAGTCTAGAAAATGGAGCTTGATCAGTGATATGTAAATTAGTTAGGTGAGAGTACTCCTCCAGCGTTGGTGCTAGTTGATAATCCGGGAATGTGAAACAGTGATAGACTGGATCGTAGAACTGGATTAGTGTGGATAGGATTCTTTCAATTACATGGACCCTTAACAGAAATAGCAGCCCTCCATACTTGGCTCTGAAAGCCTCGTGGTTGGTGATCATTCTCGCCAGACCTCTTAAATCCTCTAGTTTTGGAACCTTGAAGGTGTACTTATGAGTTTTCCTTCTACCGAAATCCATTAGCGCAATCTCCTTTCTCTGACATTTGCAAGCATTGTCTCAGTTTAATTTGAAAAAGAGAGACTAGAAGAGAAGATTTCTTTCTTTGTTTTTAATGTTTTTTAAATGAATGTATGAATGCAGCACACAAAAACATAGAAAAACATGGGGTCAAAGGGTCGTGTCATGAAGTCAAGGCTCTACCCCCCCCCCCCAAAGGTTTATACTGGTGATTTTTTGTACCTGTCCGCAAAATCATTGACCCCTCTGGGATAACAACAGCAAGCGGGTCGCCAGCGAGCTGATGTATCCTAGAGCGATCTCAGATGAGGGTAGTATCGCGTGACAACTATTTCCGATAGCTTCCGCACTACAAAATGGCTTAAGTCTACTAAAAACCTCAGCTTCTCAGATAACCCAGTCGACCACACTACTTTCAACAACCAAAGTCGTATAGGCAGTGTATCTGCAAAGAGAGTCTCCACTGAGTTTGATGGTCGATCAGGGGCTCTTAACTGGGATTCACTCCCCGCAAGATTACCCGTATTGCCATCACCTATCTTAGGTGTATACTCAATATTTCCACATGCGACATCACACGTATTCCCATTAGCAGAAAAATAAACACATATATCAATTAGGAAAAGCAGTATATATATTTGTCTTAATCATCCTAGACCTCTAGTCTTATGATCATATACAGACAATGACTCCCCAGCAGAGTCGCCATTTCTGTGACATTTTGAGAACTTAAGGTTTTCTATCGAAGATTGTAAGAATAGGGAAGACAGGGCCCCGCGGTAGGTGCCATTTTTTCCTGTGGTACTTTCTTAAGGTTTCTACCTAAGAAATGGGAAGAGAACAAGATCTCGCGATCCCCAGTGAAGTCGCCATTTTTTCTGTAGCGTGAATTTTTGCGTGGTTGCGAAGCACTATCACTTTGGGGTACTACAGTTTGATTCATTTTTTATCCTGTTAAGCAGTTTAAGGAAGGGAAATAGATGTCTCCAATTAACCCTGTTTGCATACTGAGTTTGAACAATGGTTTGTTAGGTTACAGATGCTATTAAGATTGTGGGTCTCTCTTAGGTTATTTTGTTAAGAAGAACAGTGTCTAGGCTATTGGTAGGATGTTAGGACTGATGCTTTTGGGTTGATTTGGTGGAGATACTGGTTTTTGGGTTTTTGATTAGTATGCTCGCTAAGATTTTTCCAATCTTATGCCTACGTATTCCTGTTTAACGAAACAGGGAAATCAGAGCGATCGTAGTTCCTCATATTCTATGGGAGGAAAGAGATTGTTTTGGTGTCTTGTTCAAAGCCCAAAACGTTAAGCTAAAGGTGATTTGTATCTTGTTCCAAGCCCAAGATATGAAGCTAAAGGTTTGACTGAGAGAGAATTTGTCATCTCTAAAGGGGGATATTTGGTCTGTTTGTCACAACTGTTGGGTGACTGATTATAAAGGAGAATTACTTTAATTGGGATATGTGAATCCAGCAATGCCATAATTTCCTTTATAGGGGATTTTTAACATGAAGGAGAAGACTTTAACTCAGTTTAGAGCAATGCCATCTTTCCTTAGGAATTTCTCATGCTAAAAGAGGGATAGTGGCGTGGATGTAAATAATCCAGAGGCTTGCCGCTTACAGCAATTAGATGAAGGAAAAAGAGTTGTTGATGTTTGTATACTGTGAGCAAGGCACAGATTTTGATGCTAAAAGGTTGATTGACTCAACCGGGGTTTTCTTATACAAAGCCTAAGAGGAGGATATTGACCCAACAAGAGGGTGTTTTTATGTGTCTCGTACGAAGCCCGAGAGAGAGGCTAGAAGGGTTGACTCAACAAGAGAGTGCTTTTATGTGTGTCTTGTACGAAGCCCAAGACGGAGGCTAAAAGGTTTTGACTCCACATGAGGGTCTTTTATACTCAACAAGAGAGTGATTTTGTATCTCGTACGAAGCCCGAGATGGAGGCTGAGAGGGGTTTGACTCAACAAGAGAGTCTTTTATACTCAACAAGAGAGTGTTTTAGTATCTTGTACGAAGCCTGAGATGGAGGCTGAAAGGGGTTTAACTCAACAAGAGAGTCTTTTATACTTAACAAGAGAGTGTTTTAGTATCTCGTACGAAGCCCGAGATGGAGGCTGAAAGGGAAGTGACTCAACAAGAGACTCTTTTATACTCAACAAGAGAGTGATTTTTATCTCGTACGAAGCCCGAGATGGAGGCTAAACAGGTTTGACCCAACAAGAGAGTCTTTTTTACTCAACAAGAGAGTGTGAAAAGGTTAGCTCCGCTGGGGAGAATCATTGTACAAAGCCCAAGAGGAGGCTATTGTTCTGGTGACTGTTTTAGTTTAGTGACAGGTCCAGTATGTTGGATAAAGGAGAAAATCAGTTCTTATAAAGGGAACGATTAAAGGTATTGTTGTGCTTTGGAATTGATCAGAGGATCAGGGTTATTTCTTGTTCTTTAAGGAAATGGAAAATCCAAAGGGTATTGAGACTGTCCAAGTCTACTGGTGTTTTGAGAAATCGATTCTCAGGTAGTGAATGATCTTTGTATGATGCCCAAAAGAAGGCTGGTATGTTAAGGGATGAAGGTTAACCCATTAACAGGTCTGACACTTGACTCAAAAAGACAGCTCTAGCAAATTGATGACTAGGTTCTGTTCCTATACCTGTAGAGGTCTCTGGGTCCTTGTACTAAGCCCAAGAGAAGGCGTGAGAGCTTTTAAGAAGCCGAAGGGTCCTTGTACAACGCCCAAGAGGAGGCAGGGATGCTTTTAAGAAGCCTGTGGGTCCCCAACCCCGAGAAGTTCAAGACATGCCATTCACCGAGAATAGATCAAGCCAGGAAAGTCTGAGAATTTGGAAGAAATTCAAGAGATTCCATTCATGGAGAAAAGATCATCTCTGGGGAGTAGAGTCTCTTTGACGATTTCTAAGAGTGACAGTCTGAGAAAGGGTTCACCGAGAATGCTGCCTTTCACGTCTCCATATTGTTTAACCCCAAGAGGAGGGAAGACTGTGTCTGGTAATCCTATGGGGATCTAGTTTTGTTTGTATTTAAGAGTGACCAACAGGGCTTTACCTAGTGCTAGACGTAGTTTCCAGGGAAAACTCTAAATAACTATACTAGTATTACACAGTGGATATATAGCAAGTATATAAAAGTTTGTGAAAGAAGACTTACAGTGAACAGCCCCACAATACAATTATATATATATATATATATATGAAAGCGGGTAAACACTTACTCGGTTGTAGAGCTTCCATGCTGTTTTGTTAGTTTGTTTAACAAAGAAAGCTTTGATAACAATATTATATTCAAAGGAGAAAGTGCTTTGAAAATTTTGTTGGGGCTTACAGCTCAAGGAGAGGTCCAATGACTTATTTTTGTACAAGTGGTGGGGCTTACAGCTCAGGGAGAGGCCCAGATGATTTTGCTAAAAAAGGCGACGATCGCGCCGTTGTTTTTGAAAATACAGTGGGACTTATACAATGACTGAGGCCCCAAAAGTGGTGTATTTACAATGGGGATGAGTCTTACACTCTAATAGAGGCCCAAAAAGTTTTGAAAATGATTTGCGAGGGTGAAAATCAAAGAAACCCTAATTTTGTTTTCCTTTAAAAGTAAATATTTAAAGAAAATCAAATAAAATGATAAAAATACCAAATAAGTTTGAATAAACCACTTGTGATTTTTGTTTAAGGTTTGAAAAAATGAGGTTTTAATCACAAGATGAATTAAACTCATTTGGTTTTGATTTTCAAAGTAAATATTCACTTTTAAATGTTTAAAAACAATTAAAAAGGAATTTATTCACAAAAATACTAATTATATTAAATAACTAAGATAAGTTTGATTTTTTTGTGGAATAAAATATTTCAACATTTATGTGATTTTTTGCAAAAAGAACCAATAAAAAATAATTAAAATTGAGAGAGTTATTAATTTTTCAAATCATTAAAAATAATAAGAAAAACAATAAAAAGTGGAAAAAATAGCAAAAAGAGGATCTGGGGCGAGGGGGATTCGAACCCCAGACCTCTTATGTATAGGGCGCGCACCTTACCACTGGGGTGGTGATACATCCGTTGATTGAAATACAACCACAAATATACAAGGCTTGCCTTGTTTTTGGCCTGGCCCAAGGCAAGGCAAGGCAAGATTTTGGTTGAAAACGTGAAGGCCATAACTTTCTCATTTCTCCATGGATTGGGACAAAATTTAGGTCTATCCTGCCTAGAATTTCACAAGGAATCCAATGCTGGTGGTGTTTTTTTCAGATCATGCTCCTATTGAAAAACCCGATAGTGGTTTTGAAATAGGCCATAATTTGCATTTTCTGTGCCATCTCTTGGTACAAGCATGAATTACATGATAAATTGGTGCAAACACAACACATATAACATGTATAAGAGATGCATGATTAGTGGACTTCAAAAGAAAGCATGATTCAAAGAATCCAAGTTGTGATGCTTACCTCTTTTTGGAGCTTTTGTGCAATCTGCCAAGGGATTTGTTCTAGAAATGATTTGATGCTTTGAACAACCTCAAATGATCCCTTAGAAGCTTTTAGGATGGTTGGAATCAGCTGGAAACCTCAGGAACAAGTTTGAACTCTTTCTTGCAAATGGGGCAAAAGTGGCCAATATAGAAACTCTCTCAAATGGTGTTCCAGATGGGGTGAACCATTTGGGACAGTTCAAGGATGATATTTGGAGTGTCTTTGAGGTTTTATCTGGTTTGGAAAGTGACTGAATCAAGCATGGCTTGAAAAATGCACAAAAGTCATATTTTTGAGGTTTTGAGAGGTGACTTTGTGATTTTGGTGTTACAGGTCACTTGTGAGAGTTTGGACAGCTTAGATATGACATATGGGATGTGTTTGGATCATGAGCTGTGGTGAAATTTCTCTCTAACTCAAAAACTCAGAGTTACCTTGCTAAAGAAGGTATTTTTGCCTAGAGAAAGAGATTTTAAGGAAAGCAAGTGTTGTAGTGCTTTGGTGTACTCGAATTGAACACAATTGAGCTCTATTTATAGTAGAGCAAGTTTGTTTTGGCTGCAATAGTGAATGGCAACTGCAGCAGAGGTTTGGCCAATGTTGATCAATGAGAATCCAAGTCTCCTATAGCCATTGACTAGAGGTTAGGGCACAGGCTGCTGGTTCCCTTGGTCTTGGATAAGTCTTGACTGAATTCAGTTGGAAATGGCCCAGTCCATGCCACCTTGGTGCATCCATTAAATGCTCCAAACCAAAATTGGAGTCTTGTCCCCCTTTTAGGCACTTCTAGGTTTGGCATGCTACTTTTGGTTCCAAAGACTTGGGAGGCTGATGGATCAGTGTTTGTCCCTCATTGGCCCCCCCTTTAGGTGTTCAGATGGATAGATTTGTTTGTCATTTACACAAATTTGGCAAATCGAGCAAAATTCACAAATCTGCCTTGCTTTGACACTTTTCAGCAAGGCATATTGCCATTGTCATATCTCATGGCTCAAGTGGAATTTGATGGAGTTCTTGGCCATTTTGGAAAGCCCTCATATGATACAACAACTGTTTGATCATAGTTGGTTTTGATACTTTTTGGATCCAAGTGAAAAATGCCCCTACATTTTGAAAAAAGTAAGACAGATTCTGACTTAGTGAAAATTTCACTAAGTGTTGGAAACTTTTGTAGAGGGCCATGAGAGCTACAAAGTTGGTTCCCTAGCCACTTTGTTTCATAACTTAGAAAATTTTCTAAGTTTTTATGGTTACCCCTTTTACAAGTTATCCCACTTTTCTTGATTTTTCTTGATGAATGATGATTCCAGTCACACATTAACATCATTTTAGGGTTAAGGAACCATAATTGACCAAAATATTAAAAAGTAAAACTTTGACTTTTGGGCGCAGTTGACTTTTTATCAGATGAATTCCAAACTGTGCGATCCTCTATGAAATCAAGTCGTTGACCTAAATCAAACTTGATGGATTGATTTCATATGTGTTATAGGGTGTATTGAATCATGTCCTAGGGTTTGGGAGCATGTCCGCGAAACCCTAACTATGGTTCTGATGAACCTGAAACTTGGGAACCCAGCTTCTTGGATCAATCCATTGTTGCAAATGGATCAATGTGGTTTATTAGAGACCCTCAAATCCTCACTTGAGGTCTTGGCTCATGATTTTTCCTAAAAGTCAACTTGGGGGTGAATGCATCTCCTGAGGCTAAATTGACTTGATGATTGGGTCCATGAGGTACCTTGGAGTATATTAGGTTATGCTTTGAAGCATTGGCTCATGCCCAGAGGAAAATTTCCATCTGGAGGCCCTGGTCGACCAAACCCTAATTTGGTGAGACTTGCGATCTTAAGGATTAATCCACCTAGAATGCTGCAACATTGTGCTTGATTCTTGCCGTGGGAGTCCTCTTGATCCATTTTGGATGTTTGAGAGGTTAGACAAGTGGAATATCATGTCATTCCTTGATTGATCCTTTGTCTAAGGCTCAAAGAGGGCTTGAAACCCTAATTATTGTTTGTAGTGAGTGCTCACCCATCTTTGGGGAGACTAATGGTTCATCCAGATTGTGATGATGATTTGAACAATGATGGGAAATCTTAGTGGTCAAAATTTGGGGTATGATAAGTATCAACCCTACAACGGCCGAAGTTTTGACGCTGGAAAAACTGCTCTAGCAAAGGATGGCTAAGTTCTGTCTTATACCTTTAAGAGGTCGTCAGGGTCCTTGTATTAAGCCCAAAAGAAGGCATGAGAACTTCTAAGAAGCTGAAGGGTCCTTGTACAATGCCCAAGAGGAGGCGGGGATGCTTTTAGGAAGCCTGTGGGTCCCCAAACCAAGAGAAGTTCAAGACGTGCTATTCACCGAGAATAGATCAAGCCAGGAAAGTTCAAGGATTTGGAAGAAACTCAAGAGATGCCATTCACGGAGAAAAGATCATCTCTGGGGAGTAGAGTTTCTTTGACAATTTCTAAGAGTGACAGTCTGAGAAAGGGTTCACCGAGAATGCTGCCTTTCACGTTTCCATATTGTTTAACCCCAAGAGGAGGGAAGACTGTATCTGGTAATCCTATGGGGGATCTAGTTTTGACTGTATTTAAGAGTGACCAATAGGCTTTACTTAGTGCTAGACGTAGTTGCCGGGGAAAACTCTAAATAACTATACTAGTATTACACAATTGATATTTGACAAGTATATAAAAGGATGTGAAAGAAGACTTACGGTGAAGCAGCCCCGCAATACAGTTATATACATATGAAAGCGATAAATGAAAGCGGATAAGCACTTACCCGATGTAGAGCTTCCATACTGTTTGGTTAGTTATTCAACAAAGAAAAACTTTGATAACAATCTTATATTTAAAATCAAAGGAGAAAGTGCTTTGAAAAGTTTGTTGGGGCTTACGGCTCAAGGAGAGGCCCAAGTTTTAACGATGATTGCACCGCTGTTTTGAAAACTGTACAGAGGGACTTATACAATATATGGGCCCACAAAGTTTTTATGTACAAGGGGATTGGGTCTTACACTCTATTAGAGGCCCAAAGTGTTTTTGCATCAGTGATGGGGCTTATAGCTCAAGGAGCGACCCTGGGTTTTATTTTGAACTGGCGATCGTGCCGAGGTTTTTTCTTTTAACACAGAGGGACTTATACAATATGTGAGGCCCAAAAAGGTTTTGGCTAAAAGGGGATTGGGTCTTACACTCTATTAGAGGCCCAAAATTGTTTTTTGTACAAGTGGTGGGGCTTACAGCTCACGGAGAGGCCCAGATGATTTTAAACTGGCAATCGCGCCGAGATTTTTTATTGTGTCGGGACTTATACAATATCTGAGCCCCAAAATGGTTTATGTACAAAAAGGGATGGGACTTACACTCTATTAGAGGCCCAAAATTGTTTTAAAATAAAAGGTGGGGCTTACAACTCAAGGAGATGCCCTGGGTTTGATTAAAAAGGCGACGACCGCGCCGAACGTTTGAAAATATACAGAGGGACTTATACAATGTGTGAGGCCCTAAAAGGTTTATTTACAAAAGGATTGGGTCTTACACTCTACCAAGAGGCCCAAAAATTTTTTTTTTTTACAAGAGATGGGACTTACAACTCAAGGAGAAGCCCAGGGTTATTGATTTGAAAACGGCGATCGCGCCGAGGCTTTTGAAAACACAGTGGGTCTTATACAACATCTGAGGCCCAAATCATTTTGGTTTCAAAAAAGGGGTTGGGTCTTACACTCTTTTGGAGGCCCAAAGTGTTTTAAAAAGTTTGATGAGGGTTAAATTAATCAAAACCCTAATTTGTTTTCAAAATATATTTTAATTGAATGAAAATTCAATTAAAATGATCAAAATTGTTAAACATATGTGAAAAACAAATTGTGATCCTGGATTAATGTTTGAAAAACATGTTTATATCCACAAAATGATTGGAAATCAATTAAGTTTGGAAAATCAAGGGAGAAAAAATATTTCAAATGTTAAAAATAAATAAAACATTAATTCTTTGCAAAAATATCAAATATATGAAATAAATAATATTTTTGGGATTTTTTAGTAATATAAAATATTTTAACATTTTTGTGAATTATTAAAAAAAGAATCAACTCAAAATCATTAAAACTCAGAGAGAAATTAATTTTTGAATCAATTAAATAAAATCACAAACTTCAAATATTTGAATTTTCAAAAAGGGCGCCAAGAACATGGCAAGAACACGCGCCACCCTCTGTTTCTGCAGATTTGCATTTTCTATCCAATCTCGCTGAATGCTTGATTATATCATTCAATCTACATATCAATCTGCTCGTTTTCACTTCACGATCATGTCTATGGTCTTTAATTTCATTTATTTTAAGCATGGAATAAGAAATCAAAGAGAAACCTCAAGAACCCTAAAATTTGCATGAAGGCTCAGAAATTCCATACATGATTCAAACAAAGCAATTGATTGAGGGAAAAAACTCTATGCATGATTATGAACATATGGCCAAATTATTGTGCAGCAAAAAATGCATGGATCATAGAGTTAGAAGAGCTCATGCTTACCTCTTGCAGTTGGTGATCGTGTTTTGTGTTAGAGATGTTACAGCTAGGTTCCAATAATGTGGATAGCTTCCCTAGGTGCCAAGTGATGTGCCTGAGTGCTTGGAATGGTTTGAAATAAGCCGGAACTGAAGATGGTATCCCAACTAAAACTTAGTTAAAACCTTGAGCAGTTGGCTGGTGATTCTGAGAAATCAGTGTTCCTGATGTTGTTTAAGTGATTGGATCACTTCTATATGATGTTTATGAGGTGTGTGTGTGTGATTGGTTTGGTTGGAATTGCTCTCAAACTCAAAACCCGATAGTGACTTGCTTTGGAAGGCAAATTTGGAAGTGAGAAGGAGATTTTGAGGAAAGCATTTATTGATGGCTTTGGTGTACTCAAACTGATCACAAATGAGCTCTATTTATAGTAGAGCAAGTCTGTTTTGCAAGCAATAGTGAATGGCAACTGCAGCAGAGGTTTGGCCAATGTTGATCAATGGGAATCCAAGTCTCCTCTAGCCATTAACTAGAGGTTAGAGCACAGGCTGCTGGTTCCCTTGGTCTTGGATATGTCTTGACTGAATTCAGTTGGAAATGGCTCAGTCTATGCCACCTTGGTGCATCCATTGAATTCTCCAAAACAAAATTGGAGTCTTGTCCCCTCTTTAGGGATTTCTAGGTTTGGCATGCTATTTTTAGTTCCAAGGACTTGGGAGGCTTATGGATCAATGTTTGTCCCTCCTTGGTCCCTCACCGAGGTGTTCAGATGGATAGACATGTTTGTCATTTGCACAAATTTGGCAAATCGAGCAAAATGCACAAATCTGCCTTGCCATGACAGTTTGCAGCAAGGCATATTGGCATGGTCATATCTCATGGCTCAAGTGGAATTCCATGGAGTTCTTGGCCATTTTGGAAAGCTCTCATATGATACAACATATGTGTGATCATAGTTTGTTTTGATACCTTTTGGATCCAAGTGATAAAATGCCCCTACATTTGGAAAAAATTGAAGGCAGATTCTGACTTAGTGAAAATTTCACTAAGTGTTGGAAAAAAGTGACATTTTCACTTTTTGTGATTTTGGCCACTCCATAACTTGAAATCCATGAGGAATTGGAATGAGGTGTAGTTGAAGCTTTTGTAGTGTGCCATGAGGGCTACAAATCCATCTTTGGATCAGTCCAAATGGTTGCTTGGATCTCAAGTTATGATCCTTGGAAGTTGGTATCCTAGCCACTTTGTTCCATAACTTAGAAAATTTCTAAGTTTTTTATGGTTACCCCTTTTACAAGTTATCCCACTTTTCTTGATTTTTCTTGATGAATGATGATTCCAATCACACATTAACATCATTTTAGGGTCAAAGAACCATATTTGTGAAAAATCTCAAAAAGTCAAAGTTGACTTTTGTGCACAGTTGACTTTTTGTCAAATGAATTCCAAACTGTGCGATCCTCTATGAAATCAAGTCCTTGACCTAAACCAAACTTTATGGATTGATTTCCTAGGTGTTATAGGGTGTATTGAATCATGTCCTAGGGTTTGGGAGCATGAATGGGTCAAAAGTCAAAGGCACAGTTGACTTTTCCCGCGAAAACCCTAATTGGGGTTCTGATGAATTTGAAACTTGTTGATCAAGCTTCTTGGACCAATCCATTGTTGCAAAGGGATCAATGTGGTGTATTAGAGACCCTCAAATCATGTCTTGAGGTCTTGGCTCATGATTTTTCCCAAAATCAACTTAGGGGTGAATTAGGTCAAAAAACCCTAATTCCTTATTTTTTGTGAATGCATCCCCTGAGGCTAAATTGACTTGATGATTGGGTTTATGATGTCCCATGAAGTATCTTAGGTTATGCTTTGAAGCATTAGCTCATGCCCAGAGGAAAATTTCCATCTGGAGGCCTTGGTCGACCTAACCCTAATTTGGTGACACTGGCGATCTTGAGGCTTAATCCACCTGGAATGCTGCAACATTGTGCTTGATCCTTGATGTGGGAGTCCTCTTGATCCATTGTGGATGTTTGAAAGGTTAGACAAGTTGAAGATCATGTCAATTCTTGATTGATCCTTTGTCTAAGGCTCAGAGAGGGCTTGAAACCCTAAGTTTGATTGTAGTGGATGCTCACCCATCTTTGGGGAGACTAATGAGGCATGATGGTCCATCCATATTGTGATGATGATTTATCCAATGATGGGATTTCTTAGTGGTCAAAATTTGGGGTATGACACTGCTGGCTCCATTTTGATTCAATTATAGCCCGAGAATCCATCCATGAAGGAGAAGACTTTGAATTTTGTTGTGCTGTCTACCAACATGTCTATGTGTGGTAGGGGGAAGTCATCCTTTAGACTTGCTTTGTTTAGATCCCTGTAGTCTACACACATTCTGACTTTTTCATCCTTTTTCGGGACTGGCACTATGTTAGCTAACCATTGAGGATATTCTGAGGTGGCGAGGAAACCTGCGTCGATCTGCTTCTGCACTTCCTCCTTAATTTTGATGGCCATATTTGGATGAGTCCTTCTCAGTCTTTGTTTTACTAGAGGACATTCTGTTTTTAGTGGTAAGTGGTGTTCCACGATGCTGGTATCCAACCCTGGCATATCCTGATAGGACCAAGCAAATACATCTAGAAACTCTTTGAGAAGTTTTATCAAGCCTTCTCTGACAGTTGGACTGAGCAGTGCTCCAATCTTAACTTCTTTCTTTTCTTCTTCCGAACCCAAATTGACTATTTCCAACGGCTCTTTGTGAGGCTCAATGGACCTTTCCTCTTGTCAGAGTAGTCGAGAGATTTCTTCTGGAATTTCTTTGTCCTCTTCTTCTTCAGCTTAAAATACCGGGAATTCAAAGTTGGGAGAAGGCATTGGATTATATGTTTCAATGGGGTTTAAAATAAGCAATCTGCAAGACGTGATGATTCTTTTTTTAGAAAAGATAGAGAGGATGCAAAAGTGTGTGCAGTGTATTTTCTGAAAACACTTGTTTTTATTTTGGGTTGTTTTTAGGATTACCATTTTCTAAAAAAACGAAAAGTGAAAACAACAATAAATGCGGGAATTCAGAATGACATTATTTATTCATGATTTGTTGATTCTTGAAACACAACCCTATGAAACAAAACTCTACTGCTTTGGGCGAAGCGGAGAGGGACATTTACAGAAAAGTGAGCCCTATAAAACATCCATTTCACCCGGGCAAGGTGAAAGGTTAAATCAAAGATGGTAATTACTTCGACTTATGGATGACTTTCGGGACATTGACTGCGACCCAATGGCGACGAACTCCTCTGTGAATCACAAAGTCTGGTACTTTCCTTCTTGGTTTGTCTTCAGAAATGACACTGATTTCTGGTGGAGTATAATCATTGGAGTTTTATTCCCATGTAGAGTTATCATAAGAGGACTCTTCTGTCGCATCTTCCATAATATTTTCACTCTCGAGAGGATCTCCCCATCCAGTTGGCTGGATGTCCTCGTACCTGATGCGAAAGCTTTTGGAAGCAGTGTATTTGACTAGAAAGTCATACTTGCCGCTTGGCTGCCCCAAGGTATCCCAGGTTTCTGTGGGAATAGAGGAGTCATCTTCCTCAATGACGTTGACCTCAGGAAATTTGTAGTTAATGAATTCTTGTCTTGCAAACTTTGCAAATTCATCACCAATGTGTTGTACATTTTCGGAATGTCCTAAGTAATGATTCCATGACTCTGTGGGAACATGGGTATTCTTTTCAAGATTACTCAGCTGATAGGTATTATCCGACTGACTCTTTTACCCCAAGTCTTTCGTGTATGGATTCTAGATAGGCAAGTCATCCAGGGGATCATAATAATCATAGTCAAAGTTATCTTTCATTAGATTGTCTTCCTCTGATGAGTTGGGTGGAGCACGACATCCTTCGGGATCACAATCTCCATAGATCATTATGACATCTGATCTTGGTATATATCTTGGGCTCTGCTTTGGAGAACAGAATGTCATATATGCTTCTCCCTAAGACATATAACCATCATTGTTGGGATAAAAAATCCACTCTTCATCCGTATCGGACGAGTCGTTCCCAATGATGGTGTGGACTTCTTGAGATATTGGGTGGAGGAAGCCTCCGCTGTGGAAGAAATCCTGAATGGGACGAAAACCTTTAACCTTCTTAGTAGTCTGGGTACACGTTGGAGAGAAACCAAGACCTTTTCTTGTCTTGTTATTAGTAGGAGTTACAATCTGTTCCCATCCTTTTATGTCATCACTACCCATTACTTTGAGAGCGTCCTTGTATGAGGAAATCGATGTTCCTCTTTCTTGTTGATTCTCATTGCTCATCGAGAATGCTTGGAACTGGGTTCCAACAACCTCCTATGGTTCTACACAGGAGAATAATGATAAGTTGCTCACAATTAAAGCTTTCTCTCCGCATATTGTGACTAATTTGTCGTTCTTGACAAACTTCTACTTCTGGTGAAGTGTCGAAGTGACTGCCCCAACTTTATGTATCTAAGGTCTTCCTAAAAATAGTTGTATGCTGCTCGGATGTCCATGACCTGGAAAGTGTGAGGATCGATGGTTATGGGAAGATCGACTTCACTGATAAATGTTTTTCTGGATTCGTCAAAGGCTTTGACAATGATATCACTGCCCCTCATCGGAGTTCCTTGAAAAGATAGTCAAACCAAAGTTGATCTTGGCATGACATTTAAGGATGAACTTGTGTCTACCAGTACGCTGGCTAAAACATCGTCCTGGAAATTGACTGTGACATTGAGTGCCATATTATGGTTCTTGCCTTCCTCCGACAATTCTTCATCACTGAATCCCAAGTTGTTACAGGAAGTGATGTTGGAGATGATGCTGTCAAATTGTCCTACTGTCACATCTTGTCACACAAAGGATTGTTCTAAAACCTTCTGTAGAGCTTCTCTGTGAGCTTCGGAACTTAGTAGGAGAGATAGTACAAAGATCCGAGATGGATTTTACAACAATTGATCCACAATGTTGTACTCTCTTTTCTGAACGAGCTTCAGTATTTCATCATTGTTCTTTACAGGTTCCGCATTGCTAGATTGACCGACTGGTTGGTTAGGAACTTCCGCTTGAGGTTCCTTTTCTTTTGTAGGTTCTCCAACTCCTCTGTTGAAGATCAGACCGCTCCGGGTAACTCGAATGATGTCGACAATGTTCACGACAGAGGGTAATGGATTTTATTTTCCTTTTTCTATGGTCGTTGCACCGTACTAGTATGGGATAGCTTTTTCTGACTTGTACGACATTGGGCCTAGCAAGTAGATAACCACGGGGGCTTTTTGGGCCTTTTAACCGTCGTAGGCCACCTTAGTCAGCTCTAAATTTGGAATCTTTCTATTGTTCAGAGAGACTTTTGACTCATTGAGCAGAGGAATTACGACACAAACATCCTTGGTTATGACATGATTGGAGATTGTGACAGTGTTTTTGTTTTGAAAAGGGATGTAATCTTGTATCATGTTGATCGATTCAGAATTCGAACATGGTTGAATCTCCTTTCGTTCTAACTGATGCTGGTGGGCTACTCGCACTAGATAGCATCCTTGGTTATTTTCCGAGCATACTCTACAACGTTCATAATTGTGAGGTGGTACCTGACCGTATCCGCTTTGTATGCAGTGCATCCTTACTAGATCCATTTCTATTGAGCGGACATCACAGCTTTGATGTCTACCAGGGTTCCCGTCAGTCATGCTAACTTGTTGTGTGTCTTCATCCAGGTAGATCAGAAGCCACCAGTGGTCCAACAGATGATGAAGAGTCCTTTGCACAAGTGCCCACGCTTGGTCATTTTCGTAGCATTCTTTACAGTCTTGATAATCATGTGAAGCTAGAAAACCAAGTTTGACCTGCTTAGCATGTAATTCCACTAAATTGGTATTCATCAGGCGTATGTCAAAGATTAGAACCATATTGACTTGATGGTCACTTCTTTCATGGTAGTATTGGATCCATTCGACATTGGAGGGCCTCTTGTACAAAAGAGTATCCCTGGTTGTCTTTCGAGCTGATTGGACAAGTGTTGTAATCATTCCGCGGTAGATTGTAATAATGACTTTGTCTAGAATGTAAAGCTACTAGATTGACGTTCATTGCACGGATGTCGTGGTTCTGAACAATGTTGGGATGTGCATGGGCCATGTTTACTTCACGAATTCTGTGATCCTGAATCCAGCCCAGATCCATTTGTTCTTGCAGAGCTGTTTGTACTATGGCACATCCTTGATTGTCTTTGGAGCAGATATCACACTGATGATAGTTGTGAGATAGCACATGGTCGTACCCATTCTATTTGCAATGCATCTTTACCAGGTTAGTTCCTAGTAAGAGTACATTGTGAATTTGATAACTGTTGACAGGCTTCCCTTCTATCAAATTCATTGTAGTCTTCTTATGTTGCGGTAATGGGTTTGTTTGAACATTCGGGTTAGTATCTTTTAAAGATAAAACCCCGTTCCTGACGAGCTTCTGTACATCAGACTTGAAACTGAGACAATTCTCAATGTTATGTCCCGATCCTCCTTGATGGTAAGGGCAAGTTTGATCTGCTTTGAACCAAAAAGGTGGATTTTCTGGTATTGCGAGAGGTGCCCTGGTTTGAACGCCCCCTTGGCCAATAGAAGTTGAAATAGTCCCGTGTACAAAATCGGTATAGGGTTAAACCCTGATGGTCGTGTAGTATGATTGTATTTATTGCATTGAGGGCAAGCCTGCTGAAGAGCCTGTTGCGGCCTTTGCTGATATTGTTGTTGATTTGGTTGGCTCTAAGCAACCTGAGGTTGATATGTCGGAGTTGGCGCTGGATTCATAGCGGGAGTTACCATTGCTACCGGTTGATACCTTCGCCTTTGCTTTCCCAGAGAGATATTACTGATATCTTGCTCTTTCTTCTTTTGGAAATAACTTCCGTATCTGTTGGTACTGCTGGATGGCTCTGCGTCTTTGACCAATCGTCCTTCTCGGACTGCCTCTTCAATGCGTACTCCCATATTCACCATTTCAGTGAAGTCACTGGGCACACTGGCAACCATTTGGTCATAATAAAATGAGCTCAATGTTTTCATGAAGATCTTTGTCATTTCCTTTTCCTTGAGAGGGGGACAAATCTGGGCGGCAATTTCACGCCATCTCTGAGCATATTCCTTGAAGGTTTCTTTATCCTTTTGTGACATTGCTCTGAGCTAGTCCCTATCTGGTGCCACGTCCAAGTTGTGTTTATACTGCTGAACGAAGGCTGCCCCGAGATCTCTGAAAGTACTGATCTTGGTGCGGTTTAACCCCATGTACCATTTGAGGGCGACACCAGTTAGACTGTCTTGGAAGTAATGGATTAGTAGCTGTTGATTTTCTGTTTGGGTAGACATTTTTCGAGCGTACATCACCAAATGACTTTGAGGGCAAGAGATGCCTTTGTATTTTTCAAAGTCAGGCACCTTGAATTTGTGTTGTATCTTTACATTAGGGACTAAACAGAGGTCAGCGGCATCTTTTCCGAATAAGTCTTGACTGCAAACGGCATGCATTTCCTTCTGCATTTCCAAGAATTATTCTTGGAACTCATTCATCCTTCCGTATACGTCTTCGTTTCCGCCAGAAACCGTTTGCGGAATGTGTCCTACCGGGATAGTGTGTACCACTAGCTGTGGTATAGTCATTATTGCAGTGACTCTTGGCGCTGGAGTGACCTGAAGTTTGTAACCTTCAGGAGTTTCTGTTGTAACCTTTGCATCTTTATTTCCCTGAAGTTTGTAACCTTCAGGTCTGGCGGTTCCTGCTACGACTTCCGGGTCTTCAGTGACTGGTGGGATGTATCCTTTAGGTATAAAGTTGAAAGTCATGCCCCAGGGGAAACTTTTAGGCATGTTGTACTGAGGATGACTGCCAGGCGTCTCAAATGCTGGTGTGGATGTACTCTCCGAGATTACAGTCCTTTGATGATGTTGTTCCTGGGCTACTGCCAGGGATTACATGTCGTGGTGGAGTTTCTCCAAAATCTCCTTTAGAGCGTTGATTTCTTCTCTCAGCTCTCTATTCTCTTCCTCGAGATCTTCCATTTTCTTTTGTCGTGTTAACAATTATATTACAAATATCACACAGCGGGGGAGATCCCTTTTATTGAACTTGAAAGATTGCAGCATTTTGCAAAGACGTATTCATTTAAGGGAAAAACTTCTTGACGAGGGTAAGGCATCCTTAGTTTGATGGCTCTATTTTGCACCCAGTGGAGATAATGTTCTGAAGAGGAACAATTTGGTCTTCCCAGGGATACTCTTCCTTTTCTGTGAATATGTTGCCAAGCATGCACTATTTCTTTCTTTAGTGCCCTGTCATTTTCTCCTTCCTTGAAGAAAAGACCTCCAGATAAGCATTATGGGGAATATTCTTCATCGAGTATCCGAGTTGTCGGCGAGCTAGAATTGTATGATAGTTGATCCCTCCTTTAGTACCAATGAGGGGTACATTGGGGAAATTTCCGCATCTGTCGATGATTTTTACCCCTTCGTAAATCCAATTGTACCAATCTATGTCTGTATTGGTAAGAGATATAATCTTCTACGACCATCGCAGACTACTCTTGTGATCCCAAAAAGCAGCAGACTTGTGTAAGTGGGAAATAAACCATTTGTAGAGTAATGGTACGCAGAATGTGATCATCCCTCCACTGTACAAATTCCTTAATTGTACAGAGTGGTAAGCATCTGCAAGTAAGGTTGGTACTGGGTTTCCAATCAAGAATATCTTAACAGCATTGGTGTCGACAAAGTTGTCAATGTTGGGAAAGAGGAATAACCCATATGTGAGCAGGACAAAGACATCCTCGAAAGCAGTTACATTTCCTACACTAGCAAAGTATAGAGCTTTCTCCATCAGGAATTTAGCCGGTAAACCCTGGATTCCTCCTTTGGTGGTCATGTGAGCCCTGACTTCTGACTCATTCAAAGAGATTGCTCTTGCAATGGCTTGATCCTTTGGAATTTCGTCCAGTCCAGAAAAAGGATCTTGATCAGTGATAGGTAAATCAATTAAACAGGAGTATTCTTCGAGTGTTGGTATGAGCTGATAATCCGGGAATGTGAAGCAGTGGTAAACCGGATCGTAGAACTGAATCAGCATGGACAGGATCCCTTCAACCATGTTGATCTTTAGAAAAGATAACAGTCCTTCGTGCTTGGCTCTGAAAGCCTCGGGATTAGTAATCATCCTTCCCAATTTCCTTAGGTCGTCCAGTTTTGGAGCCTTGAAAGTGTACTTATGCGTTTTTCTTCTTCCGAAATCCATAACGCAGCCTCTCAGATATTTGCAATTATTGTTTTAGTTCTTTTTAGAAAAATATTTTTTCTTGTTTTTGAAAAGTGTTTTTTTAATGAATGCATGAATGCAGCAAACAAAAACACTTGAAAACATGGATTTAGGGGTTCGTCGTCACGAGCATGGAGCCATGGATCTACCCACCCCCAAAGGTTTGTACCAATTGGTCAATTTTTGTACCTGTAGAACGGGTTCTATTAGAGGTTCCCAAAATCATTGACCCCTCTTAGGGATATTAACAGCACGCCGGTTGACTCAAGCGAGCTGTAATATCCTAAAATGAATCTCTTTTGAGTGTAGTATCACGTGTCAACTATTCTCGATAGTCACCGCACTAGCTAATGGTTTAAATGGTTAATTGTCTACTAAATCCTCAGTGTCATGGGTACCGCACTGGGAAAAGTATGCTTTCACGACGTGGCCGTTCAACATTAGCAAGTCCACACGGGTACCTCGACTGATTCGGTGGACTGCCAGGTTAACTTGGTCTAGATTCACACCCTATAAGCCTTCCTGGAGACGCCACCACTTATCTTAATGTTCACTCAAACTTTCCACATGCGTATCAATCACATTCCCAGATAACGTTAATTTAAACACGGGTATCTAGTAAGGTGACAGAATATGATATATATAGCAGAAAACTGAGAAAGTAAGTAAATAAATAGAGAAATAAATGCAAAGCAAAGCCTAGACCTCTTAGGAACTCTAATCCTAAAACCCCAGGCAGAGTCGCCATTTTTCTGTAGCGTGCGATTTTTGTCGATGACGCGACCACCTTACCGCAATGGAATTTGGGTGCTACTTTCTGATTTCTTATTTATCCTATAAAGTTGGAAAGGAAAGGGAAGATATCTAAAACTAACCTTGCACGCAAATGTTTTCTTTAACAAATGCTAAGAGATTGGGGATCGGGGCCAGGTTATACAAAGGGAAGCTATTAACACCCAGTGTATATATGGTTATCCATAGGAACTTTTTATTTCATATTTCTCTATTAATTTGAAATGCTTTCTTATGTTTATCTGCCGTGGCTTGGGAAAGTTGCTCCTTTGGGAGAATGGAGAGAATGTTTTTGTTGTTTTTGGTTTTATATTGTTTTTGGGAAGGTACTGGACCTAAAGTTGTTTATTTGTGTGCTCGCTAAGATTTCGCAATCTTATGCCTACATATTCCCGTAAAGAGATTCGGGAAATCAGAGCAATCGTAGTTCCTCCTATTTCTATGGGAGGAAAATGTTTGGTGTCTTGTTTAAAGCCCAAGATTGAAGTTGTTTGAGTATTTGTGTCTTGTTTAAAGCCCAAGATTGAAGCTAAAAGTTTGACTGAGAGAGAATTTGTCATCTCTAAAGGGAGATATCTCACTTATTCCTCACAAATATTGAGAAATTGATTATAAGGGAAATTACTTTAACTGGGATATGTGAATCCAACAGTGCCATAATTTCCTTTATAAGGGTGATGTCATGAAGGAATAAAGCTTTAACTTAGTGTAGAGCAATGCCACTTTTTCCTTTATTAATCTTTCATGCTAAGAGAGGGACATTGGCTTGGATGTACGTAATCCAGAGGCTTGGCACTTATAGCTGTTAGATGGAAAGAGAAGTTTTAGCCAGGATAAGGGAAGGACTCCAGCTTGGATTTTGAATCAACAAGTGTGCCACTTACAACAATTATCTGGAAAAAGTTTTGATTGTTTGTTTTGATATGTGATGTATAGAAGAAATATCCTCCTACAGAGTGGACTCATGGTCTCATCTGGGGGGATGTTGATTTTTGTGTGCCTTGATCAAAGCCCAAGGTTGAAGCTAAAAGAAACTGAATCCACTGGGGAGGGTTTTATCTATCTTGTATAAAGCCCAAGATTGAGGCTGATTGACTCCACTGAGGGAAATTCTTATATGAAGCCTAAGAGGAGGCTATCTCTTGCTGAGGATTTATGGGAATCCAGGAGCAAGTCCAAATTGTATTGGGGAATCCAAAGGTTTTACTCTTTCTGGGGATCAGGGAAGAGTTGAGATATCAGATGCCATGAGGCTCTGATTTTGTTGGGGGTTTGATAAATTGACCCTAGCTGGGGAATTTAAAAGGAAAGCTTAACCCTTATTGGTGTCAGGGGAGTTTGAGTTTGGAAACCTTAGAGGTTTTAACTCTACTGGAGATTACTATATTGATGAAATGATCATGGTTCTTCCTATGCTTTTAGGAAACTTGAGGGTCTCTATGAGAGTTTCAAGAAGAAATGAGACTTTCCAAGTCTACTTGAATGAAGCCCAAGAGGAGGCTGAGACTGTCCAAGTCTGCTTGTATGAATCCCAAGAGGAGGCTGGGGGTTTAAGGGATGAAGATAAACCCTATGATGGTTTGATGTTTTGGAATTCTTAACTCTCCTGAGGATTGAACTAGTAAAGATGACTAATATCTATCATATGCCTTTAGAAGGCCTTTGGGTCCTTGTACTAAGCCCGAGAAGAGGCTGGGGATGCTTTTAAGAAGCCTGTTGTTCCTTGTACTAAGCCCAAAAGGAGGTTGGGATGCTTTTAAGAAGCCTGTGGGTCCAAGCCTAAGAAAAGTTCAAGAAAGGTTTCATCGAGAATTAATCCTTTCTTTGTTGAACAGTTCTAAGGTTTGAAGAAATTCAAAAGAGGTTTCACCGGGAATTAATCCTCTCTGGGGGAATGAATTTCTTGTACATATATATTTCTAAGTTTGATAGTCTTGAGAAAAATTTCACTGGGAATAATGCCTTTCTCTGTTCCATATTTTATAAGCCCAAGAGGAGGCAGACTGTATAGGGAATTTCCTATGAGGGACTAGTTTTGACTATGTTGTAAAGTAAACTCTGGTTTGACCTAAACATAGACCTAACTGCTGGGGGAAACTCTAAACAAGATATGCACAAGTATATACAGACAATTATATTGACAAATATATATATATATAAGAAAATATGAATAAAAAAAAGATGTGGGGACTTACCTTCTGAGAAGAAGCCCAAGCATATTGTGATCTGTTGTATTGACTACAACTGTATTCCCTCTTTTAGGGTTTCAAGAAATTGAAGAAAGTTTTGAAAAAAACCATTGGATTTGAATATGAATTTAAAAGAAGTTTGTTTAAAATAGAAGATTGTTTGGGGCTTATACAATGACTGAGGCCCAGATGACTCATTTGAAAACATTGATTGCACTGCGATACCGAAAGACGTTGTGGGACTTATACTATGGTAGAGGCCCAAAAATTTGTTTTTGTACAAAAGGGGTTGGTTCTTACACTCTAATAGAGGCCCAAAAGTGTTTGTAAAGATAATGATGGGGCTTATACTCAAGGAGAGGCCCATATGATTTATTTTGAAAAGGCGACGATCGCGCCGTGATTTTGACAACCACGGAGGGACTTATACAATGACTGAGGCCCAAAAATTATTTATGTACAAAAGGGAATGGGTCTTCCACTCTATTAGAGGCCCAAAAGTTTATTTTTATACAAGAGATGGGGCTTACAACTCAAGGAGATGCCCAGATGATTAACAGCGATCACACCGTTATTTTGAAAATCGTAACGGGACTTATACAATGACTGAGGCCCAAAATGGTTTATTTACAAAGGGGATGGGTCTTACACTCCATTAGAGGCCCAAAAGTGTTTCAAATGAAGTTTGAAAAAATAAAAAATAAGAAAAACCCTACTTTTAATTTAAAAATATAATTTTCAAAGGAAATTAAATAAAAAATGATATAAAATATCAAATATATTCAAAAACAAATTGTCATATTTGAAAAATATTTTGAAAAATCATGTTTAATCACATGAAAGCTTGAAATTCATTTGGATTTGAAAATTCAAGGTGGAAATTTCATTTAAAAATGTTTAAAAACAAATAAAATGAAATTAATTACAAAAATTCCAACTATATTAAATAAATAATATAAATTTTATTTTTTTGTCGAATAAAATATTTTAACATTTTTGTGAATTTTTACAAAAAGAACCAATAAAAAATGATTAAAAATGAAAGAGAAATTAATTTTTGAAATCATTTAATAAAAATATTAAATATTCAAAAATTCAAAATTTTGAAAATGGCGCCAAGGCCATCTTCTTCTTCCTCGCGTGTACTCGCCATGGCCAATTTGCAAAATCTCACTTTTCTCTCTAATTACTCAATGGTTTTGACTTTTATAAACATGAAAGTTGTGTATTTTTGAACAAGGATTCCAATGATATAAATTAATTGCATTTATATTAAGTGTGGAGTGAGAAATCAAAAGATGAACTCAAGAACCCTAATTTCTGCAAAAACACTATGAAATCCTATACACGATAGATACAAAGCAATTGATTGAGGGGAAATACTCTACATAAGCGCAGAAACATGTTTGTAACTTGAGAACACATTTATGATGCATGGATCATAGAGTTTGAGAGTGTCAGGCTTACCTCTGCAAGAGGAAATCGAATCCTCGGTTTTAGGTGTTACAGATGTTGTGTGATGATCTGGACAACTTCAATGGACCTCAAGTAATGTGTTTCAAAGCTTGGAATGGATTGAAATAGCCTAGAACTTGTTGTGGCACCTCAACTGCAAGTAGGCCAAAAAGCTTGAGCAAATGAGGGGTGACTTTGTGATTCTGGTGTTCCAGATGTGTTTTGAGGTTATGGATCACTCATAGATGATGTATGTGAGGTGTTGGCATGGTTGGTTTTGATGGAATTGATCCCTATTTGAAAATTCGATAGTTACTTCAAGAAGAAGCAAAATCTGGTTTTTGGAATGTGATTTGGAGGAAAGGATGTATTGCTATGCTTTGGTGTACCTGAATTGATCAGAAAGAACCTCTATTTATAGTAAAACAACTTTGTTTTGGGAGCAATAGTGATTGGAGGTTGGATCACTCCAATATCCATTGAACTTTGTCAAAGTCTCCTCTAGCCATTGACTTGGGTCAATCTTGCAGGCCTATGGTCTTCTGATGCTTGAGTTTATCTTGACTCATTTGCAATGTTGTGGACTGATACATGCCAGCTCTGTGCATCCATTCAATGCCTCATGACAAGTTTGGAGTTTTTGGCTTTGAACTTTAAATGTCACATGCCTAAAGGATTGGATTTTTGACTTGGTGGCCTTGTGATCAGATTCTTCATCATTCAAGTTGATTTTGGACATAAATGAAATGATGCAAGTGTCCAAAATTGGCTCAAGAAATCTTGGGAACCAAGTTATGTTTTCATGCCTTTGTGTGGGCAGGGTGAAAAATGCCATTTTTCGAGGCTTATGACTCCTTGCTCAAGTTGAACCATGGGAGGCTCTTGTACTTTTTGGAAAGCCCCAATAACATACTTCAACTTTGATGTCCAACTTTGGTCTTGAATCATCTTGGATAATAATGAAAAATGGCCTCAAAGTTGATGAAAATGCAAAACAGATTCTGTCAAAATTTCACTAAGTGTTGGAAAAATGGTCATTTTCACATTTTTGTGATTTTGATCAATCCATAACTCAAAATCCATGAGGATTTGGAATCTGATGTAGTTGACAATATTAAATTATGTAATGAGAGATTTCATTTGAGCTTTTGATGGAAGAAAAAGGTTGCTTGGATCACAAGTTATGGTCTTGCAAAGTTGGGTACAAATCACTTTTTTTCATAACTTAGTGAAATTTCAAGTTTCTTATGGTTGCCCCTTTTGCAAGTAACCCTACCTTTCTTGATTTTTCTTGATGGATGATGATCCAAACAATAAGTTAACATTGTTTTTACTCAAGGAAGCTTTGTTTGTCAAGAAATTCAAAAAGTCAAACTTGGTTTTTTTGCACAGTTGACTTTTTGTCAGATGAATTTCAAACTTTGTGATCCTCTGTGAAATTAAGTCCTTGACCTAATTCAAACCTAATGAATGGATTCCATAGGTTTTATAGAGTGTCTTGAATCATGTCCCAAGGTTTGGGATCATGTCTTGGTCAAAAGTCAA
Organism: Lathyrus tuberosus; assembly: GCA_022829125.1. NCBI lineage: Eukaryota > Viridiplantae > Streptophyta > Magnoliopsida > Fabales > Fabaceae > Lathyrus > Lathyrus tuberosus. The sequence goes on along the minus strand of JALAZF010000775.1, from coordinate 712,558 downwards.
AGGTACAATTGACTTTTTCATCAAAAAACCCTAATTGGTCCAAATGAAATTGAATCCTTGTATTACTTATGAACCAAGTTCTTTGAATCAATCCAATCTTGTAAATGGATCAATATGATGTATTTGAGGTCTTCAAAACACTTCTTGAGGTCATGGCTCATGCCTTTCTTCAAAAGTCAACTTAGGGGTGAATTAGGTCAAGAAACCCTAATTCCTGATTTTTGATGAATGCATCCCATGAAGCTATTTTGACTCTATGATTGGGCCCATGAGGTCCCTTTGAGCTTCTTGGATAATGTTTTGAAGTATTGGCTCATGCCCAGAGGAAAATTTCTCTCTGGAGGCCTTGGTCGACCAAAACCCTAATTTGGTGACACTGATGATCTTGAGGCTTGATCCACTTGAAATGTTGCATTCTCATGCTTGATTCTTGATGTGGGAGACCTCTTGATCCTTAATGGATGTTTGAGAGACTTGAAAAGTTGAGGATCATGTCCATTATTGAATGATCCTTTGTCTGAATACTTTGAGAGGGCTCAAAACCCTAATTCTCTACTGTAGTGGATGCTCAACAATCTTTGAGAGGATTGATGAGGCATGAAGGTACATCCATATTGTGGCGATGTTTTGCACAATAATGGGAAATCTTGTTGTCAAAATTTGGGGTATGAAACTTCCATGAGGATTAAACTCAGTGGGGAGTTAGAAAGGATATACATTTTCTGCCTACGACTGACCACTCTATTAGAGAGAGGAAACATATCACTCGGGGATAAACACAACCAGGGCAAATGAAATGAACATTATCAACAAAATTCATTATGAACTTGGATATGAATTCAAATATGCATGATACATGTATGATATTAATGCATGTTATGTTTTTATACTGACAAAACAAGTGAGAGAGATACATTAACAATGAAATAAACACCACAATGTAACAGGGTACTCAACCAATCCTCTGGGAATATCATGCCGAGCACCAGATCCTCTTTTACCGGAGATATGGGATTGTATTCCTAACATATCAAGGTATGGACAGAGTTAAAGGTTCATTATTTCGGAGATACCTTTCAAGGCAAATCACAAGTACATCCGCTTCTGTATTTCGAGTTTTAATCGTTCTTGGTACAACCGTTGAATCCTTTCTTATGTTCACAAATCAAGGGAAAATAAACACAAGCATTTCAAAAGAAAATTTTAACTTTTTGTTTCAATAATTTTTATCAGAGTAAAAATGTCATTTTACAATATATAAATAAAACAAAAGTTGCAAATAGATGAACAAAAGCTCAAATTTTATTGATAGAATGGTAACCCGCAAATGGCGTGATTCCATGGATTATTAGAAAAGTTGGAAAATGAAAATTTAAAAGGAAAGGGCTACATTAAAATTTAATGACCGAATTCTCCCTAACAACTTTGAATTTCCAATGTTCTTTGAACTTCGACGAAGGTGCTCTGATTGGAGAGCTTTTTGATGGACGCGGCTGCTTCAGATGATCCAATCTGGTTTGATGCAGTTACTTGCCATATATCCCTAACTTTTGCCTAGATTGCCCCTTTTGGGTTTTCAATCTACCGAGATAATTTATTTTCTATTTATGTCTCTGATTTTTGCCTGGACCGCCCTTTCGGGGTTTCAATCCACCGAGACTCTCTCTTCTCTTTTTTGTTAGGCGAAGTATTTCTTGACTGCGTCGACGTTTGTAGGACGAGTGAACTCTTCACCATCCATAGTCGTAAGCATTAAGGCACCTCTTGAGAAGGCTTTCTTGACAACATATGGACCATCATAATTAGGAGTCCGCTTGCCCCTAGAATCAGTAAGGAATGATTGAATTTTCTTAAGCACATGGTCGCCTTATCTGAATACACGAGGTTGAACCTTTTTGTCGAAAGCCTTCTTTATTCTTAGTTGATATAACTGACCATGACATAAAGCCGTCATTCTCCTTTATTCAATCAAGTTTAGCTCATCATATCTGCTTTGACACCATTCATCTTCTGTTAATTTAGATTCCATCAAGACTCTCATTGATGGGATTTCCACCTCTATGGGGAGCACTGCTTCCATGCCGTATACCGGAGAGAAAGGGGTTACCCCTGTTGAAGTACAAACAAATGTACGATATACATGAAGAGAAAATGGTAGCATCTCATGCCAATCCTTGTAAGTTACTACCATCTTCTGGATGATCTTTTCGATATTTTTGTTAGCTACTTCAACAGCTCCATTCATCTTAGGCCGGTAGGGAGAAGAGTTATGGTGTTTAATCTTGAATTCAGCACATAATTCTTTCAACATTTTGTTGTTCAAGTTCGATCCATTATTAGTAATGATCTTACTTGGAACACCATAACGACATATTAGATTGTTCTTCATAAAACGAACCACCGCTTGTCTAGTTATATTGGCATATGACGCTACTTCAACCCATTTGGTGAAGTAATCAATGGCCACTAGGATGAAACGATGTCCGTTGGAAGCTTTGGATTCAATCATGCTGATCATGTCAATTCCCCACATAGAGAAAGGCCATGGAGAGGAGAGAATATTGAGAAGAGTCGGTGGGACATGAATTTGTAAGAACAAGATTTGGTTCTACATCCAGCCTTTGAGTTTTGATGATAACCGCACATGTTATCTAAGAGAACAATTTTGTATGATATGGTTTCTGTCTAGCATGTGGCTGTTGTCAATATGATTCTGACTCTGATAAGAAGACGTGTGACATCATCAGACTCTGATATCAACACTCTAGAAGAAAACATTTGTGTGTACAAGATAAAGTTAAGATTCATGAATGTTTCTAATACAACGGTTCTAATGAACGTTAGTTCTGGACATTCTAATTGAGGCTTTATGAGAAAGGCCTATAAGGCTTTCTATTGTGACGCGCTTCTAATGTTACAAGTCTAGAAGATTCTGAAGACGTGATTCAGGTGAACATGGTTCTGAAGATTCTGAAGACACAATATCTGAAGATCAAGTTCTGAAGAGTTTCTAAAGACAAGGTTCTGATTGAACGAAGTGCTGAAGACTCTGAAGAAAAAGTATGTACTTAATGAAATCTGAAGACTCTGAAGACAAGGTTCTGAAGACTCTGAATATAATGCTTCTAAAAGAACGAGTGCTGAAGATTCTCAAGATAGATTCTACTGAACAAAGATCTTGGAATTCTGAAGATTGGGTTTCTGAAGATTACACAAAGAATGCCTCTTCTACAACATGCTTCATCAAGTTAATATCTGAAGCCTCTGAAGATGCTAGAAGACTGAAGATCAGAATGGTTTTGAGCTGAATATAATAGTACTAAAACTCTGTGACCTCTACCTCGATATGGTGGCGCAAGGATAACTTTTTGTACAGTGATGTTGACCATTCCTTCATGTGAACGTTGGGATATTGCTGTTGGAATATATTTCCAAGAATACCCCTCAACAGATTTATTCTCTCAAGCTCTATAAATTGAAGATCAAGAAGCTTGAAGAATTATTGGTCGCTGGTTGCTGGCTATTAGTTGCTATTCATAATAAAGTGTTACTATTCAACACAACAAACAATCAACATGTAGCAAGCAAAGTTGAAGCTGCTACAAAGTGTGCACGAACGATGATCATGCTAACACCATATGAAACTACTCAAGTGAGACATCAATAAGTGAAGCATAAAAGCTTAGTTGAACTTGAAAGTTAATTTGGAAAAAGAATTAGAGCTTAAGAAAGGAGTATAAGATGCTACAAGTTGAAGCTTAAATAAAGAATGCTCAATGAAGAAGAAGCTGAAGCAAAGTGCTGAAGAGTGTGTAACGATGCAACATGCTAAAGCCTTGTGAAACTAGTCAAGTGAAACATCAATAAGGGAAGCATAGTAACTTAGTTGATCTTGATAAGTAAGCTGGAAGAAGCATTACCTACTCAAGAAAGGAGTACATCAGAAAGAAGCTTAAAGCTCATGAAAAGAAGTCGTAGTGCTCAATAAGAAAGCTTTTAAGCTATATAGAACTAGTGTGCTTTATAATCTCTTAGAGATCCATTCTTTAGATAGTTTCTGTATTAGAAAGCAAGGAGTTGTTGCTCATAACTTGCTAGAAACACTTAGGTGTTATTGTACTTCATTTGTGTAATTAGCTTGTAAGAAGCATATATAGGGCACAAGAAAATCCTTGAAAAAGGTGTTGTTCCTTGAGCGGTTGAGTGATGACCAGAACGCTTGAGATGACTAAGCGTGTTTCTAACAGCTTAGTGGATGTTGTTCCTTGAGCGGCTATGTGAAAGCCATGATGCTTGAGAGGGCCAGGTCGTTGTTGAACGACTTGGAGGTTGATTCCTTTAGAGGCTAGTGAAAGCCAGGATTCTCATGAAGGAAATGGAAGGTACCCATTGTGGTTGTAATCGTTGATGATTATTGGATTAAGTCCTTGTGATAAGGCGAAATCACCTTGAGGGGTGGACTGGAGTAACTTCGTTAACAGTGAACCAGGATAAAAAATAATTGTGTTCATTTATTTTTATTTATTTGTTAACGTCATTAGTTTAAATTCCGAAAATGGGGACGAAATGTGAAACCCTATTCAAACCCCCCTTTCTTGTGTTTCTCAACCTTTAATTGGTATCAGAGCTCCGGTTCTGTTATTGATGTTTATCAAACACTTAACCATTTCAAATAAAGATCTGGACGAGCTTTGAGAAACACTCTGGTTAATCTCCTTCACCATCTACATTTTCAGTCTCATACGATGATGGAAAGATTGAGTACTAAATGACAAACCAGAAAGGTTCATTCTGGATCGTGTCACTGATTCTTAGAGTTGGTTGTTATTGACAACATAATCTTCTCCTATGGCACTTGCAAGAAGATTGAAAGCAAGATGAAGAATCAACAGGTAAAAGGATAATAGACTCATCAGGTAATTAGAAGAATCTTATGAATTCTATTCTTGGAATACGTTAGTTGAGAATTACGTATCTCATCAAGGTGATGATGCCTAGACAAGGCTTAAGAAGAATAAGCTAGAAGAGATCAATAAAGAATCATCAGAAAGTAAGAAATCTTGTTTGCTAAAGGTTAAGTCTTTCTGAGTATGGGATATTTTCAACAAACAGACTTGGTATATCGTTGGCTTTCTCAATATTGCTCATTAGGAACTCTTTCATGTGAAGAAGAGAGAATGCTTGTGTCATGATTCTAAAGCATGGAAGCTTCAAGATGAAGTATGCTGAATGTAACACCCTTCTAACCCCAACGAATGTTTTAGCGCATAAATCAATAATTAAATCAGAGTAAATCACCGACAAGAGTGTCACATGCTTCATAAAAACATTCTTATCACACATCCTGCTCCGTAACACGGGTTTCAAATAATTATAAAATTCATCTTAATAACTCCACATATAATTGAAACTTCGCAGTAGAATCTTAGTATCAACACGACTTTATAATTTTCATCAAAGGACTTAAAGGCCTTTGATCATAATAAAAAATCAACATAAAACAAATCATCGCATAAAAACCTCTTAAAAACATGTTCTTAAATCAATAACGACTTCAGAAAACCAAACGTTCCCAAACTCCGATGTTACGTATCAGAGCAAGACCCTCTTAATTCCCGGAAATAAGATAAATTGACTCCAAAGCTAAATCTTCATGCATCAACGAGCTAACCTTGATCACCTGCACGTTACCCACGTAGAGGTAACATTCAAACAACCAGGGTGAGTAATCACAAATCATTACATAAGGTATAAGAAATAGATATAGTAGTTACAACAACAATTATCTATACTTCATATATCCATCACACATCACACACATACTCACACTGTCACTATATTAAGTCATTCACAACGTCATTACGTCATCAATAAATCATCATCATCAAAACATCACTTATGTCACAACATCATCAAAACATTTATTAACTCATATTTATGCAATGTCACTTAGTATGTAATGCAACAAAATGACTCATGCATGTGGTACCAACACTTTGATGAACACATGGTCATCTCGCTCCAAAGATCCCCACCATAGGATCGATTCCCACTCGGAACCGGAGCACATCATAAAACACACTCAATCCACACAATGGGATTGAGGCCACCACTAGAGCGGAGTCCTAACATTGTCATTGGACTGAAGTCCTAACATTGTCACTAGACCGAAGTCCTAACATCGTAACTGGACCAAAGTCCTAACATATGCTATGAATGCATGATGCAACACATCACAATAAACACGACCACAACTAGTCAAATTTGCATCATCATTCATGTAATCTTCATAGTATATCTCTCAGAATCAGTCACACTCCTTCACAGCATCATTATTATAAATACACCATATTAATCATTTCATTTCATGTGAGACAACACATCAACAAAAGAAAGAAAAGAAAGACAGAAGAAAAGTAAAATAAAAAAAAGTCAGCTCCTGCTCGCCCGAGGCTCGCCCGACGAAGTAGCGGCGAAACGCCTTCCCCATACAAAATTCCAGGAGCACCTCTTTTCATCCTTCCTTCGCCTCTCCTTTCGCCCAAAATTTCCTGAGCGAAGTAGCTTCGATTGGCAAAGCATATGACTCGCCCGACGAAAGCGCGATAATAGCAACTCTGCAGTTGCGTTCTCTGCACAGTCTAGACCCCAAAACTCTTACGATTCCAATATCGTTCAATCCGAAAATGCACATAATTCACAATATATCAGAATACAACAACAACAACATTTCATAATAGGCATCATATACATCATCTAATAGCACTACAACATTATTCTATCACTTATTTCGTCATGAATCATCACATTACCATCATATTACTACATTTTCCCTAAAACCCCAAAACCACCTACATACATCTAAACCCTATATCAATTATAATGAAAATTAATACTCCCCATACCTTAGATTCTTAGTTCTGATCCTTTTACTTGAGTTCTACAATAATCTCTTAGAGCCCTAGCCTCTTCTTCCTTTTTCCTCGGTGTCGTTTCTCCAAAACACGATCGTTCAGAATGAACTTCTCCACTTCTATTTTCCCTTTTGTCAAACTAGCCTTTAGGACCCCTAATATGCATTTCCCATTCTAATTAATTATTTAATTTCTAAATAATCCTATTATTCCCTTAACTCATCATCACCCCACAACACACAACAAGAACACACCATGTAGAATAAATCACCAAAATTCATCAATAATCACAAATAATTTAACAAATGTTAAAATATAAATATCGGGGTGTGACAAATATCCCCCACTTAAGGAATTTTTCCCTCGAAAATTACCTGAAGAAAACAGAGTCAGATACGACTCCCTCATCTGATCTTCATGCTCCCAAGTCCAACTTTCACCAGCTGGTCCACCCCATAATACTTTCACCAAAGCAATGTCCTTAACCCGTAGTTATTTCATTTCTCGACCATCAATCCGTACGGGTGATGCTTCAACTGTCATGTTATCTCTCACCTGTACATCTTCCATTTGTATCACATGCGACAGATATGGAATGTATTTCCTCAACTAAGATACATGAAACACATCATGAAGATTCGCAAGCGACGACGGTAAAGCAACTCGATAGGCTACTTCTCCTATTCTCTGTATAATCTGATACGGATGAACAAAATGCGGACCACACTAGTTACCGGCGTAACTCTCAAAAACACGCGATCTCCCTCTTGGAATTCAAGTGCTTTCCTCCTCCTATCATGATAACTCTTCTGACGACTCTGCGAAGTCCTCACCTCTATTGGATCATCTTAATCTTCTCGCTTGTCTCCTGCATAATCTCAGGTCTGAGTACAACACTCTCGTCTAACTCATACCAACACAATGGAGTCCTACACCTCCTACCATACAACGCTTCATACGGTGCCATTCCAGTACTAGCATGAAAACTGTTGTTGTACGTGAACTCAATCAACGGAAAATGGCTATCCCAAGATCCTCCTTGGTCCAACACACAAACCCTCAGCAAATCCTCTAAAGACTGGATAGTCCTCTCTGTCTGACCATCCGTCTACGGGTGATATGTAGAACGTATCCTCAACTTAGTACACAAAGCATATTGCAAACTTTTCCAGAACCTCGACATAAATCTCGGGTCTATATCCGACATAATACTCGAAGGTATCCCATGCAACTTCATAATTTCCTTAATGTACAACTCAGCTAACTTTTGCATATAATGATTAATCTTCATCGGTAAGAAATGAGCCGATTTAGTTACTCTATCCACAACCACCCAAATCGAATCATTTCCCTTCGCAGTCTTCGGCAATCCCGACACAAAATCCATGGAAATACTATCCCATTTCCATTCCGGAATATTCAATGGTTGCATCATACCCAAATGCTTCTGATGTTCAATCTTTGACGGCTGACAAGTCAAATAGGCATAAAAAAATTCAGCAATATCCCTCTTCATACCTGGACACCAAAATAACTTCTGCAAATCCTGATACATCTTCGTAGCACCGGGATGAATACTCATCCTACTTCGATGTCCTTCTTCAAGAACACTCTTCCTAATTTCTGTAATATCTAGAACACACACTCTATCTCCGAACCTCATTACGCCATTCTCATCAATCTGGAATTCACCTCAGTTACCTTGGTTAATCAAGGCCAATTGATCAACCAATCTCAAATCAAATTTCTGACCTCCCTTAATTTCTTCGAGAATGCCACTCGTCAGTTTCAACATTCCCAACTTCACACTGTCAGGAGTTTCCTCACATACTAAACCCATGTATCTAAATTGCTCGATCAGTTCTAGTTCTCTCACCATAAGCATCGACATATGCAATGACTTCCTACTCAACGCATCAACTACCACATTTGCGTTACCAGGTGTAGCGAGCGATTTTTGGACGTGGTTCTTAAGCACTGTTTCTCTGGGGCACTACAGGTCGATTCATTTTTTATCCTATTGAAGCTGATGAAGGAAGGGAAATAGATGTCTCCAACTAACCCTGCTTGCAAACTGAGGTTAAATAGTCAAAACTGTTGGTTTACAGATGCAGTTTTAGTTCGTGGGCCTCTCTCTGCTTATTTTGTTCAGAACGAAATACCGGGACTGTTCATGGGGAATTTGTTGGGATACTGCGCTAGATTGGCGGGAGGTAGGGGACTTTGGGTTTTTTTAGTGTGCTCGCTAAGATTCTTTTTCAATCTTATGCCTACGTATTCCCGGGATAGAGAAATCAGAGCGATCGTAGTTCCTCCTATTCTATGGGAGGAAATGGTGTTTTGGTGTCTTGTTAAAAGCCCAAGACATGAAGCTAAAGGTGGTTTATATCTTGTTCAAAGCCCAAGATGTGAAGCTAAAAGGGTGTTGACTTTAGAGAGAATTTATCATCTCTAAAGGGGGGTCTGTTTGTCACAACTGTTGGGTGACTGATTATAAAGGAGAATTACTTTAACTGGGATATGTGAATCCAGTAATGCCATAATTTCCTTTATAGGGGATTTTCAACCTGAAGGAGAAAACTTTAACTCAGTTTAGAGCAATGCCATCTTTCCTTAGGAATTTCTCATGCTAAAGGAGGGACAGTGGCGTGGATGTAAAATAATCCAGAGGCTTGCCGTTTACTACAATTAGACGAGGGAAAAGGAGTTGTTGATGTTTGTATGCTGTGACCAAAGCATGATTTGATGCTAAAAGGTTGATTGAATCAAACGGGGATTTATTTATACAAAGCCTAAGAGGAGGCTATTAACCCAACAAGAGGATGCTTTTGTGTCTCGTACGAAGCCCGAGATAAAGGCTAAAAGGGCTTACTCAACAAGAGAGTATTTTTATATGTGTCTTGTACGAAGCCCAAGACGGAGGCTAAAAGGGTTTGACTCAACAAGAGAGTCTTTTATACTCAACAAGAGAGTAGATTTGTATCTCGTACGAAGCCCGAGATGGAGGCTAAAGTGATCGACTCAACAAGAGAGTCTTTTTATACTCAACAAGAGAGTGTTTTTGTATCTCGTACAAAGCCCGAGATGAAGGGTAAAAGAGGATTGACTCAATAAGAGAGTCTTTTATACTCAACAAGAGAGTGTTTTGTATCTCGTACAAAGCCCGAGATGGAGGCTAAAGGTGATCGACTCAACAAGAGAGTCTTTTTATACTTAACAAGAGTGTGTTCTGTATCTCGTACGAAGCCCAAGATGGAGGCTAAAAGGGATCGACTCAACAAGAGAGTCTTTTTATACTCAACAAGAGAGTGTTCTGTATCTCGTACGAAGCCCAAGATGGAGGCTAAAAGGGGATTGACTCAATAAGAGAGTCTTTTATACTCAACAAGAGAGTGTTTTGTATCTTGTACAAAGCCCGAGATGGGGGCTAAAGGTGATTGACTCAACAAGAGAGTCTTTTTATACTCAACAAGAGAGTGTTTTGTATCTCATACAAAGCCTGAGATAAAGGCTGCAAAGGTTAACTCTGCTGGGGAGAATCATTGTACAAAGCCCTAGAGGAGGCTATGGTTACTGTTTTAGTTGAGTGACAGATCTTGTATGTTGGTTAAAAGAGAAAATTAGTTCTTATATGGGTAATGTTGTACTCATGGATTTGATCTGAGGACCGGGATTATTTCATGTTCTTTAAGGAAACGGGGAATCCAAAGGGAATTGAGACTGCCCAAGTCTACGAGTGTTTTTTCCTATTTTTGAAAGGAACTTGAGAATGTCTTCGAGACTTAAGGATATTAGACTGTCCAAGTCTAGAGTTTTATCTTTTGTACTATGCTTAAGAGAGATCAAGAGACAGTACGTTCGCGGTAGAAAGATCTAGACTCTTTGAAAGACTGTTCTATTAAGATGACTAATTTCTGTTCCTATACCTTTAAGAGGTCGTCGGGACAATTTGTACGAAGCCTAAGAGGAGGCGAGAAAAACTTTTAAGAAGCCGAAGGGACAATTTGTACGAAGCCCAAGAGGAAGCTATCTTCCCGGAGGAAGAATCATTATACGAAGCCTAATAGGAGGCTGTGAAAACTTCTAAGAAGCTGACAGGTCCTTGTACAACGCCCAAGAGGAGGCGGAGATGCTTCTAGGAAGCCTGTGGGTCCCCAAACCCTAGGAAAGTTCGAGAATTTGGAAGAAACTCAAGAGATGCCATTCACAGAGAAAAGATCATCTCTGGGGAGTTAGAGTTTCTTTGACAATGTCTAAGGGTGACAGTCTGTGAAAGGGTTCACCGAGAATGCTGCCTTTCACGTCTCCATATTGTTTAACCCCAATAGGAGGGAAGACTGTGTCTGGTAATCCTATGGGGATCTAGTTTTGACAGTATTTAAGAGTGACCAACAGGGTTTTACCTAGTGCTAGACGTAGTTGCCGGGGAAAACTCTAAATAACTATACTAGTATTACACAGTTGATATTTGACAAGTATATAAAAGTTTGTGAAAGAAGACTTACAGTGAGCAGCCCCATAATACAATTATATACATATGAAAGCGGTAAATGAAAGCGGGTAAACACTTACTCGGTTGTAGAGCTTCCATGCTGTTTGGTTAGTTGTTTAACAAAGAAAGCTTTGATAACAATATTATATTCAAAATAAAAGGAGAAAATGCTTTGAAAAGATTGTTGGGGCTTACAGCTCAATGAGAGGCCCAAGGTTTTATCAGTGATTGCACTGTTGTTTTGAAATTGTACAGGGACTTATACAAGTGACTGAGGCCCAAGAAAGGTTTTTTGTACAAAGGGGATGGGTCTTACACTCTCTCAAGAGGCCCAAAAATGATTGAAAGAAAAAGAATGGGGCTTATAACACGAGGGTAGGCCCAGATGATTTGTTTTTTTTTTAACTGGCGATCGCGTCGAGCTTTTCTTTTAACGCAGAGGGACTTATACAATATCTGAGGCCCAAAATTGTTTTGGTTAAAAGGGGATTGGGTCTTACACTCTATTAGAGGCCCAAAATGATTTTGAACGGGTCTTATAGCTCGAGGAGAGGCCCAAATGGTTTGTTTTAAACGGGCGACGATCGCGCCGAACTTTTGAAATACAACGGGACTTATACAACATTTGAGGCCCAAAATAGGTTTGTATTTACAAAGGATTGGGTCTTACACTCTATTAGAGGCCCATAGAGTTTGAAAAAGTTTGATGAGGGTTGAATTAATCAAAAACCATAATTTGTTTTCAAAATGTATTTTAATTGAATAAAAATTCAATTAAAATGATCAAAATTGTTTAACATGTGGAAAACAAATTGTGATCTTGGATTAATGTTTCAAAAATCATGTTTTGACCTACAAAATGATTAGAAATCATTAAAATTTGCAAAATCAAGAAGGAAAAAATATTTTAAATGTCAAAAACAATTAAAATATTAATTCTTGGCAAAAATATCAATTATATGAAATAAATAATATTTTTGGGATTTTTTGGTAAAATAAAATATTTTAACATTTTTGTGAATTATAAAAAAAAGAATCAACTCAAAATCATTAAAACTCAGAGAGAAATTAATTTTTGAATCAATTAAATAAAATCACAAAATTCAAATATTCAAATATTTGAAAAAGGGCGCCAAGAACATGGCAAGAACACGCGCCCTTCCTCTGTTTCTACAGATTTGCGTTTTCTATCCAATCTCACTGAATACTTGATTATATCATGCAATCTACATATCAATCTACTCGTTTCAACCTCACGATCATGTCTATGGTCTTTAATTTTATTTATTTTAAGCATGGAATAAGAAATCAAAGAGAAACCTCAAGAACCCTAAATTCTGTATGAAGGTTCAAAAATTCCATACACGATTTATACAAAGCAATTGATTGAGGGTAAACACTCTATGCATGATTATGAACATATGGCCAAATTATTGTGCAGCAAAAATTGCATGGATCATAGAGTTAGAAGAGCTCATGCTTACCACTTGCAGCTGGTGATCGTGTTTTGGGTTAGAGGTGTTACAGCTAGGTTCCAATGATCTGGATAGCTTCCCTAGGTACCATGAAGTGTGTCTGGATGCTTGGAGTGGATTGAAATGATCTAGAACTTGAGATGGTACCCCAACTGTAAATCTGTCAAAGGCTTGAGCAATTGGCTAGTGATTTTGTGATTTTGGTGTTCCAGATGTTATGTGAGTGTTTGGATCACTTCTATATGATGTTTATGAGGTGTGTGTGTTATTGGTTTGGTTGGAATAGCTCTCAAACTCAAAACCCGATTGTGACTTGCTTTGGAAGGCAAATTTGGAAGTGAGAAGGTGATTTTGAGGAAAGCATCTGTTTGATGGCTTTGGTGTACTCAAACTGAGCACAAATGAGCTCTATTTATAGTAGAGCAAGTTTGTTTTACAAGTAATAGTGAATGGCAACTGCTGCAGAGGTTTGGCCAATGGTTGCACTTTGGAATCTCAAGTCTCCTCTAGCCATTGACTAGAGGTTAGAGCACAGAGTTGTGGTTTCCTAGTTGTTGGATCATTCTTGACTAAATTCAGTTGCAAATGTGTCAGACCATGCCACCTTGGTGCATCGATTAAATGCTCCAATCCAAAATTGGAGTATTGTCCCTCTTTTAGGGATTTCTAGGTTTGGCATGCTACTTCTTGTTCCAAAGACTTTGAAGGCTTGTATCAGTGTTTGTTCCCTTTAGATTTGATCCTCAGATGGGTCCAAAGTGATGACAAGGCTTGGAATTATCTGATTTTACCAAATCGAGCAAAAGTGCAAAATTCTGCCTGGCAGTTTTCAGCAAGGCATATTGCCATTGTCATATCTCATGGCTCAAGTGGAATTTGATGGAGTTCTTGGCCATTTTGCAAAGCCCTCATATGATACAATAACTGCTTGATAATAATTGGTTTTGATACTTTTTGGACCCAAGTGAAAAATGCCCCTACATTTGGAAAAAGTGAAGGCAGATTCTGACTTAGTGAAAATTTCACTAAGTGTTGGAAAACGTGGCATTTCATGTTTTCAACCACTTTGATCATTCCATAACTCAAAATCCATAATGAATTGGAATGGGGTGTAGTTGAAGCTTTTGTAGAGGGCCATGAGGGCTACAAATCCAGCTTTGGATGGGGAAAAATGGCCTTGTGGTTTAGGAGTTATGGTCCTCCAAAGTTGGTACCCTAGCCACTTTGTTCCATAACTTAGAAAATTTTCTAAGTTTTTATGGTTACCCCTTTTACAAGTTATCCCACTTTTCTTGATTTTTCTTGATGAATGATGATTCAAATCACACATTAACATCATTTTAGGGTTAAAAAACCATAATTGTGAAAAATCTCAAAAATTCAAAATTTGACTTTTGTGCACAATTGACTTTTTGTCATATGAACTCCAAAATGTACGATCCTCTATGAAATCAAGTCCTTGACCAAAATCAAACTTGATAGATTGATTTCATAGGTGTTATAGGGTGTATTGAATCATGTCTTAGGGTTTGGGAGCATGTCCTAGTCAAAAGTCAAAGATACAGTTGACTTTTTTCGCGAAACCCTAACTGTAGTTCTGATGAAATTGAAACTTGTTGCTCAAGCTTCTTGGATCAATCCATTGTTGCAAATGGATCAATGTGATGTATTTGAGACCCTCAAATCCCCTCTTGAGGTCTTGGCTCATGTTTTGTCCCAAAAGTCAACTTAGGGGTGAATTAGGTCAAGAAACCCTAATTCCTGATTTTTTGATGAATGCATCCCCTGAGGCAAAATTGACTTGATGATTGGGTTTATGATGTCCCTTGGAGCATCATAGGTTATGCTTTAAAGCATTGGCTCATGCCTAGAGGAAAAATTCCAACTGGAGGCCCTGGTCGACCAAAACCCTAGTTTGGTGACACTGGAGATCTTGAGGCTTAATCCACTTGGAATGCTGCAGCCTTGTGCTTGATTCTTGAAGTGGGAGTCCTCTTGATCCATTGTGGTTTTTTGATAGGCTAGATAAGTTGATGATCATGTCATTCCTTGATTGATCCTTTGTCTAAAAGCTTTGAGAGGGCTGGAAACCCTAAATTTGATTGTAGTGGATGCTCACCCATCTTTGGGGAGACTAATGGTTCATCCATATTGTGATGATGATTTACACAATGATGGGAAATCTTAGTGGTCAAAATTTGGGGTATGACAGATGCCCCTATTTAATCTTCTTGGACCCGAAGGTGCGAATGGCGAAGGTATTCGGGCATTCGGGGTGCAAGAGGATTAAATATCGGAATACCCGAAATTTTGATGGTGGTTAGGAATTGTAGTTCACGCATCCTTCTTCTTTTGCTAAGCAATGATGCTTAGAAAAGGTAAAAACTTCCCCTTGATCCGGGTTTTTCAGCCAAGGAATTGGTCTAAGTTTCTGATATAAACCTCCCCTCGATCCTGGTTTCCTACCAAGGAACTGGTCTAAGTTTCTTTTGTAAACTTCCCCTCGATCCTGGTTTCCTACCAAGGAAGTGGTCTAAGTTTCTTTTGTAAACTTCCCCTCGATCCTGGTTTCCTACCAAGGAACTGGTCTAAGTTACTTTTTAAACTTCCCCTCGATCCTGGTTTCCTACCAAGGAACTGGTCTTGGTTTCTTTTGTCAATAAACTTTATTGACAAGGGACGCTATTTGTAGCGGTTCTCCTCAAACTTCTCGCCGAATTTTCCTGGGGAGATACCATTTGATTGAAAAAGTTTTGATTGTAGAGAGGCACAAACTTCTCTGTGGAAGACGCCATTTGTCGACTCTACTGGGGAAAACGAGTCTTCTTGAGAGACTGCTTTCATTTGGGGATATTACATCATACTTTTCTCGAGATCTTCTCAGAGAAATGCCATATGATGTACCCCAATTTTGAGGTGCCGATGACTTTGTTGACATTGACATTCTGGAGAGAAGGACCAATGTGTTGCTGAAAGTCTTTAGTTGAGGGGCTCTCTCTAGGGATTTTCCTTAATCCGGGAAAGCGAAGATATCATCTTCCATGGCAAAGAGTGATGCTGGCTGAGGGTTCTCTAGTTTTTCAGAGGTTCAAGTTATCAAAGTGGTCAAGGGACGACTTCATCCCAAAAATAAATTGGAGGAGAGAAGTAGTTCAGATGCAACACTTCCTGACGAGGAAAGAACTGACCACTCGATTGAGAGGACTGTTATCACTAGGGGATAAGACCGACCAGAGTGATAGTGATGCAACATGAATATGAACGCAAATCAATAATGCATTATGTATGTATGTTTATGCTGACAAAACTGACGCGACATACAGAGTGATAGATGAACATAATTGGATACTCGGCCACCGCTGGGGACGAAGAGGTACCACTGGTTCACGATAGCAATTCCACCTTGCTTAAGAGAGATAGTCCACGTGGGGAAAATCGTTGGTCGGGCTTAGGAGATAAGAACTCTACTGAGGGTATCAGATGGGAAAGTGGCATCTGATACAACTGATCCTTCATTCAGGCGCACTGGCTTAGAAGAAGTACTTTGATTCTGCACTTTGAAGCTCGACTACTTTTAGAGAAGCGATCGATGTTCTTTCGATGTTCAACAGTCAAAAGAAATTGCCATCTTTATTTTAAAAGCAGAAAAGTTTTAACAAGTAAATTCATTTTTGTTTCGTTTCAAGAATCGTTGATCATGTAAAAATGTCGTCTTGTAAAGCTAAAACAAATAAGAATTGCAAACAAAATCACAAGGGCTCAAATTTTATTGATAGGATGGAAATTAGCCAAACGCGTGATTCCATAGAGTATTTACAAAGTTAGAAAATGGTAATTTAAGGGAAAAAGGGATACATTGAAACATAACGACCATTATCCTTCTACCAACTTTGACTTCAGGGCATCCTGAGCCTCTGTCGAAGATGACCTTGACTGAAGTTTTCTGATGGATGGTGTAACTGCTGCCGGGGGACTTGCCCCTTTGTCAAACGTAGTTACTTGCCACTATCCCTAATTTTTGCCTGGATTGTACTGTGATGTTTCCAATCCACCGGGATGATTTTTGATCATGTCTCTAATTTTTTCCTGGACCGCCCTTTCGGGTTTTCAATCCACCGAGACGTTTTTTTATTTAGGCGAAGTATTTCTTGACTACGTCAACATTTGTGGGGTAGGAAAATTCCTCTCCATCCATGGTTGCGAGTCTCAAGGCGCCGCCTGAGAAAGCTTTCTTGACCACATAGGGGCTGTCATAGTTCAGGGTCCACTTGCCCCGGGAATCAGTGAAAAATGATTGTATCATCTTGAGCACGAGGTCTCCTTTCCTGAAGACACGAGGTCAGACCTTTTTGTCGAATGCCTTCTTCATTCTTTTCTGATACAACTAACCGTGGCATAGTGCCGTGATTCGCTTCTCTTCGATCAGGTTTAATTCGTCGTGTTGACTTTGACACCATTCAGCCTTTGTAATCTTAGCTTCCATCAATACCCAGATTGATGGGATCTCTACTTCTATGGGGAGTACTGCCTCCATGCCATATACTAGAGAGAAAGGGGTTGCCCCTGTTGAAGTGCGGACAGATGTGCGATAACCGTGAAGAGCAAAGGGTAGCATCTCGTGCCAATCTTTGTAGGTTACAACCATCTTCTGAACAATCCCTTGATGTTCTTGTTAGCCGCTTCTACCGCTCCATTCATCTTGGGTCGGTAGGGAGATGAGTTATGGTGTTCGATCTTGAACTCTGTGCATAACTCTTTCATCATCTTATTGTTCAAGTTAGATCCATTATCTGTAATGATCTGGCTCGGAACACCATAACGGCAGATGATATTGTTTTTGATTAAGCGGATCACCACTTGTCGGTTCACATTGGCGTATGACGCTGCTTCGACCCACTTGGTGAAGTAATCAATGGCTACCAGGATGAACCGATGTCCGTTCGAAGCCTTGGGTTCAATCACACCGATCATGTCGATTCCCCATATGGAAAAAGGCCATGGGGAAGAGAGAACTTTGAGATGTGTAGGCAGTACATGGATTTTGTCGGAGTATATCTGACACTTGTGACACCTCCTCATGTACTTGTAGCAGTCGGATTCCATTGTCAACCAATAGTACCCTGCTCTTAGAATTTTTCTCACCATTGTATGTCTGTTGGCATGAGTGCCAAAGGACCCTTCGTGAATTTCTTTTATCAGTATGTCTGCTTTTGGTCTGTCTACACATCGGAGCAAGACCATGTCAAAGTTCCTCTTATAGAGTGCATCACCGCTCAGGAAGAAACTGCCTACTAGCCTTCTGAGGGTTTTTCTATCTTTCTTGGATGCCCCAGGTGGGTACTCTTGTTTTTTAAGGAAGCATTTGATATCGTGATACCAAGGTTTGTCATCTATGACTGCTTCAATCGTGAAGATGTAAGCGGGTCGTTCAAGGCGCATGATGTCGATCTTAGGTAGGTCGTTCCATTAACCTACGCTAATCATGGAAGAGAGAGTGGCTAATGCATCAGCCATGTGATTCTCTTCATGAGGGATGTGATGAAACTCGACTCTGTTGAAGAATGGTAACAACCTTCTCGCATAGTCTTTGTAAGGAATTAGTCTGGATTGGTATGTGTTCCAATCTCCTTTGATCTGATTGACGACCAAAGCTGAGTCGCCATATACATCCAAGTTCTTGATCCTTAAGTCGATCGCTTCCTCGAGACCCATGATACAAGCTTCGTATTCGGCCTCATTGTTTGTGCACTTGAACATAAGTCTAGCGGTGAAAGGAATGTGGGTACCCTGAGGTGTTATGATAATTGCCCTAATTCTATTTCCGTAATGATTGACAGCTCCGTCAAAGATAAGTCCCCATTGGGAATCTGGTTTTGGCCCTTCACTGGGTAGCGGTTCATCGCAATCTTTCATTTTTAGATACATGACATCTTCGTCTGGGAATGCAAACCCAATTGATTCCTGATCGTCAATCGGTTGATGAGCCAAATGATCGGCTAAAATACTTCCCATAACGGCTTTCTGAGCATGGTACTCAATGTCATATTCCGATAACAACATCTGCCAACGGGCAATTCTTCCCGTGAGAGCAGGTTTTTCGAAAACATACTTGATTGGATCCATTTCAGAGATTAACCAAGTGGTGTGACGAATCATGTACTGGCGAAGACGTTTGGCTACCCAAGCCAGAGCGCAGCAAGTTTTCTCAAGCATAGTGTACCGAGTCTCACAGTCTGTAAACTTCTTGCTCAAATAGTAAATGGCAGACTCTTTCCTTTTGGTTTCGTCTTGTTGGCCAAGCACACAACCCATGGAGTCTTCCAAGACTGTTAAGTAGATGATCAGCGGTCTTTATTCCACTAGAGGTGATAGAATCGGCGGGTTCGACAGGTATTCCGTGATACTGTCGAAGGCAGTTTGGCAGTCTTCTGTCCAAATGCAGTCCTGATTCTTTTTGAGTAATTTGAAAATCGGCGCACATGTGGCGGTCATGAGGAATATGAAATTGGAGATTAAGTTCAAACGTCCCAGGAATCCCCTGACTTATTTTTCAGTCTTTGGAGAAGGCATTTCTTGAATGGCCTTGACCTTGCCAGGATCAACCTCAATTCCTTTCTGGCTGACGATGAATCCTATGAGTTTCCCTGAACGGACACCGAACGTGCGCTTGTTGGGATTCAAGCAAAGTTTGTACTTTCTCAGACGCTCGAATAGTTTTGACAGGTGGGTCACATGCTCCTCTTCTGTTTTAGACTTTGCAATCATATCATCGACATATACTTCGATTTCTTTATGTATCATGTCATGAAACAGAGTAGTGATGGCCCTCTGATAGGTTGCCCCGGCGTTCTTCAAACCGAACGACATTACCTTGTAACAAAAGGTACCCCATGGGGTAATGAACGAAGTTTTCTCCATCTCTTTCGGCGCCATTTTGATCTGGTTATATCCCGAGAATCCATCCATGAAGGAGAAGACCTTGAACTTTGTTGTACTGTCTACCAGCATGTCTATGTGTGGAAAGGGAAAGTCGTCCTTTGGACTTGCCTTGTTTAGATCTCGGTAGTCGACACACATTCTGACTTTTCCGTCCTTTATCGAAACTAGTACGATGTTGGCTAACCATTGAGGATATTCTGACGTAGCGAGGAAACCCGCGTCAA
Organism: Lathyrus tuberosus; assembly: GCA_022829125.1. NCBI lineage: Eukaryota > Viridiplantae > Streptophyta > Magnoliopsida > Fabales > Fabaceae > Lathyrus > Lathyrus tuberosus. The sequence continues at coordinate 692,514 of JALAZF010000775.1, read as the reverse complement.
TCTGTTTCTGTACCTCCTCTTTGATTTTGACAGCCATGTCTGGATGAGTCTGTCTCAACCCTTTTTTTACCGGCGGACATTCTGATCTCAATGGTAGATGATGTTCCACGATGCTGGTATCCAACCCTGGCATATCATGATAGGACCAAGCGAATACATCGGGAAACTCTTTGAGAAGTTTCGTCAAACTTTCTTTGACAGTTGGACTGAGCAGTGCCCCAATCTTGACTTTTTTTCTCTCTTCTTCCGATCCTAAGTTGACTGTTTCTAGCAACTCTTTCTGAGGCTCAATGGACCTTTCCTCTTGTCTGAGTAGTCGGGAGATCTCCTCTGGAATTTCTTCGTCATTTTCTTCTTCAGCCTCAAATACCGGGAACTCAAAGTTGGGAGAAGGCATTGGATCGTATGTTTCAACGGGGTTTAAAACAAGCAATCTGCATGACGTGATGATTTGTGTTTAGAAGAGATAGAGGGAAAATGCAAAAGTGTGTGCAGTTTATTTCTTTTACTGCTTGTTTTTATTATTGAATTGTTTTTTTAGGATTACCATTTTCTGAAAAAGGAAAAGAGAAAACAACAATTAATGCGGAAATTATAGAACGACGTTATTTTATTAATGAACAAGTTGATTCTTGAAACTACAGCCCTATAAAACAAAACTCTGTCGCTTTGGGCAAAACGAAGAGGGATATTTACAGAAAGCGAGCCCTATCAAAACATCCGTTTCACCTGGGTAGGGTGAAAGGTTAAAGTAAAGATGGCAATTACTTAAACTTATGAACAATCTTCGGAACATCGCAGCGACCCATTGGCGGCGAACTTCTCGGTAAATCACAAAGTCTGGTACCTTCCTTGATTTGTTTTCAGAAATGACGCTGACTTCTGGCGGAGCAGGATCATTGGAATCTGTCTCCCAGGCAGAGTTGTCGTAGGAGGATTCCTCAGTTGTATTTCGCTTAGTATTAGTACTCTCAGCTGTATCTCCCCATCCAGTTGGCTGGATGTCTTCGAGCCTGATACGAGAGCTTTCAGGAGCGGTGTACTTGACCATGAAGTCAAATTTTCCACTTGGTTGTCCCAGGGTGTCCCACACTTCTTTGGAACTGGATGAGTCATCTCTCTCGATGACGTTGACCTCGAGAAAAGCATAGTTGATGAATTCTAGTCCGGCAAGCTTTGCCAATTTATCATTATACTGGATAAGTTCGGAATGACCTGAGTGTTGATCCCATGACATGGCGGGGACATAGGTATTCTGTTCAATGATGCTCAGCTGATTTTCATTGTTCGACTGATTTTCTTTCCCCAAGTCTCCGGGATATGGCTGCCAGATAGGCAAGCCATCCATTGGGCCATAATAGTCGTGGTCAAAGTTGTATTTCATCGGAGTGTCTTCCTCTAATGAATTTGGCGGAGCACGGCATCCTTCAGGATCACAATCTCCGTATATCATTTCGACATCTGACCTCGGTATAAATCACGGACTCTGTGCGGGATAGCAAAAGGGAGTCTGCGTTTCGCCCTGAGACGTATAACCGTCCTCGTTGAGATAGGATTTCCCTTCTTCCTCCGTATCGGAGGAATCATCTTTATTGATGGTATGCACGTCTTGAGTCACTGGTTGAAGGAAACCTCCACTGTGGAAAAAGTTCTGAATGGGATGAAAAATTTTATTGTTCGCAGCCGTCTGAGTACAGGTTGAGGAAAAGCCAGGACCTTTCTTTTTCTTATTGTCAATAGGAATGACAAGCTGTCCCCATCCTATTGTATTGGTATTCTCGACCACTTTGATAACATCTTTGTATGAGTAAATCGAGGTTCCTTTCTCTGATTGATTCAAATTGCACACCGTAAGCGCTTGGAACTGAGTTCCAACAACCTCCTCGGGTTCTACACAAGTAGATAATGACAAGTTGCTTACGAGCAAGGCCTGTTCTCCATAAACCGTGACAAGTTGGCCCTTCTGGACGAACTTTAGCTTTTGGTGGAGGGTTAAAGTGACCGCCCCAGCCTGATGTATCCAAGGTCTTTCTAATAAACAATTCTATGTTTCCCGGATGTCCATGACCTGGAAAGTGACTTGGAAAGTGTGAGGACCAATAGTTATGGAAAGGTCGACTTCGCCGATAACCGTTTTTCTGGATCCGTCAAATGCTTTGACGACGACCTCGCTGGTTCTCATCGGAGGTCCTTTGAATGATAATTGCATCAAAGTGGACTTCGGCATAACATTCAAGGCTGACCCTATGTCTACCAGTACGCTGGCTAAAGCATCGTCCTGGCAGTTCACTGTAATGTTGAGCGCCATGTTATGACGGCGACCTTCTTCAGGTAATTCCTCATCACTAAATCCCAAGTTATTATAGGAAGTGATGTTAGAGACAATGCTATCGAACTGCCTAATTGTTACATCCTGTTCCACAAACGCTTGCTCCAAGACTTTCTGTAGAGCCTCCCTGTGCGCTTCTGAACTAAGTAACAGTGATAATACCGAGATCTTTGAAGGAGTTTGTAACAGCTGGTCAACAATGTTGTATTCACTCCTTTGGATGAGCTTCAGTATCTCATCATCGTTTTTTGAAAGGTCGAGATTACTGGATTGACCGACTGGTGGATTGGGAACTTCTGTCTGAGGTTCCTTTTCTTTGCTGGCACTACTACAAAATGCGTAAACAACGACGTCATGCTCACAAAGCTTCATCCCTACACCGTTGTGACATATCTAAACTAAGGCGCAGTTGTATTTTATTTGTTTATTGAATAAAACTTATCTGTATATAACAACGGTTGATAAACCAACCGTGGTGATTATCTGTATATAACAACGGTTGATAAATCAACCGTAGTGATACCTTCAAGCTTTCATGTGTTCGAACCTCGGCGCATTCATATATATTATTCCTTTTATGTTAAAGCGCGCCTTTACTTTTTTATTTACTTCTAATTAAAAAAATTCAAAGTTATGACTACGGTTGTTTATATACATCATTGTGATATATTTTGTATGTTTTTTTAATTTTTAATTCTAAAAATAACTCTGGCGCTTTAATATGAAATTTCATTATGTAAATAATATATCATAACGGTGTAAATTATTGACCGTCGCAGTAGTGTTTCAATAGTCTCCAAACTAGGTAGTCTCATTGTCTCTTCAGTATCCTTATTTCGATTCCATTGAAAATAGAAACCAGACGAAACGCTACACGATTTCAACCCTAAACCCTAACCTTCAATACTGTGAAACAATACATGATTTCACCAAAGCTTGCATCATCAGTATCCATTTGTTGTCATTTTCGTCATCATCGTCACGATAGTGAAGAAAATAGAAGATTACGCACATACCAACACCGTCATCATCATCGTCACCGTCGTTGTCGTAAGGAAGGAAGATAACAACAACACCAACACCAACATCGTTTACTTCGTCGTCACGTTTAGGGTACGTAAAATATTTTCCCCATGCATCTACAGTAAACTCTTTTGCCATTGTTGTTCATGTTGTTGGTGTTGTTTTTGAACTTAGATGTCGACCTTGTCGAGTTCTTCATCAGAAACCAGCGAAGAAACTCAAACAAATGAAAGGTTAGCCAATGAAAGTCAAACAACTGAAAGTCAAACGAAAAGATCACAAAGAGGTGTCACAATGATGCCCTAATTCACATCAGTCCGCAACTCATCAGGTGCAAAAATTCCGATCGAGTTTGATTCGCACTACAGATTAGTGGATTGTCCATATTACGCTACTTTTAGGAGTTATGTTGCGTTTCTTGCACGTAGCAAAGTCAGTATACTGATTGATGATTGGAGAGAAGTGGATGGTAATGTCAAAGATAGCATATGGACAGACGTTAAGGTATTTCATACTATAATTTTCATATATTTGATATCACTACCTATAGTTTCTAATTCATACTTATATATTGATTTAATGTAGTTGAATTTTGAGTTTACCGATGACTCAAAATTGAAAAGAAAGTGGATAACTTATGCCGGTGTTCGTTGGAGGGGATTTAAGTCATGGCTCACGGCTGACTACATTACGAAGCCTAAGAGCGGTCTTCAACCTCCATGGATTCGGTATAGTTTTTTATCGAAGAAGGTGTGGCACAAGTTTGCGAAGAAACGCCGTTCTGAGGAATTCAAGGTTAGTACTAGTCTTATGTAACCTATAATGTTATGCTAATGAGTTATAGATACTAATCATACACATTTTTCACTATGTTAATAACAGGCTAAAAGCGAAGTGGGAATTCAGAACAAGGCGAAAAACATGTACCCCCATAGATTGTCTCGTGGGGGTTACAGGAAACTTGAGAAGAGGATCCTGCAGGAAAAACTACAAGAAGGAGGAGATTGTGACATTCCATCTCCACCTTCAAGACATGAGAAATGGAAGAGGGCTCGATTAAGACCTAATGGAGAGTACACCTCTGAGGCTTCAAGAGTAGTTGCTGAGAAAATTGTAAGTATATATTTTGTTTAAATGCGTTTGCTTATGTAAATTGCTCATGATGAGTTGTTATTTAAATGCGTTTGCTTATGTAAGTTGCTCATGTTGTGTAGGATAACTTGGTTGTGGCGGCCCGTGAAGGCACATTTGTTCCAGAAGCACGACATGACATATTAGTCGAAGCTATCGGAACAGCTGAGCATGGAGGCCGTGTCCGTGGTGTTGGAGATGGTGTCGGCTTGAGGTCATACTTTGGATCTCAAAGAAGAAGCACCGAAACCGCTGAATTTCTTGCTCAACGACAAAATATTGATAATGTTGAGAAGCAATTGGCGGAGCAAAGGAGGCTGTTTGAGGAGGAGAGGGAAAAAAGGGAGAAAGAAGTGGAAAGGTTACAAGAGATGTATTCGGTATGTGTCATAAATCGCGCTTATTTTTGTATGATATATATTATATGTTCTAATTGAATATATTGTGCTTATTTTTGTTTTATGTTCTAATTGAATGTTATGATGTAGAGATTAAGTGAAAGTCTCGAACAACGAACTAATGAAGATCTTCGTTGCATTGGTGATGATCAAACTCCAAGTAGAAGTGTCGTAAATTACGCTTCTACAAAAGGGAGTAATTGTACAGCCCCTCCCCCACCTGTAGATAACCGCAATGGGATATTGGACCCTAGTCCAAATGAAATAACAAGTTTATACTACTACATTTCAACAACAGACCTTGCGCAGCCCCTCACGCTAGAACATTGCCCAAAATTGAATTTAGTGTATTACACTCCTAAAGATGTGAGGGATTTTCTCGCAGGATATAAGTGGCTTGACTTATCTATTTTGCAAGTTTGGAGCACGTAAGTATATAGTTGAATATACATGTCATTATAGAACATTATAATTTTTTGTATTTTCTCCCTTAATTTATTCATTTTCTTTGACCATTTAGGTACATTCACCGTGTTTGTATAGAATTGAATAAATCAAGTACATATGGAATCTTGGACCCAAGTTTTATTGCTTGGGCGTATAATGATAAAACTATCATAGAAAAGTACTTGAAAATCCGGCTAAATGACGGAGGAAAAGAATGTTACCTTGCACCATTCCTATGTAGGTTAGTATTGTTGTAATTTATTTCTATATTCTATATTTAGTTTTGTTTTAGTAACAACTAATTATATATATATATATATATATATATATATATATATATATATATATATATATATATATATATATATATATTCTCGTGTTCATTCAGTGGTCATTGGCAATTGATCGTAATATCGTTTAGGACAAATACGGCGACATTACTGTGTTCCTTGCACGATCCACTCCACAAACCAATGAAAGATCTTATATTAACGTAAGTGTCTTTGTTTAATATCATTTTCTTTGGCATTAATTGTAATTAGTTTATCATGTAATATGTTTAATTCAATTTTCAATGTGCAGTATTGTGGAGCAAGTTAATATATTGAGGAATGTTAGAAAAAAGCCCACATACCTTGCTCCTAAAGTAAGTGGCCCGATTACCTGTTTATTTCATTTACATTCATGCATGTGTGGTTGTATTCATGTTTTTATATTCATGTAATTTGTAGACGAGGAAACAACGCGGGAGTTACGAGTGTGGGTATTTTATCATGAAACATATGTTAAACATCGTCCTTGCCGGCACTGTTGATTCATGGGATACGGTAATATATGCCATAAAATGTTTACATATATTAATATATAAGTTGACTATTGAATTATTATCATGCATGATGTATCTTCAATTTTTTTCTCTTATGTAGATGTTTAACGATGAAACCCCATTCCCCCTTGAGGACTTTGTGGATCTTCGTAAACGTTGGGCGTATATCCATAATCAGCTTAAGGGTTCTGCTCCTGCTGTATGATATATCAACAACATTTTTTGATGCACATATTTTTTGCTTTTGATGCACATAATGTGAACAATAGTTTTGGCTTTTGATGCACATAATGAAATCAATAATATTGGCTTTTGATTTAAACAATGTTAGAAGTTTAATTCTCTGATTCATTTAGCTTTTGATGTAAATTTCTTTTGATGTAAATTCTCTGATTCATTTACAAGGATACAATATAGGAAGAATTGTGTTTGATGCACATATTGTGTTTGCATGTAAACAGAAGCTGTTTTGACAGAATAAATTATGGGAATAATTTGATACGCAGATAAATTTTATATTTAAAACAGTCTGTTTTTGGCAGCGGTTATAAACCTATCCGTAGTTATATGTCAAATGCTAATATAAATAAAAAATGTTGTTGCTGAGAATCGAACCAGATCACAGTTTAGTATATCACAACGGTTGACTAAACTAACCGTCGTGAAATGGTGCGCGCAAACTGGAATACAACAACGGTTCCCGAGCCGTCATTGTACGTACCTCATATACAACAACACTCTACATAACAACGCCTTCGCCCCCGTCATTATATGTCATTTCCCATCGTAGTTAAATGGGTTTTTCGTAGTAGTGTGTGTTCTCCAACTCCTTTGTTGAAGATTCTACCACTCCGTGTTACTCGACTGATGTCTGCAATATTCACGACGGAGGGTAATGGAATTTCCTTTCCATTTTCAATTGTTGTTGCACCGTATTTGTAAGGGATAACCTTAGTTGATCCATACGGTAGCGGTCCCGGTAGATAGATAACTACAGGAGCCTTCTGATTTTTCTGACCATCGTAAGTAATTTCGATTCGTTCCCGGTTGGGAACTCTCGATTCGTCAAGTAGAGGGATAATGGTACAAACATCCCTAGTCCTCTGATGATCAGAGATTACGACAACGTCCTCGATTTGATCAGCGAAGTAGTTGACTGATCCAGAACTTGACCATGGTTGAATCTCTTTGCGGTCCAACTGACTTTGAAGGGCTGCTCGCACGAGGTAGCATCCTTGATTATCCATTGAGCAAACTCCACACTGCTCATAGTTGTGTAGTGGCACCTGGCCACGTCTACTTTGAATATAGTGTAACCTTACTAGATCTGTTTCCATCGAACGAACATCCTGACTTTGATATCTAGTAGGATTCCCGTTAGTGATACTAATTTGCTGGGTGTCTTCATCCATATAGATTGGAAGCCACCAGTGGTTCAACAAGTGTTGAAGTGTTTCCTGGACAAGGGCACAGCTCTGATCGTCTTCGCAACCCGCTTTACAGCCCTGATAATCATGTGATACCAGGAACCCGAGTCGGACCTGTTTAGCATGCAACTCCACCAGGCTGGTATTTATCAAGCGAATATCGAAGATTTGAATCATGTTGATTTGATAATGATTCCTATCATGGTAGTCTTGAATCCATCCAAGATCCATCTGACACTGGAGGGCCTCTTGTATAAAAGAGCATCCCTGTTTGTTTACCGAGCAAGTCAGACAGGAACTGTACTCATGCCGCGGCAGATTATGATACTGGCTTTGCCTTGAGTGCATTGCCACCAAGTTGACATTCATCGCACGGATGTCGTGGTTTGGTATGATGCTGGAATTCGTATAGGTCATGTTGACTCCACGAACTCGATGCTCTTGGATCCATCCAAGATCCAATTGTTCCTGTAGAGCTGATTGTACCACAGAACATCCCTGATTGTTTTTAGAGCAGATATCACACTGGTGATAATTATGAGGTGGCACATGGCCATATCCACTCTGTCTACAATGCATCTTGACCAAGTTGGCCCTCAATAAGAGTACATCGTGAATTTGATAGATGTTGTTAGACTCTCCCTCTATCAAATTGACTGTAGCCTTCTCGTGTTGAGGCAGAGGGTTTGTGATAACATTCGGATTCGTATCTTTGAAAGATAAGACCCCGCTCCTAACAAGCTTTTTCACGTCGGACTTGAAACTGAGACAGTTTTCTATGTTATGCCGTGGTCCTCCTTGATGGTAAGGGCAAGTCTGATCCACCTTAAACCAAAAAGATGGATTTTCTGGTACTGTAAGAGGAGACTTAGTCTGGACATGCCCCTTGGCCAGTAGTAACGGAAATAGTTCTGCGTACGATACGGGTATATGATCAAATTCTGGTGGCTGCGTTGTACGGTTGTTGTTGTATTGAGGACGAGCTTGCTGAAGAGGTTGTTATGTCTTTTGCTGAAATTACTGCGACTGCGGTTGGCTTTGAGCAACCTGAGTTTGATACGTAGAAACAGGTGCGGGGTTGATAGCAGGAGTTACAGCTGCTACTGGTTGGTACCGTCGCCTTTGCTTTCTGAGAGAGATATTCCTAATATCCTACTCTTTTTTCTTAGGGAGAGCACTATCGTATCATTTTTTACTACTTGATGATCCAGCGTCATTAACTAAACGTCCTTCTCGGACGGCTTCCTCAAGACGAACTCCCATGCCCACCATCTCGGTAAAGTCACTGGGCGCACTGGCAACCATTCTGTCGTAGTAAAATGAGCTCAAGGTCTTTAAGAAAATCTTTGTCATCTCTTTTTCCTCAAGAGGTGGACAAATTTGAGCGACAATTTCACGCCATCTCTGAGCGACAAATTTGATCTCTGTCTGGTGCCATGTCCAAATTGTATTTATATTGTTGGACGAAGGCAGTGCCAAGATCTCTGAAAATGCTAATCGTAGTGCGGTTTAAACCCATGTACCATTTTAATGCGGCACCGGTTAAACTATCCTGAAAGTAGTGAATCAGTAGATCCTGGTTCTCTGTCTGAGTTGACATTCGCCGAGCGCACATCACCAAATGGCTTTGAGGGCAAGAGTTACCCTTGTACTTTTCAAAATCGGGTACTTGGAACTTGTGCGGGACTTTCACATTGGGGACCAAACAAAGGTCTGCGGTGTCCTTTCCAAATAAATCCTGACTGCGAATAGCATGCAGTTCTTTCTGCATTTCCAGGAACTGCTCCTGGAAGTCATCCATTCTATCAAACATACTTTCCTTTCTACCAGAAGGTATCTGTGGAATCTGTCCTTCTGGGACAATGTGTACCACAGGGGGTGGTACCGTTACTACGACAGTGAATCTTGGCATTTCCCAAAGTTTGTAACCTTCAGGAGTCCTCATTAGGCCTCTGGCATCCTCGCTTTCCCGAAGTTTGTAACCTTCAGGCCCAGCGGCTTCTGCTATGATTCCCTGATCTTCAGTGATCGGCGGAACATATCCTTCCGGGATATAGTTAACAGGCATGCCCCAGGGACAATCTTTCGGCATTTGATACCTAGGATCATACTTCTCTACTATGGGCGTTGAGGTGATCTCTGAGATCACAGTTCTTTGTAGCTGAGCTTCTGCCATGGCTTGCATGTCGTTACGAAGCTTTCTCATATCCTCTCTCAGAGCGTCGATCTCTTCTTTCAACTCTCTGTTCTCTTCCTCGAGATCATCCATCTTTTTCTGACGATTGACCTGAGTATTGTACGAATGAGACAGTTTGACTCTAGAACCGAGACGCAAACGTGAGATTCGTAGGTAAGAAGAATACGTGACGTGAGAATGATGAATGCAATGATTATGTTAATTGTTTTTTTTTGTTTAATCAAAATAAACTTTGACAATTAGATTGCAAATATCAAACAGTGGGGACACCCCCGTTTTATTGAATTCAAAGGATTGCGGAAATGAAAATACAGTAAATTACAAGGTGCGAAAACAGAAACCTAAGCTAATGGGTCCCGAGTCCTCTCTGAGGGGAACTTGGGTGCTGATTCTGGTACTTTCCTTTTCTTGGACTGGGGCTCTTGGGCCGTTGTCTAGTTGTCATTCCTTTGCCAAGTGAAAGGAGCGAGCAAATTCCTTTAGTCATCCTGATTTTCTATAGCATGTTGCTCCAAAATCTCTATTAGAGCATCCTTATCTTTCAGCAGTTGCTGTATTTTGGTACACTCCACATTGAGAATGCGGTACTTGTTCTTCGAAGACCTCCTCTCCTGTTGAACTTTGTTGAGAGTAACCTGAAGTTTTTCCGTTTCAGACATGAAGTACATGACAGATTCCCTTGGCGGAAGAACTCCGTGACGAGGATAAGGCATCTTTAGCTTGAGAGCTCTAGTTTGTACCCAGTGGAGATAAGGCTCCACCGAGACACAGTCTGGTTTTCCTAGAGACTTCTGTCCTTTCTTATGAACATGTTTCTAAGTGTGCACTATTTCCATCTTTAGTGCTCTGTCATCTTCTCCTTCCTTGAAGAAAAGACCTTCCAGATGAGCATTACGCGGGACATGCCTCATCGGGTATCCAAATTGACGACAAACTATGACTGGATGGTAATTGATTCCTCCCTTAGTTCCTATGAGGGGTACGTTGGGGAAGTTTCCACAACGGTAAATGATTCTGATCCCATCATAAATCCTATTGTACCAATCTATATCAGAGTTGGTAAGAGACATGATTTTCTGCGACCAACGTAAGGCACTCTTATGATCCCAAAAAGCAGCAGACTTAGGCAAATGGGAGATAAACCACTTATATAGCAGGGGTACACAGGACGTGATCATTCCTCCGCTGTATAAATTCCTTAAGTGTACCGAATGATACGCATCTGCGAGCAAGGTTGGTACGGCGTTTCCAATGAGAAAAACCTTAACGGCGTTGATATCTACAAAGTTATCGATGTTGGGAAACAAAAATAACCCGTAGGTGAGTAAAACAAAGACGCTTTCAAAAGCAGTCACGTTCCCTATACTAGCAAAGTATAGAGCCTTCTTTACCAGAAATTTGGCTGGTAAACCTGGGATTCCTCCTTTAGTGGTCATGTGAGTCCTGACTTATGATTCGTCCAAATAAATTGCTTTTGCAATGGTCTGATCCTTTGGAATTTATTCCAGTCCAGAAAAGGGATCTTGATCAGTAATGGGTAGATCAATCAGATGAGAATACTCCTCCAGCGTTGGTGCGAGCTGGTAATCCGGGAATGTGAAACAGTGATAGACCGGGTCGTAAAACTGAATGAGTGTCTCCAGGATTCCTTCAATTACATGGACCCTTAACAGAGGTAGCAGACCTCCGTACTTGGCTCTGAAAGCGTCAGGGTTAGTGATCATTGATCGCGACTTTATGAGTCTATCGGGATTACTAACTGCAAGCGCACAGTCTATCGCGTAGTTTTAAAAGATATCTAACCCAAAGGGACCGATAATCAACTAGTGCTATCGGGTTGTTACTATGTTTAGCTTAGGCGGATGAATTCTAAGAGTTCAGGTGCGAACGGGAAACTAAAATTAAACTAGAATTTAGATTTGATTAAAGTATACGGAATATCAATACGCAATTCATCAATCATTGGGAATCCAATAGATCGTTGACTTATTAGTCAAAATAGTTTTCAGCAGGAAAATACCAATTTAAAAGTCTTTACCTCACACTCTCGTGTTATTGACTCTGACTATACTCCTAAATCAGAATGTCTGCTCTCGCTAGCCCATTTGAATTTAAAAATACTTTTTGAAAATTAATAAGTCCTAATTGGTTTTAAAGCCCTCTCGCTGTATTTAAAACTAAAGTCAAGTTTTAGCTATCCGGTTAAAATCTCAAACTCCCGTTTTATCGATCGTAACCTTAGTACTTTCTTACTCTCGTAACAAAAGTTAATTAAAATAAGAAATTGGAACCAGAAAATTATAGTGTTAAAGTTTGCCTACGATCGATCGGATTCCTTTTCGATCGACTTAATTACATACCGATATAAATAAATTAGCCAGACATTTCAACAGACATACGCAAACATAAACAATAAAACATTAATGCAAACATGATGATTAAAAGTAAATGGCAGCTATATTAATTGAGTAAAAACCTGGAACAATGAATCTTAAATACGCGATCCTCCATAAGTCGGCAGGATTCGCTTTGCTTGAACAATAAAAACTTGAAGTGAACACAAGTACTAAAATAACTAATTAATTCAAGTGCAATAGTTCCCCGGTGTAGGAAACTATTGCTTTGGAAATTAAAAAAAATGGGAAAGGTAATGCAAGAATGAAAAGCTCTGAACTCAAAAAAACTTGTAACAATTTGGACGCGGAGAGGGGGGGCAGAAGTCTTGTGAAGTAAAACTGCTCTATTTATAGAGCTTGAGAGTTGGCGTGAATCAAGGAGAGAAAATCTCAGGCAGGTACACACGACCGGAATTCTCTGAGTGACTGGTTGATCGTGGCGTTAAGTTGTAACCGTTTGAAAGGCCACGTAGTTTAAAATTAAATTCTGAAAAAGTGGCTTGTGCCGGTCGTCATGACCTCATGCCGGTCGTCATGGTCTTAATGCTTGTGACGGTCGTCATGCTTGTGTTACGGTCGTAACACCTCCTTAATGCAGAATCTTATTTCAGCTGTCAAAACTCCTTCTTTTCTCCTTCTTTTCTTCTATTTTCTTCTGTTTTCCTCTTCTTTCTTCTTGCTGGTTGACTTAAAGAGAATACCTGAAAATGAACTTAACACTCACAAATACAATGTTAACAAACGAAAATAATGCAATAAATTAATGTAATTCAGGCCAAATATACTATGTAATATCGCATTATCAAACTCCCCTATAATTGAATCTTTGCTTATCCTCAAGTAAATAATCATTTCAAAAGCATTGATCCAGTGCACATACCTGACACTCCTCTGAATCGTACATAGTTGTGCGGCCTCTGTTCGAAATGATAGATACTCAAACAAACACTAGAGATACATTAATGACACAAAACACATAACATGGTCATAAACCTCCCTTTTATATACCGGTCCGAATCATTCTATTATAGCTTCACCTAATGCTTCTATTTCTCCCGATTTCATTCTGATGCAATCACATTAAGCCCTTTGCCCTTTTGCACGCACATAGTAGAGTAGCCTGTTAGTGATTTTGATCCTTTAAACGAGGGGGTCTGGTACACAAGTGCGGTACCCCTTTTTGTACATATTATGTTTGCAAGTTGTGGGGGATCGAACTGTGGTCCGCCCTACCGAGTTCAGTACCAGATACCTCCGAACCAACTAACAACAGATTTTTATTGCCTTTTGCATCACTTGCATTCTTTAGATTTGGTGCATTTCTGTTTCCACAGTTAAAGGCATGAAATTTCAATTTTTAGCAACTTGAGGTGTCAATCACTTATCTTCGTCGGCTCTCCACATAGCTTGTGCTTAGGCGGTGCTGACTGCTAATATAAACTACTAGGGGCTAATTTAGAATTTACAGCTTAAGGTAACGGTATAATAGGTACTCAAACTGATAACGCAAATATGAGAGGTCTAAGGTGTCAAGACGGTATCAATTTTGTTCATACTTTCTCAAGTCTCCAACATAGCCTACTTGTAAGACAACCTATATACTCTAAAGGCGTGTCGAGTTATGCATCGAATCAAAAAAAAAAAATTAGTGTTAAGGCAAAATAAAGTGGGGAAATTTAATATTGCGGAAAACATATTCATATACTAGTCATGAAGTACATTAAAGTCAATAAAAGGGAAATAATAGCATAAACTAGCAAATAAACTAAAATGAATATTTCCTCTCCCACATTGAGTCTAACATTGTCCTCAATGTTTCGAAATAGTGTAAAGAAAAGAACATCAAAACAGAAAAAATAAAGAAAAACTACTGAGGTCCTCGTGATCTTCCATGAGCTCGCCCCTGTCCACCATGTGCATGGGGATGTGGCATGCCCACATGATAGACGAGGTCGTACAAGCTGTCCACCCTCATAGTCAAAGCGCCCATCTCATCGATGACGCTAGACAATCGTCGATCCATCCGTTCTCCGTGCTCGCGTTGGTCTTGTTGAATTTGCCGCATGAGACCCATCATTTTAGCGTGCTGAGCCTGGTGTCTCTGGTCTCACTGGGCATCTAATTCGTTTCTCTGCATGATGGCCGCAAGGATGTCATCAGTAGTGGCAGGGGCGCGGTCGCTTCATCGACGGCGTCGGGAGAATGTATTAGCTGGTTGCGTTTCAGGTGGCTGGGGGTCATTTTCAGGGAGGTCGTGTTCCATTTCATCATAATCATCTCTGACTTGACCTTCTGGTGCAGCCGCATCAGGCTCAGGTGCATCCAAATCAAATAACCAGTTCGCCATGTTTTTCGGATCAATTCGAGCAGGACAGGGCAAAACAATACTCTTCACCACCTTGTTTCGTACCAAAGGGTTGTATTTGTTGTCTTCTCTAAGTTTGATCAAGCGTGAGCTACGACAATGTTCCAAATCCATATACACCGCCGGTACATAAGGTAAGTGGGTAAGCTTGTCTCCCAAATTCAAAGCCAGTGCGATAGAGGTGACTATTCCTCCAAAACAGAAAGGAGTGGTACCTCTTGCATAACTGGAGCTAATGTGTGACAGCAGGAATGAAATGGCATTGACCGGTACGGGTGTAAATACACAATAGCTCCTTTGAATTTACCTTATGATTATTGATTCTTCTGAAGATGGTGTGCCCCAACACGCGCTGATAATACCGTATACCTGGGTTATGGATATATGTAGCATTAAGTCCCTCCCAGCTATTAACACTTTCACCTGTTAAAGTTCTCCAAATTTCAAATGCCATGTTTGGCCAGTTAGGATCACGTGGCACACGGTACTGCACATTGTCTCCTTGTGGAAATTTTAGCATGGTGGCAAGCTCGTCTTGAGAAAGAGAGTACTCGGTGTTGAACATCCTAAAAGAGGCGGGCCCGGTGAGAAACTGTACGTCGTCTGAAGGGGTGTTGTAGGAAAAGAAGCTGAGGAATTCCAATGTCAGAGCTTCGTATGACGGAAGGTTTTGCATGCAAATGTGAGTTAGCCCCAAATTATGAAGCATCCAACGAACTCCTTCCAACAGGCCAAGCTCTTCCAGACAGGTAATGTCAAGATATCGCGTGGGTTGAATCGATCGTTTGTGGAACTTGATATACTGCTCCCTTTGATACTCACCTGCTTGGCCATCGCGAAAAATATCTGTGAATGGTCAGGTTGTTGAGCCATTATGAATGCAAGAATTTTTGGGTTTAGAATGTGGGTTGGTTATGGAACAGAGGTGGGATTGTGAATTTGGAGTGAATTGAGTGAGTTTTAATAGAGAAAAATGTGGTGAGTGGGTGAATTAATGATGAATAAATGGTGATATTGAACGGTGTGGAGTTATGGTGGCAATGGCAAAGTGGGACGGTTGCAGGAAAGTGGAAGGAAGAAGGATACGAGGGGTCTGTTACGAATATAATAGGGTTTTAGTCTGTGACGATCGTCACAGATGTTATTACGATCGCCATCCATGTGAAGCCTGTGACGGACGTCACAGAGCTGTCACGGTCGTAGCGCCTCAATTTTAATAAATTTTATAAAATTCAACTAAGCTTCTAGAATTGCATATATTTGAAAATGGCACACAACATTCCACGCAGTAAAATATAATTGAACCACACATAACATTCACACAATAATAATATATTTGAACCACAGTAGTAAGAAAATAATTGAAATAGACAAAGTATAAAATTAAATACCAAAGAAATGAGATTGCATTAACTGAAGCAAAATTGTTCAGTATCCAAAAGTAACAGTAACAGATGCAAATGCATCAGTGAGTTTTATTTTTAAATCCAACAATGAAAAATAAATACTTCAAGGGAAAATGAAAATGCAGTAAATAATTCAAAATAGTAAAAATAATCAGTTGCGCCTGCGTCTCAATGATTCCACCACTTGGTTCAGGTGGTCCAGTTGCTCAACTGTGGTATCCATTAGGCCGATAACGTCAAGACGGATAAGTTGAAGTTGGTCTCTCATGGCATGAAGTTCAGTACGGAAAGCTTCAAGTGTAGCATGGATGTTAGTAGGAGGGACAATATTAGTATCATTCATGGGATGCTCAGTAAAATCATGATAGTGAGGAGGAGTTTCATGGTCAATCTCAATATCAGACACATGACTACCAAGTTCTTTTTCAGGCTGTGGCTCATCTAAATCATAAAGCCAGTTATGGCGGTTATACACACTGGTTCGCTCGTGATCAGGCAGTGTAAAATGTGAAACAACTTCATTATTGATCAGGAGTTGAAACGGGGGTGGTCCAAGATTTCTAATGAGTCCTCGGTTAAAATAGAAAGTGATATTCATTGGCCTATATCCGCCTAGAGGGTTCACTCGGGAAAGACGTGTTCTAAATCCCATGGCATCAGCAATTTTTGTTACAAGGCCACCTATCAAAATGGGACCATGATCAGCTTGAGCAATCCTGCGGAGACTATCAAGCATAAAAGTAGCCCCATTAACAGGTCGGGACTGAAACACACAAAACATAATAAATAGCTCATCTTTAGAGACTAGGGTGTCATTCTCAGCTTTTCCAAAAAGGGTGTAGGCTAAAATCATATGAAAGTATCTTATGGCCGGGTTGTGAATTTCAGTGGACACCATAGGGTGTGGGTCATGATGAGGTCGTCCTGAAATACTACTCCAGAAAAAGTTTAGTTCATCTTCCATTAGTAAATCCTCCTGTGCCATAGAGAAAACATCGGGTCCATTGGGGAAATCTAACAGTTCTGCCATCTCTCTGATGTTGAAACGACATGTGTACCCAAATAGTCTAAAGGTTATCTTACCCCTATTGAATCCCATGCCATGGTTAGGGTCGTAGGACAGTGAGCTTAAAAATTCTAGGGTCAGTCTGTGGTAGGTCGGATGCTTCTTTCTAGGAAAACCTTCTCATCCTATCTGGTTAAACATAAAGTCTATGCTATCTCCTATGCCTAAAGCAGTCATGGTAGGTCCATGGGGGAATTTGGTTAAGGCCATAGGTCTGCGAGAGAGAACCTCATAGCGGTGCCATTGGACAGCGTCCCTGAATAGCACAACCATGGTGTTTTTATTATCCATCTTAACAGTTAATCAGAAAAGTAAAACAGATAGAGAAGGAAGAAGGTAGAAAAAGATGAGAATCCTGGAGGCATAAATTGAGACAATCAGTACTGACTTTTTAAAATAATTGAAAAATACCGCATCTGGTAGTGAAGCAAATTTTGACAAAAATAATAAGAAAAAAATAACGAAATGAAAACAAAATAAAAAAAAAATCAAGGTAAAGGGAAACAAAACAAAAACAAATTTCGTGGGTTGCCTCCCACTCAGCGCTTCATTTAACGTCGGGAGCTCGACAGTTTATAAGAATCATTAGCTTAGGGGGAATGTAGGCATTTCTGCCAGTTTAAGAGCAGTTGAATAATCCTTATTGTCTACGCAGTGATAGCATTTTAAATGTTGTCCATTTACGATGAATGGTTCACTAGATCTACCTTTTATCTCAACTGCGCCACTTAGCAAGACTTTGGTAACCTCAAAGGGACCAGACCACCTAGAACGAAGCTTACCTGGGAAGAATTTGAGTCTAGAGTTAAATAAAAGCACAATATCTCCTATTTTGAATTCTTTCCTTGCTATGCGTCTGTCATGCCATTTTTTAGTTCTTTCTTTGTATATCCTAGCATTCTCATAGGCATCTAATCTAAGTTCGTCTAGTTCATGTAAGTCCAAAATTCTCTTTTCTCCCGCAGCGGTATAATTTAGATTAATAGTTTTGATACCCAATAGGCTTTATGTTCTATTTCTACTGGCAAGTGACAAGATTTTCCATAGACTAGTTTAAACGGAGTGGTTCCTATGGGGGTTTTGTAAGCGGTCCTATAAGCCCATAAAGCTTCGTGCAGTTTAGAAGACTAATCTTTCCTAGAGGTGGCAACGGTCTTTTCTAGAATTTGTTTAATTTCTCGGTTTGATACCTCTACTTGCCCACTTGTTTGGGGGTGGTAAGGTGTTGCTACACGGTGTTTGACTCCATATTTTGATAGAAGTTTCTCAAAGATTTTCGAAATAAAGTGGGAACCTCCATCACTGATTACCAGTCTCAGAACACCGAATCTAGGAAAAATTATATTCTTAAAGAGTTTGTTCACTACTCGACCGTCATTGGTAGGAGCTGCTATAGCTTCGATCCATTTTGAGACGTAATCGACAGCGACGAGTATGTACTTGTTACCAAAAGAGGACGGAAATGGTCCCATGAAATCTATTCCCCATACGTCAAAGACTTCTACTTCTAGAATGCCCTTTTGAGGCATTTCATCGCGTCTCGAGACGTTGCCAGTGCGTTGACACCGGTCACAATTTATAACTGCGATATGGACGTCCTTCCATAGAGTGGGCCAAAAGAGGCCAGCTTGCAAGATCTTAGCACAAGTCTTTGAAGTGCTCGCGGGCCCACCATAGGGTGCGGAATGACAGTGAGAAATTATATCTTCTACGTCGTCTTCGGGTACGCAGCGACGGAAAATACCATCGGCGCCCCTCTTGAATAGAAGTGGTTCGTCCTAATAATAGTGTTTAAGGTCGTGGAAGAATTTCTTCTTTTGTTGATAGGTTAGATTAGGTGGCAGTACTCCAGCTGCTAGATAGTTGACAAAATTAGCATACCATGGCAGCGTGGTTTTAGTGTAAATAGATTCTACCACTTCATTATTTTCTGCGTCCGTATAAGTTAGAGATTGTTCAACTGTATTACTTTCTAACTGGGCTAGGAGTCTTTCATAAGGGAAATCGTCATTAATAGGTACTAGTTCAGGTTGGATGTCTTCCATTCTCGACAGGTGGTCAGCTACTACGTTTTCAGTGCCTTTCTTGTCCTTGATTTCCAAGTCGAATTCTTGTAGGAGTAGAATCCACCTCAGAAGCCTTGGTTTGGCGTCTTTTTTACTTAATAGGTACCTGATTGCGGCGTGATCGGTATAGATGATTATTTTTGCTCCTATTAGGTAGGAACAAAATTTATCCAATGCGAACACGACAGCCAAGAGTTCCTTTTCTGTGGTAGCGTAGTTCATTTGCGCATGATCCAAGGTTCTACTGGCATAGTAGATTGCATGAAGCTTTTTGTCCTTTCTTTGTCCTAGGGTTGCACCTACAGCGTAATCACTCGCGTCGCACATGATTTCGAATGGTTCATTCCAATCTGGGGGTTGCATAATGGGTGCTGATATTAAAGCTTGCTTGAGTGTTAGAAATGCGTCCAAGCATTTGTCGTCAAAGACGAATTCATCATCTTTCATTAATAGCTCAGCCAGGGGTTTGGTTATCTTAGAGAAATCTTTAATGAAACGTCGATAAAAACCGGCGTGTCCTAGAAAACTTCTTATTTCTCTAACGGTTTTCGGCGGCTAGAGATTTTCTATAACATCAAGTTTTGCCTTGTCGACTTCGATCCCTCTGTCGGATACTATATGTCCCAGCAGAATTCCTTGTCGGACCATGAAATGGCATTTTTCCCAATTGAGCACTAGGTTGACACTTACACATCGTTCAAGCACCATTTCGAGGTTTGATAGACATCCTTCAAAACTTTCCCCACAGACAGAGAAATCGTCCATAAAGACTTCCATTACACCGCCTAAGAAGTCAGAGAAGATGGACATCATGCATCTTTGAAATGTTGCGGGTGTGTTACATAATCCGAAAGGCATTCGCCGGTAGGCAAAGGTTCCATAGGGGCATGTGAAAGTAGTCTTTTCTTGGTCATCAGGATGGATAAGAATTTGGAAAAATCTTGAATATCCGTCTAAATAGCAAAAATCAGAGTGTTTAGCCAGACGTTCAAGCATTTGATCTATGAAGGGTAAGGGGAAATGATCTTTATGAGTGGCTTTGTTTAGTTTCCTATAGTCGATACACATTCTCCATCCAGTTTGAGTACATTGCGCTACATATTCGCCTTTTTCATTATTGATGACTGTAACACCTCCTTTCTTGGGTACAACGTGAATTGGGCTAACCCATTCACTATCGGATATTGGGTATATGATTCATGCTTCTAACAGCTTCTGCACTTCTCTCTTAACGACATCACTCAAAAATGGGATTAATTCTCCTTTGATGTTCTCTAGAGGTTTTACAGTCTTCCTCAAGCATGATGCGATGCATATAGATAGAGGGGCTTATTCCTTTCAGATCTGAGATGTTATAGCCCAAGGCAATTGGGTACTTTCTCAGGACATGTAATAATTTTTCGGTTTCCATTTGTCCTAAATCTGCGTTGACTATAACTGGTCATTCGAATTCTGTATCTAGGAATTCATACCTTAGATCTTTGGGTAGTGTCTTCAGTTCTACAGCTGGTTTCTTTGGGCAAGGCATGGGGTCAGGGGTGAGAGCGAGACATTCACTTAGCTTATTATCTTGGTATTCACCACGCCAATTATCATCTTCAAAAATTGGTGGCATCGGAATTCTCAACACTTCAGAATACGTATTTTGGTGTTTTTCCATTTCTTTAACGCATTCATCAATAACATCTAGGAAACAGCACGAATCTTCTATGGCAGGTGCTTTGAAGAATTGTGAGAGGATAAATTCCACTTTCTCTTCACCAACCTCGAAAGTCAGCTTTCCTTTTTTCACATCTATGATGGCTCCGGCGGTAGCTAGGAATGGTCTTCCTAAAATGATAGGGGTGTTTGAGTATTCCTTGATGTCCATGATTATGAAATCTGTAGGAATATACAATTGTCCTATATGTACTGGAACGTTTTCTAGCATTCCTAGAGGAAATTTCACCGATCGATCAGCTAGTTGTACAGACATTCTTGTTGGTCTCAGTTCTCCCATGTTGAGTCTTTTGCAAATAGATAAGGGCATTAAGCTAATGCTGGCTCCTAAATCGCACAGGGCTTTGTCTATGACAAAATTTCCAATCACACATGGTATAGAGAAACTACCAGGGTCTTTTAGCTTAGGAGGCATGTTGTTTTGGATTATAGCGCTACACTCTGCAGTAAGCATAACGGTTTCAGTATCCTCGAGCTTTTTCTTATTAGTTAATATTTCTTTAAGAACTTAGCATAGGAGGGCATCTGTGTGATCGCTTCTGTAAAAGCTATTGTGACATTCAATTATTTCAGAAGTTCAACGAATTTCTTAAATTGCCCTATGTTTTTAGATTTAGCGAATCTTTGGAGATACGGGATACGTGGTTTATAAGGTGGCGGAGGCACATATGGTTCTTCTTTCTCTTCGGCCTCTTGGCCATCATCTTCCTTCTCATTTTCCTTTGGTTCGCCTTCCTTTTCAGACTCCTTACTAGGCTTTTGGTACATGGCTGGATTTTCGATCCTTGGGTCTGTGGGTCCTTCTAGTTCCGTTCCACTCCAAAGTGTTATAGCGTTTGCATGTCCCTTCGGATTAAGTTGAGTTTGTCCTGGAAGATTACCAGCTGGGGCAGCGGTAACTGCTTGTTGTTGAGCCACTTGTGAGATTTGTGTTTCTAACATTTTGTTGTGAGTGGCTAGAGCGTCAACCTTGTTGGCTAATTGTTTGATTTGCTCACCAGTGTGAACATTCTGGTTAAGGAACTCCTTGTTTTGTTGAGCTTGTGCAGCAATGAAGTTCTCCATCATGATTTCAAGGTTTGACTTCCTAGGAATGTTGGGAACGTTAGCAGCGAGTTTTTGATATCCTGGCGGCACAGCAGGCGCTTGGCAAGGTGCATACAGAGCGTTATTATTCTTATACGAAAAGTTTGGATGGTTCTTCCAGCCAAGATTGTAGGTATTTGCATAAGGGTTTCCTTGAGCATAATTCACTTGATCAGCGGAGACTCCTGCCAAAATTTGACATTCGGGGGTAGCATGTCCAGGTACTCCGTATAATTCGCAGTTTGGAGCTACAGCAGCCACGGTGGCTGCGGGTGTTATGGTCAAGTTGTCTATCTTTTGAGCAAGGGCATCTACCTTAGCATGGACATGATCAAGGCTACTAACTTCGTACATTCCACCTTTCGTTTAGGCTTTTTCCACTGGCGTTCTTTCACCTCCCCATTGGTAATGGTTTTGAGCCATGCTTTCGATGAGTTGATAAGCTTCGGTATAAGGTTTGTCCATAAGTGTACCACCAGCGGCGGAATCTATTGTCATTCTTGTATTGTACAAGAGACCATTGTAAAACGTATGGATGACTAACCAATCTTCAAGACCGTGATGCGGACACATCCTCATCATATCTTTGTATCTTTCCCATGCATCGTAAAGAGACTCAGTATCTTTTTGTCGAAATCCATTAATTTGGGCTCTCAGCATAGCTGTTTTGCTTGGTGGGAAATATCGTGCTAAGAACACCTTTGTCAACTCATCCCATGTAGTGACGGAATTTGATGGCAAGGATTGCAGCCAAGCCCAAGCTCTGTCTCTTAATGAGAAAGGAAAAAGACGTAGTCTTATCGCGTCTGCAGTTACGCCATTTGCCTTCACTGTGTCTGCTTACTGCACAAATTTAGTCAAATGTTCATTAGGATCGTCCGTAGGATTTCCAGAAAATTGATGTTGTTGCACGGCTGATAGCAATGAGGGTTTCAACTCGAAATCGTTTCGGTTGATAGCGGGGGAAGCAATGCTGTTATGTGGTTCTTGCTCAGATGGGGTAGCATAGAACTTAAGAGGACCGTTCTGTGGTCTTTCACCCATGTCTTTTTCTGATTCTGATTCTGACTCAGATTCAAGTTCTATTTCAGATTCGGATTCGGATTGAGATTCAGGTTCTGATAAAGGAAATGGTATATCGTGGTTTAAGCAGTATTCTTGGATTCGTCTTTTTACGCTAAGAAGACGTTCATGTTCATCTGTCGGTCGTGTGAGGTCTTCGCCTTTTGAGCGAGCACTTGGCATACAACCGACAAATAAGGGAATTTGTTGCCTTAGTCTATACGACGCAACAAATGAATTGCACTATTGACTAAATCAGTCCCCGACAACGGCGCCAAAAACTTGATCGCGACTTTATGAGTCTATCGGGATTACTAACTGCAAGCGCACAGTCTATCGCGTAGTTTTAAAAGATATCGAACCCACAGGGACCGATAATCAACTAGTGCTATCGGGTTGTTACTATGTTTAGCTAAGGCGGATGAATTCTAAGAGTTAAGGTGCGAACGGGAAACTAAAATTAAACTAGAATTTAGATTTGATTAAAGTATACGGAATATCGATACGCAATTCATCAATCATCGGGAATCCAATAGATTGTCGGCTTATTAGTCAAAATAGTTTTCAGCAGGAAAATACCAATTTAAAAGTCTTTACCTCACACTCTCGTGTTATTGACTCTGACTATACTCCTAAATCAGAATGTCTGCTCTTGCTAGCCCATTTGAATTTAAAAATACTTTTTGAAAATTAATAAGTCATATTGGTTTTAAAGCGCTCTCGCTGTATTTAAAACTAATGTCCAGTTTCAGCTATCCGGTTAAAATCTCAAACTCCCGTTTTATCGATCGTAACCATAGTACTTTCTTACTCTCGTAACAAAAGTTAATTAAAATAAGAAATTGGAACTAGAAAATTATAGTGTTAAAGTTTGCCTACGATCGATCAGATTCCTTTTCGATCGACTTAATTACATACCGATATAAATAAATTAGCCAGACATTTCAACAGACATACGCAAACATAAACAATAAAACATTAATGCAAACATGATGATTAAAAGTAAATGGCAGCTATATTAATTGAGTAAAAACCTGGAACAATGAATCTTAAATACGCGATCCTCCACAAGTCGGCAGGATTCGCTTTGCTCGAACAATAAAAACTTGAAGTGAACACAAGTACTAAACTAACTAATTAATTCAAGTGCAATAGTTCCCGGTGTAGGAAACTATTGCTTTGGAAAGTAAGAAAAATGGGAAAGGTAATGCAAGAATGAAAAGCTCTGAACTCAGAAAAACTTGTAACAATTCGGACGCGGAGAGGGGGCCAGAAGTCTTGTGAAGTAAAACTGCTCTATTTATAGAGCTTGAGAGTTGGCGTGAATCAAGGAGAGAAAATCTCAGGCAGGTGCACACGACCGGAATTCTCTGAGTGACTGGTTGATCGTGGCGTTAAGTTGTAACCGTTTGAGAGGCCACATAGTTTAAAATTAAATTCTGAGAAAGTGGCTTGTGCCGGTCGTCATGACCTCGTGCCGGTCGTCATGGCATTAATTCTTGTGACGGTCGTCATGCTTGTGTTACGGTCGTAACACCTCCTTAATGCAGAATCTTATTTCTGCTGTCAAAACTCCTTCTTTTCTCCTTCTTTTCTTCTATCTTCTTCTGTTTTCCTCTTCTTTCTTCTTGCTGGTTGACTTAAAGAGAATACCTAAAAATGAACTTAACACTCGCAAATACAATGTTAACAAACAAAAATAACGCAATAAATTAATGTAATTCAGGGCAAAATATACTATGTAATATCGCATTATCAATCATCCTTGCTAATCCTCTCAAATCCTCTAGTTTCGGAACCTTGAAGGTATACTTGTGAGTTTTTCTTCTACCGAAATCCATTAGCGTAATCCTTTTCTCTCTGACATTTGCAATCATTATCTTAGTTTAATTTGAAAAAGAGAGACTAGAAGAGAAAATTTTTATTTGCTTAATGTTTTTTAAAATGAATGCATGAATGCAGCACACAAAAACATAGAAAAAACATGGGGTCAAAGGGTCGGTGTCATGAAGTCAAGGCTCTACCCATCCCAAAGGTTTATACTAGTGATTTTTGTACCTGTCTCTCAAAATCATTGATTCTTGTCGAGATAACATCAGCGGTCCGGGAACCGTGCTAGGTGATGTATTTTGAAGAATCTCAGAAGAGGGTAGTATCGCGTGACAACTATTTCCGATAGCTTCCGCACTACTGAAAGAGGTTTTTCTTAGGTGTATACTCAATCTTTCCACATGCGGCATCACACGCATTCCCATTAGCAGAAAAATAAACACATATATCAATTAGGAAAAGCAGTATATATTTGTCCTAATGTCCTAGACTTTTTAAGAGCTACGAATCCTATGATCCTAACAGAAAATGGCTCCCCGGCGGAGTCGCCATTCTGTGGTACCTTCCCAACTTAAAGGTTTTTGACCTAAGATCCTAGTGAGGGCCGATCCTAACAATAATGACATTCCCCAATGGAACTGTCATTCAGTGATACCTTGTGAACCCAAGGACTCGTCCTAAGAGAAGGTTTCAACCAGAGAGATAAGAGAGACAAGATTCCTTTGTTTGGCCCCACGGTGGGCGCCATTTTTCTGTAGCGAGCAATTTTTGGACGTGGTTCTTAAGCACTGTCGCTCTGGGGCACTACAGGTCGATTCATTTTTTATCCTATTGAAGCTGATGAAGGAAGGGAAATAGATGTCTCCAACTAACTCTGCTTGCAAACTGAGGTTAAACAGTCAAAACTGTTGGTTTACAGATGCGGTTTTAGTTCGTGGGCCTCTCTCTGCTTATTTTGTTCAGAACAAAATATCGAGACTGTTTATGGGGAATTTGTTGGGATACTGTGCTAGATTGGCGGGAGGTAGGGGACTTTAGGTTTTTTTTTAGTGTGCTCGCTAAGATTCTTTTTCAATCTTATGCCTACGTATTCCCGGGATAAGGAAATCAGAGCGATCGTAGTTCCTCCTATTCTATGGGAGGAAATGGTGTTTTGGTGTCTTGTTCAAAGCCCAAGACATGAAGCTAAAGGTGGTTTATATCTTGTTCAAAGCCCAAGATGTGAGGCTAAAAGGGTGTTGACTTTAGAGAGAATTTGTCATCTCTAAAGGGGGGTTTGTTTGTCACAATTGTTGGGTGACTGATTATAAAGGAGAATTACTTTAACTGGGATATGTGAATCCAGTAATGCCATAATTTCCTTTATAGGGGATTTTCAACCTGAAGGAGAAAACTTTAACTCAGTTTAGAGCAATGCCATCTTTCCTTAGGAATTTCTCATGCTAAAGGAGGGACAGTGGCGTGGATGTAAAATAATCCAGAGGCTTGCCGCTTACAACAATTAGACGAGGGAAAAGGAGTTGTTGATGTTTGTATGCTGTGACCAAAGCATGATTTGATGCTAAAAGGTTGATTGAATTAAACGGGGATTTATTTATACAAAGCCTAAGAGGAGGCTATTAACCCAACAAGAGGATGCTTTTGTGTCTCGTACGAAGCCCGAGATAAAGGCTAAAAGGGCTTACTCAACAAGAGAGTATCTTTATATGTGTCTTGTACGAAGCCCAAGATGGAGGCTAAAAGGGTTTGACTCAACAAGAGAGTCTTTTATACTCAATAAGAGAGTAGATTTGTATCTCGTACGAAGCCCGAGATGGAGGCTAAAGTGATCGACTCAACAAGAGAGTCTTTTTATACTCAACAAGAGAGTGTTTTTGTATCTCGTACAAAGCCCGAGATGAAGACTAAAAGAGGATTGACTCAACAAGAGAATCTTTTATACTCAACAAGAGAGTGTTTTGTATCTCGTACAAAGCCCGAGATGGAGGCTAAAGGTGATCGACTCAACAAGAGAGTCTTTTTATACTCAACAAGAGAGTGTTCTGTATCTTGTACGAAGGTCGAGATGGAGGCTAAAAGGGATCGACTCAACAAGAGAGTCTTTTTATACTCAACAAGAGAGTATTCTGTATCTCGTCGAAGCCCGAGATAGAGGCTAAAAGGGGATTGACTCAACAAGAGAGTCTTTTATACTCAACAAGAGAGTGTTTTGTATCTCGTACAAAGCCCGAGATGGAGGCTAAAGGTGATCGACTCAACAAGAGAGTCTTTTTATACTCAACAAGAGAGTGTTTTGTATCTCGTACAAAGCCCGAGATGAAGGCTGCAAAGGTTAACTCTGCTGGGGAGAATCATTGTACAAAGCCCAAGAGGAGGCTATGGTTACTATTTCAGTTGAGTGACAGATCTAGTATGTTGGTTAAAAGAGAAAATTAGTTTTTATATGGGTAATGTTGTACTCATGGATTTGATCTGAGGACCGGGATTATTTCTTGTTCTTTAAGGAAACGGGGAATCCGAAGGGTATTGAGACTGCCCAAGTCTACGGGTTTTTTTTCCTATTTTTGAAAGGAACTTGAGAATGTCTTCGAGACTCAAGGATATTAGACTGTCCAAGTCTAGAGTTTTATCTTTTGTACTATGCTTAAGAGAGATCAAGAGATAGTACGTTCGCGGTAGAAAGATCTAGACTCTTTGAAAGACTGTTCTATTAAGATGACTAATTTCTGTTCCTATACCTTTAAGAGGTCGTCGGGACAATTTGTACGAAGCCCAAGAGGAGGCGAGAAAAACTTTTAAGAAGCCGAAGGGACAATTTGTACGAAGCCCAAGAGGAAGCTATCTTCCTGGAGGAAGAATCATTATACGAAGCCTAAGAGGAGGTTGTGAAAACTTCTAAGAAGCCGACGGGTCCTTGTACAACGCCCAAGAGGAGGCGGGGATGCTTCTAGGAAGCCTGTGGGTCCCCAAACCCCGAGAAGTTCAAGACATGCCATTCACAGAGAATAGATCAAGCCAGGAAAGTTTGAGAATTTGGAAGAAACTCAAGAGATGCCATTCACGGAGAAAAGATCATCTCTGGGGAGTTAGAGTTTCTTTGACAATGTCTAAGGGTGACAGTCTGTGAAAGGGTTCACCGATAATGCTGCATTTCCCGTCTCCATATTGTTTAACCCCAAGAGGAGGGAAGACTGTGTCTGGTAATCCTATAGGGATCTAGTTTTGACAGTATTTAAGAGTGACCAACAGGGTTTTACCTAGTGCTAGACGTAGTTGCCGGGGAAAACTCTAAATAACTATACTAGTATTACACAGTTGATATTTGACAAGTATATAAAAGTTTGTGAAAGAAGACTTACAGTGAGTAGCCCTACAATACAGTTATATACATATGGAAGCGGTAAATGAAAGCAGGTAAACACTTACTCGGTTGTAGAGCTTCCATGTTGTTTGGTTAGTTGTTCAACAAAGAAAGCTTTGATAACAATATTATATTCAAAATCAAAGGAGAAAATGCTTTGAAAAGATTGTTGGGGCTTACAGCTCAAGGAGAGGCCCAAGGTTTTATCAGTGATTGCACTGTTGTTTTGAAATTATACAGGGACTTATACAAGTGACTGAGGCCCAAAAAAGGTTTTCTGTACAAAGGGGATGGGTCTTACACTCTCTCAAGAGGCCCAAAAATGATTGAAAGAAAAAGAATGGGGCTTATAACACGAGGGTAGGCCCAGATGATTTGTTTTTTTTTTTGAACTGGCGATCGCGCCGAGCTTTTCTTTTAACGCAGAGGGACTTATACAATATCTGAGGCCCAAAATTGTTTTGGTTAAAAGGGGATTGGGTCTTACACTCTATTAGAGGCCCAAAATGATTTTGAATGGGTCTTATAGCTCGAGGAGAGGCCCAGATTGTTTGTTTTACACGGGCGACGATCGCGCCGAACTTTTGAAAGACAACGGGACTTATACAACATTTGAGGCCCAAAATAGGTTTGTATTTACAAAGGATTGGGTCTTACGCTCTTTTAGAGACCCATATAGTTTGAAAAAGTTTGATGAGGGTTGAATTAATCAAAAACCCTAATTTGTTTTCAAAATGTATTTTAATTGAATAAAAATTCAATTAAAATGATCAAAATTGTTTAACATGTGGAAAACAAATTGTGATCTTGGATTAATGTTTCAAAAATCATGTTTTGACCTACAAAATGATTAGAAATCATTAAAATTGGCAAAATCAAGAAGGAAAAAATATTCTAAATGTCAAAAACAATTAAAATATTAATTCTTGGAAAA
This sequence comes from Lathyrus tuberosus, assembly GCA_022829125.1. Taxonomy (NCBI): domain Eukaryota; kingdom Viridiplantae; phylum Streptophyta; class Magnoliopsida; order Fabales; family Fabaceae; genus Lathyrus; species Lathyrus tuberosus. The sequence continues at coordinate 663,445 of JALAZF010000775.1, read as the reverse complement.
AATATCAATCATATGAAATAAATAATATTTTTGGGATTTTTTGGTAAAATAAAATATTTTAACATTTTTGTGAATTATAAAAAAAAGAATCAACTCAAAATCATTAAAACTGAGAGAGAAATTAATTTTTGAATCAATTAAATAAAATCACAAAATTCAAATATTCAAATATTTGAAAAAGGGCGCCAAGAACATGGCAAGAACACGCGCCCTTCCTCTGTTTCTGCAGATTTGCGTTTTCTATCCAATCTCACTGAATACTTGATTATATCATGCAATCTACATATCAATCTACTCGTTTCAACCTCACGATCATGTCTATGGTCTTTAATTTCATTTATTTTAAGCATGGAATAAGAAATCAAAGAGAAACCTCAAGAACCCTAAATTCTGCATGAAGGTTCAGAAATTCCATACACGATTCATACAAAGCAATTGATTGAGGGTAAACACTCTATGCATGATTATGAACATATTGCCAAATTATTGTGCAGCAAAAGTTGCATGGATCATAGAGTTAGAAGAGCTCATGCTTACCACTTGCAGCTGGTGATCGTGTTTTGGGTTAGAGGTGTTACAGCTAGGTTCCAATGATCTGGATAGCTTCCCTAGGTGCCATGGAGTGTGTCTGGATGCTTGGAGTGGATTGAAATGATCTGGAACTTGAGATGGTACCCCAACTGCAAATCTGTCAAAGGCTTGAGCAATTGGCTTGTGATTTTGTGATTTTGGTGTTCCAGATGTTATGTGAGTGTTTGGATCACTTCTATATGATGTTTTTGAAGTGTGTGTGTGTGTGTGATTGGTTTGGTTTGAATAGCTCTCAAACTCAAAACCCGATAGTGACTTGCTTTGGAAGGCAAATTTGGAAGTGAGAAGGTGATTTTGAGGAAAGCATCTGTTTGATGGCTTTGGTGTACTCAAACTGAGCACAAATGAGCTCTATTTATAGTAGAGCAAGTTTGTTTTGTAAGCAATAGTGAATGGCAACTGCTGCAGAGATTTGGCCAATGGTTGCACTTTGGAATCTCAAGTCTCCTCTAACCATTGACTAGAGGTGAGAGCACAGAGTTGTGGTTCCCTAGTTGTTGGATCATTCTTGACTAAATTTAGTTGCAAATATGTCAGTCCATGCCACCTTGGTGCATCCATTAAATGCTCCAATCCAAAATTGGAGTCTTGTCCCTCTTTTAGGGATTTCTAGGTTTGGCATGCTACTTCTTGTTCGAAAGACTTTGGAGGCTTGGATCAGTGTTTGTTCCCTTTAGATTTGATCCTCAGATAGGTCCAAAGTGATGACAAGGCTTGGAATTATCTGATTTTTCCAAATCGAGCAAAAGTGCAAAATTCTGCCTACCCTTGGTAGTTTTCAGCAAGGCATGTTGCCATTGTCATATCTCATGGCTCAAGTGGAATTTGATGGAGTTCTTGGCCATTTTGGAAAGCCCTCATATGATACAATAACTGTTTGATCATAATTGGTTTTGATACTTTTTGGATCCAAGTAAAAAATCCCCCTACATTTGGAAAAATGTGAAGGCAGATTCTGACTTAGTGAAAACTTCACTAAGTGTTGGAAAAAGTGGCATTTCATGTTTTCAACCACTTTGATCATTCCATAACTCAAAATCCATAATGAATTGGAATGAGGTGTAGTTGAAGCTTTTATAGAGGGCCATGAGGGCTACAAATCCAGCTTTGGATGGGAAAAATGGCCTTGTGGTTTAGGAGTTATGGTCCTCCAAAGTTGGTACCCTAGCCACTTTGTTCCATAACTTAGAAAATTTTCTAAGTTTTTATGGTTACCCCTTTTACAAGTTATCCCGCTTTTCTTGATTTTTCTTGATGAATGATGATTCAAATCACACATTAACATCATTTTAGGGTTAAAAAACCATAATTGTGAAAAATCTCAAAAAGTCAAAGTTTGACTTTTGTGCACAGTTGACTTTTTGTCAGATGAACTCCAAACTGTGCGATCCTCTATGAAATCAAGTCCTTGACCTAAATCAAACTTGATGGATTGATTTCATAGGTGTTATAGGGTGTATTGAATCATGTCTTAGGGTTTGGGAGCATGTCCTAGTCAAAAGTCAAAGATACAGTTGACTTTTTCCGCGAAACCCTAACTGTGGTTCTGATGAAATTGAAACTTGTTGCTCAAGCTTCTTGGATCAATCCATTTTTGCAAATGGATTAATGTGATGTATTTGATACCCTCAAATCCCCTCTTGGGGTCTTGTCTCATGTTTTGTCCCAAAAGTCAACTTAGGGGTGAATTAGGTCAAGAAACCCTAATTCCTGATTTTTTGATGAACGCATCCCCTGAGGCAAAATTGACTTGATGATTGGGTTTATGATGTCCCTTGTAGAATCATAGGTTATGCTTTGAAGCATTGGCTCATGCCCAAAGGAAAAATTCCAACTAGAGGCCCTGGTCGACCAAAACCCTAGTTTGGTGACATTGGCGATCTTGAGGCTTAATCCACTTGGAATGATGCAGCCTTGTGCTTGATTCTTGAAGTGGGAGTCCTCTTGATCCATTGTGGATGTTTGAGAGGCTAGACAAGTTGAAGATCATGTCATTCCTTGATTGATCCTTTGTCTAAAAGCTCTGAGAGGGCTGGAAACCCTAAATTTGATTGTAGTGGATGCTCACCCATCTTTGGGGAGACTAATGGTTCATCCATATTGTGATGATGATTTGCACAATGATGGGAAATCTTAGTGGTCAAAATTTGAGGTATGACACCAGGGTGGTAACTCAAATCGAAGTCATAGTCTTTCAACAATTCCAACCACCTTCTCTGCCTCATATTCAACTCTTTCTGATCGAATAAGTACTTTAAACTCTTATGATCACTGGACACCTCGAATTTAGAGCCAAAAAGGTAATGTCTCCAAATTTTTAACACGAACACTACAACTGCTAATTCTAAATCATGCGTAGGACAATTCCTTTCATGAACCCTAAATTGTCTGGAAGCATAAGCAACAACCTGACCATTCTGCATCAACACTCCACCAAGACCCATCTTTGACGCATCACAATATACCACAAAAGACTCACTCGGATTAGGCAAGATCAATACTTAAGCGATCGTCAACTTCTTCTTCAATTCCACAAAACTCTCTTCACATGCAACATCCCACACATAAGCTTGACCCTTCCGAGTCAACTGAGTCAAAGGTAATGCCAACTTAGAAAAACCTTCGATAAACTTGCGATAATAACTTGCCGACCCAATAAAACTTTGTATTTCTGTAGCAGACTTTGGAGTCTCCCACTGTAACACAACATCAATCTTAGAAGGAACCAAAGCAATTCCACCACTCGATATCACATGGCCAAGGAAACTCACATCATTCAACCAGAACTCACATTTCGACGTTTTGCATATAACTTCTTCTCCTTCAACACTTGCAACACCGTACGCAAATGCTCAACATGCTCTTCTTCAGATTTCGAGTATATCAGAATATCGTCAATGAAAACCACACCAAACTTATCCAAATACTCATGAAAAATCTGATTCATATACTCCATGAACACACCTGGTGCATTGGATACACCAAACGACATCACAGTGTATTCATAGTGACCATACCTCGTCCTGAAAGCTGTTTTCAGAATATCATCTGGTTTAACATGAATCTGATGATAACCAGACCTCAGATCAATATTGTTAAACACACAATCGCCCACAAGTTGATCCATTAAATCGTCGATTCTCGGAAGTGGATATTTATTCTTGATAGTCACTTTATTCAACTGCCTGTAATCAACACACAACCTCATACTACCGTCTTTCTTCTTAACTAACACAGGAGAACCCCACGGAGAAACACTCGGTCGAACAAACTTCTTCTCAAGCAATTATTCCAATTGTTTCTTCAATTCACTTAACTCAGAAGTTAACATCCGGTAAGGAGCCATTGACACCGGACTCGTACATGGTATCAATTTCACCGCAAAGTCGACTTCACGCTCTGGGGACAAATCACTTACGTCGTTTAGAAATACATCTAGGAATTCACATAAAATAGGTAATTCAACACTTGTAATTTCACGGTCAACTCGCAACGATGCAAACATTGCAAACATCAAGGCTTCGTCTTCTAGGAGTTCACCCACTTGTATAGCAGACAAAAACATCAGTTCTCCATTATCACCATACTCAGGAAATCTCACAGTCTTATTATAACAGTTGATATGAACATAGTTGAACTCCAACCAGTTCATTCCAAGGATAACATCAATTTGGTGCAAGGGTAAACACACCAAATCCATCACGAAAATCTTCCCAAAAATAGTTAAAGGACAACCCGGACAAACAAAAGTAGTAGTAACATAACCATTAACAGGAGTTTCTATCACCATACTACCATTCACATCAGAAAATTTCAAACCCAACATAGTAGCACATTCAAGCGAAATAAACGAATGGTTAGCACCAGTATCAATAATAGCAACCAACTCAGTATTTTTAATAAAACAAGTACCTCAAATAAAGTTATCCTTCTTAGGGACTTCTGAACCGCTCAAAGAAAACACTCTACCATTAGTCTGAGCAGCAGTAGCAGTCTTCTTTGGCTTATGGCATTGGGTACTGATGTGACCCTGTTCACCATAATTGAAACAAGTCGGACGCTCATTCTTGCAATCAGTGGATCGATGACCTCTCTTACCACATCTGTAACATCTCAGCACATTATAGTTGTAACCATCTGCACAGTGACCTTGCTCGCCACACCTGTAACACTTAACATAAGCGGGAGCTGCTCCCCCACTTGTCTTCTTCTCATCTGAAGCCTTCTGTTTCCCTTTGTCAGCTGGAGTCACATAAGTTTTTCCTCGAAATTGTCCTTTCTCTTTCTTCTCACTAAGATGTTTATAGTGAGCTGATCGAGCTCTGCTATCCTCATCATAGATCCTACTCTTATCCACCAGCTCAGCATACCTACGAATCTATTGGTATCCAATACCCTATTTGATCTCTGGTCTCAACCCATTCTAAAACTTGAGACATTTAGAAATCTCAGCATCATCACGATTGTAATGCGGACAAAACTTTACCAGCGCCTCAAACTTTGCAGCATACTCTGCCACAATCATGTTTCCTTGCTTTAATTCAAGGAACTCTATCTCCTTCTTACCACGAACATCCTCAGGGAAATACTTCTCCAAGAATTCTTTCCTGAATACATCCCAAGTTATCTCAATACCAACATCCTCCAATATCTAACGTGCATTATCCCACCAATCTTCAGCTTCTTCTGATAGCATATGAGTACCAAACTGTACCTTCTGAGTGTCAGCGCATGCCATCACTCAGAATATCTTCTCAATCACCTTGAGCCACTTTTGTGCGCTCTTTGGATCATGAGTGCCCATGAAAGTTGGCGGATTGTTCCTCTGGAACTTTCCTAAAGCACGAAACTCATCATGAGCCCCTCCATTCTGATTGTTCTATGCATTCTGGGCCATCACTTGAGCAAGTGATTCCAATGCGTCAGCAATATCACGATAGTTTCTTCCATCCATTCTGCACACCATCAATCAACATTATAAGAAACAAACTATCGACAGTGTACACACACTCGTCGACTAAAGGGGGACTGACATCATATAAAAACCTGGCCGGACAGACCGACCTGCTCTGGTACCACAAATGTAACACCCTTCTAAACCCAACGAATAATTTAGCGCATAAATCAATAATTAAATTAGAGTAAATCACCGACAAGGGTGTCACATGCTCACTACTACAAAACGGCCAAACAACAACACCAGGTTTACAACGGCATCCTATACACTGTTCTTATAGTGCGTACTGGATGCGCGCGCATTATTTTAATTAGAAATCTCAAGGGTATAATAATAGTTTTTATGAAAACCGTGGTGATACAATCTAGCTATCATGGGTTCGAACCTCATCGCCCTCAAATAGTTTATCCCTTTGATGTAAATGCTCCCTTTTTAAGTTTTATTAATATTTAACTAAAAATAATAAGGATATCACGACGGATATTTATCAAAATCGTTGTTACAAATTGAAGCTTCTTTTTATGTATTTTAAACACCAAGTATATATATCAATTTATCCATTGAAACAACCCTAACACCAACGCCGTCACCATTGTCGGGAAGAAAACAACAACAACAACAACAACAAAGTGTTCTACTTTAAGGTGTTGCAATGTCACATTTGAAGACAAAATCATCCAAAGGTGTTTCTACGTCTTGTTTCAGTGTAAAATCTCGATCTGGAAATTTTTGTGGTTGTGATGGTCGTATGGTTTCGTATCAATGCAAGAAGGGACAAAATAAAGGAAGGCTTTTTTGGAGATGTCCATTTTGGAGGAGCGATGAAACATGTAATTTGTTCATATGGGATGAAGACGTGGGAGAAAGAGATGGAAATGACGATGAGAGCATTATGAAGTCAGAGTTGGAAGCTATGGGCTATCTGAAGGTTATGTATGAGGATTTAAAGAAAAAGAACAAGAATTTGAAGAACAAACTAAAATCAGAGATATTTTTTGGAAATATCAAGATGTTATGTTTTTTTGTCTCCTTTATGTTTAATATTTACTTTGTTATGAAATGTAATAGTTGAATTAGGGTTCGAATTACATTGTTGATGTTTAAACTGCAGATGCATTGTGAATTACATTGTTGATGTTTAAACTGCAGATGCATTAAGTTAGAAGTTAAGGCGCACCTTTTCATTTTTATTAATTTTAAAAATCATAAATAAAAGGGTTATCACTACGGTTCTTCTGGTTAACCGTAGTGATATATTTATAATAAATAAATACCTATGTATATGGTTTTTATTTATTTTAAAATTCACAGATAAAAGGGTTATCACTACGGTTATTCTGGTAAACCGTAGTGATATATTTATAATAAATAAATACATATCTATACGGTTGTTATTGTTAACCGTTGTGAAATAGTTTACCCATATATAAGCGAAAAAACTTTCACTTAATTGACAGTAACGCCTTGCCTTCAAAGTGAAATCCTAGAACCCATTTTTTCTCTTCATTTTCACCATTAGCCGTGAATCTTGTGCTTCATACATTAAGGTATTCTTCTTCTTCCATCTATTGTTAGATATTTCCCATTATCTCGTTTGTTGCATGTTGTTTTTGTTGATTGTTCTCATTTTTTCAGTTTCGTTTTCACTACCTTAACAAAGACCATACTTTGGAAACTTCGTAATGTTTGTGTTGCTATGGAAAAATGTATAAGAAGCATGAAGCTATGATGGAAACTTCATCCACCTTGTATTTTTTTTCATAGCATCACGAACAAGATGTTAGTAAATGAAGAAACAACAGTGTAAGCAAACTTTATCTAGTTTTAGAAGCAATGAAAAGAAGTATAAGAAGTATGAAGCTTTTGTGTAAGCTTCTTCCTCCTTATATTTCTTTTTCATGGCTTCCCAAACTAGTTCAACATCATAATTGATTCCTGTTCCGTGATTAGTTTCATTAAAAGGTGCTTTATTCCTGTTCCTCTCTTTACTCATCACTGGATTATGGTTTTAGGGTTTGTTTTCAACTGAGGATGCTCATTTTTGAAGTTTGCTTTGTTTCCTTTCAGGTTAAGGGGATGATACAGGGTGATGATGCTGGTGGAAGCAAGCGTATTATATCAGTTTATAATTTTTGGATCTGGTATAGAATGTTGTTTGAGTTTATCATATTCTATTTACATTGTTTGTTAACTAACCCTCACTTAAAGTTTGCTGGTGGTAGCAAGCGTATTATATGAGTTTATAATATCTGGATCTGGTATAGAATTTTGTTTGAGTTTATTATATTTTATGTAGATTGTTTGTTTCACTAACCCTCACTTAAAATACATTCAGTTAATTTGACATAGATACTTATAATCTGCAAATTAAGTTGTATTTGAAAACCAACTTAAACAAACCAATGTTGTTTTCTGATTGCATGCCTCTCATCATTTATCTCACGTTCTTTTATATATAGATTATGGTATAATGATCTCGCTCCTTAGATGCATCGCCATCTTCCAATATAGTTAAATCAAAGATGAGGCAAATTATCCAATGTCTTGTTTATCTTATGGAAATTTTACTATAATTGAAGATAGCGATATATCGAATGAGTTAGATCAATAAACCACAATATATGTAAAAGAGTGTGAAATGCACGATGAGACGAATGCAATCAGAAAACAACATTGGTTTGTTTAAGTTGGTTTTCAAGAACAGTTTAATTTGCAGATTATAGACATCTTCATCAAATTTAATCCATGTATATTTATTTAGTGAGGTGTTTGGAAAACAAGCAATCTACATTTAATATAATAAACTTAGGGTACTTACAACAACGGTTATATATTATAACCGATATCATAAGTAATTTATGTTTTATACAAATTCGCTACTGATGGGTTTCGAACCCAGAACCTAAGTGTATGTATTGCAACGGTTTGTTATCATAACCGTTGTGATATATGGCGCGTGTCTTGCCTTTCAACAACGGTTTCCAGATCGTTGTAGAAACAGGGAACTTACAACGACAATCTACATAACAACGCCTTCGCCCGCGTCATTATAAGTCATTCCCAACCGTTGTTAAATGTGTTTTTCGTAGTAGTGGCTTCATAAAAACATTCTTATCACACATCCTGCTCCGTAACACGGGTTTCAAATAATTATAAAATTCATCTTAATAACTCCACATATAATTGAACTTTGCAGCGGAATCTTAGTATCAACATGACTTCATAATTTTCATCAAAGGACTTCAAGGCCTTTGATCATAATCAAAAATCAACATAAAACAAATCATCACATAACAAACTCTTAAAAACGCATTCTTAAATCAATAACGACTTCAAAAAACCAAACGTTCCCAAACCCTGATGTTACGTATCAAAGCAAGACCCTCTTAATTCATGGAAATAAGATAAATTGACTGCAAAGCTAAATCTTCACGCATCAACAAGCTAACCTTGATCACCTGTACATTACCCACGTGGAGGTAACTTTCAAACAGGCAGGGTTAGTAATCACAAATCATTACAAAAGGTATAATAAATAGATATAGTAGTTACAACAACAATTATCCACACTTCATATATCCATCACACATCACACACATACTCACACTGTCACTTCATTAAGTCATTCACAACGTCATTACGTCATCAATAAATCATCATCGTCAAAACATCACTTATGTCACCACACCATCAAAACATATATTAACTCATATTTATGCAATGTCACTTAATATGTAATGCAACAAAATGACTCATGCATGTGGTACCAACACTTTGATGAACACGTGGTCATCTCCCTCCAGAGATCCCCACCATAGGATCGATTCCCACTCGGAATCGGACCACATCCTAAAACGTACTCAATCCACACAATGGGATTGAGGCCACCACTGGACCAGAGTTCTAACATCATCACTGGATTGAAGTCCTAACATCGTCACTGGACCGAAGTCCTAACATCGTCACTAGACTGAAGTCCTAACATAGGCTATGAATGCATGATGCAACACGTCACAATAAACACGACCACGTCTAGTCAAATTTGCATCATCATTCATGTAATCGTCATAGCATATTCTTCATAATCAGTCACACTCCATCATAGCATCATTCTTAGAAATACATCATATTAATCATTTCACTTTAGGTGAGACAACGCGGCAACAAAAGAAAGAAAAGAAAGAAAGAAGAAACGTAAAATAAAAAAAATGTGAGCTCCTGCTCGGCCGAGGCTCGCACGGCGAAGCAGGGGCGAAACACCTTCCTCATAAAAAATTCCAGGAGCACCACTTTTTATCCTTCCTTCACCTCTCCTTTCTCCTGGCGCTTCCTGAGTGAAGTAGCTTCGCCCGACGAAGCATATGACTCGCCCGGCGAAAGCGCGAAAACAACAACTCTGCAGTTACGTTTTTTGCACAGTCCAGACCCCAAAACTCTTGCGATTCCAATATCGTTCAATCCGAAAACGCACATAATTCATAAGATATCATGATACAACAAGAACACTTCATAATAGGCATCATATACATCATCTAATAGCACTACAACATCATTTTATCACTTATTTCGTCATGAATTATCACATTACCATCATATTACTACATTTTCCCTAAAACCCCAAAACCACCTACATACATCTAAACCCTATATCAATTATAATGAAAAGTAATACTCCTCATACCTTAGATTCTTAGTTTTGATATTTTACTTGAGTTCTACAGCAATCTCTTAGAGCCCTAGCCTATTCTACCTTTTTCCTTAGTGTCGTTTCTCCAAAACACGATCATTCAGAATGAACTTCTCCACTTCTATTTTCCCTTTTGTCAAACTTGCCCTTAGGACCCCTAATATGCCTTTCCCAACTTACCCTCACTAATACTTCTATAATGACCACCTTGCCCTCGATGTTTCCACTCTTTTTATTTTAATTAATAATAATAGTCTAAATAACATAATCTATATTATTCTATTACCATTAACTCTAAAATAATTCTAATTAATGATTTAATTTCTAAATAATCTTATTATTCCCTTAACTTATCATCACCCCACCACACACAACAAGAATACACCATGCATAATAATTCACCAAAATTCACCGATAATCACAAATAATTTAACAAATATTAAAATATAAATATCGGGGTGTTACACTGAAGATATTAGAAATCTTGTCATCAAGATTTTAAATCATGACGGTAGAACTTAAGATTCTGAATGATGATTTCTTCGTCAGGATTCTTGAAGAAGATGATCAGAAGCTTGCTATTTGAATGGAAGCTTATGGCAACTTATCAAGCATGTAGAAGATCTCTCCAGAAGATAAAGCAGGTTCTAATTCAATAGAAACTAATTCTACTGCAGATAAGCATTGGATATGGCTATCAGGATTTTGACTACATGCTCTAGAAACTTCGCAAGATTCTGAAGTGATCAGAAGGGAAGTTCTTCAATTGTCAGAAGTGCATTCATGAAAGAACAACACATGCAAGATCAAATTTTCTTAGTTCTTAATGTATGTGTGTTCATGAAGAGAAATGGCTTGACATAAGACAAATACAGATGATTGAAGATAGAATAAGCTTGGAAAAGAAATGGCTTAAATCATGATATATGAGAAATCATCATAACAAAGCATTTCTAGGAAGCAGCTAGCATGTTTATTCAGAACAAAATATGATTTGAATATATTCTGATGCATATTGGTTAGAAAGCTCTGAAGGATACATCATCTTGGCGTGGAAGTACTTTTATTGGTGAATCAAATAAATGTCAGATTTCATGATAAGCTTGGAAACCAGAAACCATAGCTTATTGGAGGATTGCAAATCCAGAAATTACTTGCTTAAGAAGTACAAGATGAAGATATCAAAGGATGTTCAACCGTAAGTCATCACAGTTCGTACTCCCTTGAAAAAGAAAATTACTTTATGATGAACTGATTCTTGATGAATATGCTCAGCCAGTAAGAACAAGATTATCATTCAAACCTCAAAGGAAATATGTTAAGGTTTGATGACCATGATGATATCTGCATCTGGTGAAGATTAGCATCTGTTCAATGATTGAATTTTGATAATGCAAGAAGAATCCAACAATTTTCCTTAGCACGTAACTGTTCAAAACTATATGCTCAAGCTAAGAAACTAGTGGCCTTCTGGAGACAAGCCTTCTTGAAGATAGAAGATGGATGATTCTAAGATAAAGACTAGAGATAAAACTTGGCTCTTCTCTAATGATCAATGAAACAAACATCAGGAGAGATGTTTTCATCCTTCAGAATGGAAGATCAAGAAGTCGTGAAGATGATCGTGCCTATACACAAAGTTCAAGATTTTTATGAAGATCGCAGAAGAAAGAAGACAAACGATGAAAGGAGAAAATAATTCTAATGGTCCAACCAGAAGCACTCACTCATCAACTGCAGAAGCTCACGCGTGATATTTCTAAAGAAGCATCTACAGTTGTAGCTAAGAATCTACACAAAGGATTGAGAGTAATGTATTTCTAACCCTTCTGTTTAACTTAAACAGTTTAGAAATCTATTCTTATATTCTAGAACTATAATTTTTGAGAATGCAAAAGGATAGTATTTTCTAAAATTTTCCGACTCAATATCTCTTATGACTAAAATACGTCTTTAAAGAATCCTTGCTGAAGTTAAACCTATTCTCATTCTACATGTGAATTTATTTATTATTCAGAATGAAATAAGCATCTAAGAATTTATTATTCCCGAGAATAGAAAAATATATTTCTTAAACATAATGTGTAGGAATCGTTCTTTTGAAATAAGAATCTTTTGACTGTTGGAAACTAGATTGTGATTCATTTATTAACCATAATGATATAGAGTGTTGCTACATCAACAAATCTTTGTCTTATATGTACCATACCTCGTATCTGATGGGACACCTCAGGTAATGAGAATATCTTGGATACAGGTAATAAAGTCATTCACTTTACCTCTTGTCAGAATTTATGTGTTCATTCCTTTTTTAGTGTCTCCACTGTTTCTCCTTGAACCTAGTGTCAGCATAGGTCTTCTATTTTATCTTTTATTAGGCGTGTTACTCTATCATTTCAATTTATCACACATGCTTTGAAAATAGTCTCCATTTTTATCTATATTATTTATCATCGCGCTTCTCTAGTCCTTCTATCATTTATGATGGCCATAAAAGTTCTTGCCTCCTACATTCTTAGTCACTCCTTCCTTGTGAACCTCATATCCCCTCCTTGTTCTGTTTCACTTTCTTCCGATCAACCATGTCTGTTAAAAACTTCTGTGGCAACGAAGAGATTCTCGAAGTCATTGTCGAAAAATGACCAGATTTTATGAATCTTTAGGGAACAGATCGTGACATTATCCTTAGCCAGCACATACATGATTGGCCTAACTACTTTGCTTTGTGAAGAGGCCCCGTTTATCCAAACCTTGTGAAAGCCTTATGGGAATATGCCCTAGAAAGTGAAGATGGTAACTCCATCAAATCATCTGTGTATGGCATTCCATTCACAATCACTCCCTCTTTTATTTCTAAGGCCATAGGTTGTATCCTAATTGGTGTCACTGTTGATGAGTTCCGCATAAAATACACTTTTGTTGATGAGTTCCTTGACATCTTCAAGACTTCCTTCCTTAGGTTTAAACCAAATAACTCGGATAAACTTTCACCCACTGCAAAAGCTTGGTTTAATATTCTTCTGAACAATTTTCGACCTCGGGAAATAGACAAAAATGTCTTGTCTCATGAAGACAGACTATTTATCTATTTTCTGATGAAGAATATAAGAATCAATCTCGCTTTAACAATCTTCAATCACTTGAAGGATTCTGTTAAAACTTCAAGAGGTTAGCACAGTCATGCATTCTTTATGGAAGAGTTTTGACTGAGCTTTTCTTCAAGGATGAAATCATTGGTTTAGCTAAACGACTTAGACCAGATGAGGCCTGTGTAGAAGTAAGATGCAAAGTTGTTAATGATCTGCTAGGAAACCATTTTCTATGTTCAGGATGGAAGAGAGCCTACAAACCTCACTTCTTAAACTTTACAAATAGGACTCAAGAAGAGCTTACAAACCTCCTCTCGAAGACCATCTGACACAGGGAGAGCTTACAAACCTCAGGCCCTGAAAAGTTGTTGAATCTTAGAACCTCTAAGTTCTTAGTTTTGTCATTAGACCTAAGTATGTTTTGTGTCTGTCGTTTCCCATTGTAATTTCTTATTTAGCATTTGTCATACCCTAAATTTTGACCACAAGATTTCACATCATTATACAAATCATCACCACAATATGGATGTACCTTCATGCCTCACCAATCCTCTCAAAGATTGTTGAGCATTCACCTCAACCAAGGATTAGGGTTTTTGAGCCCTCTCAGAGCATCCAGGCAAAGGATCAATCAAGAATTGACATGATCTTCAACTTTTCAAACCTCTCAAACATCCATGAAGGATCAAGAGGTCTCCCACATCAAGAATCTAACACAAAAATGCAACATCTCAAGTTGAGCAAGCCTCAAGATCATAAGTGTCACCAAATTAGGGTTTTGGTCGACCAAGGCCTCCAGAGAGAAATTTTCATCTGGGTGTGAGCCAATACTTCAAAACATTATTCAAAAAGCTCAAAAGGTCCTCATAAGTCCATTCATAAGTTCAAAATAGCCTCAGAGGATGCATTCATCAAAAATCAGAAATTAAGGTTTTAACCTAATTCACTCCCTAAGTTGACTTTTGGATTAAGGCATGAGCCAAGACCTCAAGATATGCTTTAAGGACCTCAAATACACCATGTTGATCCCTTTACAAGACTAAATTGATTCAAAGGACTTGGTTCACAAGCAATGCAAGGATTCAAATTCATCTGGACCACAAACTAGGGTTTCTGAGAAAAAAGTCAACCATGCCTTTGACTTTTGACTAAGACATGATCTCAAACCTTGGTACATGATTCAAGACACTCTAAAACAACTATGGAATCCATTCATTAGGTTCAATTTAGCCCAAGGACTTGATTTCATAAAGGATCATAAAATTCAAAATTCATCTGATATAAAAAGTCAACTGTGACCAAAATCAAGTTTGACTTTTGGGATTTTTTTGACAAACATGGCCTCTTCAAGTCAAAAACAATGTTAACTTATGATTTGGACCATGATCAATCAAGAAAAATTAAGAAAAGTGAGGTTACTTGCAAAAAGGGCAACCTTGAGAAACTTGAAATTTCACTAAGTTATGGAAAAAAGGGATTTTTACCCATCTTTGCAAGGCTGTAACTTGTGATCCAAGCGACCATTTTCTTCCATCCAAAGCTCAAATGAAAGCTCTCATTACATACTACAAAAGTGTCCTACTGATCCATGGTAAAAAATGCCTAGATTTTGAGTTATAAGACCATAAATTTAGGGTTTCATAAGATTTGAACTTTGACACTTAGAAATTTTTTTGGCAGAATCTGTTTCATGTTTTGCCCAACTTTGGAGGGATTTTTCATTATGATCCAAAAGGAATCAAGACCAAATGTAAACATCAAAGTTGAAGTATGATATACAAGCTTTCCAAAGAGTACAAGAACATCCATTGATTCTACTTGAGCAAGGAGTTATGGACCTCCCAATATGCCTTCATTCAAACAGTTTTCTTGACAGCATTGGCACATGACTTGTATCCGACGATTTCTTGAGCCAATTTTGGACACTTGTGTAGCGTGCGGTTTTTGTCGGTGACGCAACCACCTTACCGCGAGAATTGTGGTTTGGATGATACTTTTCGATTTCAGTATTTACCAATGAAGCGGGTTAAGGAAGGGGAAGATATCTTAAACTAACCCTGCATGCAAATGTTTTCTTTAACAAATGCTAAGAGATCGGGGAACGGGGTTTGCTTATACAAAGGGAAGCTATTAACACCCACTGTATCTATGGTAATCCATAGGAACCTTCTTTTGCATGTATTTCTGTTAACTTGAAATGCTTTCTCGCGTTTATCTGATGTGGATTGGGAAAGTTTCTCCTTTGGGAGAATTGAGAGAATGTTTTTGTTGTTTTCGGGTTTTCTGTTGTTTTTGGGAAGGTACTGGAGCTAAAGTTTTTTATTTGTGTGCTCGCTAAGATTTTGCAATCTTTTGGCTATGTGTTCCCATAAAGAGATTTGGGAAATCAGAGCAATCGTAGTTCCTCCTATTCTATGGGAGGAAAGTTTTGTGTCTTGTTCAAAGCCTAAGATTGAAGCTAGCAGAGTATTTGTGTCTTGTTCAAAGCCCAAGATTGAAGCTAAAAGGTGATAGAGAGAGAATTTGTCATCTCTAAAGAGAGATATCTCATCCATTCATCACAAATGTTGATTATAAGGGAAATTACTTTAACTTGGATGCGTAGAATCCAGCAATGTCATGATTTCCTTTATAAGAGGGATGCCATGAAGGAAGAAAACTTTAACTCAGTGTAGAGCAATGCCACTTTTTCCTTTATGAGTCTTTCATGCTAAGAGAGGGACATTGACTTGGATGTGTAGAATCCAGAGGCTTGTCACTTATAGCTATTAGATGAAAGATGAATTTTAGCCAGGATAAGGGAAGGACTCCAGCTTGGATTTTGAATCAACAAGTGTGCCACTTATAGCAATTATCTGGAAAGGTTTTGATTTTTTTTTTAATATGTGATGTATAGAGGAAATATCCTCCTGCAGAGTGGACTCATGGTCTCATCTGAGGGGATGTTGATTTTTGTGTGCCTTGATCAAAGTCCAAGGTTAAAGCTAAAGGAAACTGGCTCCACTGGGGAGGGTTTTATTTGTCTTGTACAAAGCCCAAGATTGAGGCTAACTGGGGAAAATTCCTATATGAAGCCTAAGAGGAGGCTATCTTTTACTGAGGATTGATGGGAATCCAAGAGCAAGTTCAAATTGTGTTGGGGGAATCCAAAGGGATTTACTCTTGCTGGGAATCAGGGAAGAGTTGAAGTACCAGATGCTATCAGGCTCTGATTTCATTGAGGATTTGTTGATGGTCAATTGACCCTGGCTGGGATGTTTAAGGTGAAAGTTTAAACCTTGTTGGGTGTCGAGGGAGTTTAAAGATGAGTTTGAAAACCTTAGAGGTTTTCAGTTCTACTGAAGACTAATGTATTGGAAGAATGATCAAGGTTTTTCCAATGCTTTTAGGAAACTTGAGGGTCTCTGTGTGAGATCCAAGAGGAAATGAGACTTTCCAAGACATACTTGAGTGAAGCCCAAGAGGAGGCTGAGACTGTCCAAGTCTCTCAAGAAGTGGTAGACTCTGGGTAGAGAGGGGTCTTTGTATGATGCCCAAGTGAAGGTTATTGGTTTAAGGGATGAAGTTCAACCTTAGCATGGTCTGATATTCTGGAATTTTGACTCTCCTGGGGATTAAACTAGCAAAGATGACTAATTTCTATCCTATGCCTTTAGGAAGCCTTTGGATCCTTGTACTAAGCCCAAGAGGAGGTTGGGGAACTTCTAAGAAGCCTATTGGTCCTTGTACTAAGCCCAAGAGGAGGCTGGTGATACTTCTAGGAAGCCTGTGGGTCTAAGCCTAAGAAAAGTTCAAGAAAGGTTTCACCGGGAATTAATCCTTTCTTTGTTAAACAGTTCTAAGGTTTGAAGAAATTCAGAAGAGGTTTCACCGGGAATTAATCCTCTCCAGGGAAATGAATTTCTTGTATTTACATATATTTCTAAGTTTTGACAGTCTTGAGAAAAGTTTCACCGGGAATAATGCCTTTCTCTGTTCCATATTGAATAAGCCCAAGAGGAGGCAGACTGTATAGGGAATTTCCTATGAGGGAACTAGTTTTGACTAAGTTAGAAAGTAACCTCTGGTTTGACCTAAGTGTAGACCTAACTGTTGGGGAAACTTTAAACAAATATGCACAAGTATATATACAGATAAGTGAATTGACAGATATATAAACAAATATGCATTAAAAAATATGTTGGGACTTACCTTCTTAGAGGAGGCCCAAGTGTATTATGATCTGTTGTATTGACTCCAACTGTATGATTAGGGTTGTAAGAAATTGAAGAAACGTTTTGAGAAAACTTTGAATTTTGAATTTGAAAGAAAGTTGTTTGAAAGAAAAGAGTATTTGGGGCTTATAACTCAAAGAGAGGCCCAAGTGGTCTAAGAGCAGTTTCACCGGGAATAATGCTCCTCTTAGTATCAGTTTAAACCATACAGATGATTTTGAAAACATAGGTATGGGGCTTACAACTCAAGGAGAGGCCCAAGTGAGTTGTTTATTGTTTAAAACAAAGTTTTTGTACAAAATATTGAGGGTTATACTCAAGGAGAGGCCCAGATGACTTATTTGAAAACATTGATCGCACTGCGATACCGAAAGACGTTGTGGGACTTATACTATGGCAGAGGCCCAAAATTGTTTTATGTACATAGGGAGGTTGGGTCTTACACTCTAATAAAGGCCCAAAAGTGTTTGTGAAGAAAGAATAATGGGGCTTATACTCAAGGAGAGGCCTAGATGATTTATTTGAAAAGGCAACGATCGCATCGCTGTTTTGAAAAAACACAGAGGGACTTATACAATGACTGAGGCCCATAATATTATTTACAAAAGGGATGGGTCTTACACTCTACAAAGACTCCCAAGAATGTTATTTTTATACAAGAGTTGGGGCTTATAGCTTAAGGAGATGCCTAGTTGAAAAACAGTGATCGAACCGTTTATTGTATCAGGACTTATACAATGGCCGAGGCCTAAAATTGTGTATTTACAAAGGGTATGGGTCTTACACTCTATAAAGAGGTCCAAAAAGTGTTTCAAATGAAGTTTGAAAAATCAAAATTTAAGAAAACCCTAATTTTGATTCAAAAAACAATTTTTCAAAGAAAATTAAATAGAAAACGATATCAAATATCAAATATATTTAAAAACAAGTTGTAAATTTTAAAAAATGTTTTGAAAAATCATGTTATGTTTATATGAAAGTGTAAAATTCATTTGAATTTGAAAAATCAAGAGGAAAATTTCATTTAAAATGTTTAAAAACAATTAAAATGAAATTCTTTACAAAAATTCAAACTATATTAAATAAATAATATAAATTTGATTTTTTTCTAGAATAAAATAATTTAATATTTTGGTGATTTTTTTAAAAAATAACCAATAAAAAATTATTAAAATTGAGAGAGAAATTAATTTTTCAAATCAATTAAGAAAATAGTCAAAAATTAAAAGATTTAAATAATTTGAAATATGGTGCCAACGGTCACCTTCTTCTTTCTCGTGACCGCGCCATGGCTGATTTGCAAAACCTCATTTTTCTCTCTGATTACTCAATGGTTTTGACTTTTGTAAACATCAATCTCACTCGTTTTTGAACAAGGATTCCAATGGTACCAATTAATTTCATTTATATTAAGTGTGGAGTGAGAAATCAAATGATGAACACATGAACCCTAATTTCTGCAAGAACACTATGAAATCCTATACACGATAGCTATAAAGCAATTGATTGAGGGGAAACACTCTACATAAGTGCATAAACATGTTTGTAACTTGAAAACACATTTATGATGCATGGATCATAGACTTTGAGAGTTCAGGCTTACCTCTTGCAAGAAGAAATCAAATTCTGATGTAGAGGTGTTACATATGTTGTGTGATGATCTGGACGACTTCAATGGACCTTATGTAAGGTGTTTGGAAGCTTGGAATGGATTAAAAGCAACTGGATCTTATTGTGGCACCTCAACTACAGCTTTGACAAAAAGCTTGAGCAAATGGATAGTGACTTAATGATTCTGGTGTTCCAGATATGTTTTGAGGTTATGAATCACTTGTATATGACATTTGTGAGGTGGTAGGATGGTTGGTTTTGATGGAATTGCTCTCTATTTGAAAATTCGAATGTTACTTGCTAAAGAAGCATTTTCTGGTTTTTTGAGAGTGAAAGGAAGAAAAGCATGAGTTGTTATGCTTTGGTGTACTCAAACTGATCAGAAAGAACCTCTATTTATAGTAGAGCAAGTTTGTTTTGGGAGCAATAGTGATTGGAGGCTAGATCACTCCATTATCCATTGGAATTTATCATGTAGCCAAAGTCTCCTCTAGCCATTGACTTGAGTCAATCTTGCAGGCTATGAGTCTTCTGTTGCAGGGATAAGGCTTGATTCCTTTAGTGATCAATGACTCAGTCCATGCCACCTCAATGTATCTCTTGAATGCCTTGAAACAAAATTAAAGTTTTGGAATTGCATCTTTAAAGATCACATGCCTAAGTGGTAGGCTTCTTGACTTGTGAGGCTTTGTGATCAAATTCTTCATCATTCATGTTGATTTTGGACATAAATGAAATGATGCAAGTGTCCAAGATTGGATCAAGAAATTGTGGGAACCAAGTCATGTTTTCATGCCTTTGTGTGGGCAGGGTGAAAAATGCCATTTTTTTAGGCTTATAAATTATGGCTCAAGTTGAATCATGGGAGGCTCTTGTACTTTTTGGAAAGCCCCTATAACATACTTCAACTTTGATGTTTAACTTTGGTCTTGATTCATCTTGGATCATAATGAAAAATGGCCTCAAAGTTGGTGAAAACACAAAACAGATTCTGTCCAAAATTTCACTAAGTGTTGAAAAAGTGTCCATTTTCCATTTTTTGTGTTTTTGATCAATGCATAACTCAAAATCCATGAGGATTTGGAATATGTTGTAGTTGACAATCTTGAATTATGTAATGAGAGCTTTCATTTGAGCTTTGGATGGAAGAAAAAGGTTACTTGGATCACAAGTTATGGTCTTACAAAGTTGGGAAAAATCACTTTTTTTCATGACTTAGTGAAAATTCAAGTTTCTTATGGTTGCCCCTTTTGCAAGTAACCCCACTTTTCTTGATTTTTCTTGATGGATGATGATCCAAACCATAAGTTAACATTGTTTTTTACTTAGAGCAGCCATGTTTGTCAAGAAATCAAAAAAGTCAAACTTGACTTTTGGGCACAATTGACTTTTTGTCAGATGAATTTCAAACTTTGTGATCCTCTATGAAATCAAGTTCTTGACCTAATTCAAACCTAATGGATGGATTACATAGGTGTTTTAGAGTGTTTTTAATCATGTCCCAAAGTTTGAGATGATGTCTTGGTCAAAAGTCAAAGGTATGGTTGACTTTTCCTCAAAAACCCTAGTTTGGTGTCCAGATGAATTTGAACCTTCATATTGCTCATGAACCAAGTTCTTTGTGTCCATTTGAACTTGTAAGAGGTCTTCAAAACATTTCTTGGGGGCTTGGCTCATTCATTGCTCCAAAAGTCAGCTTAGGGGTGAATTAGGTCAAGAAACCCTAATTCCTGATTTTTGCTGAGTGCATCCCCTGAGGCTGTTTTGAACTTGTGATTGGGTCCATGACGTCCCTTTGAGCATCTTGGATCATGTTTTGAAGTATTGGCTCATGCCCAGATGAAAATTTCCCTCTGGAGGCCTTGGTCGACTAAAACCCTAATTTGGTGACACTGATGATCTTGAGGCTTGATCAACTTGAGATGTTGCATTTTCATGCTTACTTCTTGATGTGAGAAACCTCTTGATCCTTCATGGATGTTTGAGAGGCTTTACAAGTTGAGGATCATTTCCATTCTTGATTGATCCTTTGTCTGAGTACTTTGAGATGGCTCAAAACCCTAATTCTTGATTGTAGTGAATGCTCAACAATCCTTGAGAGGATTGATGAGGTATGAAGGTACATCCATATTGTGGTGATGATTTTCACAATGATAGGAAATCTTGTGGTCAAAATTTGGGGTATGACAGATGCCTCTATTTAATCTTCTTGGACCTGAAGGTGTGAATGGTGAAGACGTTCGGACATTCAAGGTAAAAGAGGATTAAATATCGGAATACCCGAAATTTTGATGGTTGTAGTGAATAACAGTTATTTGCTCATCCATTTTCTAAGCAAGACTACTTAGAAAAGGGTAAAAATTCCCCTCGATCCTAGTCTTCAGCCATGGAATTGGTCTTAGTTTCTTTTGGAAATGAACTTCCCCTCGATCCTGGCCTTCTGACATGGAATTGGTCTCAGTTTCTTTTTGAGATAAACTTCCCCTCGATCCTGGTCTTAGTTTTCTTTTGAGATAAACTTCCTCTCGATCTTGGCCTTCTGCCATAGAATTGGTCTCAATTTCTTTTTGAGATAAACTTCCCCTCGATCCTGGCCTTCTTCCATGGAACTGGTCTCAGTTTCTTCTTGAGATAAACTTCCCCCTGATCATGCCCTTCTGCCGTGGAACTGGTCTTATAGCGATCTTCATCAAACTTATCGCCTAGTTTTACTATGGAGAAGCCATTTGATGGAAAAAGATTTGATGTCAGACTTGTTGGGGAGAACCATTTTTCTGAACTGCAGAGGTGTGCAAACTTCTCTGTGGGAGATGCCATTTGACGACCTACTAGGGAAAACAAGTCTCTTAAGAGATTGCTTTTTGCTTGGTGATGTTACATCATACTGTCATGCCCCAAATTTTGAACACAAGATTTCTTATCATTGTGTAAATCATCACCACAATATGGATGTATCTTCATACCTCATCAATCCTCTCAAAGATTGTTGAGCACTCACTACAATCAAGAATTAGGGTTTTGAGCCCTCCCAGAGCACTTAGACAAAGGATCAATCAAGAAATGACATGATCTTCAACTTGTCTATCCTCTCAAACACCCATAAAGGATCAAGAGGTCTCCCATATCAAGAATCAAGCACAAGGTTGCAACATTCCAAGTGGATCAAGCCTCGGGATCGACAGTGTCACCAAATTAGAGTTTTGGTCGACAAAGGCCTCCAGATGAAGATTTTCATCTGGGCAAGAGAAACATGATCCAAAATGCTCCAAGGGACCTCATGGACCCAATCATCAAGTCAAAATTGCCTCAGGGGAATCATTCATCAAAAGTCAGGAATTAGGGTTTCTTGACCTAATTCACCCTTGAGTTGACTTTTGAGGCAAGACATGAGCCAAGACCTTAAGACATGATTTGAGGACCTCAAATACACCATATTGATCCATTTATAACAATGGATTGATCCAAGAAGCTTGATTCACAAGTTTCATTTTCATCTGGATCACAATTAGGATTTTGAAGAAAAAGTCAACTGTACCTTTGACTTTGAACCAAGACATGTTTACAAACCTTGGGACATGATTCAAGACACCCTAAAACACCTATGTAATCCATCCATTAGGTTTGAATTAGGTCAAGAACTTGATTGCATAGAGGATCACATAATTTGGAATTCATCTGACAAAAAGTCAACTGTGCCCAAAATCAAGTTTGACTTTTTGAATTTTTTCACAAATGTGACTCCCCTAAGTCAAAAACAATGTTAATGCATGGTTTTGATCATCATACATCAAGAAAAATCAAGAAAAGTGAGGTTTCTTGCAAAAGGGGCAACCATAAGAAACTTAAATTTTTCTAAGTTATGGAACAAAATGGATTTGGTACCAACTTTGCATGGTCATAACTCCCAAACCCTAAGGCCTTCTTCTTCCATCCAAAGCTCAAATGAAAGTTCATATGAAATTCTTCAAAAGTACCAATTACAAAATATTCCAAATCCTCATGGATTTTGAGTTATGGAGTGATCAAAATCACAAAAACATGAAAGTGACCACTTTTTCCAACACTTAGAAATTTTTTTAGAAATAATTTGTCTAGGTTTTTCACCAACTTTTGGGCCATTTTTCATCATGATCCAAGCTAAACCAGGTCCATTGGTGGACATCAAAGTTAAAGTATGTCATGAGAGCTTTCCAAAAAGTACAAGAACTCTCATTAATTCAATTTGAGCAAGGAGTTATGAACCTCACAACATGCCTTGCTCAAACTGATTTCCAAGACAGATTTTGTGTATTACTTGTGGCACACGATTCTTGAGTCCAATTTTGGTGACTATGCAAGACTTATCCTCATCCAAATTCAACAAGAATCTCACTCAATCATGAAAAACCTGCAAGCTTGGACCCTAAGGCAAGAATCCAATCCCTTTGGCATGTGATCATCAATGTTGCAAATCCAAAACCAAGTGTTGTCATTTGGAATTAATGTGGTGCATTGAGCTGTCATGAACCAACACCTATCAGTCCAATTGAGTCAAGGTTGTTGCAAAAATTAAAAGACCTAAAGCTACCAAGACCAACTCAAGTCAATGGCTAAGAGAAGACTTGGTACCTTGGCATTTAAGAAAGTGATACATGGGCATATCCATTGGATAATAGAGTGAACCAGTTGCCATTCACTATTCCTTCAAAAACAAACTTCCTCTAATATAAATAGAGGTCATTTCTGATGTTTCAAACCACACCAAAACAATATCAAAGCCTTGTTTTCTCACTCTCCCTCTCTTACTTCAATTTCAAGTCACATTGGAGCAATTTGGGAATTCTTGAAACCAGAGCAAAAACCACTCAAATAACCATCCAAACACATCATAAATCATCCATTGGAGGTGTTCAAACCTTCATTCTCATTGTACAACACCAAAATCAGAAAGTCAACCTCCAAAACCTCAAATTTTGACTTTTCTGCATTTTTCAAGCCATGTCTTGATCCAATCACTTTCAAACCCAATTAAACCTTCAAATACTCTCCAAATATCATCCTTAAGTTGTTCCAATAAGTATCCCTCAACTGTAACACCATTTGAGTGAGATACCATTTTGGTCACTTTTGCCACTTTTGCAAGAAATAGCCAATTCTTGTTCCTGAGGTTTCCAGCTGGTTTTGATCATCCTAAAAGCTTCTAAGGGATCAATCAAGAGTGTCTAAAGCATTGGATTACTTCTGGCACAAGCATCTTGAAAGTTAGCATAAGGAGCTTCAAGAGGTAAGTGCATAACAACTTGAACTCTTTAAAATATGCATTGCTTTGATGTCCATTGATCATGAACATGTCATACATATCATATGTGTTGTGTTTGAACCAATTTACCATGCTATTGTTGCTTGTATGATGAGATAGCATAGAACTTGCAAATCTTGGCCTATTTTGAAACCATTATCGGGTTTTAAAATGTAGGCATCTTTAGAAAATTCTGAGACCACCATTGGATTCCTCATGAAATTCTAGGCAGGATCCATCTAAATTTCATCCAATAAAATGGAGAAATGAGGGAGATATGATCCTTCTTGCAAATCACACAAAACTTGGTTTTTGCCTTGGCCTGACCTGAATTTAGGCTACCCATATATGTTTATGGGGTGGTTTAGATACACGGATGTATCACCACCCTAGTGGTAGCAGCGCGCATGTGTTTGGTTGGAGGGCGTGGGTTCAACACCCACCCAGACCATTTTTATTTCCCTCTCATTTTACTATTTTTTCATATTTTTCATGATTTTCTTAATTAATCTAAAAATGAATTTCTCTCTCAATTTTAATTATTTTGGATTGGTTCTTTTTTTAAAAATTCACAAAAATGTCGAAATATTTTATTCCACAAAAAAATTGAATTTCTATTATTTATTTAATATAGTTTGAATTTTTGTAATTAATTTCATTTTATTTGTTTTTAAACATTTTAAAAATGAGATTTCCACCTTGATCTTTCAAAATCAATTGAATTTCAAGCCTTCATGCGATTAAACATGATTTCCAAAATATTTTTCAAAGCTTACCACTTGTTTTTAAATATATTTGATATTTGATATTTAATTTCCTTTGAAAATAATATTATATTAATTAAAATTAGGGTTTCCCTCAATTTTAATTTTTCAAACTTCATTTGAAACACTTTTGGGCCTCTTGATAGAGTGTAAGTCCCATCCCTTTGTAAATAAACCATTTTGGGCCTCAGTCATTGTATAAGTCCTGATACGTTTTAAAAATCTCGGCGCGATCGCCGTTTTCAAAACAATTTTCACCTGGGCCTCCCCTTGAGTTTTAAGTCCCATTTTTCTTCTTTTTCAAACACTTTTGGGCCTCTAATAGAGTGTAAGACCCAACCCCCTTTGTACATAAATAATTTTGGGCCTCAGTCATTTGTATAAGTCCCGGTACAATTTTCAAAATAACGGTGCGATAGTTGTTTTTCATCTGGTCCTCTCCTTGAGCTATAAGTCCCATCTCTTGTATAAAAATAAACTCTTGGGCCTCTAATAGAGTGTAAGACCCATCCTTTTTGTAAACACAATAATTTAGGCCTCAGTCATTGCATAATTCCCTCTGTGGTTTTCAAAATTACGACGCGATCGTCGCTCTTTCAAAAGAATTCATTTGGGCCTCTCTTTAAGAATAAGCCCCAAACTTCCTTTTACAACAACTTTCCTTTTGATTTAGATTCAAATTCTAAGTTTTTATCAAAAATTTCTTCAATTTCTTGAATAACTAACCATACAGTTGTAGTTGTTATGCTTGGGTTTGCACAACTGTAAGTTCCACTATCTTTTCAACACATACGTGTTTATATATTTCATCTGTATATATATGCTTGTAAATATTTGCTTAGAGTTTTCCCCTGCAATTAGGTCTAGGTCTAGATCAAAACAGTGGTTACTCTTTTAACACAGTCAAAACTAGTTCCTCATAGGAAATTCCAGATACAGTCTTGCCTCCTCTTGGGCTTATACAATATGGAACAAAGAAAGGCATTATTCCCGGTGAAACTTTTCTCAAGACTGTCACAACTTAGAAATATTTGTACAAGAAATTCACTTCCCCAAAGAGGATTGATTCCCGGTGAAACCTCTTCTGAATTTCTACAAACCCTAGAATTATTCTGCACGGAAAGGATTGATTCCCGGTGATACCTTTCTTGAACTTTTCTTAGGTTTGGACCCACAGGCTTCCTAAAAGCATCCCCTGCCTCCTCTTGGGCTTTGTACAAGGACCCTCAGGATTCTTACAAGTTCACAGCGTCCTCTTGGGCTTAGTACAAAGACCCGAAGACCTCCTACAGGTATAGGACAGAACTTAGTCATCTCTACAAGTTCAATCCTCCAGAGAGTCAGAATTTCAGAAAATCCATTCTAGGGCTGATTATCATCCCTTAAAACATCAGCCTCCTCTTGGGCATCATACAAAGATCATCCTCCAGCTAAGAGTCAACCTCTTCATACCAGTAGACTTGGAAAGTCTCATCTCCTCTTGGAACTCAAAGAAACCCTCAAGTTTCCTAAAAGCACAGGAAAAACCCTGATCATTTCATTAATCTCCAGCAAAGTTTGAAACCTCCATAGGTTCTCATACTCAAGGTTTAAACCTTTACCATCATTAAAACCTTAACAAAATCAAAACCTCAAGGCATCTGATATTTCAACTCTTTTTCAATCCTCAGCAAGAGTTGATTCCCCAATTTGGACCTGTCTTTGGTTCTTAATAATCCTTAGCAGAAGTCAGCCTCCTCTTAGGCTTCATATAAGAATTTCCCCAGTCAGCCTCCTCTTAGGCTTTGTATAATGATTTTTCCTCAGCAGAGTTAGCCTGAATCTTGGGCTTTGTACAAGACAGATCATGTTCTCCAGCTGAGTCAATCTCCTTTTAGGCTCAATCTTGGGCATTGTACAAGACAGATAAAACCTCTCCTGTAGAGTCAATCTCTTTTTAGCCTCAATCTTGGGCTTTGTACAAGAAAGATAAAACCTCTCCAGTAGAGTCAATCTCTTTTCAGCCTCAATCTTGGGATTTGTACAAGACAGACAAAACTTTCCTCGGAAGAATCAATTCTTTTCAGCCTCGATCTTGGGCTTTGTATAAGACAGATATAAAACTCCCCTAGTAGAGTCAACCTTTTAGCTTCAACCTTGGGCTTTGAACAAGGCACACAAAAATTAACATCCCTTCAGAGGAAATCAAGAGTTCTCTCTGTAGGAAGATATTTCTCTGTACATCATATGCCAAAACAGACAATAAAAAAACCCGATTTCCAGATAACTGCTGTAAGTGGCACACTTATTGATTAAATAATCCAAGATGTAGTCCATCTCTTATCCTGGTAAACTTCATCTTTCATCTAATTTCTGTAAGTGGGAAGCCTCTGGATTATTTACATCCAAGCCAATATCCCTCTCTTAGCATGGAAGACTCCTAAGGAAAAATGGCATTGCTCTACACTGAGTTAAAGTTTCTTCCTTCAGGACAATTCCCTCATAAAGGAAATTATGGCATTGCTGGATTCCATATATTCCAGTTAAAGTAATTCCCCTTTATAACCAATCCTTCAACAACTGTGATTAACAGGTGAGATATCTCCCTTTAGATATGACAAATTCTCTCTCAGTCCAACATTTAGCTTTAATCTTGGGCTTTGAAGAAGACACAAATAACCTTTAGCTTCAATCTTGGGCTTTAAACAAGACACCAAATATCTTTTTCATCCCATAGAATAGGAGGAACTACGATTGCTCTGATTTCTCGAGTACCTTTATGGGAATACGTAGGCATAAGATTGTGAAATCTTAGCGAGCACACATATCAAAAACTTTAGGTCCAGTGCCTTCCCAAAAAACAACAGGAAACCCAAAAACAACAAAAACACTCTCTCAACACTCCCAAAGGAGAAACTTTCCCAACCCATAACAGATAAACACCAGAAAGTACTTAAACATGCCAAAGAAGATCTATGGATAATCATATATACACTGGGTAATTGACAACTTCCCTTTGTATAACCTGACCCCGACCCCTCAATCTCTTAGCATTTGTTAAAGAAAACATTTGTGTGCAAGGGTATTTTAGATAGCTTCTATTTCCTTTCCAGCTTCATAGGATAAATAAGAAATCAGAAAGTAGCACCTAATTCCAACCATTGCGGTAAGGTGGTCGCGTCACCGACAAAAATCGCACGCTATAGAAAAATGGTGACTCTGCTGGGGATTCTTTAGGATTAGAGTTCCTAAGAGGTCCAGGTTTTGTTTGGAATTTTCTATACTTTCTACTATATAATATATATATCATTTACTGTTATACTACTTGATACCCGTGTTTAAATTTTTGTCAACTGGGAATGCGATTAATACGCTTGTGGAAAGTTTGAGAGAACATTAAGATAAGTGGTGGCATATCCAGGAAACGCTTATAGGGAGTGAATCCCGACTAAGCTAACTTGGTAGTCCACCGAATCGGTCGAGGTACCTGTGCGGAAATATCAATGTTGAATGACCGATTGTCGTGAAAGCATTGTCTATCCTAGTGCGGTACCCATGACCCTGAGGATTTAGTAGACATTAACCATATGGCCATTTGGTAGTGCGGTGACTATCGAGAATAGTTGATACGCGATACTGCACTCAAATGAGATTCATCCTAGGATATTACAGCTCGCTCGAGTGAATCAGCTTGCTGTTGGTATCCCTAGGAGGGGTCAATGACTTTGAGAACCTTTTAGAACCCGTTCTACAGGTACAAAAATTGACCTAAATAGTACAACCTTTGGGGATGGGTAGAGCCATAACTCCATGCTCGTGAAGTTGAACCCTTTAACCCATGTTTTCAAATGTTTTTATGTGCTACATTCATGCATTCATTAAAAAAAACTCTTTTCAAACAAGAAAAAAATCTTTTTCAAAAGAACTAAAACAATAATTGCAAATATCAGAGGTTGCGTTATGGATTTCGGTAGAAGAAAGACGCACAAGTACACCTTCAAGGCTCCGAAAGAAGACTTAAGGAAATTGGGAAGGATGATTACCAATCCCGAGGCTTTCAGATTACTAACTTGCACCAACACTAGAAGAATACTCCCACCTGATTGATTTACCTATCACTGATCATGCTCCGTTTTTTGGACAGGAAGAAATTCCAAAGAATCACGCCAATGCAAGAGTAATCTCTTTGGATGATTCAGAAGTTAGGACTCACATAACCACTTGTCGCTCCCGAAAGATTCACATCCAACGGTACAAACGCGAGAGTGGCGCGGAAAAACACAGAGTCGCCAGCAATGTGTATTTATCTCGAGAGAGGGAAAGGAAACACTGCGTAAACCTGAAGAGAAAGGAAATAGCATGGTTTCACGACCAAGAGAAACGGGTATGGGAGTCGGTTACGCGAAGGGAGGTGTTAGCACCCAACACGTCCATCGTACTCGATGGGATCCACGCTTGCTGTCTGCATCAAAAGGTGTCGTCGTCTGGAGCTCAGCTGCTACTGGAAAGGAAAAAGAACGAAAACGGAAAGAAACGAAGGAACAAATGTAGGGAAAATAAAAGAAGTGCTCGAATGGGCCCTACCCCACTGCCTACGTATCTCATCGGGAGCGTGAGAATCAGAGCGACGTAGTTCCCCTGACTAGGGATGGATTGTGTTTTTTAAGGAATGGCTAACATTCTAGCTCAGGTGTTGCAGGCTCGCTGAATCGAGTGCGTTACCGTCTTGCAAGAGAACGAGTAGGAGCACGTTCGTACGTTGAGAGTGAGTGAGATGAGAAAAGAATTCCCGAAGGAAAGACATTATTGTCTGTTTGAAGTTTTTTAAGCAAGAAGTGTTTTTTATATTTATTTGTAACTTGCATTGAACCAAAGTCTTAAATACAGGAACGAATACTTCGTGCATCGCCCCCAACAGGACGTACATTAAGTATCCTAGAAGAATGAGAGGAAGCCCCTCATTCCCCACTTCCCACATAGAAGGCTCAAGCGCAATACGCATTAATTTTTATTACGTGTTTTCAAGAAGTTTTGAGATGAGAAGAGAAAGGACTCAATGGAAACTCTAACCTAAAGCTAACATGCAAAGGAGATCCTAGGGTTAGTGAGGTTTAGGAGAGAAACAACTACCTAAGACCTAATGCTAATCCTACTCCAAGCTTAATCAAAAATTAAGTTGGACTAGGTAGCTCTAAAGGGAAAGGAATCCAAGACTTAAACAAGTCTTGAGATTCAAGGGAAGAGAAAGAGTGAAAGAGATGAAATAGAGAAAGGAAGAATGAGAAAAGAGATGGGGCAGCAAGCACATCATAATCATCATATCCAAATCATACCATAGAACATGCTTCAAAGATCATACAAGCACATATCAAGTATACAAGTGAAGGCACACAAGAAAGGATGCAAGTAAACTTGCACAAGATTCACAATTTCACACACTAAGGTTTCATACAAAGATGACATGAACAAAATAAGATGAAAGTGAAACCAAGTCAGAATTCAATTCATATCATGATCATCTAATCCAAACATGCAAGAATGTTTCACATTATGATGCATTATGAGCCAAAGAAACCACAAAACCAATGATGATGATATGCATCATACAAAACAAACCAAGATGATCAAGTGAGATGAAAACCAAGTAATGAACTCAAGGGGCAGTAGCATATGTATCCACAACATATCAAGATCAAACTCAAGTCACACAAGATGAATCATTAAGCAACACATTCCAAACATGCATCAAAATTAAACAAAACATCCACTTATCAATCATGCAAGCAAACCAAAGGACATGTGAAGTAAAGAGTGAGAACATGTCACATAAAGGAACTTAAACCAAAAGGGTCAGAACCTCTAACATGTCATTCAAGTCAAACAAAAGGCCTCATGCATTGGTTGTATCAAACAAGGAAACATTTCACATGATTAAGTCAAACATACCACAAAATTCAAGTCAAAACAACATCAACTTAGAAAATCAAGATCAAATTGGAAAATGAATCAATGAAGATGATTCCAAAGCCATACACAAGCTCAAACAGAATAGGATCACACCAAGTAATCATTCCAAGCATCAATTAATTACAAGCAAACAAAAGCACCCAAACTAGTTCAAGTGTCTAAACATGCCTCCATCAAATTCAAACCACAAGTAGATATCAACCAAAAATAGTAAAGTGGTTCAATAAATTCCCAAAAAATAATCAAAGGAAAGTTTGAACATCCAATTAACAAGTGCAAAAATATTGGAATATAACTAACTCAATAGCATGTTCAAAAGTGCTCCACAAGTCAAGATATGCACATAACCGAACAAAGATCGAGGGTCCATAAAAATTGAATGGCAAGTCACTAAAAGTAACTCAAACCATCCTTAAACTAGAATCAAAACAATATCATATCAAGGTCTAAGAATGACAAAAAAAATCAGCTTCATAAGGATGAGCAAAGTCATAAAACATAAGTATGAATCACATGAATAAGCATGGAGGGCACTTTGGAAAATAAAATCATAATTAATTATTAAAACAAATGGAAAATGAAAATAAAATTCATAAAAAATTAAATAAGACACTAAAAAACGTTCATGAATTTTTTTGGAATTTTTCGATAAAAGAAAGTATTTTTAATAATTAAAAAAGTAACGAAAATAAAAAGTAAGTTTTAAAATGGAAGGGTGCATTAGTAAGGAAAAGAATCAAGGCCACACGACTGGGCCTGCTACGTGGGGGGTGCGGACAGGAAGCTTACGCAGGCCCATGAGACCATGTCACATGTGTTCAGAATTTTTAATGTCAAAAGAAAATAAATGGTTTTAAATGTAACAAAAAACATGTGACTTATGTATCAATTGGTCCATTTCTTTTAAGTGACTAAAAGACAAAAAATAAAACATGACCACCCAAACCTTCCCACATCATCACCATCAAGCTTCAGCCATGCAATGTTCAGCTACGTGAGCAGTAACTCGCGGCTGGGAATAGTGCAGCAGCCCGCCGACCACCGCCGGCGGCGGATGGTCCGACCGAAAACGGAGAAACAAAGACACCCCCCCTAGTTTTTCGCGTAGATTTCAAAAATGGCCTTGGTTTTCTCTAAAACTTCCTCTAAACCCATGAAAAATTAGTTTAAAGAAATGAAACACATGACACCACATCACCAAATCAAGACAACCGATACACCAACTTGTAGTACACTTCATGGAGGTTTCAAATATGCCATTAGATTACAAAAATACTCAATAAAAATCATGGAATCCAAGCATTAAAGTAAGCACACAAAAATGAAATTTCAAGTATCACACACAAACAAGCTCTAAACCAATGCCTACATAGTGTAGGACTTCAGATGCAAATGAATGATCCTAAACATGGCCTAAAATGGAAGAAACGAGTTCATGAAAAATACCTAACGGAGTGGCTCCATTGGCTCTTGAAAGCTTACAAAGAATGGAAGAAAGAAGCTCCTGCACTCTTTAAGGCACCACACAATGAAGATGCAACCCAGAAACGGCTAGAAAATGTGAAGAAAACCCAAATCCAAAAAATGGAAGTTTGAGAGAGAATGAGAATTTTTTATCTGAACCTACCCACTGCAGCCTTGTCTACTTGTTTTAGGGTTTTTTGAGTTTAAATATCATGGATTGGAGTTGGTTTTGGGCCTGAAAACTGAATGAAGTGTTTGTTTGGAAACTTGCCAAAAAAGAAAGGTGAGAGTGTGATACGTTTTTTAGCAAATGGGAGGGTGTAGTTGAGTGATTTTGAGTGGGGAATGGAGGCATGAAATTGGTGTGGATGGAAGGGCACGTGAGAGGAGAGAGGGGGCTGTAAAATTTGTACAAATTCAAATTTCCACACTTGCCAAAAAAAAGGGTGTTGTGCATGGTGATGCATGGTAATTGTTTGGTCTTTTTAGGCAATGTTTCATGGTGTATGCGTGTAGTCTTGGCATGGCATGAGATACTGATAAAAATGATGTACCATAATGTCATAAGAAAGGTGCAAACAAAGTCTTCCATGCAATTGGTATTCTTCACTTTCCATGGCCATAAATTGGTGAAATTGATTCCATTTGATACAAATAAACATCCAATAGAAAGTAGGGAGAAAGGAGAGCAAGATTAGTGTTAGAAAGGAGTTGAAATAATGCTTGGAGGTCTATGTAATATGGTCATGAAATCCTGTCCTCAAAACTGCCCAAAGTAACTTAGAAAAATTCTAAGTTTTTTGAACTTGGTGAGATGAAAATGTCACACTTTGAGAGAACATAACTCACTCAATATCAAATCAAATGCCATGATAATTGTGCTCATTTTGAAGAGAAAACTTCATACTACAACTATCATGTTAGAGTTCTCTCAATTCAAAACTTGGAAGTTGATCAAAATTAAGCATGAACATTGATGCATAAAACTGTCCCAAAATGACTTAGAAAAAATTCTAAGTCTTTGAGTTTCACAACTTGAAGATTCCAACTTCGGGACACCATAACTCTCTCAAAAATAATCCAAATGAGGCAAACTTTACATGGTTGGAAAGCTTGGAACAAGCTCTACAACTTTCACGTGAGAAAGATTTCCAAATGGAGCTTGCATCAAGGTGAAAAATGGCCATGAAGATGACTGGTCCAAGCTTAGAAATTTCCCAAAATAGAAAGTTTCTAAAACCTAGTTCCTTCCAAAAATGGCAATTTTTCAACTTTCTTGATTTTTCATGAATCCTTGAACATTCTTGATCAAATTTCATACAAGGGCCATATTTGACTTGAAAATCAACATGTTGACCTCAAGAAGTCAGGAGTTGACTTTTTCGCTGCACAGTTGACTTTATTCCCCATTCTCCTGATTTTCAAACCTCTGATCAATTGAAACTCTTCTGAACCAACTTGATGGACAATTCTCCAATCCTAGACACTTGAGGACCTGAGGAATATCATGGAATCAAGTCTTGCCCAAAAAATCAAAAATAAACTGATTTTATGGCAAACCCTAGTTTTGGTGCCTTCAGTCTAGGAGGAATCAGCACATCCTCCAAATCCAAATTCCTCTGAGTATGATGTGTATCCAGTCAGACAATGATGAGATGTGCCATTTGATGATGATAAAAATCTCCAAAACCCTAATTCAATCAATCAGGTTAGAATGTTGTGAATCCTTTGAATTCTCCTGCCAATCTTGATCTTATGATGAGATGATGGACCAAATAAAACACCTTGAGGCTTAAGGTTCCCTTGTGGCTCAAGAATTGATAGTATCAGGAATTTTGTCTCCTCTTAGCCCTTTGAACAATGCACATGACCTGTTGCTTGAAACCCTGAAAACTTCTTCTTCCCTTGAGTTAAACCAAGTACCTTGATCCCATGCTAAGAGCCAATGATATGCAAAGATGATAATGCAAGAATGAAATGAAACATAAGCCAATTAGTGCTAAAGTAAGAGGGCAAATTTTGAGGTGTTACACTACTAAAGAAGGAATTCAGGGTTTACCGGCTAAATTCCTGATGGAGAAAGCTCTATACTTTGCTAGTATAGGAAACATAACTGCCTTCAAAGACATCTTTTTCCTGCTCATATATGGTTTATTCCTTTTCCCTAACATTGACAACTTCGTCGATACCAATTTTGTTAAGATATTCTTGATAGGCAACCCCGTGCCAACCTTGCTCGCAGATGCTTATCATTCTGTACACTTAAGGAATTTGTACAGCGGAGGAATGATCACATGTTGTGTACCTTTACTCTACAAATGAATCATTTCCCATTTGCCCAAGTCTGCTGCTTTTTGGGATCACAAGAGTACTCTACGTTAGTCATAAAGGATTATGTCTCTTACCAATTCTGACATAGATTGGTACAATCGGATTTACGAAGGGATAGAGATCATCGGCAGATGTGGAAATTTCCCCAACGTACCCCTCATTAGAACTAAAGGAGGAATCAACTATCATCCAATTTTAGCTCGTCGTCAACTCGGATACCCGATGAAGAATATCCCACATAACGTTCATCTGGAAGGTCTTTTCTTCAAGGAAGGGGAAAATGACAGGGCACTAAAGAAGGAAATAGTGCATGTCTGGCAACATATTCACAGGAAAGGCAGAGAGTCTTTGGGAAAACCAAACTGTACCTCCATGGAACCTTATCTCCACTGGGTGCAAACTAGAGCCCTCAAGCTAAGGATGCCTTACCCTCGTCAAGAAGTTTTTCCCTTAAAGGAGACTGTCCTTTATTTCATGTCTGATGCGGAAAAACTCCAGGTCGCTCTCAACAAAGTTCAACATGAAAAGAGCTCTTGGAAGAAAAAATACCAAATCTTTAATTTGGAATGTAACAAGATTCAAGAACTGTTAAAAGAGAAGGATGCTTTAATTGAAATATTAGAACAACATGCTATAGAAAGTCAGGAAGACCAAAGAAATTTGCTCGCTCCTTTCACTTGGCAAAGGGTCGTCGACCCGACAACGAATGAAGAGCCCCGCTCAAAGAAAAGGAAAATACAGGAACCAACATCTGAGCTCTCTTCAGAGAGAACTCAGGATCCATGAGCTTAGACATTTTCCTTACAGCACTTTGTAAAATACTGTACTTTTTCCTTGTAAAATATTGCAATCTTTCGAATTCAATAAAAAGGGGTCTCCCCCACTGTGTGATATTTGCAATCTATTTGTTGAAGTTTCTTTTTGAATAAAACAAAAACTAAAAAAATATGTCTTTGCATATCATTCATCATTCTTACATAACGCATTTTTCTTCTCTTTGAGTCTCACGTATGTATCACAATTCTAGAGTCAAACTGTCTCACTCATACAATACTCGGGCCAATCGACAAAAGAAAATGGATGATCTCGAGGAAGAGAACAGAGAGCTGAGAAAAGAAATCGACGCTCTAAAGGAAAGTTTGGAGAAACTTCACAGCAACATGCAAACCCTGGCCGCAACTCAGGGGCAGCAACATCAAAGGGCTGTGATCTCAGAGATTACATCAACACCCATATTGGAGACACATGAGAATCATCCTCGGTACAACTTGCCTAAGGGTCGCCCTTGGGGCATGCCTTTCAACTTTATACCTGAAGGATATATCCCACCGGTCACTGAAGACCCATAAACCGTAGCAGGAACCACTGGACCTGAAGGTTACAAACTTCGGGAAAATGAAGATGCAAGGGTTACGACAGCAACTCCTGAAGGTTACAAACTTCAGGGCACGAAAGCGCCAAGGGTCACCGCTATAATTTCTATACCATAACCAGTGGTACACACTGTCCCGGAAGGACAGATTTCGCAAGAGATTACTAGTGGAAACGAAGACATGTACGAAAGAATGAATGAGTTCCAGGAAAAATTCTTGGAAATGCATAAGGAACTGCATGCCATTCGCGGTCAAGACTTATTCGGAAAGGACGCCGCAGATCTCTGTCTGGTCCCTAATGTAAAGATACCGCACAAATTCAAGGTGCCTGACTTTGAAAAATACAAAGGCAACTCTTGCCCTCAAAGTCATTTGGTGATGTATGCTCGAAAAATGTCTACCCAGACAGAAAACCAATAGCTACTGATCTATTACTTCCAAGACAGTTTAACCGGTGCCGCACTCAAATGGTACATGGGTTTAAGCCGCACCAAGATCAGTACATTCAGAGATCTCGGCGCTGCCTTCATTCAGCAGTATAAATACAATTTGGACATGGCACTGGATAGGGATCAGCTCAGAGCAATGTCACAAAAGGACAAAGAAACTTTTAAAGAATATGCTCAGAGATGGCGTGAAATTGCCGCTCAGATCTGTCCCCATCTTGAGGAAAAGGAAATGACAAAGATTTTCCTGAAAACGTTGAGCTCGTTCTATTACGACCGAATGGTCGCCAGTGCGCCCAGTGACTTCACTGAAATGGTGAACATGGGAGTACACCTTGAAGAAGCCGTCTGAGAGGGACGATTGGTCAAAGATGCATAGCCATCTAGCAGTACCAAGAGATACGGTAGTGCTTTCCAAAAGAAGAAAGAGCAAGATATCAGTAATATCTCTCTGTGAAAGAAAAGGCGAAGGTATCAACCAGTAGCGGTGGTAACTCCCGCTATCAACCCAGCGCCAGCTCCGACTTATCAACCTCAGGTTGCTCAGAGCCAACCAAGTCAGCAACAGTATCAGCAAAGGCCGCAACAGCCTTTTCAACAGGCTCGTCCACAGTACAACAACAATTGTACTACACGACCATCAGGGTTCGACCCTATACCGATGTTGTACGCAGAACTATTTCCACTTCTACTAGCCAAGGGGCATGTCCAAACCAGGACTCCTCTCGCAGTACCAGAAAATCCACCTTTTTGGTTCAAAGTAGATCAAATTTTCCCTTACCATCAAGGAGGAACGAGACACAACATTGAGAATTGTCTCGGCTTCAAGTCTGATGTACAGAAGCTTGTAAGGAATGGGATCTTATCTTTCAAAGATACTAACCCGAATGTTCAGACGAACCCGTTACCGCAACATGAGAAGACTGCAATGAATTTAATAGAAGGGGAATCTAGCAGCAATTATCAAATTCATAATGTACTTCTATTGGGAACCAATTCAGTGAAGATGCATTGCAAATAGAACGGGTATGGCCACGTGCCATCTCATAACTATCATCAGTGTGATATCTGCTCCAAGGACAATCAAGGGTGTTCCGTAGTACAAGTAGCTCTGCAAGAATAAATGGATCTGGGTTGGATTCAGGATCACAGGATTCGTGAAGTAAACATGGTCCATACACATCCCAACATTGTTCATAACCATGACATCCGTACAATGATCATTAATTTAGTGGCAATGCATTCAAGACAAAGTCAGTATTATAATCTGCCATAACACGATTACGGTACTTGTCTAATCTGCTCAACAGACAATCAGGGATGCTCCTTTATACAAGAGGTCCTCCAACGTCAGATGGATCTCGAATGGATCCAACACTACCGCGAAAGAAACGACCATCAAGTCAATATGGTTTAGATCTTTGACATACGCTTGATGAATACCAGTCTAGTGGAATTGCATGCTAAACAGGTCAGACTTGGTTTTCTGGCTTCACATGATTATCTAGACTGTAAAGAATGTTGTAAAGACGACCAAGGATGTGCGCTTGTACAAAGAACACTTCAACATCTGCTGGACCACTGGTGGCTTCCAATCTACCTGGATGAAGACACACAACATATTAGCATGACTGATGGGAATCCTGATAGACATCAAAGTCGTGATATTCGCTCAATGGAAACAGATCTGGTAATGATGCACTACATACAAAGCGGGTATGGTCGGGTACCACCGCACAATTATGAGCGCTTTAGAGTATGCCCCGAAAATAACCAAGGATGTTATCTCGTACGAGCAGCCCTCCAAAATCATTTGGACCGAAAGGAGATTTGACCATGTTCAAGTTCTGGGTCTATTAACATGATACAAGACTGACTCCCTGGTTAGAACAAAAGCGTTGTCATAATCTCCGATCATGGAATGACCAAAGACGTTTGCGCCATAATCCCTCTACTCAATGAATCAAATATCCCTCTTGAGAGTAGAAAAGTTCCCAACCAGGAACCCATCGGGGCTGCCTGCGATGGTCAGAAAAATCAAAAAGCTCTTGTGGTTATCTACCTGCCAGGTACAATACCATACAAGTCAGATAAGTCTATCCCTTACAAGTATGGTGCAACGACCATCGAGAACAGAAAAGAAACTCCATTACCCTCCTTCGTGAACATTGCCGACATCAGTCGAGTTACCCGGAGCGGTCGGATCTTCAACAGAGGAGTTCGAGAACCTGCCAAAGAAAAGGAACCTCAAATGGAATTTCCTAACCAACAAGTTGGTAATCTAGAACTTGTAAAGAACAACGATGAGATGCTGAAGCTCATCCAGAAAAGCGAGTACAACATTGTGGACAATTTGTTACAAACTCCGTCTCGAATCTCTGTACTATCTCTCCTGCTTAGTTCAGAAGCTCACAGGGAAGCTCTATAGAGAGTCTTAGAACAAGCCTTTATGGAACAAGATGTGACAGTAGGACAATTTGATAGCATTGTCTACAACATCACTTCCTGCAACAACTTAGGATTTAGTGATGAAGAACTGCCGGAAGAAGGCAAGAATCATAATATGGGGCTTAACATTACAGTCAACTGCCAAGACGATGCTTTAGCCAGCGTACTGGTGGACACAGGATCATCTTTGGATTTTATGCCAAAATCAACTCTGATACGACTATCATTTCAAGGAGCCCCGATGAGAGGCGGTGAGATCATTGTCAAAGCCTTTGACGGATCTTGAAAAATAGTTATCGGCGAAGTCGATCTTCCCATAACCATTGGTCCTCACACTTTCCAAGTCACTTTCCAGGTCATGGACATCCAGGCAGCATACAGTTGTTTATTAGGAAGACCTTGGATACACGAAGCTGGGGCAGTCACTTCGATACTTCATCAGAAACTGAAGTTCGTCAAGAATGACAAATTAGTCACAGTGTGCGGAGAGCAAGCCTTAATCATGAGAAACTTATCATCATTCTCCTGTGTAAAACTAGAGGAGGTTGTTGGAATCCAGTTCCAAGCACTCTCGGTGAGCAATGAGAATCGACCAGAAAGAGGGACGTCGATTTCCTCATACAAGGACGCTCTCAAAGTGATCAAGAATAATGACATAAAAGGATGGGGACAAATTGTAACTCCCACGGATAACAAGACAAGAAAAGGTCTTGTCTTTTCTTCGACTTGTACTCAGACTACGAAGAAGGATGAAAGTTTTCGTCCCATTCAGGATTTCTTCCACAACGGAGGTTTCCTCCACCCAGTGTCTCAAGAAGTACACACCATCAATGAGAGCGACTCCTCCAATGTGGATGAGGAGTGGAAGTCTTATCTCAACGATGACAGTTATATGTCTCAGGGAGAGGCGCAAACGCCATTTTATTTTCCCAAGCAGAGCCCAAGATATATACCAAGATCAGACGTCAGGATGATCTATGGAGATTGTGATCCTGAAGGATGTTGTGCTCCACTCAATTCATTAGAGGAAGACAATCTAATGAAAGACAACTGTGGCTATGATCCCCTGGATGACTTGCCTATCTGGAAGTCATACACAGAAGACTTGGGGCAAAAGAGTCATCCGGATGATGCCTATCAGTTGAGTAATATTGAAAAGAATGCCCATGTCCCCACAAAGTCATGGAATATTACTCATGACTTTCTGAAGATGTCCAGCACCACAATGATGAATTCGTAAAGATTGTAGGACAAGAATTCATTAACTACGCATTTCCTGAGGTCAACGTCATTGAGGAAGATGACTCATCTATTCCCACAGAAACATGGGACACCTTGGGACAGCCGAGTGGCAAGTACGACTTCCTAGTCAAATACACCGCTCCCGAAAGCTCTCGCATCTGATACGAAGACATCAAGTCAACTGGATGGGGAGATCCCCTTGGGAGTGAAAACACTATGGAAGATACGACAGAAGAGTTCTCCTATGACAACTCTGCATGGGAAAAAGACTCTAATGATCCTACTCCTTTGGAAATCAGCGTTATTTCTGAGGACAAACCAAGAAGGAAGATACCAGACTTTGTGATTGACAGAGGAGTTTGTCACCACTGGGTTGCTATCGATGTCCCAAAAGTCGTCCATAAGTCTAAGTAATTACCATCTTTGTTTTAACCTTTCGCCTTGCCCAGGTGAAACAAATGTTTTTATAGGGCTCACCTTTCTGTAAATATCCCTCTTCGCTTCGCCCAAAGCGAAAGAGTTTTGTTTTATAGGGCTGTATTTCAAGAATCGATAAATCATGAATAAATAATGTCATTCTGAATTCCCGCATTTATTGTTGTTTTCACTTTTCATTTTTCAGAAAATGGTAATCCTAAAAAACAGCCCAAAATAAAAACAAGCATTTTTCAGAAAAAATACACTACACGCTCTCTTGCATTCTCTCTATCTCTTCTAAAAACGAATCATCACGTTATGCAAATTGCTTGTTTTAAACCCCATTGAAACATACGATCCAATGCCTTCTCCCAACTTTGAATTCCCGGTATTTGAAGATGGAGAAGAAGAGGACGAAGACATTCCAGAAGAGATCTCCCGACTGCTCAGACAAGAGGAAAGGTCCATTGAGCCTCACAAAGAGCCGTTGGAAACGGTCAATTTGGGTTCAGAAGAAGAAAAGAAAGAAGTTAAGATTGGGGCACTGCTCTGTCCAGCTGTCAGAAGAGACTTGATAGAACTTCTCAAAGAGTTTCCAGATGTATTTGCTTGGTCCTATCAGGACATGCCAGGGTTGGATACCAGCATCGTGGAACATCATTTACCGCTGAAAACGTAATGTCCGCCAGTAACACAAAGACTGAGAAGGACTCATCCAGATATGGCCATCAAGATTAAGGAGGAAGTACAAAAGCAGATCGACGCAGGTTTCCTCGCCACCTCACAATATCCTCAATGGTTAGCCAACATAGTGCCAGTTCCGAAAAAGGATGGAAAAGTCAGAATGTGTGTAGACTATAGGGATCTGAACAAAGCAAGTCCAAAGGATGACTTTCCCCTACCACACATTGACATGCTGGTAGACAGTATAGCAAAGTTCAAAGTCTTCTCCTCCATGGATGGATTCTCGGGATATAGTCAAATCAAAATTGCGCCGGAAGATATGGAGAAAACTTCATTCATCACCCCATGGGGCACCTTTTGTTACAAGGTAATGTCGTTCGGTCTGAAGAACACGGGGGAAACCTATCATAGGGCCATGAAAACTCTGTTTCACGACATGATGCACAAAGAAATTGAAGTGTATGTCGATGACATGATTGCCAAATCTAAAACAGGAGAACAACACGTGGAACACCTGTCAAAGCTATTCGAGCGTCTGAGAAAATACAAACTCCGCTTGAATCCCAACAAATGTACATTCGGTGTTCGCTCCGGAAAACTCTAAGGACTCATCGTCAGCCAAAAAGGAATCGAGGTTGACCCTGACAAGGTCATGCCCATTCAAGAAATATATTCTCCAAAGACCGAAAAATAGGTCAGAGGATTTTTAGGACGTCTGAATTACATCTCAAGATTCATATCCCTCATGACCGCGACATGCGCGCCGATCTTCAAACTACTCAGAAAGAATCAAAGCTGTGTATGGACAGAAGACTGCCAAAAAGCTTTCGACGACATCAAAGAATATCTGTTGAATCCACCTATTCTGTTTCCTCCAGTGGAAGGAAGACCACTGATCATCTACCTAATTATCTTGGAGGACTCTATGGGTTGTGTGCTTGGCCAACAAGACGAAAAAAAAATAAAAGAGTCTGCCATCTACTACTTAAGCAAGAAGTTCACGGACTGTGAAACTCGGTACACTATGCTCGAGAAAACTTGTTGCGCTCTGGATTGGGCAGCCAAACGTCTTCGCCAGTACATGATTTGTCACACTACTTGGTTAATCTTCGAAACGGACCCAATCAAGTATGTCTTTGAAAAGCCTGCTCACACGGGAAGGATTGCCCGTTGGCAGATGTTGTTATCAGAATACGACATTGAGTACCATGCTCAGAAAGCCGTCAAAGGAAGTATTTTAGTCGAACATTTTGCTCATCAACCTATTGACGATCAGGAATCAGTCGAATTCGACTTCCCAGACGAAGATGTCATGTACTTAAAAATGAAAGATTGCGACGAACAGCTACCCAGTGAAAGGCCGGAACCAGGTTCCTAATGGGGACTAATATTCGACAAGGCCATCAATACTTATGGAAACGGGATTGGGGCAATCATCGTAACACCTCGGGGTACCCATATTCCTTTCACTGCCAGACTGACATTCAAATGCACAAACAACGAGGCCGAATACGAAGCTTGTATCATGGGTCTCGAAGAAGCTATTGACTTAAGGATTAAGAACTTGGATGTGTATGGAGACTTAGCCCTGGTTATAAATCAGATCAAAGGAGAGTGGAATACATACCAATCAGGACTGATTCCTTACAAATATTACGCGAGAAGGTTGTTACTATTCTTCAACAGAATCGAGTTTCATCACATCCCTCGTGAAGAAAATCACTTGGCTGATGCACTAGCCACTCTCTCTTCCATGATTGCTGTAAATCATTGGAATGACATACCTAAGATTAACATAATGTGCCTTGAAAGGCCCGCTTACATCTTCATGATTGAAGCAGTCATAGATGACAAACCCTGGTATCACGATATCAAGTGCTTCCTTAAAAAGCAAGAGTAGCCACCTGAGGAATCGAGAAAAGATAGGAAGACTCTCAGAAGACTGGCTGGCAATTTCTTCCTGAACGGTGATACACTCTACAAAATAAACTTTGACATCATTCTGCTCCGATGCGTAGACAGACAAGAAGCAAGCATGTTGATGAAAGAGATTCACGAAGGATCCTTTGGTACTCATGCTAATGGACATACAATGGCGAGAAAAATTCTGAGAGCAGGATATTATTGGCTGACAATGGAATCCGATTGCTACCTGTACATGA
Organism: Lathyrus tuberosus; assembly: GCA_022829125.1. Lineage (NCBI taxonomy): Eukaryota > Viridiplantae > Streptophyta > Magnoliopsida > Fabales > Fabaceae > Lathyrus > Lathyrus tuberosus. The sequence continues at coordinate 619,741 of JALAZF010000775.1, read as the reverse complement.
GAAGGTGTCAACAGGAGCAACCCCTTTCTCTCTAGTATATGGCATGGAAGCAGTGCTCCCCATAGAAGTAGAGATCCCATCAATCCGGGTATTGATGGAAGCTAAGCTAACAGAGGATGAATGGTGTCAAAGTCGATACGATGAACTAAACCTAATCGAAGAAAATAGAATGACATCTTTATGTCACGGTCAGTTGTATCAGCAAAGAATGAAGAAAACATTCGACAAAAAGGTCTGACCCCGTGTCTTCAGAAAAAGAGACCTTGTGCTCAAAAAGATACAATCATTCCTCACTGATTCCAGGGCAAATGGACTCCGAATTATGATGGCCTTTACGTTGTTAAGAAAGCCTTCTCAGGCGGTGCCTTGAGACTTTCAACCATGGATGGAGAGGAGTTTACCTACCCCACGAATGTTGATGTAGTCAATAAATACTTCGCCTAAATAAAAAAAATGTTTCGGTGGGTTGAAAACTCGAAAGGGCAGTCCAGGAAAAAATTAAAGACACAAGCAAAAATCATCCCGATAGATTGAAAACCTCAAAAGGAAATCTAGGCAAAAATTAGGGATTCATGGCAAGTAACTACGTCTAACAAGGTTAAATCCCCAGTGGTAACACCATCCGTCGAAAGACTTCAGTCAAGGTCATCTTCGACAGAGGCTCAGAATGTCCAGAATTCAAAGTTGGTAGAAGGATAGCGATTGTTATGTTTCAATGTAGCCCTTTTCCGTTAAATTACCATTTTCTAAACTTTGTAATGCTCTATGGGATCACGCGCTTGGATGATTACCATTCTATCAATAAAATTTGAGCCCTAGTGCTTTTGTTTGCAATTCTCATTTATTTTGCTTTACAGAATGACATTGTTAACTTGATCAACGATTCTCAAAACAAAAAAATGAATTTAACTTTCAAATTTTATTTTGCTGTTAAAATAAAGATGGCAATTCTTTTTTACTAACTAAACAAAAAAAGGAACATCGATGGCTTCTCCAGGAGTTATCAAACCTCAAAATGTAGAATCAAAGTACTCCTTCTAAACTAGTACACATGAGTGAAGGATCAACCATTTCAGATATAATACCACGTCTGATATCCACGGCGAAGTTCTTACCTCTGAAAACCAATTAATAATTTTCTCTTCCCAGTAGGGTCTACCCCTCCTAAAGCAACAAAGGATTGTTGTCTTGAACCAATGATACTTTTTATCCCCCCGCAGTGGCCGAGTATCCAGTCGTGCTCATTCACTAGTCTGTATGTCGCGTCTATTTTGTCAGCATAAACATACATACATCATGCATAATATATTCATATTCATATTCATATTGCATTACTATCACTTTGGTCATATTCATCCCCAAGTGATAAATGTCCTCTCTCCGTTAAAGTTGTCTGTTTTCCTTTCCACGTCAGGTAGGACAAAATCCCGGTTTGAGTTCTTTCCTCATCAGGAAATGTATCGTCTGAGCAATCTCTCCCTAGTTTGGAGACTGTCCTCGACCACTTTGATAACTTGAACCTCTGAAACATCACTCTTCACCATTGAAGATGATATTTTCGCTTTCCCGGATTAAGGAAAATCCCCAGAGAAAGCCTCTTAACCAAGGACTCTCAGCAATACATTAGTTTTTCTCCCAAGAAATTCGATGTTAATGAAGTCATCAGCACCTCAAAATTGGATCACATCACATGGCATTTCTCCGAGAAAGGTCTCGAAGAAAAGTATGATGTAACCTCACCAAAAAAAAGGGTCTCTCAAGAGACTCATTTTTCCCCAGTAGGTCGACAAATGGCATCTCCAACAGAGAAGTTTGCACACCTCTGCAGTTCAGACAAATGGGTTTCCCTAGCAAGTCTAACATCAAATCTTTCTCCATCAAATGGCGTCTCCCTAGTAAAAATTCTGCGAGAAGTTTGATGAAGACCGCTACAAATAGCGTTCCTTGTCGAGGAAGGAACTCGACAAGAAGAAACTGAGACCAGTTCCGTGGCTGAAGACCAGGATCGAGGGGATGTTTATTTCAAAAAAAAAGAAGCCGAGACCAGTTCCGTGGCTGAAGACCAGGATAGAGGGGAAGTTTATTTTAAAAAGAAACTAAAACCAGTTCTGTGGCTGAAGACCAGGATCGAGGGGAAGTTTATTTCAAAAAGAAACTGAGACCAGTTCCGTGGCTGAAGACCAAGATCGAGGGGAAGTTTATTTAAAAAGAAACTGAGACCAATTCCGTGACTGAAGACCAGGATCGAGGGGAAGTTTATTTCAAAAGAAACTGAGACCAGTTCCGTGGCTGAAGACCAGGATCGAGGGGAAGTTTTACCATTTTCTAAGTAACATTTCTTAGCAAAAGAGGATGGATGAGCAAACTGCTATTCATAACCACAGTCAAAATTTTGGGTATTTCGATATTTAATCCTCTTGCACCCTGAATGTCCGAATATCTCTGCCGTTCACACCTTCAGGTCCATGAAGATTAAATAGGGGCATCTGTCATACCCCAAATATTGACCACAAGATTTCCCATCATTGTTCAAATCATCACCACAATATGGATGTACCTTCATACCTCATCAATCCTCTCAAAGATTGTTGAGCACTCACTACAATCAAGAATTAGGATTTTGAGCCCTCCCAGAGCACTTAGACAAAGGATCAATCAAGAAATGACATAATCTTCAACTTGTCTAACCTCTCAAACACCAAAAAATGATCAAGAGGTTTCCCATTATCAAGAATCAAGCACAAGGTTGCAACATTCCAAGTGGATCAAGCCTCAGGATCGACAGTGTCACCAAATTAGGGTTTTTGTCGACCAAGGCCTCCAGATGAAGATTTTCATCTGGCATGAGCCAATACCTCAAAACATGATCCAAAATGCTCCAAGGGACCTCATGGACCCAATCATCAAGTCAAAATAGCCTCAGGGGAATCATTCATCAAAAGTCAGGAATTAGGGTTTCTTGACCTAATTCACCCCTGAGTTGACTTTTGAGTCAAGACATGAGCCAAGACCTCAAGACATGATTTGAGGATCTCAAATACACCTTATTGATCCATTTACAACAAAGGATTGATTCAAGAAGCTTGATTCACAAGTTTCATTTTCATCTGGACCACAATTAGGATTTTGAAGAAAAAGTCAACTGTACCTTTGACTTTAAACTAAGACATGTTCCCAAACCTTGGGACATGATTCAAGACACCCTAAAACACCTGTGGAATCCATCCATTAGGTTTGAATTAGGTCAAGAACTTGATTACATAGAGGATCACACAGTTTGAAATTCATCTGACAAAAAGTCAACTGTGCCCAAAATCAAGTTTGACTTTTTGAATTTTTTCACAAATGTGACTCCCCTAAGTCAAAAACATTGTTAATGCATGGTTTTGATCGTCATCCATCAAGAAAAATCAAGAAAAGTGAGGTTTCTTGCAAAAGGGGCAACCATAAGAAACTTAAAATTTTCAAAGTTATGGAACAAAAGGGATTTGGTACCAACTTTTTAAGGTCATAACTCCCAAACCCTAAGGCCTTATTCTTCCATCCAAAGCTCAAATGAAAGTTCATATGACATACTTCAAAAGTATCAACTACAAAAGACTCCAAATCCTCATGGATTTTGAGTTATGGAGTGATCAAAATCATAAAAACATGAAAATGACCACTTTTTCCAACACTTAGAAAAAAATTTAGACAGAATCTGTCTAGGTTTTTCACCAACTTTTGGACCATTTTTCATCATGATCCAAGCTAAATCAGGTCCATTAGTGGACATCAAAGTTAAAGTATGTCATGAGAGCTTTCCAAAAAGTACAAGAACTCCCATTAATTTAATTTGAGCAAGGAGTTATGAACCTCATAACATGCCTTGCTCAAACTAATTTCCAAGACAGATTTTGTGCATTACTTGTGGCACACGATTCTTGAGTCCAATTTTGGTGACTATGCAAGACTGATCCTCATCCAAATTCAACAAGAATCTCATTCAATCATGAAAAACCTGCAAACTTGGACCCTAAGACAAGAATCCAATCCCTTTGGCATGTGATCATCAATGTTGCAAATCCAAAACCAAGTTTTGTCATTTGGAATTAATGTGGTGCATTGAGCTGTCATGAACCAGCACCTTGTAGCGTGCGATTATTGTCGGTGACGCGACCACCTTACAATAATTGTTGGAATTGGGTGCTACTTTCAGATTTCTTATTTATCCTATGAAGCTGGAAAGGAAAAGAAAGATATCTAAAACTAACCTTGCACGCAAATGTTTTCTTTAACAAATGCTAAGAGATTGGGGGGTTCGGGGTCAGATTATACAATGGGAAGTTGTCAATTACCCAGCGTATATATGGTTATCCATAGATCGTTTCTAGCATGTTTCTCTATTATCTACTTACTGGTGTTTATCTGTTATGAATTTGGAAATTTTCTCCGTTGGGAGTGTTGAGAGAGTATTTTTATTATTTTCGGGTTTTTCAATGTTTTTGGTAAGGTACTGGACCTAAGGTTTTTGATTTGTGTGCTCTCTAAGATTTTGCAATCTTATGCCTACGTATTCTCGTAAAGATACTCGGGAAATCAGAGCAATCGTAGTTCCTCCTATTCTATGGGAGGAAAGGGTTTGGTGTCCTGTTTAGAGCCTGAGATTGAAGCTAGAGATTATTTATGTCTTGTTCAAAGCCCAAGATTGAAGTTAAAATGTCTTGGTTCATGTCTTGTCTCAAAAGTCAACTTAGGGATGAATTAGGTCAAGAAACCCTAATTCTTGATTTTTGATGAAGGCTTCCCCTGAGGTTGTTTTGACTTGGTGATTGGATCCATGAGGTCCCTTTAATCTTCTTGGATCATGTTTTGAGGTATTAGCTCATGCCCAGATGAAACTTTTCATCCGGAGGCCTTGGTCGACCAAAACCCTAATTTGGTGACACTGGCGATCTTGAGGCTTGATCAGCTTGGAATGTTGTAACCTTGTGCTTGATTCTTGATATGGGAGACCTCTTGATCCTTCATGGATGTTTGAGAGGTTATACAAGTTGAAGATCATGTCATTTCTTGATTGATCTTTTTTCTGAGTGCTCTGAGAGGGGTTAAAATCCTAATTCTTGATTGTAGTGAATGCTCAACAATCCTTGAGAAGATTGATGAGGTATGATCGTACATCCATATTGTGGTAATGATCTTCACAATGATGGGAAATCTTGTGGTCAAAATTTGGGGTATGACAGATGCCCTTATTTAATCTTCTTGGACCCGAAGGTGTGAATGGCGAAGATATTCGGACATTCAGGGTGCAAGAGGATTAAATATCGGAATACCCAAAATTTTGACTGTGGTTATGAATAGAGGTTTGCTCATCCATCTTCTTTCACTAAGCAATGTTACTTAGAAAAAGGTAAAACTTCCCCTAGATCCTGGTTTTCAGCCACGGAACTAGTCTCGGTTTCTGAAATAAACCTCCCCTCAATCCTGGCCTTTAGCCACGGAACTGGTCTAATTTTCTGAAATAAACCTCCCCTCGATCCTGGTATTTAGCCACGGAACTGGTCTAAGTTTCTTCTTGTCGAGTTCCTTCCTCGACAAGGAACGCTTGTAGCGGTCTTCATCAAACTTCTCACCGAGTTTTCACTGGGGAGACGCCATTTGATGGAAAAAAGTTGAGGTCATACTTGCTGGGGACACCCATTTGTCTGAGCTGTAGAGGTGTGAAAACTTCTCTGTGGGAGATGCCATTTGTTGACTCTACTGAGGAAAACGAGTCTCTTGAGAGACTGGTTTCTACTTGGGGACATTACATCATACTTTTCTTGGAGATCTTTTCGGAGAAATGCCACGTGATGTGATCCAATTTTGAGGTGCCGATGACTCCAATAACATCAAATTTCTTGGGAGAAAACCGATGTATTGCCGAGAGTCTTTTAGTGGAGAGGCTTTCTCTGGGGATTTTACTTAATCCGGGAAAGCGAAAATATCATCTTCAATGGTGAAAAGTGATGTTCCAAAGGTGTCTGTCAAACGTCTTCTTGCCTTTCAGAGGTTCAAGTTATCTGAGTGGTCGAGGACCGATTTCAATCCAGGAATGCACTGGAAAGAGATTGTTTAGACGGTACATTTTCCTGACGAGGGAAGAACTTAGACCAGAATTTTGTCCTATTTGACTGTAGAAAGGAAAACTGACAACTCTATCGGAGAGAAGACATATATCACTTGGGGATGAATATGACCAGAGTGATATTAATGCAATATATGTATGAATATGAATTAATCATGCATGATGTATGTATGTTTATGCTGACAAAACAGACGTGACATACAGACTAGTGAACGAACACGACTGGATACTCGGCCACTACGGGGGATGAAAAGTACCATCGGTTCAAGATAGCAATCCTACCTTGCTTAGGAGAGGTAGACCCTGTAGGGGGATATCGGACGTGATATTATATCTGAAACGGTTGATCCTTCATTCAGGTGTACTGGTTTAGAAGGATTACTTTGATTCTGCATTTTGAGGTTTCATCACTCCCGGAGAAACCATCGATGTTCCTTTTGATGTTTAGCTAGTAAAAAAGAATTGTCATCTTTATTTTAAAAGCAGAATAAAATGTGACAAGTAAATTCATTTTTTTGTTTCAAGAATCGTTGATCATGTTAAAAATGTCATTCTGTAAAGCTAAATAAATGAGAATTGCAAACAAAAGCACTAGGGCTCAAATTTTATTGATAGAATGGTAATCTACCAAGCGCATGATCCCATAGAGCATTACAAAGTTTAGAAAATGGTAATTTAACGGTAAAGGGCTACATTGAAACATAGCGACCGTTATCCTTCCACCAACTTTGAATTCTAGACATTCTGGGCTTCTGTCGAAGGTGACCATGACTGAAATTTCGATGGATTGGCTTACCACTGGGGATTTAACCTTGTCGAACGTAGTTACTTACCATGAATCCCTAACTTTTTCCTAGACTACCTTTTCAGGTTTTTAATCCATCGGGATGATTTTTTCTTATGTCTCTAATTTTTGCTTGGACCGCCCTTTCGGGTTTTCAATCCACCGAGACATTTTTTTATTTAGACGAAGTATTTCTTGACTACGTCAACATTCGTGGGGTAGGTAAACTCCTCTCCTATGGTTGCGAGTCTCAAGGCACCTCCTGAGAAGGCTTTCTTGACCACATAGGGGTCATCGTAATTCGGGGTCCATTTGCCCCGAGAATCAATGAGGAATGATTGTATCTTTTTGAGCACAAGGTCTCCTTCCCTAAAGACGCGGGGTCGAACCTTTTTGTCGAACGCCCTCTTAATTCTTTGCTGATATAGCTGACCTTGACACAAAGCCGTCATTCTCTTTTCTTTGATCAGATTCAATTCATCGTGTCGACTCTGACACCATTCAACCTCTGTTAGCTTGGCTTCCATCAATACTCTGATTGATGGTATCTCTACTTCTATGGGGAGCACTGCCTCCATGCCATATACTAGAGAGAAAGGGGTTGCCCCTGTTAAAGTGCGGACAGATGTGCGATAACCGTGAAGGGCAAAGTGTAACATCACGTGCCAATCTTTGTAGGTTACAACCATCTTCTGAATGATCTTCTTGATGTTCTTGTTAGCTGCTTCTACTGCTCCATTCATCTTAGGTCAGTAGGAAGATGAGTTATAGTGTTCGATCTTGAACTCAGCGCACAACTCTTTCATCATCTTGTTGTTCAAGTTGGATCCATTATCCGTAATGATCTGGCTTGGAACACCATAACGATATATGAGATTGTTCTTGATAAATCGGACCACTACTTGTCGGGTTACATTGGTATATGACGCTGCATCGACCCATTTGGTGAAGTAGTCAATGGCTACCAGGATGAACCAATGTCCGTTCGAAGCTCTGTGTTCAATCATGCCAATCATGTCGATTCCCCATATAGAAAAAGGCCATGGAGAAGAAAGAACTTTGAGATACATTGCTGGTACATGGATTTTTTCAGCGTATATCTGACACTTATGACACCTCCTTATGTACTTGTAGCAATCGGATTCCATCGTCAGCCAATAGTATCCCGCTCTCAGAATTTTCCTTGCCATTGTGTGTCCATTGGCATGAGTGCCAAAGGATCCTTCATGAATTTATTTTATCAATATGTTTGCTTCTGGTCTGTCTACGCACCTGAGCAAAACCATGTCGAAGTTTCTTTTATAGAGTGTATCACCGTTCAGGAGGAAGTTGCATGTCAGTCTTCTGAGATTCTTCCTATCTTTTCTCGATGCCCCAGGTGGGTACTCTTGTCTTTAAAGGAAGCACTTGATATTGTGATACCAAGGTTTGTCATCTATTACTACTTTAATTGTGAAGATGTAGGCGGGCCTTTCAAGGCGCATTATGTCAATCTTAGGTATGTCGTTCCATTGACCTACACTAATCATGGAAGAGAGAGTGGCTAATGCATCTGCCATGTGATTTTCTTCACGAGGGATATGATGAAACTCGATTCTGTTGAAGAATGGTAACAACCTTCTCGCGTAATCTTTGTAAGGAATCAATCCTGATTAATATGTGTTCCACTCTCCTTTGATTTGATTGATAACCAGGGTTGAGTCTCCATACACATCCAAGTTCTTTATCCTTATGTCAATTGCTTCTTCGAGACCCATGATACAAGCTTCGTAATCGGCCTCATTGTTTGTGCATTTGAACGTTAATCTGGCAATGAAAAGGATATGGGTACCCTGAGGTGTTACTACGATTGCCCCAATTCTGTTTCCATAAGTATTGACGGCTCTGTCGAAAATTAGTCCCCATTGGGATCCTGGTTCTGGCCCTTCACTGGGTAGCGGTTCGTCGCAATCCTTCATTTTCAAGTACATGACATCTTCGTTTGGGAAGTCAAATCCGACTGATTCCTAATCGTCAATTGGTTGGTGACCCAAATGATCGGCTAAAATACTCCCTTTGACGGCTTTCTGAGCATGATACTCGATGTCATATTCTGATAACAACATCTGCCAACGGGCAATCCTTCCCGTAAGAGCAAGCTTTTCAAAGACGTACTTGATCGGGTCCATTTTGGAGATTAACCAAGTAGTGTGACAAATCATGGACTGGCGAAGACGTTTGGCTGCCCAAGCCAGAGCGCAGCAGGTTTTCTCGAGCATAGTGTATCGAGTTTCACAGTCCGTGAACTTTTTGCTTTAGTAGTAGATGGCAGACTCTTTTCTTTTTGTCTCGTCTTGTAGACCAAGCACACAACCCATTGAGTCTTCCAAAACTATTAGGTAAATGATCAGTGGTATTCTTTCCACTGGAGGAGACAGAATAGGTGGATTCAATAGATATTCCTTGATACTGTCGAAAGCTTTTTGGAAATCTTCTGTCCATACACAACTTTGATTCTTTCTGAGTAGTTTGAAGATCGGTGTGCATGTCGCGGTCATGAGGGATATGAATCTGGAGATGTAATTTAGACGTCCCAAAAATCCTCTGACTTATTTTTCGGTCTTTGGAGAAGGCATTTCTTGAATGGCCTTGACCTTTTCAGGATCAACCTCAATTCCTTTCTGGCTGACGATGAATCCCAAGAGTTTCCTTGAGCGAACACTGAATGTGCACTTATTAGGATTCAAGCGGAGCTTGTATTTTCTCAAACGCTCGAATAATTTTGACAGGTGTGTCACATGCTCTTCTTCTATTTTAGATTTGGCAATCATGTCATCGACGTACACTTCAATCTCTTTGTGCATCATGTCGTGAAACAGAGTTGTCATGGCCCTTTGATAGGTTGCCCCTGCGTTCTTTAGACCGAACAACATTACCTTGTAACAAAAGGTGCCCCATGGGGTGATGAATGAAGTTTTCTCCATATCTTTCGGTGCCATTTTAATTTGATTATAGCCCGAGAATCCATCCATGAAGGAGAAGACTTTGAATTTTGCTGTACTGTCTACCAGCATGTCAATGTGTGGAAGGGGGAAGTCATCCTTTGGACTTGCTTTGTTCAGATCCCTGTAGTCTACACACATTCTGACTTTTCCATCCTTTTTCAGAACTGGCACTATGTTAGCTAGCCATTGAGGATATTCTAAGGTGGCAAGGAAACCTGCGTCGATCTGTTTCTGCACTTCCTCTTTAATCTTGATAGCCATATTCGGGTGAGTCCGTCTCAGTCTCTATTTCACCGGAGTGTAGCGCGGTTTTTGTGGTTTCGAATCACTATCGCTTTGATACTACAGTTCGATTCATTTTTTATCCTATTGAAGCTGATGAAGGAAGGGAAATAGATGTCTCCAATTAACCCTGCTTGCATACTGAGTTTAAACAGTCAAAACTGTTGGTTTACAAATGCGGTCAAAAGTGTGGGTCTCTCTTAGGTTATTTTGTTAAGAATAGAATGTCTGGAGGGATTCACTGGGAATTTGTTGGGATACTGCGCTAGATGGAGGTAGGGGACTTTGGTTTTTTTTTTATTAGTATGCTTGCTAAGATTCTTTTTCAATCTTATGCCTACGTATTCCCGGGATAGGGAAATCAGAGCGATCGTAGTTCCTCCTATTCTATGGGACAAAAAAGGTTGTTTTGGTGTCTTGTTCAAAGCCCAAGACGTGAAGCTAAAGGTGGTTTATATCTTGTTCAAAGCCCAAGATGTGAAGCTGAAGGGTCTATTTGTATCTTGTTCGAAGCCCAAGATGTGAAGCTAAAGGGTTTTGACTTTAGAGAGAATTTGTCATCTCTAAAGGGGGCCTGTTTGTCACAACTGTTGGGTGACTGATTATAAAGGAGAATTACTTTAACTGGGATATGTGAATCCAGTAATGCCATAATTTCCTTTATAGGGGATTTTTAACCTGAAGGAGAAGACTTTAACTCAGTTTAGAGCAATTCTATCTTTCCTTAGGAATTTCTCATGCTAAAAGAGGGACAGTGGCGTAGATGTAAATAATCCAGAGGCTTGCCGGTTACAGCAATTAGATGAAGGAAAAAGAGTTGTTGAGGTTTGTATACTGTGAGCAAGGCACAGATTTTGATGCTAAAAGGTTGATTGCCTCAACTGAGGTTTTCCTTATACGAAGCCTAAGAGGAGGCTATTGACCCAACAAGAGGATGCTTTTGTGTCTCGTACGAAGCCCGAGATAGAGGCTAAAAGGGTTGACTCAACAAGAGAGTGTTTTTATATGTGTCTTGTACGAAGCCCAAGACGGAGGCTAAAAGGGTTTGACTCAACAAGAGAGTGTTTTTATACTCACCAAGAGACTGATTTGTATCTCGTACGAAGCCCGAGATGGAGGCTAAAGGTGATCGACTCAACAAGAGAGTCTTTTTATACTCAACAAGAGAGTGATTTGTATCTCGTACGAATCCCGAGATGGAGGCTAAAGGTGATCGACTCAACAATAGAGTCTTTTTATACTCAACAAGAGAGTGATTTTGTATCTCGTACGAAGCCCGAGATGGAGGCTGCAAAGGTTTGCTCTGCTGGGGAGAATCATTATACAAAGCCCAAGAGGAGGCTAGGGTTACTGTTTCAGTTGAGTGACAAGTCCAGTATGTTGGTTAAAAGAGAAAATCAGTTCTTATATGGGTAATGTTGTACTCATGGATTTGATCTGAGGACCGGGATTATTTCCTGTTCTTTAAGGAAACGGGGAATCCGAAGGGTATTGAGACTGCCCAAGTCTACGGGTGTTTTCTTCCTATTTTTGAAAGGAACTTGAGAATGTCTTCGAGACTCAAGGAGATTAGACTGTCCAAGTATAGAGTTTTATCTTTTGTACTATGCTTAAGAGAGATCAAGAGACAGTACGTTCACGGTAGAAAGATCTAGACTCTTTGAAAGACTGTTCTATTAAGATGACTAATTTTTGTTCCTATACCTTTAAGAGGTCGTCGGGACAATTTATATGAAGCCCAAGAGGAGGCAAGAAAACTTTTAAGAAGCCAAAGGGACAATTTGTACAAAGCCCAAGAGGAGGCTATCTTCCCGGAGGAAGAATCATTATACGAAGCCTAAGAGGAGGTTGTGAAAACTTCTAAGAAGCCGATGGGTCCTTGTACAACACCCAAGAGGAGGCGGGGATGCTTTTAGGAAGCCTGTGGGTCCTTGCACTAAGCCCAAGAGGAGGCTGATGAACTGTTCCAGAAGGGGTTTCACTTGGAACATTGGCCTTCTGTATATGAATTATTCAAGGGGGAGATTTCTTAGATCTAGTTATCTAAAATTGTTGTAAAAGAAAATTCTCATGGTTTAGGTTATGTTGAAATATTCGGGAGAACGTCGGAGGTAAGGAGACGAGGTTTTGTCTAGTTCTAGACATAGTTTCCGGGGAAACTCTAAATATCTATACTAGTATTACACAATCGATATGAGTTTATGAAAGAAGACTTACAGTGAAACAGCCCCACAATACAGTTATATACATATGAAAGCGGTAAATGAAAGCGGGTAAACACTTACTCGGTTGTAGAGCTTCCATACTGTATTGTTAGTGGTTCAACAAAGAAATTGAAAATAACAGTATGTTACAAAATCAAAGGAGAAAGTGCTTTTGAAAGGAAAATTGGGGCTCACAGCTCAAGGAGAGGCCCAGGGTTTTATCAGTGATCGCACTGTCGTTTTGTACAGGGACTTATACAAGTGACTAAGGCCCGAGAAAGGTTTTCTGTACAAGGGGATGGGTCTTACACTCTCTCAAGAGGCCCAAAATGATTGAAAGAAAAATAAATGGGGCTTATAACACGAGGGTAGGCCCAGATGATTTGTTTTTTTTTGAACTGGCGATCGCGCCGAGCTTTTCTTTTAATGCAAAGGGACTTATACAATATCTGAGGCCCAAAATTGTTTTGGTTAAAAGGGGATTGGGTCTTACACTCTATTAGAGGCCCAAAATGGTTTTGAATGGGTCTTATAGCTCAAGGAGAGGCCCAGATGGTTTGTTTTAAACGGGCGATGATCGCGCCGAACTTTTGAAATACAACGGGACTTATACAACATTTGAGGCTCAAAATAGGTTTGTATTTACAAAGGATTGGGTCTTACACTCTATTAGAGGCCCAAAGTGTTTTTAAAAGGTTTGATGAGGGTTGAATTAATCAAAACCCTAATTTGTTTACAAAATGTATTTTAATTGAATAAAAAATTCAATTAAAATGATCAAAATTGTTTAACATGTGGAAAACAAATTGTGATCTTGGATTAATGTTTCAAAAATCATGTTTTGACCTGCAAAATGATTAGAAATTATTGCGCCAAGAACAAGGGCGCCAAGAACAAGGGCAAGAACACACGCCACCCTCTGTTTATGCAGATTTGCGTTTTCTATCCAATCTCACTGAATACTTGACTATATCATGCAATCTACATATCAATCTACTCGTTTCAACCTCACGATCATGTCTATGGTCTTTAATTTCATTTATTTTAAGCATGGAATAAGAAATCAAAGAGAAACCTCAAGAACCCTAAATTCTGCATGAAGGTTCAGAAATTCCATACACGATTCATACAAAGCAATTGATTGAGGGTAAACACTCTATGCATAATTATGAACATATGGCCAAATTATTGCGCAGCAAAAAATGCATGGGTCATAGAGTTAGAAGAGCCCATGCTCACCTCTTGCAGCTGGTGATCGTGTTTTGGGTTAGAGGTGTTACAGCTAGGTTCCAATGATCTAGATAGCTTCCCTAGGTGCCATGGAGTGTGTCTGAATGCTTGGAATGGATTGAAATGATCTGGAACTTGAGATGGTACCCCAACTGCAAATCTGTCAAAGGTTTGAGCAATTGGCTGGTGATTTTGTGATTTTGGTGTTCCAGATGTTATGTGAGTATTTGGATCACTTCTATATGATGTTTATGAGGTGTGTGTGTGTGTGTGTGTGATTGGTTTGGTTGGAATAGCTCTCAAACTCGAAACACGATGGTGACTTGCCTTAGAAGGCAAAATTGGAAGTGAGAAGGTGTTTTTGAGGAAATCATCTTTTTGATGGCATTGGTGTACTCAAACTGAGCACAAATGAGCTCTATTTATAGTATAGCAAGTTTGTTTTGGGATCAATAGTGAATGGCAACTGCAGCAGAGGTTTGGCCAATGTTGATCAATGAGAATCCAAGTCTCCTCTAGCCATTGACTAGAGGTTAGAGCACAGAGTTGTGGTTCCCTAGTTGTTTGATCATTCTTGACTGAATTCGGTTTCAAATGTGTCAGTTCATGCCACCTTGGTGCATCCATTAAATGCTCCAATCCAAAATTGGAGTCTTGTCCCTCTTTTAGGGATTTCTAGGTTTGGCATGCTACTTCTTGTTCCAAAGACTTTGGAGGCTTGGATCAGTGTTTGTTCCCTTTAGATTTGATCCTCAGATGTGTCTAAAGTGACGACAAGGCTTGGAATTATCTGATTTTTCTAAATCGAGCAAAAGTGTAAAATTCTGCCTAGCCTTGGTAGTTTTCAGCAAGGCATATTGCCATTGTCATATCTCATGGCTCAAGTGGAATTTGATAGCGTTCTTGGCCATTTTGGAAAGCCCTCATATGATACAATAACTATTTGATCATAATTGGTTTTGATACTTTTTGGATCCAAGTGAAAAATGCCCCTACATTTGGAAAAAAGTGAAGGCAGATTCTGACATAGTGAAAATTTCACTAAGTGTTGGAAAAAAGTGACATTTTCACTTTTCTTGATTTTGATCATTCCATAACTTGAAATCCATGATGAATTGGAATGAGGTGTAGCTGAAGCTTTTGTAGAGGGCCATGAGAGCTACAAATCTAGCTTTGAATGGGGGAAAAATGGCATTGTGGTTTAGGAGTTATGATCCTCCAAAGTTGGTACCCTAGCCACTTTGTTCCATAACTTCGAAAATTTCTAAGTTTTTTATGGTTACCCCTTTTACAAGTTATCCCACTTTTCTTGATTTTTCTTGATGAATGATGATTCCAATCACACATTAACATCATTTTAGGGTTAAAGAACCATATTTGTGAAAAATCTCAAAAAGTCAAAGTTGACTTTTGTGCACAGTTGACTTTTTATCAGATGAATTCCAAACTGTGCGATCCTCTATGAAATCAAGTCCTTGACCTAAATCAAACTTGATGGATTGATTTCATAGGTATTATAGGGTGTATTGAATCATGTTCTAGGGTTTGGGAGCATGTCCTGGTCAAAAGTCAAAGGTACAGTTGACTTTTCTCGCGAAACCCTAATTGTGGTTCAGATGAAATTGAAACTTGTTGATCAAGCTTCTTGGATCAATCCATTGTTGTAAATGGATAAATGTGGTTTATTAGAGACCCTCAAATCCTCTCTTGAGGTCTTGGCTCATGATTTGTCCCAAAAGTCAACTTAGGGGGTGAATTAGGTCAAGAAACCCTAATTCCTGATTTTTTGTGAATGCATCCCCTGAGGCAAAATTGACTTGATGATTGGGTTCATGATGTTCCATGGAGCATCATAGATTATGCTTTGAAGCATTGGCTCATGCCCAGAGGAAAATTTCCATCTGGAGGCCCTGGTCGACCAAACCCTAATTTGGTGACACCGACGATCATAAGGCTTGATCCACCTAGAAGGGAGAAGCCTTGTGCTTAATCCTTGAAGTGGGTGTCCTCTTGATCCTTTTTGGATGTTTGAGAGGCTAGACAAGTTGAAGATCGTATCATTTCTTGATTGATCATTTGTCTAAGACCTCTGAGAGGGCTTGAAACCCTAAGTCTAATTGTAGTGGATGCTCACCCATCTTTGGAGAGACTAATGAGGCATGATGGATTACCCATATTGTGGTGATGATTTGCACAATGATGGGAAATCTTAGTGGTCAAAATTTTGGATATGACAGATGCCCCTATTTAATCTTCTTGGACCCGAAGGTGTGAATGGCGAAGCTATTCGGGTATTCGGGGTGCAAGAGGATTAAATATCGGAATACCCGAAATTTTGATGGTGGTTATGAATGGTAGCTTACGCATTCATCTTCTTTTGCTAAAAAATGATGCTTAGAAAAGGTAAAAACTTCCCCTCGATCTTGGTTTCCTACCAAGGAACTGGTCTAAGTTTCTTGAATAAACTTCCCCTCGATCCTGGTTTCCTACCAAGGAACTGGTCTCATTTTCCGATATAAACCTCCCCTCGATCCTGGTTTTCCACCAAGGAACTGGTCTCAGTTTCTGAATTAAACTTCCCCTCGATCCTGGTTTCCTACCAAGGAACTGGTCTCAGTTTCTGATATAAACTTCCCCTCGATCCTGGTTTCCTACCAAGGATCTGGTCTTGGTTTCTTTTGTCAATAAACTTTGTTGACAAGGGACGCTATTTGCAGCGGTTCTCCTCAAACTTATCGCCAAATTTTCCTGGGGAGATGCCATTTGATGGAAAAAGTTTTGATTGTAGAGAAGCACAAACTTCTCTGTTTGAGACGCCATTTGTCGACTCTACTGGGGGAAACGAGTCTTCTTGAGAGACTGCTTTCGTTTGGGGATATCGCATCATACTTTTCTCGGAGATCTTTTCGAAGAAATGCCATATGATGTGATCCAATTTTGAGGTGCTGATGACTTCATTAACATCGACTCTCCAGAGAGCAAGATCAATGTGTTGCTAAAAGTCTTTAATTGTGAGGCTTTCTCTGGGGATTTTCCTTAATCTGGGAAAGCGTAGATATCATCTTCCATGGCGAAGAGTGATGTTGGCTGAAGGTTCTCTGGCCTTTCAGAGGTTCAAGTTATCAAAGTGGTCAAGGGCCGTCTCCAATCCAGAAATAAACTAGAGGAGGGAGATAGTTGATCAGTGCATTTTGATGCACATTCCTCTATGTTTATACTTATACATTTCCATACTTTACTTTGGTTATTTTTCTATTTTAATGTGTTTTTATAAATTAGTTTATTTTTGCACTTATTTGATTTTCGCACTTTATTTTCAGCATTAGCAGTCTGCACTAAAATGATCATATCTGGAGCTACGGGAATCGGTTTGAGACATTCTACCAGTCGATGGAAAGCTAAGACAGAGAGCTACGACTTTCATGAAGAAGTCAGAAGCTGAATCGGACTGTAGCAGACCTGAAAAAGTCGTTGAAGTTGCAGCATTAGATATAATTTGTTTTGGGTCACTTGTTTTGTGGGTTATGTATTTGACCCAGTTGGGTTGTAAACTGAATTCCCTTCTCTTGTATAAGGGGAGAAGCGTGTTACTGTAGCTTCCCCTCTTTCTTTTCACAAAATTTGAATCTTTTGCTTTTGTACAATTAAGATGAAGAACTAATCATCCAGAGTCGATCTACTGTAATCGCGTTTCCAACGCTTTGAGGTTTTTTATTCT
Source organism: Lathyrus tuberosus (assembly GCA_022829125.1). NCBI lineage: Eukaryota > Viridiplantae > Streptophyta > Magnoliopsida > Fabales > Fabaceae > Lathyrus > Lathyrus tuberosus. The sequence goes on along the minus strand of JALAZF010000775.1, from coordinate 602,430 downwards.
ATCAATTCAATTTCGTTTCTCTTTCAATTCTATTCTATGAAATTGCATTTGCTTAATCTATTATTTTGTGGGATGTTTTGATTTAATTCGTATGATTGTATTCCTAACTTTTAATCTCTTTTTATGTCGCTTAGTCGTTTAAATTGCGTTTTTATATCGTGTTTGCTTAATTCACGATTGTATTTATCCGTTTGCTTAATTCGGAATATAGGAATGTCAATCTGTTTAATATCTTACTGCGCTTGTCATTTGATATTGAAATCAAATAGATATCGAATCCGCTTAGGGAATTGGTAAGAAAAAAACATCAGTGATTAGTCGGAAACCGAAACAGTAGATTGGCTTATTTTTATAATCACTTATTTTAATCACTTTTTCACTTATTTTCCAATTCGAAAACAAACCCCCCCCCCCCCCCAAATCTTACTGGGTTAATTAACAAGAACCCTTGAGAACGATATTCGAGTCATTGTCGCTATACTACATTTTTAAAATCACTCGTTTTGATCCGCGCGCGACAGCAGATCAAATTGGCGTCGTTGCCGGGGATTCTTGTCGAATTAGCCAATTGTTTAGTTTTAGGTATTGTGTGTTTTGATATTTTGCATTTTTCTATTATTTTTCTGAATTTTTCTGCGGTTTCGCACGTTATCGCGTCCCGTCTCGCGTCCCGCCTAGTAAAAAAATTGGTTTTGAGAAAATTGTGTCCGATTGTAAAACTTTTTTGCCTACTGGAAGCAGAAAAATCGTGCGATCGATTCTCCCTTACTCTAAAAGAGTTAAGGGATTTCGGCCTCAAATCGCCAAATTCCTCTTTTTTCTATTTTTAATTAATTTTTTACTATTTTTGCAGTTTCGAAAATATCCAAAAAAATTATCAAAATTCTTATTTTTCTTTATTAGATTAATTTTGGTGTTTTTATATTTTTTTGAATTTTTTTTAATCGTTTTCCTTCATTCTGTTTGTTTTTCTGAAATACAAAGCACGATGTCCATGCAGTTTGGTGATATTGTCGCCAAATTTAACATCTTTGATGCAATGAAACATCCCATGGAAGAGCACTCTGTATTTCACATTGAGTTACTTTTTGACTTAGTAGATGACACATATCCCGAGTTTTTATCTGATTTTCCGTCTTTACTAGACTATGATGATACTTACTCCTGTGATGTATGCACTAACGCTAATGTTTGCTCTGTGTGTACCGAGATAAATGCTGCATTGCAGGCTGATATTTTTCAGGTGGATGAGGTTACAGATGAAGTGGTTTGTGCGACTGAGGCTCTAGACATCCCTGCTGCCCCGACCATTCCATCCATTGAGCAACCTCCTTCTTTAAACCTCAAACCTCTTCCAGAAAATATCAAATATGCCTACTTAGACACCAATGATAAGCTTCCTGTTATTATTTCATCTAACCTTGATTTCGATCAAGAAAGTAGGCTTTTGCAGGTTTTAAAGAGGAACAAAAAGGGCATTGGATGGACCTTGGTTAGCATTCTTGAGTTTAGGCAGCCCCAAAAGCGATTTAATTGGATGGACCACACTTCCACTTTTCTAGGATCACTGTTTGATCCCGAAATACAAAGAGAAAGCAAGAGCTCTAATAATAACTCCAAATTTCACCGCATAAAAGAGAGCCCCACATTGATGGAAGAGGAAAGCGTAAAAGATATCTCTTTAGGAACGGCTGCTTATATGATCACCTATCCGCCTTGACTCCTCGGGTGTGTTCTTTCCTTTCTCTCACTCTTATTTTATATTTATGTTCTTTCATTGAGGACAATGTATGTCTTAAGTGTGGGGGAGGGAACCATTTGTTTTGTTTTTGTTTTTGTCTTTGTTTGTTTTTGTTTGTTTAAAAAAATGAAAATTGCATGCAACTCTCACTATTCGTGGACGAATGATTTGTGATGTGATGTGATTGATTCTTTTTGTGCATTCTTAGTATGATAGGTAGGACTAATCTCTGAATTGTACATCATTGGTAGTAGATCACTAAACCTTGTGAGATTTTGAGCCTAATAATGGATATACATAAAAAAGTCCATTCCTCTTCTTTCTTGTGTGTTTCACTCATGTTTGTTAGTCTCTATAATTTGAATTGACTCTGTTGAAGCTTTTTGTTTACTTGTGCACATTGATATGATAAAGGCAACTTGTTTTTTTTGTTTTGTTTTATTTTTAACCACTTAGCCAAAAAGCCAACCATGAAAAATATTATCCCTTGTTTGAAACCCCTTTGAGCCTATTTATCCTTTTTTGTGATTAATTCATTACAAGCCGAAAAGTGAAAAACAATGTTATCACCCTAATCAAAGGGTTGAAGGAGTCTTGTATGGAGTTGTGTGGGGTTGAACGATGTTATGATGTTGTTATGATGTTGGCAAAAAAAAAGAAAATAATAATAATAATAATAATAAATCAAGAAAAAGAGAAGGATTTCATTACATAGTCCTTCCGAAAAAAAAAGAATAAAAGGAAAAAGAGAAGAGAAATAAGTTGTGAGGTTGTTGTTTGAAAGAAATTGGTGTATCATAAAGTTCAACTCCCACAATTCTTTCAATTTTCTTTTAACTCTTTGATTTTAGCCTAGTATCCCTTAGGATTTATCCTACCCTTACCTTGGCCACGTTACAACCTAAATAAAAGTCCCTTTGATCTTTGTGTGCAAGTATTTCAAGTGTAGATTTAGAGTCTTTTCAAGTTTATAGTAGTATTACTTTCATGATGTGTTTTGAGTGTAAATAGTTAGCCTAAACACTTGAGAGTTGAGTGAATTATATCTAGTGAGGATCCCACTACTTTTGATGTACTCTTCGGTAACCTGTTTTTCATATCCACTTTGAATGCCACAAAAGAATTAGTCACTGATGTCATACTCTTGATGTTTTGAATTAGAGGTCGCATGCTCTTTTTCGTTTTTGTTTTGAAGTTTTTCTGTTTTGAATTTTTAATTTTGCTCGGAGTGCAAAAGTTTAAGTGTGGGGGAATTTGATCAGTGCATTTTGATGCACATTCCTCTATGTTTATACTTATACATTTCCATACTTTACTTTGGTTATTTTTCTATTTTAATGTGTTTTTATAAATTAGTTTATTTTTGCACTTATTTGATTTTCGCACTTTATTTTCAGCATTAGCAGTCTGCACTAAAATGATCATATCTGGAGCTACGGGAATCGGTTTGAGACGTTCTACCAGTCGATGGAAAGCTAAGACAGAGAGCTACGACTTTCATGAAGAAGTCAGAAGCTGAATCGGACTGTAGCAGACCTGAAAAAGTCGTTGAAGTTGCAGCATTAGATATAATTTGTTTTGGGTCACTTGTTTTGGGCCTGGGTTATGTATTTGACCCAGTTGGGTTGTAAACTGAATTCCCTTCTCTTGTATAAGGGGAGAAGCGTGTTACTGTAGCTTCCCCTCTTTCTTTTCACAAAATTTGAATCTTTTGCTTTTGTACAATTACGATGAAGAACTAATCATCCAGAGTCGATCTACTGTAATCGCGTTTCCAACGCTTTGAGGTTTTTTATTCTATCAATTCAATTTCGTTTCTCTTTCAATTCTATTCTATGAAATTGCATTTGCTTAATCTGTTATTTTGTGGAATGTTTTGATTTAATTCGTATGATTGTATTCCTAACTTTTAATCTCTTTTTACGTCGCTTAGTCGTTTAAATTGCGTTTTTATATCGTGTTTGCTTAATTCACGATTGTATTTATCCGTTTGCTTAATTCGGAATATAGGAATGTCAATCTGTTTAATATCTTACTGCGCTTGTCATTTGATATTGAAATCGAATAGAGATCGAATCCGCTTAGGGAATTGGTAAGAAAAAAACATCAGTGATTAGTCGGAAACTGAAACAGTAGATTGGCTTATTTTTATAATCACTTATTTTAATCACTTTTTCTCTTATTTTCCAATTCGAAAACAAACCCCCCCCCCCCCCCAAATCTTACTAGGTTAATTAACAAGAATCCTTGAGAACGATATTCGAGTCATTGTCGCTATACTACATTTTTAAAATCACTCGTTTTGATCTTCGCGCGACAGCAGATCAATAGTGCAGACGCAACATTTCCTGACGAGGAAAGAATTGACAACTCGATCGAGAGGACTTTTATCACTAGGGGATAAGACCGACTAGAGTGATAGTGATGCAATATGAATGTGAATGCAAATTAACGATGCATGATGTACGTATGTTTATGCTGACAAAACTGACGCGACATACAGACTAGTAGATGAACACGACTGGATACTCGGCCACAGTGGGGACGAAGAGGTATCGTTGGTTCAAGATAGTAATTATGCCTTGCTCAGGAGAAGTAATCCTCTTGGGGAGCTACGTTGGTCGGGCTTAGGAGATAAGAACTCTGTCGGGGTTGTCAGATGAAACAATGGTCTCTGACACAGCTGATCCTTCATTCAGGTGCACTGGTTTAGAAGAAGTACTTTGATTCTGCACTTTGAAGCTCGCTTACTTCTGGAGAAGCGATCGATGTTCTTTCGATGTTCAACAGTCAAAAGAAATTGCCATCTTTATTTTAAAAGCAGAAAAAGGTTTAACAAGTAAATTCTTTTTTTTGTTTTATTTCAATAATCGTTAATCATATTAAAATGTCGTCCTGTAAAGCTAAAACAAATAAGAATTGCAAACAAAAGCACAAGGGCTCAAATTTTATTGATAGGATGGAAATCAGCCAAACGCGTGATTCCATAGAGTATTTACAAAGTTTAGAAAATGGTAATTTAAGGGAAAAGGGGCTACATTGAATCATAATGACCACTATCCTTCTACCAACTTTGACTTCGGGGAATCCTGAGCTTCTGTCGAAGATGACCTTGACTGGAGTTTTCCTGACGGGTGATGTAACTGCTGCCGAGGGACTTGCCCCTTTGTCGAACGTAGTTACTTGCCATTATCCCTAATTTTTTCTTGGATTGTACTTTGAGGTTTCCAATCCACCGGGATGATTTTTGATCATGTCTCTAATTTTTTCCTGGACCGTCCTTTCGGGTTTTCAATCCACCGAGACGTTTTTTTTTATTTAGGCGAAGTATTTCTTGACTACGTCAACATTTGTGGGGTAGGAAAATTCCTCTCCGTCCATGGTTGCAAGTCTCAAGGTGCCACCTGAGAAATCTTTCTTGACCACATAGGGGCCATCATAATTCAGAGTCCATTTGCCCCGGGAATCAGTGAGAATTGATTGTATCTTCTTGAGCACGAGGTCTCCTTTCCTGAAGACGCGAGGTTGGACCTTTTTGTCGAATGCCTGCTTCATTCTTTGCTGATACAACTGACCGTGGCATAGTGTCGTGATTCGTTTCTCTTCGATCAGGTTTAATTCGTTGTGTCAACTTTGACACCATTCAGCCTCTGTTAGCTTAGCTTCCATCAATACTCAGATTGATGGGATCTCTACTTCTATGGGGAGAACTACCTCCATGCCATAAACTAGAGAGAAATGGGTTGCCCATGTTGAAGTACGGACAGATGTGCGATAACCATAAAGAGAAAAGGGTAGCATCTCGTGCCAATCTTTGTAGGTCACAACCATATTTTGAACGATCCTTTTGATGTTCTTATTAGCCGCTTCTACCGCTCCGTTCATCTTGGGTCAGTAGGGAGAAGAGTTATGGTGTTCGATCTTGAACTTTGTGCACAACTCTTTTATCATCTTGTTGTTCAAGTTGGATCCGTTATCAGTAATGATCTGGCTAGGAACACCATGACGGCAGATGAGATTGTTTTTGATAAATCGGACCACCACTTGTCGGGTTACATTGGTGTACGACGCTGATTCGACCCACTTGGTGAAGTATTCAATGGCTACCAGGATGAACCGATGTCCGTTCGAAGCCTTGGGTTCAATCACACCGATCATGTCGATTCCCCATATGGAAAAAGGCCACGGGGAAGAGAGAACTTTGAGATTTGTTGGCGGTACATGGATTTTTGTGTGAGTATATCTGACACTTGTGACATCTCCTCATGTACTTATAGCAGTCGGATTCCAGGGTCAACCTGTAGTACCATGCTCTCAGAATTTTTCTCGCCATTGTATGTCCGTTGGCATGAGTGCCAAAGGACCCTTCGTGAATTTCTTTTATCAGCATGTCTGCTTCTGGTCTGTCGAGGCATCGAAGCAAGACCATGTCAAAGTTTCTCTTATAGAGTGTATCACCGCTCAAAAAGAAACTACCAGCCAGCTGTTACACCTCAAAATTTGCCCTAGTGTTGCTAACCTTTTTGGCTTATGCTTCATTTCATTTGCATCGTCATTTCTGCATTTTGCATGTTTCTTTTGGGCATGGGATCAAGGTATTTTCTAGCAGCTCATACCGTTATCAGCTCCGGCATTATTTTCAGCAGTGTTCAGGGTCAAGCAGATGGTTTTCAAGGTCTTTTGGAGCTTTTATTTTGCTCATTAGGCATTCTGATAATAAGAAGCTTCAACAGTCATTTTCTGATCAAGCAATCCAGTATCAGGCATTATTAATTCAGCAGGATATTCTGAGGTGTCAGCGGGAATTTGTGTTCTTTTCAGGTGTTACTCAGTAGCAATATCAAGTTTTGAGTTTCAGAGGTTTAACGGGTTCAAAACAGCTATCAGAAGTCACTTTTCCAAGTTTTCCTCCAAAAGGCGCCAGAATTCAAAATTTGAACTGTGTAACCGGTTACAACCTATGTGCTAACCAATTACTCATTCATTTTCAGCATATTCTCAAGGTTTTTTTGAACTATGTAACCGGTTAGCAGTTATGATGTAACCGGTTACCCTGGGCGCAGTTTGAAAAAAAATTAAGTTTGCATCATTAGTGATTATGTGCTTGGCTTGTGCATGTGTGGGAAGGATCTAGAATTGATCCAATTTCATCATTTTCCACCCAAAATTCAAAATTCTCTCCATCATTCTTCTACTCAAATTCCTCATTTTCTTTTCCTAATTCATTTTTCACCCCAATTTCCACCCACTTAACCTCACTCCAAACCCAAACTTAACTCCTAACCTAGGGGTAATTAAACCAATTCATTCCAAACCTCTCCACCCTAGATCATTTTTCACTCTCATTTTTCAGAATTTTGCTCTCAATTCTCTCTCACTTTTTCACTCTCAACCTCCATTTTCAACCACACTCAAAGCTCTTTTTCAAAGATTAACAAGTTCTTCATTGGAACTTGTTAATTCTTGAGCTAAAGCCTCTCATCATCACTACATTTCTGCTTTTCAACTTGGATTTTCGTTTGGATCTAGTTCTGAATTTTCAGAAGTGATTTTTGGAAGTGATTTTGGAGTTTTGGTTGCTTATTGCTTGGATCTTCAACTTTTGAGTGCAAGGAGCTTGTGGATCTTGGATTACTCTACTTGGATTCATCAAATTCTGTTTACAACACTCACCAAAGCAAATCTCAGCTTTGTAGGTTAGTTAATTTCAGATCCATACTCATTTTAGCTTAATTGCAACTTTCACAATGTAGATCCATGATTTTTGGTGTGTTTTGATTCATTTGTGTGAATTTAATTGTGGATGTTGATGATTATTGGATCTAAATGATGTTTGAATGCTGTTTCTGAAATTGATTTCCGTGCATTGTTGATTACATGATCATTGAACATGATTACATAAGTGATTTGCTGCTGAAAAGTGATTTTGAAACTGATTTTTTTACCACTATCCCAGAGTAACTGGTTAGCAGTTATGCTGTAACCGGTTACACTGTGTATTTTCAGCGTAATTTGTGCAATTTTGAACTGTGTAACCGATTAGCAGTTATGCTGTAACCGGTTACCACTGAAGCAGAACTTGATTTTCTTGGTTGTTTGAGATCCTTTTCATGTCTAAACTTTATGGATTGATATGTTGATGATTTGTGGATCATTCTTGAGCTGTTGCACCTCACACTATTGCATGAACACAATTTTCCGACACGCGATTCTTGATTTTCATCGATAAATGTTTATGTTTGCGTTGTTGACTAATTGATACGTCAAACACAATGCACACACATTTGAATCGTGTTAATTCTTGGTTAATGCTCAACTTGCTAGACATATGATGCACGATTGTTGTTTGTCTCCATGGTTGCTTGCGCATGATTGTTTTGTTCAATGTTTAAATTGTGCAATGTTGTTGAGTATGCTTGTTCTTGAGTTGTTAACATGATCATGTTTGTTCATTCTTGATGCTTGCAACCTTTATGATTGGTTTGCCATGCTTTGTGTGTCTATTTGTAATCGTTGCTTGCATGAGTATTTGTTTTCAAATGCATGGTGTGCTGTCCTATTTTCCACTACTGTTTTAGTGCATATGTGCTGGTGTTTGATCTCTTACACCTGTTTTGTGCACTGAACATGGGCTGTTGAATGTTGTTTGGTGTGTTTACTAGTTTTTAACTGCTGTGCAGGTGCAGAGGCGTTGTTGTAGCTGCTGCTTGTTTGTTTTACTCGCCTTTTCTTCTTCATCTCTTTCACTCTTTCTCTTCCCTTGAATCTCAAGACTTGTTTAAGTCTTGGATTCACTCCCTTAGAGATACCTAGTCCAAATTAATTTTCGATTAAGCTTGGAGTAGGATTAGCATTAGGCTTCCCTTTGCATGCTAACTTAGGTAGACGTTTCCCTTTCAAACTCAACTATAGGGCCACTTTTGCATGACAACATTAGGAACATTTAGTTTCCCCTTAGTGTTTTCTTTTCCTTTGAGTCTTCTCTTCTCATCTCATAACACTTCTAAAACACTTAATAAGATTAACGTGTATTGCGCATGAGCCTTGCATGTGGGAAGTGAGGAATGAGGGGTTTCCTCTCATTTTTCTAGAGTGTTTGGTGGACGTTCCATCTTGGAACGATTTGCTAAACATTCGTTCCTACCTCATAGACTTCGGTGCAATGCAAGTTACGAACTAACTTCAATCCACTTCTGTCTAAAAAACACAAAAACAAACTCAAATCTTTTTATCCTTCGGGATTGTTAAGTTCAAATCATTTTCAAAAAGGGCACGTTACTTCCGTCTCGTTGCAAACAGGCATCGACCCTAACTGTCGGACGCGAATCTAACGTCGCTCATAAAAAACACTAACCGACCTTGTTAGGTCGAACTACGACTGCTCTGATTTCCTTCTTCTGGTTAGATTGAGGATACGTAGGCACAAGACGGCGATGTCTTGGCGAGCAACCTCCCCCCTTAGTTCGTGTCTGAACTACGTTGACTCTTACTTTCCCATTGCACGAGGGAATACGTAGGCATAGGACGAGCGATGTCCTATCGAGTCACTTCTTTTTCTTTTCTCCCTCGTTTCTTCGCTCTTTTCCATTCCCGTTCCCATTCCCTTTCGAGTAGCAGTGGATCTCCAAATGACGACACCCTTTGATCGAGACAACAAGCGTGGATCCCATCGAGTACGATGGACGTGTGGGGTGCTAACACCTTCCCTTCGCGTAACCGACTCCCTTATCCGTTTCTCTTGGTCACGAGACCATGCTCTTTCCCTTCCCTCGGGTTTACGCAGTGTTTCCTTTCCCTCTCCTGGGATAAATACACATTGCTGGTAACTCTGTTTTCCGCGCCACTTTCGCATTTGTACCATGGATGAAAATCCTCGGGAGCGACAGCTGGCGATTCTGCTGGGGACTGGTTGACCTCTTGCTGGTCCATCCCCTTTTGCAAGTCAATCCTAGCGCTTGTTTGTTTATTTTCATTGGGTGTTTACTGTTGTGCTTTATTTTACTGTATTACCATTTTACTATTTTACTGTATTACCGTATTTATTGCATTCCATTTCATTATTTTGCTGGACTGTACCGTGCTATACTGGTTTTCTGTTTGGCAGGTTGGGATTCTTTAAGAGATAAGCCTTATACACAGGCTTGAGCATACACTTAGGACTAGAGTGGAAAGTAGTGGGACCTACGCGCCGTCTTGGTGCGTTTGGTGTTCACGAAATTCACGTCCAGACGAGGCTATCTTGGGAGATATTCTGACATGCGTGTCTTGGCATTTTAGAATGTTGATCTAGAGAGCTGTCGACTCTGGCGACCGTTTCTCCGAGGACTTAGCAACGCCTCTCCTCCCTACATGTGATTATGGCAGACCAGAAATGGCAAACCCATTACACTTGTCGATCCGAGGACCCAATGCTGGGAACTTGCATAGGATGACCTTATTTTTTAGGGGAATCAGTTGAGGCCTCCTCGATTGATGATGATGCCAAACCAGAAATGGTGAACGTATCATCATTTCTCGACCTGAGAGCCCGTGATATTGAGGATCCTCGGTTTTCTAGTACCCACATGTGAGACGGGCAGGTGTTTACAGGTCTGCAGGTAACCGAAACCTTCAACCTACCCGGTTTTCTGGATTTCTCGACAGTGTATTATTTACCTGGTTTTCTAGTTATCTCAGTGGTCTGATGTTCTCGACTTCTGATTTTATGGGTTGTGGTTCTTGTTCAATTAACAGCACAGCACATGTCCAGAGCAGTGATACCTTGATCCCATGTTTGCATTTGCATCATTTCTTGCATTCTAATATGTTTGACATTTTTCAGGACTTGCATCTTACCCTTGATTCCGGTTGTTGAGGTGTCCGCGTCATGGAAGCTCAAAGGAAGAAGAATGTAGCGTACATATTCCCAGATCCGACTCTGAAGTTGATTCACAAGATGATTAGTATGACTGATCCTGAGATCTGCGCCAAGTTCAAGGAGGAATATGGGAAGATATTGAAGGTTGCCCGAAATATTTCACAAGAAGAACATGATGCCATTCACACGCTCCTTCAATTCTATGACCCTCCTTTGCGTTGTTTCACTTTTCCAGATTATGTATTGGCTCCAACCTTAGAGGAGTTCTCATTTATTTTGGGAATCTCTGTCAATCCGAGGATACCTTTCTTCTCTGAAGAACAGCCAGGACTGGAAGAGATGGCAGCTGTTATTCACGTTGGGGAATCCATTCTGAGTAACAAATTTATTGACAAGCAAGGGTTTAAAGGCCTCCCTTTGAAATTTTTGTTTGACCAAGCCAGCTCATGTGCTAAGGAGAGAAATTGGTCTTCTTTGAATGTTATTTTAGCTCTTTGCCTTTATGGGATTGTCCTATTCCCCAACATCCCGGAGTTTGTTGACATGCATGCGATTTGGATTTTCATCTTGAGAAACCCCGTGCCTACCCTTCTTAGTGACGTGTATCATTCAGTCCACTACAAGAACGAAAAGAGACGAGGAAGGACTGTAAGTTACTGCACGCCGCTCCTATCTACATGGTTTTTTAGTCATCTCCCTAAAGCCAGGGATTTTGTTGATGCAAGGGATTCTATGAAGTGGTCTAAGAGGTTGATGGGGTTGACTGCTGACAACATCGTTTGGTTTAATTACAGTTTGCTAGGGATTGAGCTCATTTTCAACTGCGGAGGATTCCTAAATGTACCCTTAATAGGGAGGAAAAGCGGAATTAATTATAACCCTTCCCTTGCTATCAGACAATTTGGGTATGCATTGAAGATTCCCCCTGAGGAGCAAGATATCAGAGAATCCTTGTTTTTCAATGGCACTGCAGACCAAGAGATGGTAAGGAAAGTCGTGAACGCTTGGGAGCAAGTTTTTAAGAGAGGAAAGACTTTCTTTGGGAAGTGTAACAACCAAGCTTTCTCTCCGTATGTGGAGTGGGTCCGGAAAAGGGCAGAAGAGGAGCTTCTTCCTTTCCCAATAGAGCCGCCTTTGTACCCTCTGTTGATTGAGCCACCAACCATGCTGAAGATAGAGAAGTATAATAAACTGTGGGCTGAAAAAGAGAAGCTGTGAGACGAGAACAACGAGCTACACAAAGAAATTTACCAGTTGAAACATGAGCGAGATGAAGCTGTTCATGTCGCCAAGTTGAAGACAGAGCTTCTCACTGAGAAAGAAAAAGAGCTAGCTGAAGAGGTCACAGCCAGACAAAAGGTAGGGCAAGCTCTAAAAGGTGTTAGCAGGATTCTCAAATCCAAGAAGGAAGACCTAGCCAAGGCTTGGTCAAAAATTCACAAGTTCAACGCTTACCAAGATACTGCAATAACTGCCAACAAACAGAAAGAAGATAAGTATTTGGAGCAGATTGAGAGTCTGAAGTTGAAGCTCAGAAAGAAAAATGAGGAGATCTTATCAGGGACATTCCAGAGACACGCAGTCGAAGAGCGACTGAATGAGGCCACAGTAACCATAGAAGAGCTGAAGATACGAGCTGGGGTGAAGAGGTCTAGGGGTGAAGGCTCTAGCTCAGGCAGTGGTCCTCAAAGGGTGCAAGATTATGATGGTTGAGGAGAACTCGCGCATGGGTGATACACCATAGTTTATTCTTTCTTTGTTGTATTTTGGGTCACCACCAGAATTGTTGGCTGGGATTTTTGTTCATATTGCTTCAAACTTATTATGTTATCTTGGGTTGTAATCTCTGACAGTGATTTTCTCTGATATATGAGCAGAAGTTTTATTCCATCTTGTCTTTAAACTGGGATCAAGGGGTGGATCGCCCTGCAAATATTCAAACATTTTCATTTGCATAATCATAATCATTTTTGCATAGCAGGTGCTCGTCTCGGGTTTTTCTAACCTTTATTTAGTTGCAGGCAGGATTGATAACCAGCCAATTCACTGGTATTCTACTAGATCAAATCAGAGGAGAATTATGGAGCAAATGCAAGCAGAGATGGCCGTCATGCAAGCTCGCATGGCCCAATTCATGGAGCTGATGCAAGGTGTTGCCCAAGGGAAAGAGCAACTAAGGACTCTAGTCCAGCCCTTAGTGACAAGAGTGGATGAAGACGGGGTTCTTCATGGTGGAGTCCATAATGGCGTTGTTGATAACGGTGCTCAGGGAGGTCCTGTGGGTGTAGAGATCCCCATTCTTGGTGTTGTGATCCCTCCGGGCGGAGGAGAGCAAGTTGTGATTCCCTCTGTTGTCGGAGGAGGAAATAGTGTTTGCGCTGTTCATGGCCGTCGTTATGATGACCAACAGGATGACATTTTTTCTATGCAAGGTGTTGATGCTACTCCTCAGGTGGATAATGATCAGAGGTTCAGACTCATTGAAGAACAACTAAGGGGAGTGGTGAATCAGAATTCTGTAAGAATGGATCTGGAGGTTTTGGGGCTGGTTCCTGGTGTTGTAATTCCGTACAAATTTCAGGTGCCCACTTTTGAGAAATACAATGGTACCACTTGTCCCAAGACGCATGTCAGGGCATACGCTAGAAAGGTGGCCGCGTACTCTAAAGATGAGAAATTGCTGATGCATTTCTTCCAGGACAGCCTGTCTGGGACATCCTTGGAATGGTATATGCAATTAGAGAGATGCCATGTCTGTAATTGGAGAGAGTTGGTCGAGGCCTTTATCAAGCACTACCAATATAATACTGATATGGCTCCCAACAGGATCCAGTTACAGAATATGTCTCAAAAGAATAATGAAAGCTTCAAAGAATATGCGCAGAGATGGCGTGAACTAGCGGCAAGGGTACAGCCGCCCATGTTGGAAAAGGAGATGCTGAATTTGTTTATGGATACTTTGTCGGGAATTTATTATGAGAAACTGTTACCTTGCGCGTCGGGCAAGTTTGCTGACTTAATCATGGTCGGGGAAATGTTAGAGAGTGGAATCAAAGCGGGGAAGATAGCAGGTAGTGATGGTTCGTCTTCTGGTCAAGGGAAGAAACCCTATGTGAATTATAAGAAGAAGGAGGAAACGAATTATGTGTCGTCTTACTGAGGTAAAGGAAAGCAGCATCAGAGTTATAACCAGTAGGTAGCTTCAGTGACAATTCCTGCAGCGCTTCCACCTCAGCAGTAGCAAAATCAGGCTCCGCGCCAATATCAGCCAAGGCCTAAACAGAACCGACATTTTGATACTCCACCTCTACCGTATTCACAGTTGTTTCAGTATTTGCTACAGTTGCAGTTAATCCAGAAAAGGACTCTGGCTCCCCCCACCGGTAATCCACCTCCGGGTTATAATCCTAACGCCCACTGTGACTTTCATTCTGGGGCACCCGGACACTATATTGAGGACTGCAAAGCTTTTAAGCATATAGTCCAAGACTTTGTGGATTCAAAGGCCATAAACTTTTCAAATGATGTGCCAAATGTCGTCCAAAACCCAATGCCGAACCATGGTGGGCCGAGGGTTAATGCTGTGTTAGAGGAGAATGAATCTTTGAATTTGGTTATGGATGTTAATGAATTAAGGACTCCTTTGATGGTGGTAAAGGAGAGGTTATTGAGGGGTGGGGTATCCCTCGGATGTGATGAGAATTATTCAGATTGTATGTCGCAAATGAATGGGTGTGGTTTGTTGAAATTGGGAATTCAAAAGCTGATAGACGAAGGTCGATTGCAGTTTGACCGGTGTGACCAACAGAAAGAAGTTGTTAGCAGAAAAAATGAGGTTGCTACCATTACTATCCCTTTCAAAACAATCATTATTTCAGGGTCGGTAAGACCAGCACCGGTTATTATTACAGCTCCCGGACCCGTGCCATATGAGAGCACCAAGGCCATTCCTTGGAACTATGGAGCCGAAGTGTTTGTTAATGGACAGAAACAAGAACTGGTGCAAACTTCTGTAGTGAACTCTTGTGTTGAAAACAGTGATGAGGCAGGGGCTATCACGAGAAGTGGTAGGGTCTTTATCCTTTCTGATGATCAAGCTGGTAGTTCTAGACAAGACAAAGGAAAGCAGGTTGTAGATAATTCTGTGCAAGCGCCAGTAGTGAAGGACTCCACGGCAGGGCCGATTGATAATTCTTTTTCAGAGAATGTAGAAGAGTTTATGAGACTGATTTGGAAAAGTGATTATAAAATTGTTGATCAATTGCATCAGACTCCGTCTAAGATTTTTATCTTGTCCCTGTTATTGTGTTCCGAGGCACACCGAAACGCACTGCTGAAAGTACTGAATGCTGCTTACATACCCCAGGAGATCTCAGTTAATCAGTTGGAGGGGGTAGTGGCCCATGTTAATGCAGGCAATGGTTTGGGTTTTACTGATGTTGACTTGACTCCAGCTGGGAGAAACCATAATAATGCCTTGCATATTTCTGTCGAGTGTCGTGGATCGTTGATGTCTCATCATGTGCTTGTGGATACTGGATCCTCTTTGAATGTTCTGCCTAAGAAAGCCTTGATGAAGCTGGACACTCGAGGGTTGATATGCACACCAAGTGATTTGGTGGTGCGCGCTTTCGATGGCTCTAAAAGATTCGTTTTCTGAGAGATTGTGCTACCAATTAAGGTTGGGCCAGAGGTTTTCGACGCTACTTTCTATATCATGGACATCCAGCCTACTTACAGCTATCTGCTGGGTCGTCCATGGATTCACAGTGCTGGGGCTGTGACGTCTACATTGCATCAGAAGTTAAAGTATATGGTAGACGGACATGTGGTGACGGTTTGTAGAGAAGAGGATATCATGATAAGCCAGCTATCTACTTTCAAGTATGTGGAGGTAGATGGCGAAATACATGAAACTTTATGTCAGGCTTTTGAAGCAGTGAAGATCCCTGAGGAATCTCTCAAGGAAGTCAGCCAGCCTGAAGTGGTAGAGCAGCCTGCGGTGGTAGATCAGCCGGAAATTTCTATGTCCTCCTTCAGGGATGCACGGGTCGTGGTTGAAGCCGGCGGTTCACAAAGGTGGGGCCAGATTATTGATGTCCAGGAAAAGCGGAATACTCATGGACTAGGTTATAAGCCACCCAGGCGTCTTGAAGAGCCTCCCAAGTTATATGGTCCAGTTCGTTTCACCAGTGCTGGTGTGTTCTTTGACAGAGTCAATGCTATTGGCGAAGATGGGGATAGTGATTGTGATATGGATAGTTGGATCCTATTCCAGGTCAAAGTCTTCGCAACTGGTCGTCAGAGAGAGCCATTCAAGTGACCGGACCAGAGTAATTGCTCCTGTTTGTCATCTATGTTGATCCTACGTTCTGCCTAAGACGTAGCGATCCTTATTTGTAGGGCTTGAATGTTTTTGTATGCTTTTCTTTATCATTAATAAAGGACGTTTTCGCATTCAAATGTTTTGATCCTTGTCTTTCTGTTTTTTATTTTTTGCATTAAAACCACATCAAAATGGCAATGTGTTTTTGTTTGATGCATCCATAATAAACATAAATCATCAATCATGCAGGTTTTCTTGTTCAGATTCCACCCATCATGATTCAGCTATGGCTCGATATGAATTTGATAATCCTATATATCAGGCTGAAGTAGGGACTGATGAAGATTGTGAATTATCCGAGGAATTGGCCAGGCTGTTAAAACAGGAGGAAAAGGTCATTCTGCCTCATCAGGAGGAAATCGAGGTTGTTAACTTGGGAACCGAGGACGCAAAGAAAGAGGTACGGATTGGGCTGCTTTGGAAGACACTATCAAGGGAAGATTGATTGAAATGCTCCGAGAGTATGTGGATATCTTCGCCTGGTCTTACCAAGACATGCCTGGGCTCGACACTGACATCGTGGTACACCGGCTGCCGCTCAAAGAAGGATGTGCTCCGGTTAAGCAGAAGTTGAGAAGGACGAAACCGGAAATGTCTGTCAAGATTAAAGAAGAGGTTCAGAAACAGTTAGATGCTGGGTTTCTTACTGTAACAAATTATCCTCCATGGGTTGCTAATATTGTACCTGTACCTAAGAAAAACGGAAAGGTCAGGATGTGCATTGATTACAGAGATTTGAATAGAGCAAGCTCAAAAGACGACTTCCCGCTTCCTCACCTTGACGTGTTAGTGGACAACACTGCTCAATATTCTGTGTTTTCCTTCATGGATGGCTTCTCTGGGTATAACCAAATCAAGATGGCCCCAGAGGACATGGAGAAAACGACGTTCATAACACCGTGGGTAACATTCTGTTACAAAGTGATGCCCTTTGGATTGAAAAATGTTGGGGCAACATATCAGCGGGCGATGGTGACTCTCTTTCATGATATGATTCACAAAGAGATCGAGGTCTATGTTGATGACATGATTGCGAAGTCACAGACGGAGGAAGAACATCTGGTTAATCTTCAGAAATTGTTTGAAAGGTTGAGAAAGTTCAGACTAAGGTTGAATCCGAACAAGTGCACCTTCGGGGTGAGATCTGGGGAGTTACTGGGTTTTATTATCAGCGAAAAAGGTATCGAGGTTGACCCTGCTAAAGTAAAAGCCATTCAAGAAATGCCTGAGCCAAGAATAGAAAGAGAGGTTCGTGGTTTCCTAGGGAGGTTGAACTACATTGCTAGATTCATCTCTCATCTTACAGCCACGTGTGAACAGATATTCAAGTTGTTAAGAAAAGATCAGGCGGTCAGATGGAACAAAGACTGTCAAAAGGCGTTCGAAAAAATAAAAGAATATTTGCAGGAACCTCCGGTCCTTATGCCACCAGTGCCAGGAAGGCCATTGATTATGTATCTTACGGTTCTTGAGAACTCAATGGGGTGTGTGCTCGGTCAACATGACGAGTCAGGTAGAAAAGAGCATGCCATCGACTACCTGAGTAAAAAGTTTACTGATTGTGAGTCAAGGTACTCGATGCTGGAGAAAACATGTTGTGCGCTCACTTGGGCAGCTAAACGTTTGAGGCAGTATATGTTAAACCACACAACCCTCTTGATTTTGAAGATGGATCCGATCAAGTATATGTTTGAAAAGCAGGCGCTTTCTGGTAGAATAGCCCGTTGGCAGATGGTTCTGACAGAATACGATATTCAATATGTTTCCCAAAAAGCCATTAAGGGAAGTGTTTTGTCAGAATATCTCGTTGAATAACCAATTTAGGATTATCAACTGATGAAGTTCGAATTTCCTGATGAGCACATTATGTATCTGAAGATGAAAGACTGTGAAGAGCCTCTACCTGATGAAGGGCCAGAAATTGGGTCCCAATGGAAGCTGGTTTTTTATGGGGCTGTTAATTCATACGGTAACGGAATCGGGGCAGTCATTACAACTCTAAAAGGTTCTCATATACCTTTCACTGCCCGATTAGCGTTCATATGTACCAACAATGAGGCGGAGTATGAAGCATGCATTATGGGGTTAGAAGAAGCAATTGATTTAAGAATCAAGAACCTTGATGTTTATGGTGATTCCGCGTTGGTAGTTAATCAGATTACAGTTAAATGGGAGACTCGTCAAGCGAACTTGGTGCCTTATAACAACTATGCCAGAAGGTTGTTACCTTTCTTTGACAGAATTGACTTCCATCATATACCCCGGTTGGAGAATCAGATGGCCGATGCGTTGGCGACGTTGTCTTCGATGTATCAGGTGAATCGTTGGAATGAAACTCCTTCGATCAGAATCATGCGTCTGGATAGACCAGCTTTTGTGTTTGTAGTTGAAGGTGTATCAGATGGCAAACCTTGGTATCATGATATTAAGGTTTTTCTGAAGAGTCAAGAGTATCCAGAAGGTGCGTCGGCCAAAGATAAGAAAACTCTGAGGAGGTTGGCAGGGAACTTCTTTTTGAATAAAGACGATGTACTGTACAAGAGGAACTTGACATGGTCTTGCTGCGTTGTGTTGAAGTTCATGAAGGATCTTTCGGTACCCATGCCAATGGGCATGCTATGGCTAGAAAACTGCTGAGAGCGGGGTATTATTGGATGAGTATGGAATCTGATTGTTTCAAATACGCCCAGAAATGTCATAAATGCCAGATTTATGCTGATAAGGTACATGTACCGCCTACTCCTCTGAATGTATTATCATCACCTTGGCCCTTTGCTATGTGGGGCATTGATATGATCGGAAAGATTGAACCTACGGCTTCCAATGGGCATCGTTTCATTTTGGTTGCCATCGATTATTTCACTAAGTGGGTGGAAGCAGCCTCGTATGCCAACGTCACCAGACAGGTGGTAGCTCGGTTTATCAAGAAGGACCTCATCTGCCGGTATGGAGTCCCGGAGAGAATCATTACTGATAATGGTTCAAATTTGAATAATAAGATGATGAAGGAGCTATGTCAGAGCTTTAAGATTGAACATCACAACTCTTCTCCCTACCGTCCGAAGATGAATGGGGCTGTTGAAGCGGCAAATAAGAACATCAAGAAGATTGTGCAGAAAATGGTAGTGACCTATAAAGACTGGCATGAGATGTTGCCTTATGCTTTACATGGTTATCGTACTTCGGTACGCACATCGACTGAGGCAACTCCTTTCTCACTGGTATATAGTATGGAAGCAGTTCTACCATTAGAGGCTGAGATTCCTTCTTTAAGAATCCTGGCAGGCGTGAAGCTTGATGAAGCTGAGTGGGTGCGTTCCAGACTGAATCAGCTGAACCTTATTAAAGAGAAAAGATTGGTAGCCATTGCACATGGTCGGTTGTATCAGAGCAGAATGAAGAAAGCCTTTGATCAGAAAGTGCGTCCTCGGTGTTTTCAGGCCGGTGAATTGGTTTTGAAAAGGATCCTTCCTCCTCAAACAGATCACAGGGGCAAATGGACTCCAAACTACGAAGGGCCATATGTAGTAAGACAGGTTTTCTCTGGTGGAGCCTTATTACTCTCAACTATGGATGGTGAAGATTTTACATCCCCTGTGAACGCAGACGTAGTCAAAAAATACTTTGCATAAAAGAGACCCGCTGGACACAAAAAGAAAGTCCAGGCAAAAAAGGGGCATCCCGGCAAACCATAAAAAAAAAGGGGGGTTCGGGCAAAAGTTAGGGATAAAAAGAAAAAAAGAATAAACGCACAAGGTTGAAAACCTGAAAAGGCAACTTTGACAAAAAGGGGTATCCCGGTGGATTGAAAACCCAAAAAGGGTGATCCAGGTAAAAGTTAGGGATTTGAAAGCAAGAGGCTACGAGCTGCGTTCGATCTGTGAACACTTTTGATACTTGGAGGTTTCAAAGGAAAGGAATCAGTCTAGTCAGTCTCTTCGAAGGCCAAAACATCTGCGGATAAGCGAGGCATATTGGGTCATAGTTGAATTGAATCATGGTGGATTTCTGTTCCCCACATTGCCGACATGTGTATTTTCTTTTATTTCTTTTTTTTGCAATTACCTCTTTTCAGGAATTGCTTCCAGATGTAAATGCCTATTCACAGGCCAATTCCATTCAATAAAATTTTCATTTCACTCAAAAGCTTTCCATTTGTGTTTTTTACTTTTACTGTTTTGTTTGTGAAAACGTCCGATATTTTGATAAAACATTGCATGCGAACATGTTAAGCTCTGCGAAGCATATCAAAAAACAATGGAAATTGCTTAGGCAACGGTCGTTGTAATGGTAATAGAAGTAGCCTTTTTGGCATATAGAACTTTCTGTTGATTCTGTTTGCAGGATAACAGGTTTGTCCTTCCCCGATAGAGCTACTCTCCTCGACATTGAAAAGTTCATCCTCTTCGGCAGGTTACTGTTTTCCCAGCCAGAGTGTCGAGGATTATCCTCCTCGGCAAATACAGAAGATTAATTCCCCAGCTAGAGTTGTTATCGATTCGTTACTTTTTCTGCAAGCAGTCAGAAGTGGATGCTGACGCATCCCCAACAAGAGACTTATAGAATATCTTCTTTGGACAAAGATTTTATTTTCCCCGCAGGGCCTGAGCACTCATTCTCCTCAGCTAGTCGAGAAATGTTTTCCTCACCAGCAACGGTATGAGTTAATCCCCTCAGGTGAGTAAGCTTGATGTTATCCTCTAGCAGGGTGGATGTCAGCATCTACCGTTCCTCAAGCAGGTTTGCTGATCATGGCCGGTACTCCCCATCAGGGTAAAAGTACTGATATTCCTCGGCAGGGTAAAAGCAAGGGCATCTCCCAACAGCAGGTTAAGTTCGGTAATATCCCCAAACAGGTTTGGAATTATTGACTTGTCTCCCCAAGCAAAGTTTGATGGTGATCTTCACAGTGGTTTGATCAACAGCGGTTGATATCTCCAGCAGGTCCTAAGTCCAATTATTATTGGCATTCTTTCAGATCTAGGTAAAATTCATTGGTAATCCCCAGTGGAGAGAATTTCTCTTTGGGTTCCATCTTCAATATTCGTTTCTATCCATCCCCAACAGAGTGGAATTTCTCTCGGAGTTTTCATCTCCAGCAGAGTTTGTGATCAGGAAGTCGTTCAGTGAAGTCTTCCTCAGCAGGGTCTTTTATTTCAGAGGACAATTTAGTTTGTCATCCCCAGTGGAGCTGCCTTGGTCTTCAGCATTTATTTTGCTGAGACGCCTCTTTTGCATTGCATAAACATTTTTGCATGACATCCTCCCAAACGCGTAGCATTTCCATTTCGTATGGAGCATTATGCCATAGAAAAATTCAAACATATACATTCGAAGCATAAGCCAGGTTTGATATCCTTTACCAGATTCTTTCCCCAGCAGAAAGTAACAAAATTCAGGAGACATTGTTTTACACTACACCGCAACCAGTGGATTCGTCCTTCTTGTTGGTCCTTCCTATACTCCCCCGCAGAGTTGTCTGTTTAGATTTCTCTTTTCCCCGGCGGATTCATTTTTGTAGAACTGTAGATTCTGCATATTGTTGTTTGAAAGTCTACCTTCGGCTTAGTCTTTCTTTAAAAGTCCACCTTCGGCTTGGTCTTTCTCTTTTCTCGAGTTCGCCTTCGGCCGTCCTCGCACCCGCTGTTATCTTGTTATCCCCAGTAGAGTTATCTTGTTCGGCATAGTCTTTCTTTGAAAGCCCACCTTCAGCTTGGTCTTTCTTTTTCGAGCCCACCTTTGACATGGTCTCGTATCCTTCGTTTGAAAGTCTACCTTCGGCATAGTCTTTCTTTGAAAGTCCACCTTCGTCTTGGTCTTTCTTTTTCGAGTCCACCTTCGGCTTGGTCTCATATCCTTTATTTGAAAGTCTACCTTCGGCATAGTCTTTCTTTGAAAACCCACCTTCGGCTTGGTCTTTCTTTTTTGAGTCCACCTTCGGCATGGTCTCATATCCTTTGTTTGAGAGTCTACCTTCGGCATAGTCTTTCTTTGAAAGCCCACCTTCGGCTTGGTCTTTCTTTTTCGAGTCCACCTTCGGCATGGTCTCATATCCTTTGTTTGAAAGTCTACCTTCGGCATAGTCTTTCTTTGAAAACCCACCTTCGGCTTGGTCTTTCTTTTTCGAGTCCACCTTCGGCATGGTCTCATATCCTTTGTTTGAGAGTCTACCTTCGGCATAGTCTTTCTTTGAAAGCCCACCTTCGGCTTGGTCTTTCTTTTTCGAGTCCACCTTCGGCATGGTCTCATATCCTTTGTTTGAGAGTCTACCTTCGGCATAGTCTTTCTTTGAAAGCCCACCTTCGGCTTGGTCTTTCTTTTTTGAGTCCACCTTCGGCATGGTCTCGTATCCTTTGTTTGAGAGTCTACCTTCGGCATAGTCTTTCTTTGAAAGCCCACCTTCGGCTTGGTCTTTCTTTTTCGAGTTCACCTTCGGCTTGGTCTTTCTCTACCTTTAGCATAGCCTTTCTATAAAAGCCCACCTTCATCTTGGTCCTTCTTATCGAGTCCGCCTTCGGCCGTTCTCGTAGTATCCTTATATCCCCAGTTTAGTCCGCCTTTGGCCGGTCTGCCTTTCCGAGTTCGCCTTCGGCCGTTCTCGTATTCGCGTTATTTCATCATCCCCACGGGTTGCAAATTTCCAGGTTATTTTGGTATTCAATCTCCGTGTATCCCGATTGTCTGAAAGTCGTTGCTTCCGTACCCTCGGATCCAAGAAGTTTGAATAGGGGCAGCTGTAACACCTCAAAATTTGCCCTAGTGTTGCTAACCTTTTTGGCTTATGCTTCATTTCATTTGCATCGTCGTTTCTGCATTTTGCATGTTTCTTTTGGGCATGGGATCAAGGTATTTTCTAGCAGCTCATGGCGTTATCAGCTCCGGCATTATTTTCAGCAGTGTTCAGGGTCAAGCAGATGGTTTTCAAGGTCTTTTGGAGCTTTTATTTTGCTCATTAGGCGTTCTGATAATTAGAAGCTTCAACAGTCATTTTCTGATCAAGCAATCCGGTATCAGGCATTATAAATTCAGCAGGATATTCTGAGGTGTCAGCAGGAATTTGTGTTCTTTTCAGGTGTTACTCAATAGCAATATCAAGTTTTGAGTTTCAGCGGTTTAACGGGTTCAAAACAGCTATCAGAAGTCACTTTTCCAAGTTTCCCTCCAAAAGGCGCCAGAATTCAAAATTTGAACTATGTAACTGGTTACAGCTTATGTGTTAACCGGTTACTCATTCATTTTTAGCATATTCTCAAGGTTTTTTTGAACTGTGTAACCGGTTAGCAGTTATGCTGTAACCGGTTACCCTGGGCGCAGTTTGAAAAAAAATTAAGTTTGCATCATTAGTGATCATGTGCTTGGCTTGTGCATGTGTGGGAAGGATCTAGAATTGATCCAATTTCATCATTTTCCACCCAAAATTCAAAATTCTCTCCATCATTCTTCTACTCAAATTCCTCATTTTCTTTTCCTAATTCATTTTTCACCCCAATTTCCACCCACTTAACCTCACTCCAAACCCAAACTTAACTCCTAACCTAGGCGTTAGTTAAACTAATTCATTCCAAACCTCTCCACCCTAGATCATTTTTCACTCTCATTTTTCAGAATTTTGCTCTCAATTCTCTCTCACTTTTTCACTCTCAACCTCCGTTTTCAACCACACTCAAAGCTCTTTTTCAAAGATTAACAAGTTCTTCATTGGAACTTGTTAATTCTTGAGCTAAAGCCTCTCATCATCACTACATTTCTGCTTTTCAACTTGGATTTTCGTTTGGATCTAGTTCTGAATTTTCAGAAGTGATTTTTGGAAGTGATTTTGGAGTTTTGGTTGCTTATTGCTTGGATCTTCAACTTTTGAGTGCAAGGAGCTTGTGGATCTTGGATTTCTCTACTTGGATTCATCAAATTCTATTTACAACACTCACCAAAGCAAATCTCAGCTTTGTAGGTTGGTTAATTTCAGATCCATATTCATTTTAGCTTAATTGCAACTTTCACAATGTAGATCCATGATTTTTGGTGTGTTTTGATTCATTTGTGTGAATTTAATTGTGGATGTTGATGATTATTGGATCTAAATGATGTTTGAATGCTGTTTATGAACTTGATTTTCGTGCATTATTGATTACATGATCAGTGAACATGATTACATAAGTGATTTGCTGCTGAAAAGTGCTTTTGAAACTGATTTTTTTACCACTGTCCCAACGTAACTAGTTAGCAGTTATGCTGTAACCGGTTACACTGTGTATTTTTAGCGTAATTTGTACAATTTTGAACTGTGTAACTGGTTAGCAGTTATGCTATAACCGGTTACCACTGAAGCAGAACTTGATTTTCTTGCATTTTCTTGGTTGTTAGATCCTTTTCATGTCTAAACTTTATGGATTGATATGTTGATGATTTGTGGATCATTCTTGAGCTGTTGCACCTCACACTATTGCATGAACACAATTTTCCGACATGCGATTCTTGATTTTCATCGATAAATGTTTATGTTTGCGTTGTTGACTAATTGATGCGGCAAACACGATGCACACACATTTGAATCGTGTTAATTCTTGGTTAATGCTCAACTTGCTAGACATATGATGCACGATTGTTGTTTGTCTCCATGGTTGCTTGCGCATGATTGTTTTGTTTAATGTTTAAATTGTGCAATGTTGTTGAGTATGCTTGTTCTTGAGTTGTTAACATGATCATGTTTGTTCATTCTTGATGCTTGCAACCTTTATGATTGGTTTGCCATGCTTTATGTGTCTATTTGCAATCTTTGCTTGTATGAGTATTTGTTTTCAAATGCATGGTGTGCTGTCCTATTTTCCACTGCTGTTTTAGTGCATATGTGCTGGTGTATGTGCTGCTGTTTGACCTTTTACACCTGTTTTGTGTGCTGAACATGGGTTGTTGAATGTTGTTTGGTGTGTTTGCTGGTTTTTAACTGCTGTGCAGGTGCAGAGGCGTTGTTGTAGCTGCTGCTTGTTTGTTTTACTCGCCTTTTCTTCTTCATCTCTTTCACTCTTTCTCTTCCCTTGAATCTCAAGACTTGTTTAAGTCTTGGATTCACTCCCTTAGAGCTACCTAGTCCAACTTAATTTTCGATTAAGCTTGGAGTAGGATTAGCATTAGGCTTCCCTTTGCATGCTAACTTAGGTAGACGTTTCCCTTTCAAACTCAACTATAGGTCCACCTTTGCATGACAACATTAGGAACATTTAGTTTCCCCTTAGTGTTTTCTTTTCCTTTGAGTCTTCTCTTCTCATCTCATAACACTTCTAAAACACTTAATAAGATTAACGTGTATTGCGCATGAGCCTTGCATGTGGGAAGTGAGGAATGAGGGGTTTCCTCTCATTTTTCTAGAGTGTTTGGTGGACGTTCCATCTTGGAACTATTTGCTAAACATTCGTTCCTACCTCATAGACTTCGGTGCAATGCAAGTTAAGAACTAACTTCAATCCACTTCTGTCTAAAAAACACAAAAACAAACTCAAATCTTTTTATCCTTCAGGATTGTTAAGTTCAAATCATTTTCAAAAGGGGCACGTTACTTCCGTCTCGTCGCAAACAGGCATCGACCCTAATTGTCAGACGCGAATCTAACGTCGCTCATAAAAAACACTAACCGACCTTGTTAGGTCAAACTACGACTGCTCTGATTTCCTTCTCTGGTTAGATTGAGGATACGTAGGCACAAGACGGCGATGTCTTGGCGAGCAACCTCCCCCCTTAGTTCGTGTCCGAACTACGTTGACTCTGACTTTCCCATTGCACGAGGGAATACATAGGCATAGGACGAGCGATGTCCTATCGAGTCACTTCTTTTTCTTTTCTCCCCCGTTTCTTCGCTCTTTTCCGTTCCTGTTCCCGTTCCCTTTCCAGTAGCAGTGGAGCTCTAGATGACGACACCCTTTGATCGAGACAACAAGCGTGGATCCCATCAAGTACGATGGATGTGTGGGGTGCTAACACCTTCCCTTCGCGTAACCAACTCCCTTACCCGTTTCTCTTGGTCGCGAGACCATGCTCTTTCCCTTCCCTCAGGTTTACACAGTGTTTGCTTTCCCTCTCCTGGGATAAATAAACATTGCTGGCGACTCTGTTTTTCGCGCCACTTTCGCGTTTGTACCATGGATGAAAATCCTCGGGAGCGACACCAGCCTTCTGAGGGTTTTTCTGTCTTTCCTTAGTGCCCCAGGTGGGTACTCTTGTTTCTGAAAGAAGCATTTGATATCGTGATACTAAGGTTTGTCGTCTATGACTGCGTCAATCGTGAAGATGTAAGCGGGTCGTTCAAGGCGCATTATGTCGATCTTAGGTAAGTCATTCTATTGACTTACACTAATCATGGAAGAGAGAGTGGCTAATGCATCAGCCATGTGATTCTCCTCACGAGGGATATAATGAAACTCGACTCTGTTGAAGAAGGGTAACAACCTTCTTGCATAATCTTTGTACGGAATCAGTCCTGATTGGTATGTGTTCCAATCTCCTTTAATCTGATTGATAACCAGGGTTGAGTCACAATATACATCCAAGTTCTTGATCCTTAAGTCGATCGCTTCCTCGAGACCCATGATACAAGCTTCGTATTCGGCCTCATTGTTTGTGCACTTGAACGTAAGTCTGGCAGTGAAAGTAATGTGGGTACCCTGGGGTGTTATGATGATTGCCCCAATTTCATTTCTGTAATGATTGACAACTCGGTTAAAGATAAGTCCCCATTGGGAACCTGGTTCTGGCCCTTCACTGGGTAGCAGTTCATCGCAGTCTTTCATTTTTAGATACATGACGTCTTCGTCTGGTAAGTCAAATCCGACTGATTCCTGATCGTCAATCGGTTGATGAGCCAAATGATCGGCTAAAATACTTCCTTTGACGGCTTTCTGAGCGTGATACTCGATGTCATATTCTGATAACAACATCTGCCAATGGGCGATCCTTCCCGTGAGAGCAGTTTTTTCAAAGACGTACTTGATCGGATCCATTTCGGAGATTAACCAAGTAGTGTGATGAATCATGTACTGGCGAAGACGTTTGGCTGCCCAAGCCAGAGCACAGTAAGTTTTCTCGAGCATAGTGTACCGAGTCTCGCAGTCGGTGAATTTCTTACTCAAATAGTAGATGGCAGACTCTTTTCTTTTTGTTTCGTCTTGT
Source organism: Lathyrus tuberosus (assembly GCA_022829125.1). NCBI lineage: Eukaryota > Viridiplantae > Streptophyta > Magnoliopsida > Fabales > Fabaceae > Lathyrus > Lathyrus tuberosus. The sequence goes on along the minus strand of JALAZF010000775.1, from coordinate 575,289 downwards.
TGGCCAAGTACACAACCCATTGAGTCTTCCAAGACTGTTAAATAGATGATCAGCGGTCTTCCTTCCACTGGAGGTGATAGAATTAGCGGGTTCAATAGGTATTCCTTGATACTGTCGAAGGCGGTTTGGCAGTCTTCTGTCCAAACGCAGTCCTGGTTCTTTTTGAGTAATTTGAAAATCGGCGCGTATGCCATGGTCATGAGGAATATAAATCGGGAGATGTAGTTCAAACGTCCCAAGAATCCTCTGACTTGTTTTTCAGTTTTCGGAGAAGGCATTTCTTGAATGGCCTTGACCTTGTCAGGATCAACCTCAATTCCTTTCTGGCTGACGATGAACCCTAGCAGTTTTCCTGAACGAACATCGAATGTACACTTGTACTTTCTTAACCGCTCGAATAGCTTTGACAGGTGGGTCACATGCTCCTCTTCTGTCTTAGATTTGGCAATCATATCATCGACATATACCTCGATTTCCTTGTGTATCATGTCATGAAACAAAGTAGTCATGGCCCTTTCATAGGTTGCCCCGGCATTCTTCAAACCGAACGGCATTACCTTGTAACAAAAGGTACCCCATGGGGTAATGAACAAAGTTTTCTCCATGTCTTTCGGCACCATTTTAATCTAATTATAGCCCGAGAATCCATCCATGAAGGAGAAAACTTTGAATTTTGTTGTACTGTCTACCAGCATGTCAATGAGTGGTAAGGGAAAGTCGTCCTTTGGACTAGCCTTGTTTAGATCTCTGTAGTCTACACACATTCAGACCTTTCCATCCTTTTTGGGAACGGGTACGATGTTGGCTAACCATTGAGGATATTCTGATGTGGCGAGGAAACCCGCGTCAATCTGTTTCTGTATTTCCTCTTTGATTTTGATGGCCATGTCCGGGTGAGTCCGTCTCAACCTCTGTTTTACTGGCGGACATTTCGATCTTAACGGTAGATGGTGTTCCACGATGCTGGTATCCAACCCTGGCATACCCTGATAGGACCAAGTGAATACATCAGGGAACTCCTTGAGAAGCTTTTTTAAACTCTCTTTGGCAGTTGGACTGAGCAGTGCCCCAATCTTGACTTCTTTTCTCTCTTCTTCCGATCCTAAGTTGACTGTTTCCAGCAACTCTTTGTGAGGCTCAATGGACCTTTCCTCTTGTCTGAGTAGTCGGGAGATCTCCTCTGGAATTTCGTCGTCATTTTCTTCTTCAGCCTCAAATATCGGGAACTCAAAGTTGGGAGAAGACATCGGATCGTATGTTTCAACGGGGTTTAAAACAAGCAATCTGCATGACGTGATGATTTTTTTAGAAGAGATAGAGAAAATGCAAGTGTGTGCAGTGTATTTCTTTTACTGCTTGTTTTTATTATTGAGTTATTTTTTAGGATTACCATTTTCTGAAAAACGAAAAGAGAAAACAGCAATTAATGCGGAAATTACAGAACGACGTTATTTTATTAATGAACAAGTCAATTCTTGAAACTACAACCCTATAAAACAAAACTCTGTCTCTTTGGGCGAAGCGAAGAGGGACATTTACAGAAAGTGAGCCCTATCAAAACATCAGTTTCACCTGGGCGGGGTGAAAGGTTAAAGTAAAGATAACAATTACTTAGACTTATGAACAATCTTCGGAACATCGACAGCAACCCATTGGCGGCTATCAAAACATCAGTTTCACCTGGGCAGGGTGAAAGGTTAAAGTAAAGATAGCAATTACTTATACTTATGAACAATCTTCGGAACATCGACAGCAACCCATTGGCGGCGAACTCCTTGGTGAATCACAAAGTCTGGCACCTTCCTTGATTTGTCTTCAGAAATAACGCTGATTTCTGGTAGAGAAGGATCATTAGAATCTGTCTCCCAGGCAGAGTTGTCGTAGGAGGATTCCTCAGTTGTATTTCGCTTAGTATTTATACTCTCAGCTGTATCTCCCCATCCAGTTGGTTGGATGTCTTCGAGCCTGATATCAGAGCTTTCAGGAGCGGTGTACTGGACCTTGAAGTCGTATTTTCCACTCGGTTGTCCTAAGGTGTCCCACACTTCTTTGGAATTGGAGGAGTCATCCCTCTTGATGACGTTGACCTCGGGAAAAGCATAGTTGATGAATTCTAGTCCGGCAAGCTTTGCCAATTCATCACCATACTGGATATTTTCTGAATGACCTGAGTGTTGATCCCATGACATGGTGGGGACACATGTATTCTGTTTAATGATGCTCAGCTGATTTTCATTGTTCGGCTGATTTTCTTGCCCCAAGTCTCTGGGATACGGCTGCCAGATAGGCAAGCCATCCATTGGGCCATAATAGTCGTGGTCAAAGTTGTATTTCATCGGAGTGTCTTCCTCTAATGAATTTGGCGGAGCACGGCATCCTTCAGGATCACAATCTCCGTATATCATTTCGACATCTGACCTCGGTATAAATCTCGGACTCTGTGCGGGATAGCAAAAGGGTGTCTGCGTTTTGCCCTGAGACGTATAACCGTCCTCGTTGAGATAGGACTTCCATTCTTCCTCCGTATCGGAGGAATCATCTTTATTGATGGTATGCACTTCTTGAGTCACTGGTTGAAGGAAGCCTCCACTGTGGAAGAAGTCCTGAATGGGATGAAAACTTTTATTGTTCGCAGCCGTCTGAGTACAGGTTGAGGAAAAGCCAAGACCTTTCTTTGTTTTATTATTAGTAGGAATGACAAGCTATCCCCATCCTGTTGTATTGGTATTCTCGACCGCTTTGATAGCATCTTTGTATGAGGAAATCGAGGTTCCTTTCTCTGATTAATTCTCCTTGCTCACCGTAAGTGCTTGGAACTGAGTCCCAACAACCTCATCGGGTTCTACACAAGTAGATGATGATAAGTTACTCACGAGCAAGGCCTGTTCTCCACAGACTGTGACGAGTTGACCGTTTTGGACGAACTTTAGCTTTTGGTGGAGGGTCGAAGTGACCGCCCCAGCCTGATGTATCCAAGGTCTTCCTAATAAACAACTGTATGTTGCCCGGATGTCCATGACCTAGAAAGTGACTTGGAAAGTGTGAGGACCGATAGTTATGGGAAGGTCGACTTCGCCGATAACTATTTTTCTGGATCCGTCAAATGCTTTGACGACGACCTCGCTGGTTTTCATCGGAGGTCCTTTGAATTATAATTGCATCAAAGTGGACTTCGGCATAACATTCAGGGTTGACCCTGTGTCTACCAGTACGTTGGCTAAAGCATCGTCCTGGCAGTTGACCGTAATGTTGAGCGCCATGTTATGACGGCGACCTTCTTCAGGTAATTCCTCATCACTAAATCCCAAGTTATTGCAGGAAGTGATGTTAGAGACAATGCTATCAAACTGTCTGATTGTTACATCCTGTTCCACAAAGGCTTGCTCCAAGACTTTCTGTAGAGCCTCCCTGTGCGCTTCTGAACTGAGTAAAAGTGATAGCACTGAGATCTTTGAAGGAGTTTGTAACAGCTGATCAACAATGTTGTATTCACTCCTTTGGATGAGCTTCAGCATATCATCGTCGTTTTTCGAAAGGTCGGGATTACAGGATTGACCGACTGGTGGATTAGGAACTTCTGTCTGAGGTTCCTTTTCTTTGCTGAGTTCTCCAACTCCTCTGCTGAAGATTCTACCACTCTGTGTTACTCGACTGATGTCTGCAATATTCACGACGGAGGGTAACGGAATTTCCTTTCCATTCTCAATTGTTGTTGCACCGTATTTGTAAGGGATAACCTTAGTTGATTCATACAGTAGTGGTCCCGGTAGATAGACGATTATGGGAGCCTTCTGATTTTTCTGACCATCGTAAGTAATTTCGATCCGTTCCCGGTTGGGAACTCTCGATTCGTCAAGTAGAGGGATAATGGTACAAACATCCCTAGTCCTCTGATGATTAGAGATTACGACGACGTCCTCAATTTGATCAACGAAATAGTTGACTGATCCAGAACTTGACCATGGTTGAATCTTTTTGCGATCCAACTGACTTTGAAGGGCTGCTCGCACGAGGTAGCATCCTTGATTATCCACTGAGCAAACTCCACACCGCTCATAGTTGTGTAGTAAAACCTGGCCACGTCCGCTTTGAATACAGTGTAACCTTACTAGCTCTGTTTCCATCGACCGAACATCCTGACTTTGATATCTAGTAGGGTTCCCGTTAGTGATACTAATCTGCTGGGTGTCTTCATCCATATAGATTGGAAGCCACCAGTGGTTCAACAAGTGCTGAAGTGTTTCCTGGACAAGGACACAGCCCTGATCGTCTTCGCAACCCACTTTACAGCCCTGATAATCATGTGATACCAGGAACCCGAGTCGGACCTGTTTAGCATGTAACTCCACCAGGCTGGTATTCATCAAGCGAATATCTAAGATTTGAACCATGTTGATTTGATAATGATTCCTATCATGGTAGTCTTGAATCCATCCAAGATCCATCTGATGGTGGAGGGTCTCTTTTACAAAAGAGCATCCCTGTTTGTTTACCGAGCAAGTCAGGCAGGAATTATAATCGTGACGCGGCAGATTATGATACTGGTTTTGCCTTGAGTGCATTGCCACCAAGTTGACATTCATCGCACGGATATCGTGGTTTTGAATGATGTTGGAATTCGTATAAAGCATGTTAACTCCATGAACTCGGTGCTCTTGGATCCATCCGAGATCCATCTGTTCCTGTAGAGCTGATTGCACCACAGAACATCCTCGATTGCTTTTAGAGCAGATATCACACTAGTGATAATTATGAGGTGGCACATGGCCATATCCACTCTGTCTACAATGCATCTTGACCAAGTTGGCCCTTAACAAGAGTACATCATGAATTTGATAGATGTTGTTAGACTCTCCCTCTATCAAATTGACTGTAGCCTTCTCGTGTTGATGCAGCGGGTTCGTGAGAATATTCAGATTCGTATCTTTGAAAGATAAGACCCCGCTCCTAACAAGCTTTTGCATGTCGGATTTGAAACTGAGACAGTTTTCTATGTTATGCCCTGGTCCTCCTTGATGGTAAGGGCAAGTCTGATCCACCTTAAACCAAAAAGGCGGATTTTCCAGTACTGTAAGAGGAGACTTAGTCTGGACATGCCCCTTGGCTAATAGTAACGGAAATAGTTCTGCGTACGATACGGGTATAGGATCAAATCCTGGTGGCTGCGTTGTACGGTTGTTGTTGTATTGAGGACGAGCCTGCTGAAGAGGTTGTTGTGTCCTTTGCTGAAATTGCTGCGACTGCGGTTAGCTTTGAGCAACCTGAGGTTGATACGTAGAAACAGGCGCAGGGTTGATAGTAGGAGTTACAGCTGCTACTGGTTGATACCGTCGCCTTTGCTTTCCGAGAGAGATATTCCCAATATCTTGCTCCTTTTTCTTAGGGAGAACACTACCGTATTTTTTAGTACCGCTTGTCGACCCAGTGTCTTTGACTAGACGTCATTCTCGAACGGCTTCCTCGAGACACACTCCCATACCGACCATTTCGGTGAAGTCGCTGGGCGCACTGGCAACCACTCTATCATAGTAAAATGAGCTCAAGGTCTTTAAGAAAATCTTTGTCATCTCGTTTTCCTCAAGAGGTGGACAAATTTGAGCGGCAATTTCACGCCATCTCTGAGCGTATTCCTTAAAGGTTTCCTTGTCCTTTTGCGACATTGATCTGAGTTTATCTCTGTCTGGTGCCATGTCCAAATTGTATTTATATTGTTGGACGAAGGTAGTGCCAAGATCTCTGAAAGTGTTAATCGTAGTGCGGTTTAAACCCATGTACCATTTTAATGCGGCACCGGTTAAACTATCCTGAAAGTAGTGAATCAGTAGATCCTGGTTCTCTGTCCAAGCTGACATTCACCGAGCGTACATCACCAGATGACTCTGAGGGCAAGAATTACCCTTGTATTTTTCAAAGTCGGGCACTTGGAACTTATGTGGGACTTTCACATTGGGGACCAGGCAAAGGTCTGCGGCGTCCTTTCCAAATAAATCCTGACCACGAATAGCCTGCAGTTCCTTCTGCATTTCCAGGAACTGCTCCTGGAATTCATCCATTCTATCGAACATACTTTCCTTTCTATCAGAAGGTATCTGTGGAATCTGTCCTTCTGGGACAGTGTGCACCACAGGGGGTGGTACCGTTACTATGGCAGTGAATCTTGGCATTTCCCGAAGTTTGTAACCTTCAGGAGTCCTCATTATACCTCTAGCATCCTCGCTTTCCCGAAGTTTGTAACCTTCAGGCCCAGCGGCTTCTGCTATGATTCCCTGATCTTCAGTGATCGGCGAAACATATCCTTCCAGGATATAGTTAACAGGCATGCCCCAGGGACGATCTTTCGGCATTTGATACCTAGGATCATACTTCTCCACTATGGGCGTTGAGGTGATCTCTGAGATCACAGTTCTTTTTAGCTGAGCTTCTGCCATGGCTTGCATGTCATTACGAAGCTTTCTCAAATCCTCTCTCAGAGCATCGATCACTTCTTTCAACTCTCTATTCTCTTCCTCGAGATCATCCATCTTTTTCTGACGATTGGCCCGAGTATTGTACGAATGAGACAGTTTGACTCTAGAACCGAGACACAAACGTGAGATTCGTAGGTAAGAAGAATACGTGATGTGAGAATGATGAATGCAATGATTATATTAATTGTTTTTTGGTTTAATCAAAATAAACTTCGACAATTAGATTGCAAATATCAAACAGTGGGGACACCCCCGTTTTATTGAATTCAAAGGATTACAGAAATGGAAATACAGTAGATTACAAGGTGTGGAAATAGAAACCTAAACTAAAGGGTCCCGAGTCCTCTCTGAGGAGAACTCGGGTGCTGATTCTGGTACTTTCCTTTTCTTAGACCGGGGCTCTTGGGCCGTTGTCGGGTTGTCATTCCTTTTCCAAGTGAAAGGAGCGAGCAAATTCCTTTGGTCATCCTGATTTTCTACAGCATGTTGCTCCAAAATCTCAATTAGAGCATCCTTATCTTTCAGCAGTTGCTGTATTTTGGTACACTCCACATTGAGAATGCGGTACTTGTTCTTCCAAGACCTCCTCTCCTGTTGAACCTTATTGAGAGTAACCTGAAGTTTTTCCGTTTCAGTCATGAAGTACATGACAGATTCCCTTGGTGGAAGAACTCCGTGACGAGGATAAGGCATCTTTAGCTTGAGAGCTCTAGTTTGTACCCAGTGGAGATAAGGCTCCACCGAGACACAGTCCGGTTTTCCTAGAGACTTCTGTCTTTTCTTATGAACATGTTTCCAAGCGTGCACTATTTCCATCTTTAGTGCCCTGTCATTTTCTCCTTCCTTGAAGAAAAGACCTTTCAGATGAGCATTACGCGGGACATGCCTCATCGGGTATCCAAATTGACGACGAACTAAGACTGGATGGTAATTGATTCCTCCCTTAGTTCCTATGAGGGGTACGTTAGGGAAGTTTCCACAACGGTCAATGATTCTGATCCCGTCATAAATCCTATTGTACCAATCTATGTCAGAGTTGGTAAGAGACATGGTTTTCTGCGACCAACGTAAGGCACTCTTATGATCCCAAAAAGCGGCAGACTTAGGCAAATGGGAGATAAACCATTTATATAGCAGGGGTACACAGCACGTGATCATTCCTCCGCTGTATAAATTCCTTAAGTGTACAGAATGATACGCATCTGCGAGCAAGGTTGGTATGGCGTTTCCAATGAGAAAAACCTTAATGGCGTTGATATCGACGAAGTTATCAATGTTGGGAAACAGAAATAACCCGTAAGTGAGTAAAACAAATATGCTTTCAAAAGCAGTCACGTTCCCTATACTAGAAAAGTACAGAGCCTTCTTTACCAGAAACTTGGCTGGTAAACCTGGGATTCCTCCCTTGGTGGTCATGTGAGTCTTGACTTCTGACTCATCCAAATAGATTGCTCTTGCAGTGGTCTGATCCTGTGGAATTTCTTCCAGTCCAGAAAAGGGGGCTTGATCAGTAATAGGTAGATCAATCAGATGAGAATACTTATCCAGCGTTGGTGCGAGCTGGTAATCCGGGAATGTGAAACAGTGATAGACCGGATCGTAAAACTGAATGAGTGCCTCCAGGATTCCCTCAATTACATGGACCCTTAACAGAGGTAGCAGACCTCCGTACTTGGCTCTGAAAGCGTCAGGGTTAGTGATCATCCTTGCTAATCCTCTCAAATCCCCTAGTTTTGGAACCTTGAAGGTATACTTGTGAGTTTTTCTTCTACCGAAATCCATTAGCGCAATCCTTTTCTCTCTCTGACATTTGCAATCATTGTCTTAGTTTAATTAGAAAAAGAGAGACTAGAAGAGAAATTTTTTTTTTGCTTAATGTTTTTTTTAAATGAATGCATGAATGCAGCACACAAAAACATAGAAGAAACATGGGGTTAAAGGATCGGTGTCATGAAGTCAAGGCTCTACCCATCCCAAAGGTTTATACTACTGATTTTTGTATCTGTCTCTCAAAATCATTGATTCTTGTCGATATAACATCAGCAGGCCGGGAACCGTGCTAGGTGATGTATTTCGAAGAATCTCAGAAAAGGGCAGTATCGCGTGACAACTATTTCCGATAGCTTCCGCACTATTGAAAGAGGGTTTTCCTAGGTGTATACTCAATCTTTCCACATGCGGCATCACACACATTCCCATTAGCAGAAAAATAAACACAGATATCAATTAGGAAAAGCAGTATATATATTTTTCCTAATGTCCTAGATTTTTTAAGAGCTATGAATCCTATGATCCTAACAAAAAATGGCTCGCGGAGTCGCCATTCTGTGGTACCTTCCCAACTTAAAGGTTTTTGACCTAAGATCCTAGTGAGGGCCGATCCTAGCAATAATGGCATTCCCTGATGGAACCATCATTCGGTGATACCTTGTGAACCCAAGGACTCGTCCCAAGAGAAGGTTTCAACCAGAGAGGTAAGAGAGACAAGATTCGTTTGTTTGGCCCCACGGTGGGTACCATTTTTCTTGTGAAATTGTTTAAACTTAAGGTTTCCTCCTAAGAGACAGGAGAAGAACAAGTAGCTCCCACTGTGGTCGCCATTTTTCTGTAGCGCGGTTTTTGAGGTTTCGAATCACTATCGCTTTGATACTACAGTTCGATTCATTTTTTATCCTATTGAAGCTGATGAAGGAAGGGAAATAGATGTCTTCAATTAACCCTACTAGCATACTGAGTTTAAACAGTCAAAACTGTTGGTTTACAGATGCGGTCAAAAGTGTGGGTCTCTCTTAGGTTATTTTGTTAAGAATAGAATGTATGGAGGGATTCACTGGGAATTTGTTGGGATACTGCGCTAGATGGAGGTAGGGGACTTTGGGTTTTTTTTATTAGTATGCTCGCTAAGATTCTTTTTCAATCTTATGCCTACGTATTCCCGGGATAGGGAAATCAGAACGATCGTAGTTCCTCCTATTCTATGGGAGGAAAAAGGTTGTTTTGGTGACTTGCTCAAAGCCCAAGACGTGAAGCTAAAGGTGGTTTATATCTTGTTCAAAGCCTAAGATGTGAAGCTGAAGGGTCTATTTGTATCTTGTTCGAAGCCCAAGATGTGAAGCTAAAGGGTTTTGACTTTAGAGAGAATTTGTTATCTCCAAAGGGGGTATGTTTGTCACAACTGTTGGGTGACTGATTATAAAGGAGAATTACTTTAACTGGGATATGTGAATCCAGTAATGCCATAATTTCCTTTATAGGGGATTTTTAACCTGAAGGAGAATACTTTAACTCAGTTTAGAGCAATGCTACCTTTCCTTATCAATTTCTCACGCTAATAGAGGGACAATGGCGTGGATGTAAATAATCCAGAGGCTTGCCGCTTACAGCAATTAGATGAAGGAAAAGGAGTTGTTGAGGTTTGTATACTGTGAGCAAGGCACAGATTTTGATGCTAAAAGGTTGATTGCCTCAACCGGGGTTTTCCTTATACGAAGCCTGAGATGAGGCTATTGACCCAACAAGAGGATGCTTTTGTGTCTCGTACGAAGCCCGAGATAGAGGCTAAAAGGGTTGACTCAATAAGAGAGTATTTTTATATGTGTCTTGTACGAAGCCCAAGACGGAGGCTAAAAGGGTTTGACTCAACAAGAGAGTGTTTTTATACTCACCAAGAGAGTGATTTGTATCTCGTACGAAGCCCGAGATGGAGGCTAAAGGTGATCGACTCAACAAGAGAGTCTTTTTATGCTCAACAAGAGAGTGATTTGTATCTCGTACGAAGCCCGAGATGGAGGCTAAAGGTGATCGACTGAACAAGAGTGTCTTTTTATACTCAATAAGAGAGTGATTTTGTATCTCGTATGAAGCTAGAGATGGAGGCTGCAAAGGTTTTCTCTGTTGGGGAGAATCATTGTACAAAGCCCAAGAGGAGGCTAGGGTTACTGTTTTAGTTGAGTGACAGGTCCAGTATGTTGGTTAAAAGAGAAAATCAGTTCTTATATGGGTAATGTTGTACTCATGGATTTGATCTGAGGACCGGGATTATTTCCTGTTCTTTAAGGAAACGGGGAATCCGAAGGGTATTGAGACTACCCAAGTCTACGGGTGTTTTCTTCCTATTTTTAAAAGGAACTTGAGAATGTCTTCGAGACTCAAGGAGATTAGACTGTCCAAGTCTAGAGTTTTATCTTTTGTACTATGCTTAAGAGAGATCAAGAGACAGTACGTTCGCGGTAGAAAGATCTAGACTCTTTGAAAGAATGTTCTATTAAGATGACTAATTTATGTTCCTATATACCTTTAAGAGGTCGTCGGGACAATTTGTACGAAGCCCAAGAGGAGGCGAGAAAAACTTTTAAGAAGCCGAAGGGACAATTTGTACAAAGCCCAAGAGGAGGCTATCTTCCCGGAGGAAGAATCATTATACGAAGCCTAAGAGGAGGTTGTGAAAACTTCTAAGAAGCCGACGGGTCCTTGTACAACGCCCAAGAGGAGGCGGAGATGCTTTTAGGAAGCCTGTGGGTCCTTGCACTAAGCCCAAGAGGAGGCTGATGAACAGTTCCAGAAGGGGTTTCACTTGGAACATTGGCCTTCTGTATATGAACTGTTCAAGGGGGAGATTTCTTAGATCTAGTTATCTAAAATTGTTGTAAAAGAAAATTCTCATGGTTTAGGTTATGTTGAAATATCCGGGAGAACGTCGGAGGTAAGGAGACGAGGTTTTGTCTAGTTCTAGACGTAGTTGCCGGGGAAACTCTAAATATCTATACTAGTATTACACAGTCGATATAAGTTTATGAAAGAAGACTTACAGTGAAACAGCCCCACAATACAGTTATATACATATGAAAGCGGTAAATAAAAGCGGGTAAACACTTACTCGATTGTAGAGCTTCCATACTGTATTGTTAGTGGTTCAACAAAGAAATTGAAAATAACAGTATGTTACAAAATCAAAGGAGAAAGTGCTTTTGAAAGGAAAATTGGGGCTTACAGCTCAAGGAGAGGCCCAGGGTTTTATCAGTGATCGCACTGTCGTTTTGTACAGGGACTTATACAAGTGACTGAGGCCTGAGAAAGGTTTTCTGTACAAGGGGATGGGTCTTACACTCTCTCAAGAGGCCCAAAATGATTGAAAGAAAAAAAATGGGGCTTAAAACACGAGGGTAGGCCCAGCTGATTTGTTTTTTTGAACTGGCGATCGCGCCGAGCTTTTCTTTTAACACAGAGGGACTTATACAATATCTGAGGCCCAAAATTGTTTTAGTTAAAAGGGGATTGGGTCTTACACTCTATTAGAGGCCCAAAATGGTTTTGAATGGGTCTTATAGCTCGAGGAGAGGCCCAGATGGTTTGTTTTAAACGGGCGATGATCGCGCCGAACTTTTGAAATACAACGGGACTTATACAACATTTGAGGCCCAAAATAGGTTTGTATATTTACAAAGGATTGGGTCTTACACTCTATTAGAGGCCCAAAGTGTTTTTAAAAGGTTTGATGAGGGTTGAATTAATCAAAACCCTAATTTGTTTCCAAAATGTATTTTAATTGAATAAAAAATTCAATTAAAATGATCAAAATTGTTTAACATGTGGAAAACAAATTGTGATCTTGGATTAATGTTTCAAAAATCATGTTTTGACCTACAAAATGATTATAAATCATAAAAATTTGCAAAATCAAGAAGGAAAAAATATTTTAAATGTCAAAAATAATTAAAATATTAATTCTTGGCAAAAATATCAATTATATGAAATAAATAATATTTTTGGGATTTTATGGTAAAATAAAATATTTTAACATTTTTGTGAATTATTAAAAAAAAATCAACTCAAAATCATTAAAACTCAGAGAGAAATTAATTTTTGAATCAATTAAATAAAATCACAAAATTCAAATATTAGAATTTTCAAAATGGGCGCCAAGAACAAGGGCAATAACACGCGCCACCCTCTGTTTCTGCAGATTTACGTTTTCTATCCAATCTCACTGAATACTTAACTATATCATGCAATCTACATATCAATTTACTCGTTTCAACCTCACGATCATGTCTATGGTCTTTAATTTCATTTACTTTAAGCATGGAATAAGAAATCAAAGAGAAACCTCAAGAACCCTAAATTCTGCATGAAGGTTCAGAAATTCCATACACGATTCATACAAAGCAATTGATTGAGGGTAAACACTCTATGCATGATTATGAACATATGGCCAAATTATTGTGCAGCAAAAAATGCATAGGTCATAGAGTTAGAAAAGCTTATGCTCACCTCTTGCAGCTGGTCATCGTGTTTTGGGTTAAAGGTGTTACAGCTAGGTTCCAATGATCTGGGTAGCTTCCCTAGGTTCCATAGAGTGTGTCTGGATGCTTGGAATGGATTGAAATGATCTGGAACTTGAGATGGTACCCCAACTGCAAATCTGTCAAAGGTTTGAGCAATTGGCTAGTGATTTTGTGGTTTTGGTGTTCCAAATGTTATGTGAGTGTTTGGATCACTTCTATATGATGTTTATGAGGTGTTTGTGTGTGATTGGTTTGGTTGGAATAGCTCTCAAACTCAAAACCCGATGGTGACTTGCCTTAGAAGGCAAAATTGGAAGTGAGAAGGTGATTTTGAGGAAAGCATCTGTTTGATGGCTTTGGTGTACTCAAACTGAGCATAAATGAGCTCTATTTATAGTAGAGCAAGTTTGTTTTGGGATCAATAGTGAATGGCAACTGCAGCTGAGGTTTGGCTAATGTTGATCAATGAGAATCCAAGTCTCCTCTAGCCATTGACTAGAGGATAGAGCACAGAGTTATGGTTCCCTAGTTGTTGGATCATTCTTGACTGAATTCAGTTGCAAATTTGTTAGTCCATGCCACCTTGGTGCATCCATTAAATGCTCCAATCCAAAATTGGAGTCTTGTCCCTCTTTTAGGGATTTCTATGTTTGGCATGCTACTTCTTGTTCCAAAGACTTTTGAGGCTTGGATCAGTGTTTGTTCCCTTTAGATTTGATCCTCAGATGTGTCCAAAGTGATGACAATGCTTGGAATTATCTGATTTTGCCAAATCAAGCAAAAGTGCAAAATTCTGCCTAGCCTTGGCAGTTTTCAGCAAAGTATATTGCCATTGTCATATCTCATGGCTCAAGTGGAATTTGATGGAGTTCTTGGCCATTTTGGAAAGCCCCCATATGATACAATAACTGTTTGATCATAATTGGTTTTGATACTTTTTGGATCCAAGTTAAAAATGCCCCTACATTTGGAAAAAAGTGAAGGCAGATTCTGACTTAGTGAAAATTTCACTAAGTGTTGGAAAAAAGTGACATGTTCACTTTTCTTGATTTTGATCATTCCATAACTTGAAATCCATGGGGAATTGGAATGAGTGGTAGTTAAAGCTTTTGTAGAGGGTAATGAGAGCTACAAATACAGCTTTGGATGGGAAAAAATGGCCTTGTGGTTTAGGAGTTATGATCCTCCAAAGTTGGTACCCTAGCCACTTTGTTCCATAACTTAGAAAATTTTCTAAGTTTTTTATGGTTACCCCTTTTACAAGTTATCCCATTTTTCTTGATTTTTCATGATGAATGATGATTCCAATCACACATTAACATCATTTTAGGGTTAAAGAACCATAATTGTGAAAAATCTCAAAAAGTCAAAGTTGACTTTTGTGCACAGTTGACTTTTTGTCAGATGAATTCCAAACTGTGCGATCCTTTATGAAATCAAGTCCTTGACCTAAATAAAACTTGATGAATTGATTTCATAGGTATTATAGGGTGTATTGAATCATGTCCTAGGGTTTGGGAGCATGTCCTGGTCAAAAGTCAAAGGTACAGTTGACTTTTCTCGCGAAACCCTAATTGTGGTTCAGATGAAATTGAAACTTGTTGATCAAGCTTCTTGGATCAATCCATTGTTGCAAATGGATCAATGTGGTTTATTAGAGACCCTCAAATCCTCTCTTGAGGTCTTGGCTCATGATGTGTCCCAAAAGTCAACTTAGGGGGTGAATTAGGTCAAGAAACCCTAATTCCTGATTTTTTGTGAATGTATCCCCTGAGGCAAAATTGACTTGATGATTGGGCTCATGATGTTCCATGGAGCATCATAGATTATGCTTTGAAGCATTGGCTCATGCCTAGAGGAAAATTTCCATCTGGAGGCCCTGGTCGACCAAACCCTAATTTGGTGACACCGGCGATCTTAAGGCTTGATCCACCTAGAAGGGAGAAGCCTTGTGCTTAATCCTTGAAGTGGGAGTCCTCTTGATCCTTTGTGGATGTTTGAGAGGCTAGACAAGTTGAAGATCGTGTCATTTCTTGATTGATCCTTTGTCTAAGACCTCTGAGAGGGCTTGAAACCCTAAGTCTGATTGTAGTGGATGCTCACCCATCTTTGGGGAGACTAATGAGGCATGATGGATTACCCATATTGTGGTTATGATTTGCACAATGATGGAAAATCTTAGTGGTCAAAATTTGGGGTATGACACGGAGGACATTCTGTCTTTAGCGGTAAATGATGTTCCACGATGTAGGGATCCAACCCTGGCATGTCCTGATAGGACCAAGCAAATACATTTGGAAACTCTTTGAGAAGTTTTATCAAGTCTTCTCTGACAGTTGGACTGAGCAGTGCTCCAATCTTAACTTCTTTCCTCTCTTCTCCTGAACCCAAATTAATAGTTTCCAACGGCTCTTTCAATAGACCTTTCCTCTTGTCTGAGTAGTCGGAAGATTTCTTCAGGAATTTCTTCATTCTCTTCTTCTTCAGCTTCAAATATCGGGAATTCAAAGTTGGGAGAAGGCATTGGATCGTATGTTTCAATGGGGTCTAAAACAAGCAATCTGCATGACGTGATGATTCATTTTTTAGCAAAGACAGAGAGAATGCAAGAGTGTGTGCAGTGTATTTTTTCTGAAAAATGCTTGTTTTTATTTTGGGTTGTTTTTTAGGATTACCATTTTCTGAAAAACAAAAAGTGAAAACAACAATAAATGCGGGAATTCAGAATGACATTATTTATTCATGATTTGTCGATTCTTGAAATACAGCCCTATAAAACAAAACTCTGTCGCTTTGGGCGAAGCGAAGAGGGACATTTACAGAAAAGTGAGCCCTATAAAAATATCTGTTTGACCTGGGCAAGGTGAAAGGTTAAAACAAAGATGGTAATTACTTGGACTTATGGACAACTTTCGGGACATCGACAACAACCCAGTGGCGACGAACTCCTTTGTGAATCACAAAGTCTGGTGTCTTTCTTCTTGGTTTGTCTTCAGAAACAACGCTGATTTCTAGTGGAGTAGGATCATTTGAGTCTTCCTCTCATGCAGAGTTGTCATAAACGAACTCTTCTGTTGTGTCTTCCCTAGTGTTTTTACTCTCAAGAGGATCTCCTCATCCAGTTGGCTGAATGCCCTCGTATCGGATGCGAGAGCTTTCGGGAGCAGTATATTTGACTAGGAAGTCATACTTGCCACTTGGTTGTCCCAAAGTGTCCCATATTTCTGTGGGAGTGGACGAGTCATCATCCTCAATGACGTTGATCTCAGGGAAGGCATAGTTAATGAATTCTAGTCCAGCAATCTTTGCAAATTCATCATCGTGGTGCCGGATATCTTTGGAATGTCCTGAGTGATGATCCCATGACTTGGTGGGGACATGGGTATTCTTTTCAATATTACTCAGCTGACAGGCATCGTTTGGCTGACTTTTTTGCCCCAAGTCTTCTGTGTACGGCTTCCAGATAGGCAAGTCATAAAGGGGATCATAATAATCTTTGTCAAAGTTGTCTTTCATTAGATCATCCTCTAATGAATTAGGTGGAGCACGACATCCTTCAGGATCATAATCTCCATAGATCATCCGGACGTCTGATCTCGGTATATATCTCGGGCTCTGCTTTGGAAAACAGAATGGCATGTATGCTTCTTCCTGAGGCATATAACCGTTATTATTGAGATAAGACTTCTATTCCTCATCTGTGTCAGAGGAGTCGCTCTCGTTGATGGTGTGTACTTATTGAGACACTGGGTGGAGGAAGCCTCCACTGTGGAAGAAATCCTGAATGGGACGAAAACTTTCGTCCTTCTTTGCAGTTTGGGTACAGGTTGAAGAGAAACCAAGACCTTTCTTTGTCTTGTTATCGGTAGAAATTACAATTTGTCCCCATCCTTTTGTGTCATTACTCTTGATTACTTCGAGAGCGTCCTTGTATGAGGAAATCGACGTCCCTCTTTCTGGTCGATCCTCATTGCTTACCAAGAATGCTTGGAACTGGGTTCCAACAACCTCCTCTCGTTCTACATAGGAGAATGATGATAAGTTTCTCATGATTAAGGCTTGCTCTCCGCACACTGTGACTAATTTGTCATTCTTGACGAACTTCAGTTTCTGATGAAGTGTCGAAGTGACTGCCCCAGCTTCGTGTATCCAAGGTCTTCCTAATAAACAGTTGTATGCTGCCCGGATGTCCATGACCTGGAAAGTGACTTGGAAAGTGTGAGGACCGATGGTTATGGGAAGATCGACTTCGCCGATAACTGTTTTTCTAGATCCGTCAAAGGCTTTGACAATGATCTCACTGCCTCTCATCGGGGCTCCTTGAAATGATAGTCGTATCAGAGTTGAATTTGGCATAACATTTAAAGATGATCATGTGTCCACCAGCACGCTAGCTAAAGCATCGTCTTGGCAGTTGACTGTAATGTTAAGCGCCATATTATGATTTTTTCCTTCTTCTAGCAGTTCTTCATCACTGAATCCTAAGTTATTGCAGGATGTGATGTTGGAGATGATACTGGCAAATTGTCTTACCGTCACGTCTTGTTCCACGAAGGCTTGCTCTAAGACTTTCTGCAGAGCTTCCCTGTGAGCTTCAGAACTAAGTAGGAGAGATAGCACAGAGATTCGAGACGGAGTTTGCAACAATTGGTCCACAATGTTGTACTCTCTTTTCTGGATGAGCTTCAGCATCTCATCGTTGTTCTTACCAAGTTCTGAATTACTGGATTGACCGCCTTGTTGATTTGGAACTTCCGCTTGGGTTCCTTTTCTTTGGCAGGTTCTCCAAC
Source organism: Lathyrus tuberosus (assembly GCA_022829125.1). Taxonomy (NCBI): domain Eukaryota; kingdom Viridiplantae; phylum Streptophyta; class Magnoliopsida; order Fabales; family Fabaceae; genus Lathyrus; species Lathyrus tuberosus. The sequence goes on along the minus strand of JALAZF010000775.1, from coordinate 557,748 downwards.
TCCTCTGTTGAAGATCCGACCGCTCCGGGTAACTCGACTGATGTCGGCAATATTCACGACGGAGGGTTGTCATACCCTAATTTTTTACCATAAGATTCCACCATCTTTGTGCATCATCCTGCATAGCATCTTTAGGTCATTGGGTCTTGTGTGCGTGTTTATCATGACTAACCAGCTTGTGCAGGTGCAATGGTTTCAAGTGTGGATTGTATTTGTTCTCATTGTCAAGTGTTTCAAGATGTGACCAATGGATTCTGATTCAAAATGATCCTAGGGTTTTATTTGATTTGGAGTCTTACTTGTAGAGCCTTTTTTCATGGATTTAATGACTATATATCCTTAAAATCAAGATTGGGTTTTGGTCATTTATGGTTCGAGGATACCTCAAGGTCAAGATGCTGGAGTATATGCTTGTTTCTTCATCACTGTTTCAACTAAGAATACTCTGAATTAAGGTTTCGTCCTTTTTAGCTTCTCAAGCCACTTCTTCGTCAAAGCCATCAAGTGAAGAAAAGATTGTTAAAACAAAAGATGTGTTTGATTAAGGTACGAGGTACAAATCATGGTGCAAAGTGGATGTAACTCCAAGGTACAAAGTTCAAATTGCAAAGATTTTCAAAGATGTCAAAGCCTTGATTCCAAATTCAAGCAATACTTAAATGTGTTTTAAGCTATTTCAAGGCATGATCAATTGGTTTCAAGTTTGCTTTTATGCCATATTTCAAATTGGTTTCAAGCCATGATCAAATTTAATTCCAAGATTTTTGATATTCATGTCCTTCACAAGATTCAAGTCGAAAAGTTGAAACCCACATCCAAGTTATCGTAGGATTCAAGTAAAGTTGCAAACTCATGAAAATTCAAAGTTCACATTATGTAAAAGATTCATTTTTGAAGTGCAAGCTAAAAGTTCCTTACAAAGCTCAAAGCTAATTCAAAGTGTTCAAAGAGTTTTACAAGTAAATTCAAGATTCATGGTTACAAAGTTCAAGTATAAAAGCCATTTATTACTCCAAGAATTCAAAGTCCAAAATTATTTATCATTATCCATCCAAGCTACAAATATGGATCACAAAGCTAAAGGATCACTCAAAATTTACAGGTGGTTGTTATCCAATGCTGGGGTTAAACTATTGGAAGGTGAGAGGAAGATAACTGGTCCAAATTAAGAAGAGGGGGACATGAACTAAAAAAAAACTACTGAAGATGCAGGCGTAAGAGTAGAGCATATGATATCATGGGACTCCAGTCATCTGTATACAAATAATTGATAGATGGGGTATATAATGTATGTTGATTTCTCTATAAAGCTACAATTATGTTGTAACTACAACAGTTCAAATAATTACAAGTCAGAGAAGTTTTCCACAAAAATTAGACACTATTTGGAACAATAGGCGCTGCTTAGTATTTCCAAGGGGAAGCACGTCCAATTTCCTCCTCTCTTCAGGGAATGACGTTCATGACTTCTGCGGCCTCAATCGATAACTCTCCATTGGACGCGTACCATTCTCCTCCAAAGCCCTTAACACAGTTCTGAACCGCACTACGGATACCATTCTTGACTGTTGGAAGGTAACAATTAGAGCCTGCAAGAAAAGCAACAATCTCAGCATACGCATAAGTTAACCGAGCACAAAGCTATAGCAGCCCCTGCTTTGCTTAAGCAAGTGCATCATTTGAACATCAAAAGCTAGTTTGACATACGAAATCAACAATTTCATTTCAAAACATACAAGCAGTAGCAATAATGAATTGATGAAGTTTGAAAGTTGCACAATGTTGTTAACACCTTTACGATAACCATCTTGCGCCTTAAACATTATGCCGTTGTAGTATCCGAATTGCTCCAAAACATACAGATAACGAAAAAGGGCAAAAGGTGTCTGATTATAAGCCCATGCTTGAACTTGTCCTCTCGCTTGTGCGCTCATATCTCATACCTTTGGGTGTTGCCAAGTCACAAGAAGATACATGCTTTGTTGATGAAGTTTCAAACTAAATGGTGGCCACTCTCAATGGGTTCTGTAGTTACAACAATGGGTTCCATCATGAAGTTCAAGTTCGTTACATTGGAAAGCTGCATAAAGAACCAGCCAAAATCACAATCAACAGCCATTAAACATGAGCCAATTGAAAATGGAGATTACACAATCATACATTCATGGCAAAATCACAAAAATATGGTAAGTTTATGAATTACCATCAATCAGCAAATCATCTGAAAACTAAAGTTTTTTCTTCTTTCCAAAACAAGAATCAACAACATAATTTCACATTCAATTCGGAATCATGGAATTAATCACACATAGCCTATCAAGCAGGACCGCTTTCATTCACACAGGACATCACACACAGAATTCATACGCACATCAGAGGCAACAAAAATTCACACATACACACTGATAGAGAAGAAGGAGAACAAAAAATCACAGAGAGATTCACGGGTCACCACAAACATACACAATACCAGCAGTGATTCGAATTACACACAGCAAAGCGAAAATTCACAGAGAGAATCAGAAAACCAACACTCACACGCAGAGCCGCCCCTCACGAAGTCAACGCTGCACCACCATCGTGAAATCCCTCCGCTAACCACTGCTATTGCCGGGAATCGCACCGCATCATACATCAGGACCCCGCCGCTTCGTCGCCGTAAATCCGTACCCCCTTTGCTTCTCTTTTATGATTGATGTTGCTATTTTATGTAAATTGTGTGCTGGGTTATTGGCCATGCGAGAGAGGAAAAGAAAATTCGGATGAGGGAAAGAGAGAAGAAAAAGTTGTGCGAGGAAGAAAGGAAAAGGAGTGGATCGAGAGAGAGGAAGAAGTTTGATAATGATGCTGATTTTCTTTAAACGCAATGTTGTTGTGATTGTTGCTGGATCGGTGGGTCAAACCCGCCCCTTTTTTTCTTTCTTTTTTTTTAATTAATTTATTTTATTTTATTTGTTTTTTTTATGAATTCTCCTGGGGCCTGGAAGCGAAGCCCAATCGCTTTTCATTTTTACACTCCCATAATTCCCACCTACACCTTGCTTTGTTCTTATTTTAGATTATGTTATTTTATTTTTTTATTTCATTCAAACCTTTGATTTAATTTTAACTTGTTTTTTAGTGTTAATTTAATTTAATTTAGATATTAGTTTTAGGATTAATGAGGTTAACAATTGTTAACTTCCTTTTAATTTTTATATCAATAAATTTGAATTTAGGAATAATTTTTGTGTGTCTTTGCATAAGCCCGGTATTAGGATCACGAACTTCATTGCGACTATAATCTCGCTTATACGCTAATTGGAAGAGGATTTGATAATGTTTCTGATACCAAACTAGATACTAATCTTGATGCTCAATCTTGGTGAACTTAATTTGCCATTCCCCCTTTAGTTCTTGATTCAACTTTATCTTCGATAAATTGAATCGAATTTGATCCTAGATTTTTAATCTCTGCATCTTAACATTAGTTTAGTGTGTTCCCTTTATCCTATCCTTAGGATCAGAGTTGTCGTACTCTATGTCTTACTATAGACATTCCTTTCCTTTTATCCTAGCCTTAAGATTAGAGTCGCCGCACTCTATGTAAGTTCCAGCCATGTACACTTACTCATTTACCTCCCTTTCAACTTAACCTTAACTTTGGAGTCGCCGCACTCCATGTAAGCGTCTTGCCATGGATGCTTACCTCCCCCTAGAACCTTGACCATAGTCAAGAGTTCCTCACCCTCATTGAGGGGAACTACGGATGCTCTAATTCCACTCCCGCCAGGATACGTAGGCACGAGATGCGATGTCTTGGCGAGCATACTTAGATATTAACCCCTAGGTCATTTCCTTAACACAATAACCTTAGCAAGCAAGCAATAACATAACACAAATACTAACAAGAGGTTTCTGTAGAGTACTACAGATGCTTAGGGTGTTAACACCTTCCCTAGGTATAACCAACCCCCAAACCTAGATTCTCTTATTAGGGTTTTCGACCTTTACCCTTTCCTTTGGATAAATCAAAGCTCGGCGGTGAATTTAAAGATTTATGATTCAAGTTAATATGATAGCTTGATATCCGATTCTCACCGTGACAAGGGTAATGGATTGTCCTTTCCATTTTCGATGGTCGTTGCTTCGTACTTGTAAGGGATAGCCTTCTCCGATTTGTACGGTATTAGTCTTGGCTGGTAGATAACCACAAGAGCTTTTTGATTTCTCTGACTGTTATAGGCAACCTCAATCAGTTCCTGGTTGGGAACTTTTCTATCATCAAGAGGGATTCTTGATTCATTGAGTAGAGGAATTATGGCGCAAATGTCTTTGGTCATTCCATGATTGGAGATTACGACAACACTTTCGCTTTGACCAGGGAGGTAGTCTTGTATCTTGTTAATCGACCCAGAACTCAAACATGGTCGAATCTCTTTCCGGTCTAACTGATTTTGGAGGGTTGCTCGTATGAGATAACATCCTTGGTTATTTTCTGAGCATACTCTACAGTGCTCATAATTGTGCGGTGGTACCCGACCACACCCGCTTTGTATGCAATGCATCTTTACTATATCTGTTTTTGTTGAGCATATATCACAACTTTGATGTCTATCAGGATTCCCATCAGTCGTGTTAATCTGTTGTGTAGCTTCATCCAGGTAGATTGGAAGCCACCAGTGGTCCAACAGATGTTGAAGGGTCCTTGTACAAGCGCACACCCTTGGTCGTTTTCGTAGCATTCTTTACAGTCTTGATAATCATGTGAGGCCAGAAAACCAAGTCTGACCTGTTTGGCATGTAATTCCACTAGACTGGTATTCATCAAGCGGATGTTAAAGATTTAAACCATATTAACCTGATGATCATTCCTTTCACGGTAGTCTTGGATTCATCCGAGATCCATTTGACGTTGGAGGGCCTCTTGTACAAAAGAGCATCCTTGATTGTTATTTGAGCAGATTGGGCCAGCGTTGTAATCGTGTCGTGGCAGATTATAATATTGACTTTGTCTTGAATGCATCGCCACTAAGTTGGCGTTCATCGCAAGGATATCGTGGTTCTGAACAATGTTGAGACGTACAAGGGCCATGTTCACTTCATGAATCCTGTGATCCTGAATCCAGCCCAGATCCACTTATTCTTGTAGGGTTGTTTGTACTATGGTACACCCTTGGTTGTCCTTTGAGCAGATATCACACTGGTGATAATTGTGAGACGGCACATAACCGTACCCGCTCTGCCTACAATGCATCCTCACCAGATTGGTTCCCAATAGGAGTACATCGTGAATTTGATAACTGTAGCTAAATTCTTCCTCTATTAAATTCACTGCAGTCTTCTCATGTTGTGGCAACGGCTTTGTCTGAACATTCGGATTAGTATCTTTGAAAGATAAGATCCCGTTCCTGACAAGCTTCTGTACATCAGACTTAAAGCTGAGATAATTCTCAATGTTGTGCCCCGATCCTCCTTGATGGTAAGGGCAAGTTTGATCCGCTTTGAACCAAAAAGGCGGATTTTCCGGTACTGTAAAAGGAGTCCTGGTTTGGACGTGCCCCTTGGCCAGTAGAAGTGGAAATAGTTTTGCCTACAACATCGGTATAGGGTCAAACCCTGATGATCGTGTAGTACGATTGTTGTTGTTGTACTGTGGACGAGCCTGCTGAAAAGGCTGTTGCGGCTTTTGCCGATACTGTTGTTGATTTGGTGGGCTCTGAGCAACCTTTGATAAGTCGGAGCTGGCGTTGGGTTGATTGCGGGAGTTACCGCTGCTACTAGGGATGGCAACGGGTCAGGTCGGGTGCGGGTTTCACACTATCCAAACCCGCACCCGAAATCACCACCCGAACCCAAAGGCTATTCGGGTGGCAAAATAACACCCACGCCCACGCCCACACCCGTTGGGTTCGTTTTTTTCACCCAAACCCGAACCCGTAGCAAAAACTCAATATATATATATATATATAGCGGGTGTGGTTTCGGGTTTCGGGCACGGGTTTTACACTACCGAAACCCGCACCCAAAATATCGGGTGGCACTCGAACCCGAACCCGAACCCAGTCAACTCGGATTTTCACCCGTTGGCTCGGGTTCGGGTGCGGGTGAGCCCCGCGGGTTTGGGTCTGCCTGCCATCCCTAGCTGCTACTGGTTGATACCTTCGCCTTTGCATTCCGAGAGAGATATTACTGATATCTTGCTCTTTCTTCTTTTGGAAAGCACTACCGTATCTTTTAGTACTGCTGGATGTCTCTGCATCCTTAACCAATTATCCTTCTCATACCGCCTCTTCAAGGCGTACTCCCATGTTCACCATTTCAGTGAAGTCACTGGGCGCACTGGCGACCATTCGGCTATAATAGAACGAGCTTAAGGTTTTCAAAAAGATCTTGGTCATATCCTTTTCCTCAAGAGGGGGACAGATCTGAGCGGCAATTTCCCGCCATCTCTGAGCATATTCTTTGAAAGTTTCTTGTCCTTTTGTGACATTGCTCTTAGTTGATCCCTATCCGGTGCCATGTCCAAGTTGTACTTATACTGCTGAACGAAGGCAGCGTCGAGATCTCTGAAAGTACTGATCTTCGTGCGGTTTAAACCTATATACCATTTGAGTGCGGCACCCGTTTAACTGTCTTGGAAGTAATGGATCTGTAGCTGTTGATTGTCTGTCTGGGTAGACATTTTTCGAGCGTACATCACCAAATGACTTTGAGGGCAAGAGTTGCCTTTGTATTTTTTAAAGTTAGGCACCTTGAATTTGTGTGGTATCTTTACATTAGGGACCAGACAGAGGTTTGCGGCGTCCTTTCCGAATAAGTCTTGACTGCGAATGGCAAGCAGTTCCTTCTGCATTTCCAAGAATTGTTCCTGGAACTCATTCATCCTTTCGTACATGTCTTCGTTTCCACCAGAAATTGCTTGTGGAATCTGTCCTTCTGGGATAGTATGTACCACTGGTTGTGATATTGACATTATAGCGGTGACTTTTGGCGCTTCTATGCCCTGAAGTTTGTAACCTTCAGGAGTTGTTGTTGTAACCCTTGCATCTTCATTTTCCCTAAGTTTGTAACCTTCAGGTCCAGCGGTTCCTGCTACGGTTTCAGGGTCTTCAGTGACCGGTGGGATATATTCTTCAGGTATAAAGTTAAACGGCATGCCCCAGGGGCGCCCTTTAGGCATGTTGTACCGAGGATGATTCTCATGTGTCTCCATTATGGGCATTGATGTAATCTCTAAGATTACAGTCTTTTGATGCTGCTGCTTCTGAGGCTAGGGATTGCATGTCACTGTGAAGTTTTTCCAAACTTTCCTTCAGAGCGTCGATTTCTTCTCTCAGCTCTCTGTTCTCTTCCTCGAGATCGTCCATTTTCTTTTGTCGATTGACCCGAGTATTGTATGAGTGAGATAGTTTGACTCTAAAATTGTGACACATACGTGAGACTCAAGGATAAGAAAAATGTGTTATGTGAGGATGATGAATGATATGCAATGACATATATTTTTTTAGTTTTTGTTTTAATAAAAAAGAAACTTCAACAAATAGATTGCAAATATCACATAGTGGGGGAGACCCTTTTTATTGAATTCGAAAGATTGCAGTATTTTACAAGAAAAGTACAGTATTTTACAAAGTGTTGTGAGGAAGTGTATAAGCTCATGGATCCTGAGTCCTCTCTGAAGAGAGCTCAGATGTTGGTTCCTGTATTTTCCTTTTCTTTGATCGAGGCTCTTCAGCCTTTGTTGGGTTGTCAGTCTTTTGCCAAGTGAAAGGAGCGAGCAAATTTCTTCGGCCTTCCCGACTTTCCATGGCATGCCGCTCTAATATCTCAATCAGAGCATCCTTTTCTTTTAATAGTTGTTGAATCTTGGCACATTCCACATTAAGGATTTGGTATTTGTTTTTCCAAGAGCTCTTTTCAAGTTGAACTTTGTTGAGAACAACCTGGAGTTTTTCCGCATCAGACATGAAATAAAGGACAGATTCCTTTAACGGAAAAACTTCTTGGCGAGGGTAAGGCATACTCATCTTGAGGGCTCTAGTTTGCACCCAGTGGAGATAAGGTTCCATGGAGGTACAATTTGGTCTTCCCAGAGACTCTCTGACTTTCTTGTGAATGTGTTGTTAGGCATGCACTATTTCCTCTTTTAGTGCCCTGTCATTTTCCCCTTCCTTGAAGAAAAGACCTTCCAGATGAACATTATGTGGGATATTCTTCATCGGGTATCCGAGTTGACGACGAGCTAAAATTGGATGATAGTTGATTCCTCCTTTAGTTCCAATGAGGGGTACAGTAGGGAAATTTCCACATCTGTCTATGATCTTTATCCCTTCATAAATCTGATTGTACCAATCTATGTCAAAGTGAGTAAGAGACATAATCCTTTGTGACCAACGTAAAGTACTCTTGTGATCCCAAAAAGCAGCAGACTTGGGCAAATGGGAAATAAACCATTTGTAGAGTAAGGGTATACAGCATGTGATCATTCCTCCGCTTTCCTTAAGTGTACAGAATGATAAGCATCTGCGAGCAGGGTTGGTACGGGGTTTCTTATCAAGAATATCTTAACAGCATTGATATCAACAAAGTTGTCAATGTTGGGAAAATTGAATAACCCGTATATGAGCAGAACAAAGACGTCTTCGAAGGCAGTTACGTTTCCTACACTAGAAAAGCATAGAGCTTTCTCCATCAGGAATTTAGCTGGTAACCCTGGATTCCTCCTTTAGTGGTTATGTGAGTCCTAACTTCTGACTCGTCCAAAGAGATTGCTCTTGCAATGGTTTGTTCCTTTGGAATTTCTTCCAGTCCAGAAAATGGAGCTCGATCAGCGATAGGTAAATCAATCAGGTGGGAGTACTCTTCCAGTGTTGGTGCGAGTTGGTAATCCGAGAAAGTGAAGCAGTGGTAAACCGGATCATAGAACTGTACCAGCGTAGACAGGATCCCTTCAACTACGTTAACCCTTAACAGAGACAACAGTCCCCCGTGCTTAGCTCTGAAAGCCTCGGGATTGGTAATCATCCTTGCCAATTTCCTTAAGTCTTCTAGTTTCGGAGCCTTTAAGGTGTACTTGTGCGTTTTTCTTCTACCGAAATCCATAACGCAGCCTTTGATATTTGCAATTATTGTTTTAGTTTATTTTGAAAAAAAGATTTTTTCTTGCTTGAAAAGAGTTTTTTAGATGAATGCATGAATGAAGCACACAAAAACATTTGAAAACATGGGTTCAATGTCACGAGCATGGAGTCATGGCTCTACCCATCCCCAAAGGTTGTACTATTTTGGTCAATTTTTGTACCTGTAGAACGGGTTCTAAGGTTCCCAAAGTTATTGACCCCTCCTAGGGATATCAACAGCAACCTGATTCACTCAAGCGAGCTGTAATATCCTAGGATGAATCTCATTTGAGTGTAGTATCGCGTATCAACTATTCCCGATAGTCACCGCACTACTAAATGATCATATGGTTAATGTCTACTAAATCCTCAGGGTCATGGGTACCACACTGGGAAAGACAATGCTTTCACGACAATCGACCGTTCAACATTGATACTTTCGCACGGGTACCTCGACTGATTCGGTGGACTGCCAAGTTAGCTTGGTCGGGATTCACTCCCTATAAGCGTTTCCTGGATATGCCACCACTTATCTTAATGTTCTCTCAAACTTTCCACATGCGTATTAATCGCATTTCCATTTGACAGAAAATTAAACACGAGTATCAAGTAGTATGACAGTAAATATATATATATATATATATATATATATATATATATATATATATATATATAGTATAGAAAATGTCAAACAACCTAGACCTCTTAGGAACTCTAATCCTAAAGACTCCCCAGCAAAGTCACCATTTTTCTGAAGCGTGCAATTTTTGTCGGTGACGCGACCACCTTACCGCAATGGTTGGAATTGGGTGCTACTTTCTGATTTCTTATTTATCCTATGAAGCTGGAAAGGAAAGGGAAGATATCTAAAACTAACCTTGCACACAAATGTTTTCTTTAACAAATGCTAAGAGACTGGGGGATTCGGGTCAGATTATACAATGGGAAGTTGTCAATTACCCAGCGTATATATGGTTATCCATAGATCGTTTCTGGCATGTTTCTCTATTATCCACTTACTTGTGTTTATCTGTTATGAATTGGGAAATTTTCACCTTTGGGAGTGTTGAGAGAGTATTTCTGTTGTTTTCGGGTTTTTCGATGTTTTTGGTAAGGTACTGGACCTAAGGTTTTTGATTTGTGTGCTCGCTAAGATAATCTTATGCCTACCTATTTCCGTAAAGATACTCGGGAAATCAGAGCAATCGTAGTTCCTCCTATTCTATGGGAGGAAAGGGTTTGGTGTCTTATTTAGAGCCCGAGATTGAAGCTAGAGATTCTTTATGTCTTGTTCAAATCCCAAGATTGAAACTAAAATGTCTGACTGAGAGAGAATTTGTCATCTCTAAAAGGAGATATCTCACCTGTTTATCACAATTGTTGAAGGATTGGTTATAAAGGGGAATTACTTTAACTGGAATATATGGAATCCAGCAATGCCATAATTTCCTTTATAAGGGTGATATCATGAAAGAATAAACTTTAACTCAGTATTGAGCAATGCCATTTTTCCTTATGAATCTTTCATGCTAAGAGAGGGACATTGGCTTGGATGTAAATGATCCAGAGGCTTGCCACTTACAGCAATTAGGTGAAAGAGGAGGTGTTTTCGGATAAAAGAGGGACTACAACTTGGATTTTTGAATTAACAAGTGTGTCACTTACAACAATTATCTGGGATTGGGTTTTTTGGTTGTCTGTTTTGATGTGTGATATACAGAGAAATGTCTTCCTACATAGAAATCTTGATTTCCTCTAAGGGGTGTTGATTTTTGTGTGCCTTGATCAAAGCCCAAGGTTGAAGCTAAAATGTTGACTCTGTTTAGAGAGTTTTATTTCTGTCTTGTACAAAGCCCAAGATTGAGGCTAAAAGTTATTGACTCAGTTAGAAAATATTTTATCTGTCTTGTACAAAGCCCAAGATTGAGGCTAAAATTGCTAAGGGAAAATCATTATACAAAGCCTAAGAGGAGGATGGTTGGGGAGTTTCTAATATGAATCCTAAGAGGAGGATAACTTCTGCTGAGGATTTTTGAGATTCAGAGACAGGTCCAAATTGGGGGATCAACTCTTGCTGAGGATGAAAGAGTTAAAATATCAGATGCCTTGAGGTTCTGATTTTTCTGAGGATTTATTGGTAGTAATTTGACCCTAGCTTGGGGAATTTAGAATGAGGGTTTTAAAGATGGAGTTTTAAAAACCTATGGAGGTTCTAACTCTGTTGGAGATTGATGAAGTGACCAGGGTTTTTTTCCTGTGCTTTTAGGAAACTTGAAGGTTTCTTTGAGATCCAATAGGAGATGAGACTTTCCAAGTCTACTGGTATGAAGAGGTTTACTCTTAGTTAGAGGATGACCTTTGTATGATGCCAAAGAGGAGGCTGATGTTTTAAGGGATGAGAATCAACCCTAAACTGGTCTGATGTTCTGACTCTCTGAAGGATTGAACTAGTAAAGATGACTAAGTTCTGTCCTATACTTGTAGGAGGTCTTTGGGTCCTTGTACTAAGCCCAAGAGGAGGCTGAGAACTTCTAAGAAGCCTGAGGGTCCTTGTATAAAGCCTAAGAGGAGGTTGGGGATGCTTTTAGGAAGCCTGTGGGTCCAAACCTAAGAAAAGTTCAAGAAAGGTTTCACCGAGAATAATCCTTTCTTTGGTGAATAGTTATAGGGTTTGAAGAAATTCAAAAGAGGTTTCACCGGGAATTAGTCCTCTTTAGGGAAATGAATTTCTTATACTCAATACTTCTAAGCTGTGACAGTCTTGAGAAAAGTTTCACCGGGAATAATGTCTTTCTCTGTTCCATATTGTATAAGCCCAAGAGGAGGCAAGACCGTATCTGGAATTTCCTATGGGGAACTAGTTTTGACTGTGTTGAAAGAGTAACCACTGGTTTGATCTAAATCTAGACCTCATTGTTGGGGAAAACTCTATGCAAGTATATATAAGCATATATATACAGATGAAATATATAAGCAAGTATGTAAAAGAAAATGGTAGAACTTACCATTGTGCAAGCTCTAGTATTGTAATCACAGCTGTATAGTTAGTCATTCAAGAAATTGAAGAAAGTTTGATAAAACTTAGGATTTGAATCTAAATCAAAAGGAAAGTTGTTTTTAAAAAGTTTGGGGCTTATACTTAAAGAGAGGCCCGAATGAACTCTTTTGAAAAAGCGACGATCGCGTCGTACTTTTGAAAATTGCAAAGGGACTTATACAATGACTGAGGCCCAAATTATTTTATTTACAAAGGGATGAGACTTACACTCTACTAGAGGCCCAAAAGTTTATTTTTATACAAGAGATGGGGCTTACAACTCAGGGAGAGGCCCAGATAAAAGACAATGATTGCACCATCGTCTTGAAAATTGTATCGGGACTTATACAATGACAGAGGCCCAAATAATTTATGTACAAAGGGGGTTGGGTCTTATGTAACACCCTTTTCTACCCCCACAAATATTGCAGCAGAAACAACTCAAATATCAAAGTAAAACATAAAAGTTCCCTCAAAGGGTGCATATTTCTCATTTAAATCAAAATAATACACTTTCCTTGTAAACAAAAGGGTTTTCCTCAAAATAACTCAAAAGCCTTCACATGGCAGCGGAACTCAAAATTCTCAATTAAAAGGTTTTCAACAAATATCGTAATAATAAAAAATAAAACCACATCATCAAATTACAACAAAAATAAAGAAACAACATAGTTCGACTCAAAGGACCCCAACCCGATGTTACACTATCAGAGCAAGACCCTCTAAATCGACCAAAAGCAAATAAACTTCAAGGTCCTCGAAAGCATCCACAACTAAACCTGATCACCTGCACGTTACCCACGTGGAGGCAACATTCGAACATGTAGGGTGAGTAATCACAATTCGTAATAATCATTATAAAACAAGATATACATAAAATGGCATTATCTTCCTATACAACATCTTCAGGGTCATCACAAGGAAACATCAAAATCACGAACAACATCATAAAATACAACAATGCCAATTAAATGCAAATGCGCAACAAGACTCATGCATGTGGTACCAATCGTCATAATAGATGGACACTAGGCCATAAACCCTCCAAAGATCCCCGTCAATAGGATCGATCCCGCATTTGGAACCGGATCACTTCATAATTACCTCATATCCGCACAATGGGAATGAAGCGTCGTCACAGAGTATGCATATGAATGTATGATACATAACATCATTAATCATCATCATCTAATAAAGATCAAAATGTGCATCATCATTCATCAATTCTCATATACGTCATGTCATCACATAATCGTCAAATAATCACCAAAACATCATCATATAATCATCAGTAACATCATGAAAAATCATCATAAAAATCACAGCATTGAAACATCACAACAGCACAGTAACACAAACAAAATTTCGCGAACAGCAGCAGTTCGCTCCAGGATTCACCTAGCGAACCTGTTCGTTGTGGCCTTTGCTTAGCGAGCCTTACAAACCCCACACTCAACACCAGAACACAATCATCTGTCACACTCGCTGGTTGACTCGCTTAGCGAACCCACTCACTGATTCCTTAGCTTAGCGAAACTCCTAGTGAAGCCCACCTTTCCTCTCCAGAATCATCTCAGTACTCCCTTCCACGTTATCGCGCATTCTCTGCGCTGTTCGCTTAGCGAGCCTTGGCAAACATTCTCCTAGCGAAGCGATGGTACGCTTAGCGAACCTGCGATTACAGCAAATCGCTGCTACGCACTAGTAGCTCCACAACCACCAAAGCACCTGTGATCAGAGCCTTAAATGACCCAAAATCATCCCTACAACAGTCCTAACATATCATAGAAATTAAAGGCCTAAAACCTACGTCTGTTAGGTTGATTCAGGACACTACGGGAAACCTTAATTTCCCTAAACCTTCAAAACTCTCAAACTTCATATAAACTCCATAGATCCTTCGCCACAAGGTTAAAACTACAACAACGACGGGGAAATCAGCCCCAAGCTCTACTCTACTGATTTAATTCAACATTATTGACCGATTCACAAAAATGCCCTTAAAAATCATCAGTTTACCTTAAAACCCATAAACCCTCATAAACTTCAAAATCCCCAACTCCACTTTAATCAATCGAATCCTATAATGAAAACAATGAAAGGTAATTACTCCCCATACCTTAGATTGTCGATCCGATGATTTCTCTCTTGAGCCTTTGGAAACCTTCACGAAAATCCTCGCCTTTTCCCTTTTTCCTCAGAGCTCTCCTTCTTTTCACGGTTAACAAAAAGTGAACCTTATTCTCAAAATCCTCCTTAAATATTCAACCTAACCCTTTGGCCTCAAAATTGGGATTTCTCCATAATGCCCTTAGTAATTCTCCTCAATGTCCGTCTTACCCTTAATTCCTCTAATATTATTTTAAATTAATAATAATACTAATATATTCATATTATATACTATTATTTAATTAAAATAACCAAAACTTCACAAAACACCGACATCGACACGAAACACCAAAATTCACAGAACACCACGAATATAATATTTAAATAAATTAAATAAATATTCTTACGAAATTTGGGGTGTTACAACCCTCCCCCACTTAAAGAATTTTTGCCCTCGAAAATTACCTCAAGGAAATAGAGTCGGATACGACTCCCTCATCTGATCTTCACGTTCCCAAGTCCATCTTTCGCCAGCTGGTCCACCCCACAACACCTTCACTAAAGTTATGTCTTTACCCCACAGTTGCTTCATCTCTCGACCATCGACACGCACAGGCAATGCTTTCACAGTCAGATTATCCCTCACTTGTACATCATCCATCTGAATCACATGCGACGAATCCAAAATGTACTTCCTCAACTGAGACACATGGAACACGTCATGCAAATTCGGAAGTGACGGTGGTAAAGCAATTCGATAGGCTACCTCTCCTATCCTCTGCGATATCTGATATGGACCAACAAAACATGGAGTGAGCTTCCTAGCCTTCAAAGCTTGACCCACACCAGTCACTGGCGTCACCCTCAAAAACACATGATCTCCCTCTTGAAATTCAAGTGATTTCCTCCTCTTATCATGGTAACTCTTCTGACGACTCTGCGAAGCTTTCATCCTTTCTTGGATCTTTTTAATCTTCCCATTCATCTCTTGCACAATTTCAGGTTCGAGTACAACACTCTCGCCCGATTCATACCAACACAACGGAGTCCTACACCTTCTCCCATACAAAGCTTCATTGGGCGCCATTCCAATACTAGCATGAAAACTATTATTGTACGTGAACTCAATTAACGGTAAATGGCTATCCCACGTTCCTCCATGATCCAACACATAAGCCCTCAACAAATCCTCTAAAGATTGGATAGTCCTTTCTGTCTGACCGTCCATCTGCGGATGATAGGCAGAACTCATCCTCAATTTGGTTCGCAATGCATCTTGCAAACTCTTCCAGAACCTCGATGTAAATCTCGGATCTCTATCTGACACAATACTCAAAGGTACCCCATGTAACTTCACAATCTCTTCAATATACATCTCGGCTAGCCTCTGCATAGAATGATTAATCTTCATCGGCAAGAAATGAGCTGACTTAGTTAATCTATCCACGATCACCCAAATTGAATCATTTCCCTTAACAGTCTTCGGCAATCCCACCACAAAATCCATGGAAATACTATCCCATTTCCATTCTGGAATCCTCAACGGCTGCATCATACCTAAAGGCTTCTGATGCTCAACCTTCGACTTCTAAAAAGTCAAACACGCATAAACAAACTCCGCAACATCCTTCTTCATACCTGGCCACCAAAACAACTTCTTCAGA
This sequence comes from Lathyrus tuberosus, assembly GCA_022829125.1. Taxonomy (NCBI): domain Eukaryota; kingdom Viridiplantae; phylum Streptophyta; class Magnoliopsida; order Fabales; family Fabaceae; genus Lathyrus; species Lathyrus tuberosus. The sequence goes on along the minus strand of JALAZF010000775.1, from coordinate 541,837 downwards.
TCCTGGTACATCTTCGTAGCACCGGGATGAATGCTTAACCTACTTCGATGTCCTTCTTCAAGAAGGCTCTTCTTAATATCTGGAACATCTGGAACACACACCCTGTCTCTGAACATCATCACAGCATTCTCGTCAATCCGGAAGTCACCTTCGTTACCTTGGTTAATCAAAGTCAATTGGTCAACCAACTTTAAATCAAATTGCTGCCCCACTCTGATCTCTTCCAGAATACTACTAGTCAACTTCAACATTCCCAACTTCACACTGTCAGGAGTCGCTTCACACACCAAACTCAAATCTTGGAATTGTTTAATTAATTCTAATTCTTTCACCATAAGCATCGACATATGCAATGACTTTCTGCTCAATGCATCGGCCACTACATTTGCTTTGCCAGGATGATAACTCAAATCAAAATCAAAATCCTTCAACAACTCTAACCACCTCCTCTGCCTCATATTCAATTCCTTCTGATTAAATAAGTACTTCAGACTTTTATGATCACTGAACACCTCATATTTAGAGCCAAACAGATAATATCTCCAAATCTTCAACACAAACACCACCTCGGCCAACTCCAAGTCATGTGTAGGATAATTCCTCTCATGCACTCACAATTGTCTCGAAGCATAGGCAACAACCTGGCCATTTTGCATCAATACTCCACCAAGACCCATCTTTGGCGCATCACAATACACCACAAAAGATTCACTCGGATTAGGCAAAATCAACACTGGAGCAGTAGTCGACCTCTTCTTCAACTCCACAAAACTCTCTTCACAAGCTACATCCCACACAAAAGTCTGACCCTTTCGAGTCAACTGAGTCAAAGGTAATGCCAACTTAGAAAAGCCTTCAATAAACTTGCGGTAATAACCCGCTAATCCCAGAAAACTCCATATCTCAGTAGCAGACTTCGGAGTCTCCCACTGTAACACGACATCAATCTTAGAAGGATCAACAGCAATCCCACCACTTGAAATCACATGGACAAGGAAACTCACTTCCTTCAACCAGAACTCACACTTCGACAACTTTGCATACAACTGCTTCTCTTTCAACACTTGCAACACAGTCCTCAAATGCTCAGCATGCTCTTCTTCAGATCTAGAATATATCAAGATATCATCGATAAACACCACCACAAACTTATCCAAATACTCATGAAAAATCCGATTCATATACTCCATGAACACACCAGGTGCATTAGATACACCAAACGACATCACAGTGTATTCATAGTGACCATACCTCGTCCTGAAAGCCGTCTTAGGAATATCATCAGGCTTAACACGAATCTGATGATAACCCGACCTCAAATCAATCTTGCTAAACACACAAGCACTTACTAGCTGATCCATCAAATCGTCGATTCTCGGAAGTGGATACTTATTCTTAATCGTCACTTTATTCAACTGCCGATAATCAACGCACAACCTCATACTTCCATATTTCTTCTTCACTAGCAACACCGAAGCACCCCACGGAGAAACACTTGGTCGAACAAACTTCTTCTCAAGCAATTCTTCCAGTTGTTTCTTAAACTCACGTAACTCAGAAGCTGACATCCAATAAGGAGCCATCGACACTTGACTCGTACCTGGTATTAAGTCCATTACAAACTGTACTTCACGCTCCGGAGGCAAATCACTGATGTCATCTGGAAACACATCTGGAAATTCACAGACAACAGGCAACTCCACACTCGCAGCTTCACGATCAATTTGCAACGATGCAAACATTGCAAACACTAAAGCTTCATCTTTTAAAAGTTCATCTACTTGCTTAGAAGATAAGAACATCAACTCCCTACTATCATCAATCTCAGGAAACTCTACAGTCTTGTTATAACAATTGATATGAACCCGGTTGAACTCCAACCAGTTCATTCCAAAGATCACGTCAATTTGGTGCAAGGGTAGGCACACCAAATCCATCACAAAGCTCTTCTCAAAAAATCGTCACAGGACATCTCAAACACACAAGGATAGTAGTAGCAGAACCATTAGCTGGAGTTTCTATTACCATATTACCATTCATATCAGATAACTCCAAACCCAAACTATTAGCACATTCAAGCGACATAAAAGAATGAGTAGCACCAATATCAATAATAGCAACAAATTTGATATTATTAATTAAACAAGTACCTCGAATCAGGTTGTCCTTCTCTGGCACTTCTATACCACTCAAAGCAAACACACGACCACTGGTCTGGGCAGCAGTAGCAGTCTTCTTCGGCTTCTGGCATTGAGTACTGATATGACCTTTCTCCCCACAATTGAAACAGGTTGGACTCTCATCTTTGCAATCAGTAGCTCCATGACCTTTCTTACCGCATCTATAGCACCTCAACACATTATTGGCGCACACATCAGCACAGTGAACTTGCTCGCCACACTTATGACACTTTCCAGAAGCGGGAGCTACTCCCCCATTGTCTTTTTCCCATTTGAAGCCTTCTGCTTCCCTTTGTCAGCTGAAGTTGTATAAGGCTTACCCCTATACTGCCATTTCATTTCACTCAACTGCTTGTAGTGAGCAGATCGAGCTCGGCTATCTTCATCGTAGATTCTGCTCTTGTCAACCAACTCAGCATACCTGCGGATCTGCTGATACCCAATAACCTGCTTAATCTCTGGTCTCATCCCATTCTCGAACTTGAGACACTTAGACATCTCTGCATCAGCACGATTGTAGTGCGGACAGAACTTCACCAAAGCCTCAAACTTTGCGGCATACTCTGCCACAGTCATATCTCCTTGTTTCAGCTCAAGGAATTCCACTTCTCTCTTTCCACGAGCATCCTCTAGAAAATACTTCCCCAGAAACTCCTGTTTAAACACAACCCAAGTTATCACAGTGCCAACATCTGCAAGTCTCTGACGGGTGTTATCCCACCAGTCCTCAGCTTCTTCTTCCAGCATATGCGTTCCGAACTGAACCTGTTGCTCATCAGAACACCCCATCACCCGAAAGATCTTCTCGATCGCCTTCAGCCACTTATGTGCACTTGCTGGATCATGCGTACCCACAAAAGTCGGTGGATTGTTCCTTTGAAACTTCCCCAAAGTATGAAACTCATCAGGAGCTCCACCATTTGGATTCAGCCGCGCCACCACGTTAGCAACCGATTCCAACGCATCAGCAATCACATGATCATTTCTTCCAGCCATCCTTCACACCACTAACAAGGTTAGAAGAACTAAAACATCGACAGTGTACACACACTCGTCGACTGACAGGGGACTGACATCGCGTAAAAACCTGGCCGGACGGACTGACCTGCTCTGATACCACTAATGTAACACCCTTTTCTACCCCCACAAAAATTGCAGCAGAAACAACTCAAATATCAGAGTAAAACATAAAAGTTCCCTCAAAGGGTGCACATTTCTCATTTAAATCAAAATAATACACTTGCCCTGTAAACAAAAGGGTTTTCCTCAAAATAACTCAAAAGCCTTCACATGACAGCGGAACTCAAAATTCTCAATTAAAAGGTTTTCAACAAACATCGTAATAATCAAAAATAAAACCACATCATCAAATGACAACAAAAATAAAGAAACAACATAGTTCGACTCAAAGGACCCCAACCCGATGTTACACTATCAGAGCAAGACCCTCTAAATCGACCAAAAGCAAATAAACTTCAAGGTCCTCGAAAGCATCCACAGCTAAACCTGATCACCTGCACGTTACCCACGTGGAGGCAACATTCAAACAGGCAGGGTGAGTGATCACAATTCATAATAATCATTATAAAACAAGATATACATAAAATGGCATTGTCTTCATATACAACATCTTCAGAGTCATCACAAGGAAACATCAAAATCACGAACAACATCATAAAATACAGCAATGCTAATTAAATGCAAATACACAACAAGACTCATGCATGTTGTACCAATCGTCATAATAGATGACACTAGGCCATCAACCCTTTAAAGATACCCGTCAATAGGATCGATCCCGCATTTGGAACTGGAGCATGTCATAATTACCTCATATCCGCACAATGGGAATGAAGCGTCGTCACAGAGTATGCATATGAATGTATGATACACAACATCATTAATCATCATCATCTAATAAACATCAAAATGTGCATCATCATTCATCAATTCTCATATACGTCATGTCATCACATAATCGTCAAATAATCACCAAAACATCATCATATAATCATCAGTAACATCATGAAAAATCATCATAAAAATCACAGCAATGAAACATCACAACAGCACAGTAGCACAAACAAAATTTCGCGAACAGTAGCAGTTCGCTCCAGGATTCGCCTAGCGAACCTGTTCGCTGTGGCCTTCACTTAGCAAAACGGCCAGCGAACCTCACAGACCCCACACTCAACACCAGAACACAATCATATGTCACACTCGCTGGTTGACTCGCTTAGCGAACCCACTCGATGATTCCTTCGCTTAGCGAAACTCCCAGCGAAGCCCAACTTTCCTCTCCAGAATCATCTCAGTACTCCCTTCCACGTTATCGCGCATTCGCCGCGCTGTTCTCTTAGTGAGCCTTGGAGAACATTCACCTAGCGAAGCGATGGTTCGCTTAGCGAACCTGCGATTACAGCAAATCCCTGCTACGCACCTGTAGCTCCACAACCACCAAAGCACATGCGATCTCAGCCTCAAATGACCCAAAATCATCCCTACAACAGTCCTAACATATCACAGAAATTAAAGGCCTAAAACCTACGTCTGGTAGGTCGATTCAGGACACTACGGGAAACCTTAATTTCCCTAAACCTTCAAAACTCTCAAACTTCATATAAACTCCATAGATCCTTCGCCACAAGGTTAAAGCTACAACAACGACGGGGAAATCAGCCCCAACGTCTACTCTACTGATTCAATTCAACGTTATTGACCGATTCACAAAAATGCCCTTAAAAATCATCAGTTTACCTCAAAACCCATAAACCCTCATAAACTTCAAAATCCCCAACTCCACTTTAATCAATCGAATCCTATAATGAAAACAATGAAAGGTAATTACTCCCCATACCTTAGATTGTCAATCCGATGAGTTCTCTCTTGAGCCTTTGGAAACCTTCACGAAAATCCTCGCCTTTTCCCTTTTTCTTCAGAGCTCTCCTTCTTTTCACGGTTAACCAAAAGTGAACCTTATTCTCAAAATCCTCCTTAAATATTCAACCTAACCCTTGGGCCTAAAAATTCGGCTTTCTCCATAATGCCCTCACTAATTCTCCTCAAATGTCCGTCTTACCCTTAATTCCTCTAATATTATTTTAAATTAATAATAATACTAATATATTCATATTATATACTATTATTTAATTAAAATAACCAAAACTTCACAAAACACCGACATCGACACGAAACACCAAAATTCACAGAACACCACGAATATAATATTTAAATAAATTAAATAAATATTCTTACGAAATTTAGGGCATTTCATCTTACACTCTATTAGAGACCCAAAAGTGTTTGAAAAAGAAGAAAAATGGGACTTACAACCAAAGGGAAGCCCAGATGGAAAACAGTAATCACACCGTTGTTTTTTTTTTTTAAAACCGCGTAGGGACTTATACAATGACTAAGGCCCAAATTGTTTATAGTGACAAGGGATGGATCTTACACTCTATTAGAGGCCCAAAAGTGTTTTGAAAAATGTTTGTGAGGGTGAAAATGATCAAAACCCTAATTTGATTGAAAAGTATATTTTTATTTGAACAAAAATCATTTAAAATGATCAAAATTATCAAACATGTGTAAAAAACAAGTTGTGATCTTGGATAAATGTTTGAAAAAACATATTTCATTCATAGAATGATTTGAAAATCATTTGAATTTGACAAATCAAGAGAAAGAATTTATTTAAAAATGTTTAAAAATAATTAAAAAGGAATTCTTTTCAAAAATTCAAAATATATTAAATAAATAATATCTTTTTGATTTTTTTGGAATAAAATACTCTAACATATTTGTGAATTTTGAAAAAAAGAATCATTAAAAAATGATTGAAATTGAAAGAGAAATTAATTTTTGAAGTTATTAAGAAATTGTTAAAAATGTGGAAAAAATAAGTGGTAAAAAGAATGGGATGGTCCTCCCAAGGTTTGAACCCACGCCCTTGGGGTGGAGGGTTTAAAACTTTACCAACTGAGCCAGGTGCGTTGGCTGATAGAGAATGGGAAGGGTAAATAATATGTGAAACTCTCTTTCGAAAATGGTTCAAAAAAAAATACCAAAAGGTCTGGGGCGAGGGGGATTCGAACCCCAGACCTCTCGCTCGCTACACACACAAATACTAGTGTTTCCACTAGGGCGCAATGCCAATTCAAACATATATTGGAAACTGAATAATATATAGAATGTTTAGTTCTAAAAACCTGAAAATGGCGCCATGGCCATCTTCTTCCTTGGACCAACATCAGATTTGCATGAAGCATGCTATCTCTCTCGTTTCTCAACCATTTTGGAAGATGTAAAAATGAAACTCGTTCGTTTTTTGACAAGGAACATGATGGCTCTTTTCAAATTTATTTAAATTAAGTGAATCAAGAGATATCATGTTATAATCAGATGAACCCTAAAAAATGCAAGAGCTATATGAAATTTCATACACACAAGATATATAGAAATTGATTGAGGCTTAATGATCTATGAGTAATCAGAATCATGATGGTAACTTAAAACAACATTTATGATGCATGATTCATTGAGTTTGGAAGTTTAAGGCTTACCTCTACAAGAAGGAATCGAATTCTATTGTAGAGGTGTTACATAAGTGAAACAATGATCTGGATAGCTTCCTTAGGTGGTATGGATTGTGTTGCAAGCTTCAAAGCCCTTTGGAACTCCTTAGATCAAGTTGACTAGAGAGATCCTGATTCTGGTGTTACAAAAGTGATCAAGGTGTTTGGATTACTTCTATATGTTGTATATGAGGTGTGTGAACCATTGGTTTGAGTTGTATTGGTCTCCAACTCAAAACCTGATAGTGCTTTCTCAAGAAAATGGAGTTTTTGTGTTTAAGAAGGAAATGAGAGAAAGCTATGTTGTAAGTTGCTTTGGTGTGTTTGTAAACATAAAAAACGAGCTCTATTTATAGGTGAATAGATTTGTCAAGTATGAACAGTTGGAACTTGAAGGATAAGAACTGAATTCAATGGTCTTGGCTTGGCATAATTGCTTCTTACACAAGGTATAATAGCAGTCCCAAATAGCTCAGCTATGTATTGACTCAATCCACATTCTGCAGTCCTCTTAAATGTTGTTTATTGGAGCATCTTGACTATAAGGAGTGTGAATCTTGACTATGCACTATTTCACATTATTACCCTTTGAATTTAAGGCATATATGCCAAAACTCATCAACTCAAAATGAGAAACTCTTGGCATCTCAGCCTAATTTTGCCAGTTTGATCTGAGTTGTGATGATCATATTGAATGTATTTGGCTCTTCTGATCATTGCCCCTTGACTCAAAATCGTGTATGGCAAGTTACTACTCAAACTGTTATGAAAACAGTTGCAATAATGCCTCTTGTGGCAGCCATAACTCTTGGCTCAAGTTAAGTTGTTTCATGCCAATGAACTCTTTGGGTTGTTGGCAACATGTATAACAACTTTGATGTTCACATTTGAGATTGATTCTTCTTGTAACTAGGTGTAAACATCTCCCAAGTTTTGGTGTTTTACCTAAAATCTGTCTTGGACAGAATTTTGTCTAAGTGTTAGAAAAGAAGCAATTTCATGTTTTTAGTGATTTTGATTCAACCATAACTCAGAATCCATGGTGATTTGGAATGAGATGTAGTTGACATATTTGAAGTATGTCATGTGAGCTTTCATTTGAGGTTTGGATGGAAGCAAATGGATTTGTGGTTTAGGAGTTATGACTTTGCAAAGTTGGTACCAAATCACTTTTGTTCCATAACTTAGAAAATTTTAAGTTTTCTATGGTTGCCCCTTTTGCAAGAAACCTCACTTTTCTTGATTTTTATTGATGAATGATGATCAAAACCATACATTAACATTGTTTTTGACTTAGGGGAGCCATATTTGTGAAAATTTCCAAAAAGTCAAACTTGATTTTGGGCACAGTTGACTTTTTGTCAAATGAATTCTAAACTGTGTGATCCTCTATGCAATCAAGTTCTTGCCCTAATTCAAACCTAATGGATGGATTCCATAGGTGTTTTAGGGTGTCTTGAACCATGTCCCAAGGTTTGGGAGCATGTCTTGGTCCAAAGTCAAAGGTACAATTGACTTTTTCTTCAAAACCCTAACTATGGTCCAGATGAAATTGAAACTTGTGAATCAAGCTTCTTAGATCAATTCATTGTTGTAAATGGATCAATGTGGTGTACTTGAGGCCCTCAAATCATGTCTTGAGGTCTTGGTTCATGTCTTGTCTCAAAAGTCAACTTAGGGGTGAATTAGGTCAAGAAACCCTAATTCTTGATTTTTGATGAATGCTTCCCCTGAGGTTGTTTTGACTTGGTGATTGGATCCATGAGGTCCCTTTAAGCTTCTTGGATCATGTTTTGAGGTATTGGTTCATGCCCAGATGAAACTTTTCATCTGGAGGCCTTGGTCAACCAAAACCCTAATTTGGTGACACTGGCGATCTTGAGGCTCGATCAGCTTGGAATGTTGCAACCTTGTGCTTGGTTCTTGATATGGGAGACCTCTTGATCCTTATTGGATGTTTGAGAGGTTATAAAAGTTGAAGATCATGTCATTTCTTGATTGATATTTTTCCTGAGTGCTCTGAGAGGGCTCAAAACCCTAATTCTTGATTGTAGTGAATGCTCAACAATCCTTGAGAAGATTGATGAGGTATGATGGTACATCCATATTGTGGTAATGATCTTCACAATGATGGGAAATCTTGTGGTCAAAATTTGGGGTATGACACACCTATTAGTCCAATTGAGTCAAGGTTGTTGCAAAAATCAGAAGACCTAAAGCTACCAAGACCAGCTCAAGTCAATGGCTAAGAGAAGACTTAGTACCTTGGCATTTAAGAAAGTGATACATGGGCATATCCATTGGATAATAGAGTGAACCAGTTTCCATTCACTATTCGTTCAAAAACAAACTTCCTCTACTATAAATAGACGCCATTTCTGATGTTCAAACCACACCAAAATAATACCAAAGCCTTGTTTTCTCACACTCTCTCTCTCTCTTACTTCAATTTCAAGTCACATTGGAGCAATTTGGGAATTCTTGAAACCAGAGCCAAAACCACTCAAATAACTATCCAAACACATCATAAATCATCCATTGGAGGTGTTCAAACCTTCATTCTCATTGTACAATAGCAAAATCAGAAAGTCAACCTCTAAAACCTCAAATTTTGACTTTTCTGCATTTTTCACGCCATGTCTTGATCCAATCACTTTCAAAACCAATTAACCCTTCAAATACTCTCCAAATATCACCCTTAAGTTGTTCCAACAAGTATCCCTCAACTGTAACACCATTTGAGGGAGATACCATTTTGGTCACTTTTGCCACTTTTGCAAGAAAGAGCCAATTCTTGTTCCTGAGGTTTCCAGCTGGTTTTGATCATCCTAATGGCTTCTAAGGGATCAATCAAGAGTTTCTAAAGCATTGGATTACTTCTGGCACAAGCATCTTGAAAGTTAGCACAAAGAGCTTCAAGAGGTAAGTGCATAACAACTTGAACTCTTTAAAATATGCATTGCTTTGATGTCCATTGATCATGAACATGTCATACATATCATATGTGTTGTGTTTGAACCAATTTACCATGCTATTGTTGCTTGTATAATGAGATAGCATAGAACTTGCAAATCTTTGCCTATTTTGAAACCACTATCGGGTTTTAAAATGTAGGCATCTTTAGAAAATTCTGAGACCACCATTGGATTCCTCATGAAATTCTAGGTAGGATCCATCTAAATTTCATCCAATTTCATGGAGAAATGAGAGAGATATGATCCTTCTTGCAAATCATACAAAACTTGGTTTTTGCCTTGGCCTGGCCTGAATTTAGGCTACCCATATATGGTTATGGGGTGGTTTTGATACACGGATGTATCACCACCCCAGTGGTAGCAGCGCACATGTGTTTGGTTGGAGGGTGTGGGTTCAACACCCACCCAAACCATTTTTATTTCCCTCTCATTTTGCTATTTTTTTCATATTTTTCATGATTTTCTTAATTAATCTCAAAATTAATTTCTCTCTCAATTTTATTTATTTTGGATTGGTTCTTTTTTTGAAAATTCACAAAAATGTTGAAATATTTTATTCCACAAAAAATTGAATTTATATTATTTATTTAATATAGTTTGAATTTTTGTAATTAATTTCATTTTATTTGTTTTTAAACATTTTAAAAATGAGATTTCCACCTTGATCTTTCAAAATCAATTGAATTGCAAGCCTTCATGTGATTAAACATGATTTTTCAAAATATTTTTCAAAGCTTACCACTTGTTTTTAAATATATTTGATATTTTATATTTAATTTCCTTTGAAAATAATATTATATTAATTAAAATTAGGGTTTCCCTAAATTTTAAATTTTCAAAATTCATTTGAAACACTTTTGGGCCTCTTGATAGAGTGTAAGTCCCATCCCTTTGTAAATAAACCATTTTGGGCCTCAGTCATTGTATAAGTCCCGATACGTTTTAAAAATCTCGGCGCAATCGCCGTTTTCAAAACAATTTTCACCTGGGCCTCCCCTTGAGTTGTAAGTCCCGTTTTTCTTCTTTTTCAAACAATTTTGGGCCTCTAATAGAGTGTAAGACTCAACCCCCTTTGTACATAAATAATTTTGGGTCTCAGTCATTTGTATTAGTCCCGGTACAATTTTCAAAATAACGGTACGATCGTTGTTTTTCATCTGGGCCTCTCCTTGAGCTATAAGTCCCATCTCTTGTATAAAAATAAACTCTTGGGGCCTCTAATAGAGTGTAAGACCCATCCTTTTTGTAAACACAATAATTTGGGCCTCAGTCATTGTATAAGTCCTTCTGTGGTTTTCAAAATTACGACGCGATCGTCGCCTTTTCAAAAGAATTCATATGGGCCTCTCTTTAAGAATAAGCCCCAAACTTCCTTTTACAACAAATTTACTTTTGATTTAGATTCAAATTATAAGTTTTTATCAAAACTTTCTTCAATTTCTTGAATAACTAACCATACAGCTGTAGTTGCTGTGCTTGGGCTTGCACAACTGTAAGTTCCACAATCTTTTCAACACATACTTGTTTATATATTTCATCTGTATATATATATATATATATATATATATATATATATATATATATATATATATATATATATGCTTGTACATATTTGCTTAGAGTTTTCCCCAACAATTAGGTCTAGGTCTAGATCAAACCAGTGGTTACTCTTTTAACACAGTCAAAACTAGTTCCCCATAGAAAATTACAGACACAGTCTTGCCTCTTCTTGGGCTTAAACAATATGGAACAGATAAAGGCATTATTCCCGGTGAAACTTTTCTTAAGACTGTCACAGCTTAGAAATATTTGTACAAGAAATTCACTTCCCCAAAGAGGATTGATTCCCAATGAAACCTTTTCTGAATTTCTTCAAACCCTAGAATTGTTCTGCAAGGAATGGATTGATTCCTGGTGAAACCTTTCTTGAACTTTTCTCAGGTTTGGACCCACAGGCTTCCTAAAAGCATCCCTAGCCTCCTCTTTGGCTTTGTACAAGGACCCTCAGGATTCTTAGAAGTTCTCAGCCTCCTCCTGGGCTTAGTACTAGGACCCGAAGACCTCCTACAGGTATAGGACAGAACTTAGTCATATCTACTAGTTCAATCCTCTAGAGAGTCAGAATTTTAGAACATCCATTCTAGGTTGATTCTCATCCCTTAAAACATCAGCCTCCTCTTGGGCATCATACAAAGATCATCCTCCAGCTAAGAGTCAACCTCTTCATACCAGTAGACTTGGAAACTCTCATCTCCACTTGGATCTTAAAGAAACCCTTAAGTTTCCTAAAAGCACAGGAAAAACCCTGATCATTTCATCAATCTCCAGCAAAGTTTGAAACCTCCATAGGTTCTCATACTCAAGGTTTAAACCTTTACCATCATTAAAACCTTAACTGAATCAGAACCTCAAGGCATCTGATATTTCAACTATTCTTCAATCCTTAGCAAGAGTTGATTCCCTAATTTGGACCTGTCTCTGGATCTCAATAATCTTCAGTAGAAGTAAGCCTCCTCTTAGGCTTAATATAAGAATTTCCCCAGTCAGCCTCCTCTTAGGCTTTGTATAATGATTTTTCCTCAGCAGAGTTAGCCTCAATCTTGGGCTTTGTACAAGACAGATCATGTTCTCCAGCTGAGTCAATCTCCTTTTAGTCTCAATCTTGGGCTTTGTACAAGGCAAATAAAACCTCTCCAGTAGAGTCAATCTCTTTTTAGCCTCAATCTTGGGCTTTATACAAGATAGATAAAACCTCTCCAGTAGAGTCAATCTCTTTTCAGCCTCAATCTTGGGCTTTGTACAAGACAGACAAAACTTTCCCTTGAAGAGTCAATTCTTTTCAGCCTCAATCTTGGGCTTTGTACAAGACAGACAAAACTTTCCCCGGAAGAGTCAATTCTTTTCAGCCTCAATCTTGGGCTTTGTATAAGACATATATAAAACTCCCCTAGTAGAGTCAACCTTTTAGCTTCAACCTTGGGCTTTGATCAAGGCACATAAAAACCAACATCCCCTTAGAGGAAATCAAGAGTTCTCTCTGTAGGAAGATATTTCTCTGTACATCATATACCAAAACAAACAATCAAAAAACCTGATTTCCAGATAACTGCTGTAAGTGGCACACTTGTTGATTCAAAAATCCAAGCTGTAGTCCATCTCTTATCCTGATAAACTTCATCTTTCATCTAATTTCTATAAGTGGCAAGCCTCTGGATTATTTACATCCAAGCCAATGTCCCTCTCTTAGCATGGAAGACTCCTAAAGAAAAATGGCATTGCTCTACACTGAGTTAAAGTTTCTTACTTCAGGACAATTCCCTCATAAAGGAAATTATGGCATTGCTAGATTCCATATATTCCAGTTAAAGTAATTCCCCTTTATAACCAATCCTTCAGCAACTGTGATGAACAGGATAGATATCTCCCTTTAGAGATGACAAATTCTCTCTCAGTCCAACCTTTAGCTTCAATCTTGGGCTTTGAACAAGACACAAATAACCTTTAGCTGCAATCTTGGGCTTTAAACAAGACACCAAATATCTTTTTCCTCCCATAGAATAGGAGGAACTATGATTGCTTTGATTTCCCGAGTACCTTTACGGGAATACGTAGGCATAAGATTGCGAAATCTTAGCGAGCACACATATAAAAAACTTTAGGTCCAGTACCTTCCAAAAAACAACAGAAAACCCGAAAACAACAAAAACACTCTCTCAACACTCCCAAAGGAGAAACTTTCCCAACCTATATTAGATAAACACCAGAAAGTACTTAAACATGCCAAAGAAGATCTATGGATAACCATATATACACTGGGTAATTAACAACTTCCCTTTGTATAAGCTGACCCCAACCCCCCAATCTCTTAGCATTTGTTAAAGAAAACATTTGCGTGCAAGGTTAGTTTTAGATAACTTCCCTTTCCTTTCCACCTTCATAGGATAAATAAGAAATCAGAAAGTAGCACCCAATTCCAACCATTGCGGTAGGGTGGTCGCGTCACCGACAAAAATCGCACGCTACACATACTTCCCTTTGAGACCTTTTTCGGAGAAATTCCATGTGATGTAATCCAATTTTGAGGTGCTGATGACTTCATTGAAAGCAAAATAAAATTTTGGGGAGAAACTGCCGTATTGCCAAGAGTCTTTTGTTAAAAGGCTTTCTCTGGGGATTTTTCCTTAATCCGGGAAAGCAAAATATCATTTTCGTTGGTGATGAGCGAAATTATAAAGGTGTATAACCAAATAACTTCTTGTCTTTCAGAGGTTCAAGTTATCAAAGTGGTCGAGGACCGATTTCAATCCAGGAATACACTAGAGAGAGATTGTTTAGACGGTACATTTTCCTGATAAGGAAGACTGACAACTCTATCAGAGAGAGAACGCTTATCACTTGGGGATGAATATGACTAGAGTGATATTAATGCAACATGAATATAAATATGAATCAATTATGCATGATGTATGTATGTTTATGCTGACAAAACAGACACGACATACAAACTGGTGATGAACACAACCGGATACTCGGCCATTCTGGGAGATGGGGGTATCATTGGAGATTCTAAAAGTTGTACTTTTGCTTGGGAGCAGGGATTCCTGCGTTCGCTCCGGTTTCCGGAGGTACAAGCCTGCTAGGGATGGAAATCCGTTCTTGTTTTACAGAGGTGGACCCTACTGGGAAGAAAAACCAACAATTGGTTTTCAGAGGTAAGAACTCTGTCAGGGATGATAGACAGATCATTTCGTCTGAAATAGTTGATCCTTTATTCAGGGAGTACTTTGATTCTGCATTTTGAGGTTTGATCACTACTGGAGAAGCAGTCGATATTCCTTTTTGTGCTCATTAATCAAAATGAGATTGCCATCTTTGTTTTGAAAGCAAAAGTAAATTCATTTTTTTCAAGAATCGTTGATCATATTAAAATGTCACTTCGCAAAGCTGAATAAATGAGAATTGCAAATAAAAGGTAACAAACTCAAATTTTATTGATAGAATGGTAATAAGCCAAACGCATGATCCCATTGAGCATTAGAAAGTTTAGAAAATGGTAATTTTAAGGAAAAGGGGCTATATTGAAACATAACGACTGCTATCCTTTCACCAACTTTGAATTCTGGACATTCTGAGCTTCTGTCGAAGGTGACCTTGACTGAAGTTTTCCTGACGGATGACGTTACCGCTGAGGAGTCAATCTTGTCGGACGTAGTTACTTGCCATGAATCCCTAATTTTTGCCTAGATTGCCCTTTCAGGTTATCAATCTATCGGGATGATCATTGGTTATGTCTCTAATTTTTTACTGGGCCGTCCTTTCGAATTTTCAATCCACCGAGACGTTTTTTTATTTAGGCGAAGTATTTCTTGACTGCACAACATTCTTGGGGTAGGTAAACTCCTCTTCATCCATGGTTGCGAGTCTCAAGGCACCACCTGAGAAAGCTTTCATAACGACATATGGGCCATCGTAATTCGGAGTCCATTTGCCCTTGGAATCAGTGAGAAATGATTATATCTTCTTGAGCACGAGGTTTCCTTCCCTGAAGACACGGGGTCGGACCTTTTTATCAAAGGTCTTCTTCATTATTTGCTGATATAACTGACCATGGCATAAAGCCGTCATTCTCTTTTCTTCAATTAGGTTCAGTTCATCGTGCCTGTTTTGACACCATTCAGCTTCTGTTAGCTTTGCTTCTATCAATACTCTCAGTGATGTGATCTCTACTTCTATGGGGAGCACTGCTTCCATGCCATATACTAGAGAGAAAGGGGTTGCCCTTGTTAAAGTGAGAACGGATGTGCGATAACCGTGAAGAGCAAAGGGTAGCATCTCATGCCAATCTTTGTAGGTTACAACCATCTTCTGAATGATCTTCTTGATATTCATGTTAGCCGCTTCTACCGCTCCATTCATTTTAGGTCGGTAGGGAGATGAGTTATAGTGTTTGATCTTGAACTCAGCGCACAACTCTTTCATCATCTTATTGTTCAAGTTGGATCCATTATCCGTAATTATCTGGCTTGGAACACCATAACGGCAGATGAGATTGTTCTTGATAAATCGGACCACCACTTGTCGGGTTACATTGGTGTATGATACTGCTTCAACCCATTTGGTGAAGTAATCAATGGCTAGTAGAATGAACCGACGTTCGTTCGAAGCTTTGGGTTTAATCATGCCAATCATGTCGATTCCCCATATAGGAAAAGGCCATGGAGAAGAAAGAACTTTGAGATGCGTTGGCCGTACATGGATTTTATCAGCGTATATCTGACACTTGTGACATTTCCTCATATACTTGTAGCAATCGGATTCCATTGTCAGCTAATAATATCCTGTTCTCATAATTTTTCTTGCCATTGTGTGTCCATTGGCATGAGTGCCAAAGGATCCTTCGTGAATCTCTTTCATCAGCATGTTTGTTTCTTGTCTGTTTATGTATCTGAGCAAAACCATGTCGAAGTTTCTCTTGTAAAGTATATCATTGTTTAGGAAGAAGTTGCCAATCAGTCTTCTGAGAGTCTTCCTGTCTTTTCTTGATGCCTCAGCGGGTATTCCTGTCTTTGAAGGAAGCACTTGATATCATGATACCATGGTTTGTCATCTATGACTGCTCTAACTGCAAATATGTAAGCAGGCTTATCAAGGCACATAATGTCGATCTTGGGTACGTCGTTCCATCGACTCACACTGATCATGGAGGATAGGGTGGCTAATGCATCAGCCATGTGATTTTCTTCACGAGGGATATGATGAAACTCAATCTTGTTGAAGAAGGGCAACAACCTTCTTGCGTAATCTTTGTAAGGAATCAATCCTGATTGATATGTGTTCCACTCTCCTTTGATCTGATTTATAACTTGAGCTGAGTCGCCATACACATCCAAGTTCTTTATCCTTAAGTCGGTAGCTTCTTCGAGATCCATGACACAAGCTTTGTATTCGGCCTCATTGTTTGTGCATTTAAATGTCAATCTGGAAGTGAAAGGGATATGGGTACCCTGAGGTGTTACGATGATTGCCCCAATTCCGTTCCCATAAGCATTGACGGCTCTGTCAAATATTAGTCCCCATTGGGAACCTGGTTCTGGCCCTTCGCTTGGTAGCGGTTCATCGTAATCTTTCATTTTCAAGTACATGACATCTTCGTCTGGGAAGTCAAATTTGATTGATTCCTAATCGTCAATCGGTTGATGAGCTAATTGATCGGCTAAAATACTTCCTTTGACGGCTTTCTGAGCATGGTATTCGATGTCGTATTCCGATAACAACATATGCCAACGGGCAATCCTTCTCGCGAGAGCAGGCTTTTCAAAGACGTACTTAATCGGATCCATTTCAGAGATTAACCAAGTAGTGTGACAAATCATGTACTGGTGAAGATGTTTGGCTGCCCAAGCCAGAGCGCAGCAAGTTTTCTCGAGCATAGTGTTTCGAGTTTCACAGTCCGTGAATTTCTTGCTTAAGTAATAAATGACAGACTCTTTTCTCTTTGTTTCGTCTTGTTGGCCAAACACACAACCCATGGAGTCTTCCAAGACTGTTAAGTAGATGATTAGTGCTCTTTCTTCTACTGAAGGAGACAGAATCGGTGGATTCAGCAGATATTCTTTGATGCTGTCGAATGCTTTTTGGCAATCCTCTGTCCATACACAACTTTGGTTCTTTCTGAGCAGTTTAAAGATCGGCGCGCATGTCGCGGTCATGAGGGATATGAATCTTGAGATGTAATTCAGACGTCCCAAAAATCCTCTGACCTGTTTTTCAGTCTTTGGAGAAGGCATTTCTTGAATGGCCTAGACTTTGTTGGGATCAACCTCAATTCCTTTCTCCGCTGTGGAAGAAATCCTGAATGGGGCGAAAACTTTCATCCTTCTTCGTAGTCTGGGTACAGGTCGAAGAGAAACCAAGACCTTTTATTGTTTTGTTATCAGTAGGAATTATAATCTGTCCACATCCTTTTATGTCACCACTCCCCATTACTTTGAGAGCGTCTTTATATGAGGAAATCGATGTTCCTTTTTCTTGGTGATTCTCATTGCTTACCGAGAGTTCTTGGAACTGAGTTCCAATGACCTCCTCTGGTTATACATAGGAGAATGATGATAAGTTACTCAGGATTAAAGCCTGTTCTCCACATACTGTGACTAATTTGTCATTCTTGACGAACTTCAGCTTCTGGTGAAGTGTCGAAGTGACTGTCCCAGCTTCGTGTTGCAACACCCCCAATCTAGCCCCCCAAATAAATAAAGCGATAACAAATAATCAGAGTATAATTAAAACATTCATGGCATAGACGGAGGCGTCACATCAATTGAAACAAAATACAACAACCTGCTCATAAAGATATGCAACAATCAGGTAGCACATAATAGAGGAACTCAGTTCCTAACACCCACAATTCAGATACAGAATAAAAGCGGAAAATCTGCAACTGAAATCTCATATATATATATAACATAAAAGTTTGTCTGTCATACACAGAGTCATACATGTACAATCCAAAAAGAACATATACATATACACATAATCACAAAAGATCTCCCCGACTACCCGGTGCTACATATCAGAGCCGACCAACAAAAGAATGAAGACCTAAGCTTCACAAAAGACCTCCAGCATATAATCTGCAATGCCTCATAGAGCATTCAAAATAACAGAAGGGTGAGAAACACAATCATAATATAATTGCATATAATTATATAATAGCACAAAAGTACACATGTAAAATATTCTCACCACAACTTACACCAGAATTCAAATACAAAACAACACAATGCATATCTCATATATACATCACCAAGGTATATCAACCAAGCTCAATTCATTTATCACCAACATATATATATATATATATATATATATATATATATATATATATATATATATATATATATATATATATATATATCTCAACTCATCAATTCCATTCACAATTCCACACAAAATTAATCCATTCCTTTCCTCAGCCTAACTAGCCTCCTCTTGGGCTTTGTACAAATGATTTTCCCCAGCTGAGCTAACCTTTTCAGACTCTCTGGTTGAGTCAAGTACCTTTCCACACTCTCTTGTTGAGTCGATGGTACAAAACAAAAACACTCTCTTGTTGAGTAAAACCTTTTAGCCTCAATCTTGGGCTTTGTACATGACAGATAAAAACACTCTCTTGTGGAGTCAACCTTTTTTAGCCTCAATCTTAGGCTTTGTACAAGACACCATATAAATTTCCCTAAGCAGAGTCAATCCTCTTTTCAGCCTCAATCTTGGGCTTTGTACAAGACAGATAATACTCTCTAGCAGAGTCAAACTCATTTCAGCCTCAATCTTGGGCTTTGTACAAGACACCTAAAATATCCTCAGCCGAGTCAGTAAAGTCTCATTTTAACCTCTATCTTGGGCTTTGTACAAGACATATAAAGATTCCTTTCCCATAGATTCAGTCTTTTTTCCAGCCTCAATCTTGGGCTTTATAAAAGACGCATACAAACCCTCCCGGGCGGAGTCAAAATCTCTTTTAGCCTCAATCTTGGGCTTTGTACAAGACAGACAAAATATTTCCCCGGAAAAGTCAAACTTTTAGCCTCCTCTTAGGCTTTGTATAATTATATCCCCAAAAGAGTCAGTCTCTCTTTTTAGCCTCAATCTTGGGCTTTGTACAAGACATATATAAGCACTCTCTTGTTGAGTCAGTCTTTCCCAACCTCCTCTTAGGCTTTGTATAAGGACTTCCCAGTGGAGTCAATCAACCTCTTAGCTTCAACCTTGGGCTTTGATCAAGGCACACAAAAATCAACATCCCCTCAGAGGAAATCAAAATCTCTGTAGGAAGTCATTTCTCTATTTATCACTCTTCAAAACAGAATATTCAAAACAAACCTTAATCCCAGATAACTGCTATAAGTGGCACACTTGTTGATTCAAATATCCAAGCTGGCGTCCATCTCTTATCTTGGTAAATCCCTTTCTTTCATCTAATAGCTATAAGTGGTAAGCCTCTGGATTATTTACATCCATGTCGCTGTCCCTCTCTTAGCATGAAATCTCCTAAGGAAAATTTGCATTGCTCAACACTGAGTTAAATTTTTCTCCTTCAGGACAAATCCCATATAAAGGAAATTATGGCATTGCTAGATTCTCATATCCCAGTTAAAGTAATCCTCCTTTATAAACAGTCACCCAACAACTGTGATAAACAGACGAGATGTCTCCCTTTAGAGATGACAAATTCTCTCCCAGTCAAACCTTTTAGTTTCAATCTTGGGCTTTGAACAAGACACAAATAAACCTTTTAGCTTCAATCTTGGGCTTTGAACAAGACACCAAAACATCTTTTTTTCCTCCCATAGAATAGGAGGAACTACGATTGCTCTGATTTCCCTGTTTCTTTAAACGGGAATACGTAGGCATAAGATTGTAAAATCTTAGCGAACATACCAAACAAAAACCTTAGGTCTAGTACCTTTATACCAATCAAAACTGAGGTCCAATACCTCACCAAAATCATCAAAAACTCACTCTCTATCTCAAACATTTCCCAACCCATTCCTAGATAAACACCATCAAGTACAAAGCAGAACCTAAAACTATCAACCTGTGGATAACCACATATAGGATGGGTATCTGACAACTCCCCATTGTATAACCTGACCCCGAACTCCCCGAATCTCTTTAAGCGTTTGTTGAGTTAAACATTCGCGTGCAAGGTTAGTTTTAGATAGCTTCCCTTTCCCTTTCAGCTTCACGGGATAAATAAGAAATCAGAAAGTAGCACCCCACTCCTCCTCATTTAGGAGGAAACCACTGTGCGATAAGGTGGTCGCGTCATCGACAAAAATCGCACGCTACACGATGGTCGCAGAAGATTATGTCTCTCACCAATACAAACATAGATTGGTACAATCGGATTTACGAAGGGATAAAAATCATCGACAGATGTGGACATTTCCCCAATGTACCCCTCATTGGTACTAAAGGAGGGATCAACTATCATCCAATTTTAGCTCGCCGCCAACTTGGATACCCGATGAAGAATATCCCAGATAATGCTCATCTAGAAGGTCTTTTCTTCGAGGAAGGAGAAAATGACAGGGCACTAAAGAAAGAAATAGTGCATGCCTGGCAACATATTCACAGGAAAGGGAGAGAATCCCTGGGAAGACCAAATTGTTCCTCTGCAGAACCTTATCTCCATTGGGTACAAACTAGAGCTATCAAACTGAGGATGCCTTACCCTCGTCAAGAAGTTTTCCCCTTAAAGGAATATGTCCTTTATTTCACGTCTGATGCGGAAAAACTCTAGGTCGCTCTCAACAAAGTCCAACGTGAGAGAAAATCTTGGAAGAACAAATACCAGATCCTTGATTTAGAATGTACCAAGATCCGGGAACTGCTAAAGGAAAATTATTCTCTGATTGAGATACTAGAGCAGCATGCTATGGAAAATCAAGAGGAACAAAGAAATTTACTCACTCTTTTCACTTGGCAAAGGATCGTCGACCCGACAACGGCTGAAGGAGCCCAGTCAAAGAAAAGAAAAGTTCAGGAACCAACATCTGAGCTCTCCTCAGAGAGAACTCAGGATCCATAGGCCTAAATTTCTTTCTTGCACCTTTGTAAAATACTGTACTTTTCCTTGTAAAATACAGCAATCTTTCAAGTTCAATAAAAGGGTTACCCTCGCGGTGTGATATTTACAATGTAATTGTTAAAAAAATTTTTTAAAACAAAAACTAAAAAAATATATCATTCTTTGCATATCATTCATCATTCTCACATATCACATCTTTGTCTTTGAGTCTCACATATGTGTCGCACTCTAGAGTCAAAATGTCTCATTCGTGCAATACTCAGGCCAATCGACAAAAGAAAATGGACGATCTCGAGGAAGAGAACATAGATCTGAGAGAAGAAATCAACGCTCTTAAGGAGAGTTTGGAGAAACTCCACAACGACATGCAATCCCTGGCAGCAGCCCAGGAACAATAACATCAAAGGACTGTAATCTCGGAGATTACATCTACGCCAACATTTGAGATGCCTGGCAGTCGTCCTCAGTACAACATGCCTAAAAGTTTCCCCAGGGGCATGGCTTTTAACTTTATACCTAAAGGATACATCCCACCGATCACTAAAGACCCAGAAGCCATAGCAGGAACCGCCAGACTTGAAGGTTACAAACTTCAGGGAAATGAAGATGCAAGGATTACAACAGAAACCCCAAAAGGTTACAAACTTCAGGTCACTAAAGCGCCAAGAGATACCGTAATAATGACTATACCACAGCCAATGGTACACACTGTCCCAGAAGGATAGATTCCGCAAGCAATTTCTGGCGGAAACGAAGACGTATACGAAAGGATGAATGAGTTCCAGGAATAATTCTTGGAAATGCAGAAGGAACTGCATGCCATTAGCGGTCAAGACTTATTCGGAAAAGACGCCGCTGACCTTTGTTTTGTCCCTAATGTAAAGATACCACACAAATTTAAGGTGCCCGACTTTGAAAAATACAAAGGCAACTCTTGCCCTCAAAGTCATTTGGTGATGTATGTAACACCCCCAATCTATACCCCCAATAAACAAAGCGATAAATAAAATTCAAAATTTCATCAGAGTATATTTAAAACATTCACGGCATAAACCGAGGGGTCACATCAATTTGAAACAAATACACATACACCTGCTCATATAGATATGCAACAATTTAGGTAGCACATAACAAAGGAACTTAGTTCCTAACGCCCACAATTCAGATACAGAATAAAAGCAGAAAATCTGTAACTGAAACTCATATATATATATATATATATGTATCATAAAAAGTTTGTCTGTCATATACAACATCATACATATACAATCCAAAAGATATATATACATAATACAAATAATCACATAAAGATCTCCCCGACTACCTGGTGCTACATATCAGAGCCGACCGACAAAAGAATGAAGACCTAAGCTTCACAAAAAGACCTCCAGCATCTAATCTGCAATGCCTCATAGAGCATTTAAAAACAGCAGAAGGGTGAGAAACACAATCATAATATAGTTGCATACAATTATATAATAACAAGAAAATACACATATAAGATATTCTCACCACCACTTATACCAGAATTCAAACACAAACAACACAAAGTATATTTCATATATCCATCACCAAGGTATATCAACCATGCACAATACACATAATGCCAACACATAAACATATATCAACTCATCAATTTTATCCACAATTCCACACATAATGCATACATTCACAATTCTCACACATAATCAATCCATTCATGATTTATACAAATGCACGGAGACCGACACAACGACTCTATGCAATGCACATGCGGTACCATCCATCCATCAATATCAACACTAGTTCACTCAGGAACTATTGGAATCATCGCTTGTTACTTAGTGTAACTCCCCGTCGAGCAAACGATGTTCCCCGTCGCTTTAGGTCCTCTTTGTATAAGGCTCACGACGTTTATGGATTGCTTTAGGTCCTATTTGTATAAGGCTCACAATCCGATCGCTTTAGGTCCTCTTTGTATAAGGCTCACGATCGTCTATAATCATCGCTTTAGGTCCTCTTATTTTTTTAAGGCTCACGATGTTATAGCGGATTCCCTCTGGAACCGTTTCGTCGCTCACACCCACTAGGGCACACGACATCAGAAGAATGCATATCATGATGCTTGGCATACAGTGACTCATGACATTCAAATGCACACATATACATATTCTATAATCATGCATATATCATCAAATACCACACATCGCATTTTCTCGCCCTTAGGCCACAAATCATCATCACAACATGTATCACGTGCATTTTCATCACACAACAACACACAAGTCATACAACATTCATATCAACAGTATATTGCATAATGCACATCAACTACACACTCTTACAATGGTACAAGTTAACAAAACGACACCATTCCAATTACCGACATAATTAAATCGGCCAATAATCTCAAAACTAGTTTAATAATAAAGAACATGTCAAAAGTTTTCCAACGCACCAAACCACGCCTCAAACTGACTCACGGATCAAAAGTTATAAAGAAAACAAATTGGGAAAAGCTGTCACATTCGCATTGCGAAGCTCCTAGCGAGTCCTTCGCTTCTTCATTCGCAGTGCGAATGTCCCAGCGAACCAAGTCAGAAAGGAAAATAGCCTAAAAATTCCCTAATGTTCGCAGTGCGAACAGCCAGCGAATGCTCGCTTACCCCTTCGCAGTGCGAGTTTCCCAGCGAACAGTGGCAGAAAGAAAACAACACAAAATAACACAAAGTTCGCAGTGCGAATGCTCGCCCTCAGCTTCGTAGTGCGAATAGCCAGTGAATGCTCGCTTTCCCCTTCGCTAGGGGATTCGCAGTGCGAACCTGCGAATTCACAAAACCCAGCAGCGCTGTTACACACTTCAAAACCATATTTCCCCCACCAAAACACTTCCAAATCAACATATAGCAATCAAAACATAATCTAATCATGGTAACAAGTATTCTACAATATTTACATCGATTTCCAACCGCGAAAACATCGATTTCTATCGTTCTGACCTAGAATTGAAAACCATAGAACACCACAAACATCCACACACACATACATAATCATACACAAGCATAGTATAATCGAGTTTCGCACCCTTACCCGATTAAATCGCGTATGAAAAGTCGGTTGAATCGGTTCCTAGATTTCCAAGTTTTCTCTCTTTCTCCTTTTCTTTCTTTTTTCTTTCATCCTCTTTTTCTTCTCTTATTTTTCTTTCCTTTCTATTTTCTCTCTTTCTATTTCTATTATATGAAAAATATAATATCTACCCAAACAAAAGACCAAAATACCCCTACACTCAAATATCTCGCAACGTTCCCAAAACGCGCTAAAATATAATCACGATGAAAAATAACATATTTTCAAATAAAAGTCAAAAATAAAATAATAAAATAATAAAATAATAAAATAATAAAATAATCAAAACGACTCAATTAAATAAAAATAACTAAAATTAGGGCGTTACAACTCTCCCCCACTTAGAAATTTCCGTCCTCGAAAATATTACCTGAGACGAACAACTCCGGATACGACTCCCGCATCCGACTCTCCAACTCCCAAGTCAAATTGCCCTCAGCAGCGCCTCCCCACGCTACTTTCACAAGTGCAATATCCTTGCCCCTTAACCGCTTCGACTCACGATCCAAAATCCTAACCGGTAATGCCTCAACCGTAAGGTTCTTCTCCCTTACCTCTACCTCATCCATCGGAATCACATGCGACGGATCCGGAACATACTTCCGAAGCTGTGAAACATGGAACACATCATGTAAATTCGACAGACTCGGCGGCAACGCCACCCTATAAGCCATAACACCTACTCTCGCGGATATCTGGTAAGGACCAATAAACCAAGAAGTAAGCTTCTTCGACTTCAATGCACGACCAACACCCGTTACCGACGTAACTCTCAAAAATACATGATCGCCTTCTTGAAACTCAAGATCTTTCCTCCTTCGATCATGATAACTCTTTTTCCTACTCTGAGAAGCCTTCATTTTCTCACAAATAAGTTTCACCTTGTCCGTAGTCTGTTGAATCAATTCCGGTCCAACCACCGAACTCTCACCAGATTCGTACCAACACAACGGTGTTCGACATCTTCGTCCATACAACACTTCAAACGGTGCCATTCCAATACTCGAATGGAAACTGTTGTTATACGTGAATTCAATCAACACAAGATAACTATCCCACGCACCACCTTGTTCAAGAACACAAGCCCTCAACAAGTCTTCTAACGACTGAATCGTTCTCTCCGTCTGTCCATCCGTCTGCGGATGATAAGCCGAACTCAACCTCAATTTAGAACCTAAAGCCTTTTGCAAACTTTCCCAAAATCTCGAGGTAAACCTCGGATCTCGATCTGAAACAATACTCAACGGAACCCCATGTAATTTCACAATCACACTGATATAAATCTCAGCTAACCTCTCCAAAGAAAAACTGATGTCAATCGGAATGAAATGCATCGATTTAGTCAGCCTATCCACAACCACCCAAATCGCATTATGTCCCCTCAGTGTATTCGGTAACCCTGTCACAAAGTCCATGGAAATGCTATCCCATTTCCACTCAGGAATATCCAACGGTTGCAACAATCCACTAGGCTTCAGATGTTTTACTTTAGACTTCTGACACGTCAAACATGAATACATAAACTGAGCCACATCTCTCTTCAATCCAGACCACCAAAAGATCTTCTTCAAATCTTGATACATCTTATTAGCTCCCGGATGTATACTCAAATTACTCCGGTGTCCTTCCTCCAAAATCATCCTTTTCAACTCCGCATCATCAGGAATACAAATTCTACCTCGAAACCTCAAAACACCTTTACCATCCACTTTAAAGTCCTCATTTTCACTTTTATCTCCAACCGTCATCAAATCCACAAATTTCACATCCAATTTCTGTTTCTCGCTAACGGTCAACAGAAAATCATTAGTAACCTTCAACATACCAAGCCTTACACTGCCAGACGTCAATTCACACACCAAACTCAAATCTCTAAACGATTCCAAAAGTTCCCACTCCTTAACCATCAAACCAGACATATGCAACGATTTCCGACTTAATGCATCGGCTACCACATTAGCTTTACCGGGATGGTAATTCAAGCTAAAGTTGTAGTCCTTAAAAAATTCCAACCATCTCCGTTGCCTCGTATTCAACTCTTTCTGATCAAACAAATATTTCAAACTTTTATGATCACTAAAGACTTCGAATCTTGCACCGTAGAGATAATGCCTCCAAATCTTCAACACAAAAACCACAGCCGCTAATTCAAGATCATGAGTAGGATAATTTTTCTCATGAATCCTCAACTGCCTCGAAGCATAAGCTACAACCTTACCTTCTTTCATCAACACCCCACCTAGACCAATCAAAGACGCATCACAATACACCACAAATGGTTCTGTAGGATTCGGCAAAATCAAAATCAGAGTTGTCGTCAATCTTCTCTTCAGCTCACTAAAACTTTCCTCACACCGAATATCCCAAATGAACGATTGCCCTTTACAAGTCAACTGGGTCAATGGAAGTGCTAGCTTAGAAAAACCTTCAATGAACCTTCGATAGTATCCGGCTAATCCCAAAAATCTTCTAATTTCAGTAACAGATCTCGGAGCCTCCCATTGTAGAACTGCTTCTACTTTAGATGGATCCACAGCGATACCGTTACCTGAAATCACATGACCAAGAAAACTCACTTCCGACAACCAGAATTCACACTTGGACAACTTGGCAAAAAGTTTCATTTCCTTCAAAACCTGCAATACAATGCGCAAATGCTCCGCATGTTCCTCCCGGGACTTAGAATAAATTAAGATATCATCAATGAACACAACAACAAAACGATCCAAATGCTCGTGGAAAATACGATTCATGTACTCCATAAACACATCTGGCGCATTAGAAACCCCGAACGACATCACAAAATATTCATAATGACCGTAACGTGTCCTAAAAGCCGTCTTCTGAATATCTTCCTCTTTCACCCTTATCTGATGATAACCCGATCTCAAGTCAATCTTACTAAACACGCAAGCACCTACCAACTGATCCATCAGATCGTCAATTCTCATAAGCAGATACTTATTCTTAATCGTCACTTTATTCAACTGGCGATAATCAATACACAATCGCATACTTTCATCTTTCTTTTTCACCAACAAAACTGGAGCACCCCAAGGCGACACACTTGGTCTCACAAACCTCTTTTCTAACAATTCATTCAATTGCTTCTTTAACTCAACCAACTCAGATGCCGACATTTGATATGGTGCCATCGATACAGGTCTAGTACCAGGAACTAGATCTATAGAAAACTCCACCTCTCTCTCTGGCGGTACATCTGAAATATCCTCAGGAAACACTTCCGGAAAATCACACACAATAGGAAACACATCAAGTGAAACTTGACTATCCACAGTCAACGATGTAAACAACCCGAATAACTGAGCTTCGTCCGCCAAAAGTTTCTTCAACTCTTTGGTAGATAAGAAACTCGAGTCTTCGTCTTCCTCAAGAGAAGGAAATCTTACTAGCTTATGATAACAATCAATATGAACCCGATTAAACTGCAACCAATTCATACCCAGAACCACATCTAAACCCTCCAACGGCAAACACACCAAATCCATCTCAAAATCCTTACCATAAATGGTCAAAGGACAACTTAAACAAACGAAAGAAGTAGTTACTGACCCCATTATTGGAGTATCAATAACCATCTCTCCATCCATCGAAGACAACACAAGATTCAAACTCTTCGCGCACTCGGACGAAATAAACGAATGAGTCACTCCAGTATCAATAATAGCAACTAAAGGTGTATTATTAATAAAACAAGTACCTCTGATCAGACGGTCTGTACTTGTAGTCTGAGTTCCTGCCAATGCAAAAACTTTCCCACCAGCTGGAGCTTTCTTCGGTTTCAGACACTTTGTACTAATATGACCAGCTTCACCATAATTGAAACACGTCACCACATTCTTCCTTGCACAATCAGCTGCGACATGTCCTAAACCTCCATAATTAGAACACTTTCTCACATCCTTCCTACATTCGAACTGCCGATGTCCTAGATCACCGCACCTAAAACATCTCAGAGGACTAGACATTCCTCCCCCACTTGGTCTTTTCTCAAAATTACCCCTTTGTTTACCCTTATTAGTCGGTGTCACATAAGGACCACCACGAAACGGTTGTTTCCCTTTCCTCTCGTTCACACTCTTATAGTGAGTAGAATGAGCCTTACTATCCTCCTCATAAATCCTACAACAATCCACCAAATCAGAAAACCTCCTTATCCTCTGATAACCAATTGTCTGCTTTATCTCAGTACGTAACCCGTTCTCAAATTTTACACACTTAGAAAACTTCGCAGTCGCTTCCGCATAATGTGGATAAAACTGCACAAGCTCCACAAACTTAGCAGTATAATCAACAACAGACATACTAATTTGTTTCAATTCCATGAACTCAATTTCCTTCTTTCCTCTTACATCTTCAGGAAAATACTTCCTTAGAAACTCAATGCTAAACACAACCCAAGTGATCTCCTCCTCTGGAGCTTCCAACACATGACGTGTACTAACCCACCAATCATCAGCTTCTTCCAGCAACATGTGAGTACCCAGTCTCACCTTCTGATTCTCAGCACAATCCATCACTCGGAAGATCCTTTCAATCTCTTTAAGCCAAATCTGAGCACCATCAGGATCATATCTTCCTTTGAAGACAAACGGTTTGTTCTTCCTGAACTCATCATTACCCGCAGCAGTAGGTGCACCCTGCACAACCCGAGCCATAACTTGCATAGCAGCAGCTAAAGCAGCATCATTCCTACCAGCCATATTCTGTTCATTTCCAATAACAGCAACTATGGTTAAACAAACAGCTCACCGAACCACAAAGACCAACAAGTACTGACATAAACTGACACGGACTGGCTCTGATACCACTTAATGTAACACCCCCAATCTATACCCCCAATAAACAAAGCGATAAATAAAGTTCAAAATTTCATCAGAGTATATTTAAAACATTCACGGCATAGACCGAGGGGTCACATCAATTTGAAACAAATACACATACACCTGCTCATATAGATATGCAACAATTTAGGTAGCACATAACAAAGGAACTTAGTTCCTAACGCCCACAATTCAGATACAGAATAAAAGCGGAAAATCTGTAACTGAAACTCATATATATATATATATATATATATATATATATATATCATAAAAAGTTTGTCTGTCATATACAACATCATACATGTACAATCCAAAAGATATATATACATAATACAAATAATCACATAACGATCTCCCCGACTACCCGGTGCTACATATCAGAGCCGACCGACAAAAGAATGAAGACCTAAGCTTCACAAAAAGACCTCCAGCATCTAATCTGCAATGCCTCATAGAGCATTTAAAATAAGCAGAAGGGTGAGAAACACAATCATAATATAGTTGCATACAATTATATAATAACACGAAAATACACATATAAGATATTCTCACCACCACTTATACCAGAATTCAAACACAAACAACACAAAGTATATTTCATATATCCATCACCAAGGTATATCAACCATGCAGAATACACATAATGCCAACACATAAACATATATCAACTCATCAATTTCATCCACAATTCCACACATAATGCATACATTCACAATTCTGACACATAATCAATTCATTCATGATTTGTGCAAATGCACAGAGACCGACACAACGACTCTATGCAATGCACGTGCGGTACCATCCATCCATCAATCTCAACACTAGTTCACTCAGGAACTATTGGAATCATCGCTTGTTACTTAGTGTAACTCCCCGTCGGGCAAACGATGTTCCCCGTCGCTTTAGGTCCTCTTTGTATAAGGCTCATGACGTTTATGGATTGCTTTAGGTCCTCTTTATATAAGGCTCACAATCCGATCGCTTTAGGTCCTCTTTGTATAAGGCTCACGATCGTCTATAATCATCGCTTTAGGTCCTCTTATTTTTTTAAGGCTCACGATGTTATAGCAGATTCCCTCTGGAACCGTTTCGTCGCTCACATGCACTAGGGCACACGACATCACAAGAATGCATATCATGATGCTTGGCATACAGTGACTCATGACATTCAAATGCACACATATACACATTCTATAATCATGCATATATCATCAAATACCACACATCGCATTTTCTCGCCCTTAGGCCACAAATCATCATCACAACATGTATCACGTGCATTTTCATCACACAACAGCACACGAGTCATACAACATTCATATCAATAGCATATTGCATAATACATATCAACTACACACTCTTACAATGGTACAAGTTAACAAAACGACACCATTCCAATTACTGACATAATTAAATCGGCCAACAATCTCAAAACTAGTTTAATAAGAAAGAACATGTCAAAAGCTTTCCAACGCACCAAACCACGCCTCAAACCGACTCACGGATCAAAAGTTATAAAGAAAACAAATTGGGAAAAGCTGTCACATTCGCATTGCGAAGCTCCTAGCAAGTCCTTCGCTTCTTCATTCGCAGTGCGAATGTCCCAGCGAACCAAGTCAGAAAGGAAAATAGCCTAAAAATTCCCTAACGTTCGCAGTGCGAACAGCCAGCGAATGCTCGCTTGCCCCTTCGCAGTGCGAGTTTCCCAGCAAACAGTGGCAGAAAGAAAACAACACAAAATAACACAAAGTTCGCAGTGCGAACCACTGGCGAATGCTCGCCCTGAGCTTCGCAGTGCGAATAGCCAGCGAATGCTTGCTTTCCCCTTTGCTAGGGGATTCCCAGTGCGAACCTGCGAATTCACAAAACCCAGCAGCGCTGTTACACACTTCAAAACCATATTTTCCCCCACCAAAACACTTCCAAATCAACATATAGCAATCAGAACATAATCTAATCATGGTAACAAGTATTCTACAACATTTACATCGATTTCCAACCGCGAAAACATCGATTTCTATCGTTCCGACCTAGAATTGAAAACCATAGAACACCACAAACATCCACACACACACACATACATAATCATACACAAACATAGTATAATCGAGTTTCGCACCCTTACCCGATTAAATCGCGTCTGAAAAGTCGGTTGAATCGGTTCCTAGATTTCCAAGTTTTCTCTCTTTCTCCTTTTCTTTCTCTTTTCTTTCTTCCTCTTTTTCTTCTCTTCTTTTTCTTTCCTTTCTATTTTCTCTCTTTCTATTTCTATTATATGAAAAATATAATATCTACCCAAAGAAAAGACCAAAATACCCCTACACTCAAATATCTCGCAACGTTTCCAAAACGCGCTAAAATATAATCACGATGAAAAATAACATATTTTCAAATAAAAGTCAAAAATAAAATAATATAATAATAAAATAATCAAAACGACTCAATTAAATAAAAATAACTAAAACTGGGGCGTTACAATGTACGCTCGGAAAATGTCTTCCCAGACAGACAATCAACAGCTACTAATCCATTACTTCCAAGACAGTTTAACCGGTGCCGCGCTCAAATGGTACATGGGTTTAAACCACACCAAGATCAGTTCTTTCAGAGATCTCGGGGCATCCTTCGTTCAGAAGTGTAAATACAATTTGGACATGGCACTTGATAGGGTCCAGCTTAGAGCAATGTCACAAAAGGATAAAGAAACCTTCAAGGAATATGCTCAGAGATGGCGTGAAATTGCTGCCCAAATTTGTCCCCCTCTCAAGGAAAAGGAAATGACAAAGATCTTCCTGAAAACGTTGAGCTCATTTTATTATGACCGAATGGTCGCCAGTGTGCCCAGTGACTTCACTGAAATGGTGAACATGGGAGTACGCCTTGAAGAAGCAGTCCGGGAAGGACGATTGGTCAAAGATGTAAAGCCATCCAGCAGTACCAAAAGATACGGTAGTGCTTTCTAAAAGAAGAAAAAGCAAGATATCAGTAATATATCTCTGGGAAAGCAAAGGCAAAGGTATCAACCGGTAGCAGCAGTAACTCCTGCTATCAACCCGACGCCATCTCTGACTTATCAACCTCAGGTTGCTCAGAGTCAACCAAATCAACAA
The DNA here is from genome assembly GCA_022829125.1 of Lathyrus tuberosus. Classification (NCBI taxonomy): domain Eukaryota; kingdom Viridiplantae; phylum Streptophyta; class Magnoliopsida; order Fabales; family Fabaceae; genus Lathyrus; species Lathyrus tuberosus. Next base: position 509,453 of record JALAZF010000775.1, on the reverse strand, counting down.
CAGTATCAGCAAAGGCCGCAATAGCCTCTTCAGCAGGCTCGCCCTCAATACTATAATAACAATCGTACAACACGACCATCAGGGTTCGACCCTATACCAATGCCGTATGCAGAGTTATTTCCACTTCTACTGGCCAAGGGGCACGTTCAAACTAGAACGCCTCTCACAGTACTAGAAAATCCACCTTTTTGGTTCAAAGCAGATCAGACTTGCCCTTACCATCAAGGAGGATCGGGACATAACATTGAGAACTGTCTTAGCTGTAAGTCTGATGTATAGAAGCTTGTTAGGAACAGGGTTTTATCTTTCAAAGATACTAATTCAAATGTTCAGACGAACCCATTACCGCAACATGAGAAGACTACAGTGAATTTGATAGAAGAAGAACTTGGCAACATTTATCAAATTCACAATGTACGCTTACTAGGAACCAACCTGGTAAAGATGCATTGCAAACAAAGCGGGTACGACCACGTGCCATCTCACAACTATCATCAGTGTGATATCTGCTCCAAGGACAACCAAGGGTGTACCATAGTACAAGCAGCTCTGCAAGAACAAATGTATTTGGGCTGGATTCAGGATCAAATGATTCGTGAAGTAAACATGGCTCATGCATATCCTAACATTGTTCAGAACCACGACATCCGTGCAATGAACGTCAATTTAGTGACAATGCATTCAAGAAAAAGTCAGTATTATAACTTGCCGCGACACGATTACAACGCTTGCCCAATCTGCTCGAAAGACAATCAGGGATTGAAATTTTGGCATAGCAGACAACAGATGTCCTAACACATGTCAAGACATTGTTCTGCATAAACATTTAAACAAAGAACAGAACAGATGATTGATACCTTGAATATCAGTAACTGCAGAATCACGGATGTTACGACATCTGTTCCAACATGTTTATCTAGACTAATAACAGAATATGTAAATCTGCAGAATGATAAAAGAACACAACAATTGTTAACCTAGTTCAGTGCCATTCACCTACATCTGAGGGATACCAATCCAGGAAGAAGACTTCACTATCTGTAAATTATCATAAAGCTAAACTCCCCCGTTTACAACTTTATCTTCTAATCTCTACCCAATGAAATCCTTATCAAAGAACACCCTCTTTGATATGAGAATCACCACTCATTTCCCTTAATCACAATCTGTGATGTCTAAACAGCTACGACTACTTGCAGCTGATTTATCCATGTCAATACCAAATTCTGTCAAGCATACTTGACCAACACGCTAACTTAGATTTGCTTCAAAGCTTCATCCAAGAACAATAAACAATCCAATACCTAAAGGCTTATGGATCTGTGTAATACCTATGTCTACCACAGTGCATCAAACGATACAAAGGGAGACTTACAAACCTAGAGAGCCAACGACTCTCAAAACCCTAAACCCTTATTTTTACACAAGAGAACGAGGTTACAAAAGGCATATGCATTATTCAGTCATAGGACTAGGTCTTCTTTTATAATCTTTTATTTCCTTGGGCTTTGAATCTTCTGTTTATTTCTTCCTTGATCCATGTTCTGATTGCTCCTTAAATATTGCAACAGATTTAGAAACATCCTGCAATATCAGCTCAAGATGTCGAGACATTCATTAGGACATCATATCTAACCAGTCTTCTTTCATCAGACTTCTTCATGTTTAAACATATCTTTTGACATTCTGTTCTTCCAAAAATTTTCTCAAATCAGCAGGGCTTCCAATCTCCCCCTTTTGACAAATTTTTGGTTAAAACTCCTTTGGTTGAAAAAGAAAGTCCGGTGTTTGGTAGATATGATTGGAACACTTCTGAGACTCTTTCTTACCCCTGAAATCCTAGTTGTATGTTAGTGTACATGAGGAAGAGTATATAACCCTCTCCCCTCAAAGCAGTACTAGCCATGGAGGGATAAATCTTCCTCTTGAGGGGCATAAGAGAACCCACAAGAAGGTCCAGAAAGAGCTTAAGACGAAACAATTGTATCATATGTAACACAAAGTCCATAGAGAATGTAACTCAGGTCACAAGACACAACCTGCTTCATAACTCAGATCACAAGGCACAAAGGGAAAGACTCAGATAGAATGTTAGAACATTCTCTCCAACATCCTTGTAAAACAACTACAAAGATGCACCAAATGTGTGTTTAAAGACCCATCCCCACACTGCCATTCTCCCCCTTTTTAGCAAAAAATTGACAAAATTAGCCAATATAGTTCCATATCCCTATGTTACTTACCCAAACATGAATGAAAGACATGATGAATCAACCCACAACCTGGAATACCATAAACAGATGCATGCTTTAAATACCCAAACCGTTTCTCTAGAGATTCACGGTCCAAAGAAGCTACTGCTGAACAATTCAATGGAGAAATAAATTTAGGTAGGTAAATTCAACATTAATAACTGTACACCGCCCAACTAGGATAAGACTGTTTCAACTTTTAAGAGTAACCGTAAAAAAAAAAACACTTGCATCAAGACACATTCTACTCATGCCTTCTCTAAGACACACTCTCCACCGGTCAAATCAGCCAGTTATGACCCACCCTCAAGTCTTAAATAATGTCCTGACACTTTTTCAGGCTTGTTCAGTCCATCTGAAGCATAGTCACCATCCTTTTGATGAGTCCCAAGAATAATCCTTTTAAGTAGAAGAAAAATAAAACTAACCAAGATGTTAAAACATTTCTTCAAACGTCTCCCAGTTAGCAACCAAGACACCCAAGATACTTGTATTGACACTTCATGATGGAATCAACTTTATACTATCAAGTCCCCCACAACCTTGCAACAGTAGAATAATGTCAAGACATCATTCTTGACACCTCAGTACAACTTGCTTGAACCCCAAACAAACTTGATTCTGAACTGCACCCCTGCAGTAATACATCTTAGATCAAGGAGCAACTCCCCCTATCTAAGATAACCAGTGTTCCTCCAATGAACACTTATGTTGATGAATGGAAAATATAAGACGCATCTTCATGTCTTCAAGAGCGCACCCTCTGTCCAACCCACCTGCTGAACACAATCATCAACTGCACTTATTGCTTCTTCTAACAAGAACCAATTATCACTCACACATGAACACTATCATGCTTCCCTTGAGATCACATTAGGATTAACTTCCTAAATCAACAAACTCTTGGATTGAGACCAAACACACCATTGATCCCTCTCTTCTTGAACCCATCTATACACCACACGAATTCCTCTTGAATTCTCATGTATAGACCCCCATGTTCCTTGAGATAAAACCCAATTGATCTGGAATGCTCCACATTCCTCAAAGAGATACCTTACCTCTTAGTTTGTTATCTTCTTAACGATGTCAGATATCGTATACAAGCTCCAGAACTTCTCAGCTTGCCAAACTGATCCGCTTCTCTCTGGCATGACTCGTAGTAGGGGCGGTAGCCCCTTCACAAGCTTTTCTACTGACCTTAGCAAGGCCAACTAAGTAGATAGACACCCCATAATCCAAGACATTCATTCCTTCATCATTCTCCCGTATGATAACCTGTAATACTTCTGATTCTCCTAGTGAATATCCACATCCATATTCTGAATGCATCAGAATCCAGACCTTCATGCAATCAACTTGTGATCCACTACAATCTTACCAAAACTTTCACATCAGACTTCCAAGACAGCTCTCCTACTCCATCATTCTCCTGTATGACAATTGTAGATACTTCTTAGAAATGATGTAATTAACAGGTTCCTCACAGAACTTAGAATCCTTCGCCAAGGATAACTAACCCAGAAGATGTTCTAACATCAGTTAGGACATCCTTCACATATCATTGATGCCAACCAACATGGTTCTAGATATGTTCCACCGCTGGACTTACTATCTGCATAGTAATCCAACTGAAGATCTTCTATCAACACTGCGCCACTAGCTTGATCAACAAGAACTCCAGATAACCAAAGAGAGAAATAAACTCTTATCCACCAAAAGAAGGTAATCAACTTAGAACTTCTACCACAAGCTCCAAGATAGACCTGACCCAGAACCTTCTTACCTTTTCAACCAACTACCCTTCTGCCCAAGAGTAATTAGTTCCAAGCACCCAGCTTGAATGCACACTAAAGATCAACCAAATGCCATTTTTGGACTGATCTCACCCTTTTTCAGAATTCCCACAAGATACACTGATCCACCAATAAAATCTGATCTTCAAGTTACATGAGCTACTTGCTCCATAGCAAGACATCTTGGATCCACCAAGCCTTAGACATGTAACATCTTCTCCATCCACAACTCCTGCAAACTGCATGAGATAGACCTTTTTGAAGCATCCATAACTTCCATTCTCCTGTAGATCAACTTATCTTAAGTTGATGTGCCACATCACCAGCTGAGATCCTGATGTTAAGCTTGATGTCAAAACATTCTGATACGACATCCAGCTGCTGAATTTAGCTCCTCCTTCTGCCACTTAGAAGAACCTTCTCCCTATTACAGAACAAAAGTTCCATGCTCTCATAGACTTGATTCAACAACCAAGTTTGAGTAGAAAACCTCCATCCTGCTTAATCTTATTACAGGTATTCCATTTAAGCTCACACCTTGATGAATAACTGCTTTGAAGCTCCAAAGAATTCACACCTGCCACGTCTGATTCTTCAGAAGAGAAGTAGTCATAGACTACACCGTAGCCATACCAAAGAATGCCACTTTCCTTAGTAGAGCAGTCTGTAGAGAGTCAGAGATAACTGCCACTTAACCTTGACCTCCAAGATGAGCAAGATCCCATGCTCCTAAGTACCTAGATCAGAAATAAACTGATCCAAGCCGTGCCATCACCAGCACTCCATTATGGATAAGTCTCTTGCCAGGACACTTTCCAGATAAACATCAGATGCTTCTAGTAACAACTCGAACACACCTGTTGCACTCCAATACTCCTAGATCAGAAATAAACTGATCCAAGAACTATCCAACAAGATTATGATGTCTTCTTCTTCATCTTCCACATCACCATTGTCTAGACCAGTTTCTTGCCAGGAAACTCTCCAGAGATCAGATGCTTCTGCCACACCATACTGAAGCAGATTCTTAGTTCAACACCTAAGAGAAATAGATACAAAAGCTTATGCAGTACCCCTCCCATGATTATGCACAAACCCAGATGAAGAGATGTTTCAACATCGCGTTGAACATCAGCAATCTTGAACTTCACATACAAGGATAATCAATTAAATACTTGTGAGTAACACAAATAGAAATTGATCTTAAATCCTTGTTCAATAATCCTATTTCACTGTTGAAGCCACACTCCACCAGATCACTTCATGAACACTTATCAAGTATTCAATCTTTTACAAGTATCTTCTTTGACAAACACATTGTTGAGATACCAAGGCTGCCACCCTTGACTCAAGTAACTAAGATTCTATCTGAACGAACCCTATTTACCTCAACAATTCTGAAAACTCCATTTAGATTGGATCCATCCTTAGGATTAAGAGAGATGAATCCTTCCTTGCACTTTTAGATGGTGAAAATAAATTACCTCCACTTTCTTCAGGTTTATGTTTCACAGAAACACCCTCTAGTCAGAAGAATAACTAGAAGCCTCCAGATGCACGGCTGATATGCCTTTATGAGTGGACTTGAGAGAATTATTTAGTATCTTTGACAACTCAGCCGATCAATAATTTATCAAACTCCTAGAGCATGAACTTGATAAACCTATTCTCAACTCCCCTCCTCTTCAACTGACTTCAAACTGCACCAGGGAACCTAGCTTCCAAGTACCAAGTCACCATAACCGACATCTTCCAACAACTCTCTCCATTCCACCACTCCCGACTTTGGAATAAAAAGATGCAGATATCTTCAAATATAGAGGCCAACGATTAAGATCTTCCACCATCTGTCTTCAGTAACAACTCCAGAAGCCCATAAGTTACAGAACTCTTCCATCAGAAACATATGCAGCGAAACCACCAAGGAACAAATTCAACTTGCCCTAATAAGATGTCAGAACATCTTATAAGACAACCCAACAAGAGAACTAAGCCACTTCTCATGCAGTTGTTGTAGAACCTCCTCAGCAACAAGAACAACCACCGGGTTGTTACCTTCGATTCAGAACATCCATCTCATCCATTAATACCCTTGAGTATGTCTGAGTGGATTGATATGATCTTTAAAACTCCTCATTGTTTAAACGCCAGAAAGTATCTCTCAAAAATCTCATCTAGACACAGACAAGATGCCTGCTCTAATACCAATTGAAATTTTGGCATAGCAGACAACAGATGTCCTTACACATGTCAAGACATTGTTTTGCATAAACATTTAAACAAAGAACAGAACAGCAGACTGATACCTTGAATATCAGTAACTGCAGAATCACAAATGTTACGACATTTGTTCCAACATGTTTATCAAGACTAATAACAGAATATGTAAATCTACAGAATAACAAAAGAACACAACAATTGTTAACCGAGTTCAGTGCAATTCACCTACATCTAGGGGATACCAATCCAGGAAGAAGACTCCACTATCTGTAGAATTATCATAAAGCTAAACTCCCCCGTTTACAACTTTATCTCCTAATCTCTACCCAATGAAATCCTTATCAAAGAACACCCTCTTTGATATGAGAATCATCACTCACTTCCCTTAATCACAATCTGTGATGTCTAAACAGCTACGACTACTTGCAGCGGATTCATCCCTGTCAATATAGAATTCTGTCAAGCATACTTGACCAACACGCTAACTTGGATTTGCTTCAAAGCTTCATCCAAGAACAATACACAATCCAATACCTAAAGGCTTATGGATTTGTGCAATACCTATGTCTACCACAGTGCATCAAACGATACAAAGGGAGACTTACAAACCTAGAGAGCCAACGACTTTCAAAACCCTAAACCCTTATTTTTACACAAGAGAACTAGGTTATAAAAGGAATTTGCATTACTTAGTCCTAGGACTAGGTCTTCTTTTTATAATCTTCTATTTCCTTGGGCTTTGAATCTTCTGTTTATTTCTTCCTTGATCCATGTTCTGATTGCTCCTTAAATCTTGCAACAGATTTAGAAACATCCTGCAATATCAGCTCGAGATGTCGAGACATTCGTTAGGACATCATATCTTACCAGTATTCTTTCATCAGACTTCTTCATGTTTAAAATTATCTTTTGACATTCTGTTCTTCCAAAAATTTGCTCAAATCAGTAGAGCTTTCAGGGATGCTCTTTTGTACAAGAGGCCCTCCAACGTCAAATGGATCTCGGATGAATCCAAGACTACCATGAAGGAAATAATCATCAGGTTAACATGGTTCAGATATTTGACATCCACTTAATGAATACCAGTCTAGTGGAGTTACATGCCAAACAGGTCAGACTTGGTTTTCTGGCCTCGTACGATTATCAAGACTGTAAAGAATGCTACGAAAACGACCAAGGGTCTGCGCTTGTGCAAAGGACTCTTCAACATCTGTTGGACAACTTGTGGTTTTCGATCTACCTAGATAAAGACACACAATAGATTAGCATGACTTACGGGAATCCTGGTAGACATCAAAGCTGTGATGTCCACTCAATAGAAACGGATATAGTAAGGATGTACTACATACAAAGCGGATATGGTCGGGTACCAACTCACAATTATAAACGCTGTAGAGTATGCTCAGAAAATAACCAAGGATGGTGCGAGCAACCCTTCAACACCAGTTAGATCGAAATGAGATTCAACCATGTTCGAATTCTGAATTAATCAACATGATACAAGATTACCTCCCTGGTCAAAGCAAAAGCACTGTCATTATCTCCAATCATGGAATAACCAAGGATGTTTGTGCCGTAATTCCCTTACTCAATGAGTCAAAAGTCTCTCTTGAAAATAAGAGATTTCCAAACTTAGAGCTGATCGAGGTTGCCTACGACAGTCAAAAGGCCCAAAAAGCCCCTGTGGTCATCTACTTGCCAGGTCCAATACCGTACAAGTCAGAAAAAGCTATCCCATACAATTACGGTGCAACGACCATAGAAAATGGAAAAGAAACTCCATTACCCTCCGTTGTGAACGTTGTCAACAGAGGAGTTGGAGAACCTACCAAAGAAAATGAGCCTTAAACGAAAGTTCCTAACCAACAAGTCAGTCAATCCAGTAATCCAGAACCTGTAAAGAACAACGATGAGATGCTGAAGCTCATCCAGAAAAGTGAGTACAACATTGTGGATCAATTGTTGCAAACCCCGTCTCAGATCTCTGTACTATCTCTCTTGCTTAGTTCAGAAGCTCACAGAGAAGCTCTGCAGAAGGTTTTAGAACAAGCCTTTGTAGAACAAGATGTGACAGTAGGACAATTTGATTGCATCATCTCTAACATCACTTCTTGCAATAACTTAGGATTCAGTGATGAAGAATTGCCGGAGGAAGGCAAAAACCATAATATGGCACTCAACATCACAGTCAATTTCCAGGACGATGCTTTCGCCAGCATAGTGATAGACACAGGTTCATCCTTAAATGTCATGCCAAGGTCAACTTTGGTTCGACTATCTTTTCAAGGAACTCCGATGAGGGGCAGTGAGATCATCGTCAAAGCCTTTGACGGATCCAGAAAAATAGTTATCGACGAAGTTGATCTTCCCATAAACATCGGTCCTCACACTTTCCAAGTCACTTTCCAGGTCATGGACATCTGAGTGGCATACAGTTGTTTATTAGGAAGACCTTGGATACACGAAGCTGGGGCAGTCACCTCAACACTTCACCCGAACTTGAAGTTTGTCAAGAATGACCAATTAGTCACAGTATGCGGAGAACAAGCCTTAATCGTGAGCAACTTATCATCATTATCCTGTGTAGAACCATAGGAGGTTGTTGGAACTCAGTTCCAAGAACTCTCGGTGAGCAATGAGAATCACCAAGAAAGAGGGACGTCGATTTCCTCCTACAAGGACGCTCTCAAAGTAATGGGGAGTAATGACATAAAAGGATGGGGACAGATTATAATTCCTACTAATAACAAGACAAGAAAAGGTCTTGGTTTCTCCCCAACTTGTACCCAAACTACTAAAAAGGATGAAAGTTTTTGCCCCATTCAAGAATTCTTCCACAGCGGAGGTTTCCTCCACCCAGTATCTCAAGAAGTCCACACCATCGATGGGAACGACTCCTCCGATACGGATGAGGAGTGGAAATCTTATCTCAACGATGAAGGTTATATGTCTCAGGGAGAAACGTACATGTTGTTCTGCTCTCCAAAGCAGAGTCTGAGATATATACCAAGATCAGACGTTAGAATGATCTATGGAGATTGTGATCCCGAAGGATGTCGTGCTCCACCCAACTCATTAGAGGAATACAATCTAATGAAAGACAACTTTGACTACGATTATTATGATCCCTTGGATGACTTGCCTATCTGGAAGCCATGCATGGAAGACTCAGGGAAAAAGAGCCAGCCGGACAATGCCTATCAGTTGAGTAATCTTGAAAAGAATACCCATGTTCCCACAGAGTCATGTAATCATTACTCAGGACATCCCGAGAATGCCCAACACCATAGTGATGAATTTGTAAAGATTGAAGGACAAGAATTCATTAACTAAGCATTTCCTGAGGTCAACGTCATTGAGGAAGATGACTCATCTATTCCCACAGAAACCTGGGATACCTTGGGACAACCAAGCGGCGAGTACGACTTTCTAGTCAAATACACCGCTCTTGAAAGCTCTCGCATCAGATACAAGGACATCTAGCCAACTGGATTGGGAAATCCTCTTGAGAGTGAAAATATTATGGAAGATGCGAAGAAGAGTCCCCTTATGATAACTCTGCATGGGAAGAAGACTCCAATGATCCTACTCCACCAGAAATCAGTGCCATTTCTGAAGACAGACCAAGAATGGAAGTACCAGACTTTGTGATTTATAGAGGAGTTTGTCGCCATTGGGTTGCAGTCGATGTCCCGAAAGTCGTCCATAAGTCGAAGTAATTACCAACTTTGTTTTAACCTTTCACCTTGCCCGAGTGAAATGGATGTTTTATAGGGCTCACTTTTTTTTGTAAATGTCCCTCTTCGCTTCGCCCAAAGCGACAGAGTTTTGTCTTATAGGGTGTGTTTCAAGAATCGACAAATCATGAATAAATAATGTCATTTTGAATTCTTGCATTTTATAGCTATTTTCACTTTTTGTTTTTCAGAAAATGGTAATCATAAAAAACAACCCAAAATAAAAACAAGCGTTTTCAGAAAAGACACTGTACATACTCCTGCATTCTCTTTGTCTTTTCTAAAAAAAGAATCATCACGTCATACAGATTGCTTGTTTTAAACCCCATTGAAACATACGATCCAATGCCTTCTCCCAACTTTGAATTCCCGGTATTTGAAGCTGAAGAAGAAGAGGACGAAGAAATTCCAGAAGAGATCTCCCAACTACTCAGACAAGAGGAAAGGTCTATTGAGCCTCATAAAGAGCCATTGGAAATGGTCAATTTGGGTTCGGAAGAAGAAAATAAAGAAGTTAAGATTGGGGCGCTGCTCAGCTCAACTGTCAGAAAAGAGTTAATAAAACTTCTCTAAGAGTTTCCAGATGTATTTGCTTGGTCCTATCAGGACATGCCATGGTTGGATACCAGCATCGTGGAACATCACTTACCACTAAAAAAAAAATTTCCTCCAGTAAAACAAAGACTGAGAAAGACTCATCCAGATATAGCCATCAAAATCAAGGAGGAAGTGCAGAAGCAGATCGACGCAGGTTTCCTTGCCACCTCAAAATATCCTCAATGGTTAGCCAACATAGTGCCAGTTCCAAAAAAGGACGGAAAAATCAGAATGTGTGCAGACTACAGGGATTTGAACAAGGCAAGTCCAAAGGATGACTTCCCCCTACCACACATTGACATGCTGGTAGACAGCACAATAAAATTCAAAGTATTCTCCTTCATGGATGGATTCCCGGGCTTTAATCAAATCAAAATGACGCCAGAAGATATGGAGAAAACTTCATTCATCACCCCATGGGGCACCTTTTATTACAAGGTAATGTCGTTCGGTCTAAAGAACGTGGGGGAAACCTATCAAAGGGCCATGACAACTCTGTTTCACAACATGATGCACAAAGAGATTGAAGTGTATGTCGATGACATGATTGCCAAATCTAAAACAGAAGAAGAGCATGTGACACACCTATCAAAGTTATTCGAGCGTCTGAGAAACTACAAACTCCGCTTAAATCCTAACAAATGCACGTTCGGTGTCCGCACAGGAAAACTCTTAGGATTCATCGTCATCTAAAAAGGAATTGAGGTCGATCCTGACAAGGTTAAGGCCATTCAAGAAATACCTTCACCAAAGACTGAAAAATAGGTCAGAGGATTTTTGGAACATCAGAATTATATCTCCAGATTCATATCCCTCATGACCGCGACATGTGCGCCGATCTTCAAACTACTCAGGAAGAACCAAAGCTGTGTATGGACAAAAGACTGCCAAAAGGCTTTCGACAGCATCAACGAATATCTGCTGAATCCACTGATTCTGTCTCCTCCAGTGGAAGGAAGACCATTGATCATATACTTAATAGTCTTGGAAGATTCCATGGGTTGTGTACTTGGCCAACAAGACGAAACAAAAAGAAAAGAGTCTGCCATTTATTACTTAAGCAAGAAGTTCACGGACTATGAAACTCGATGCACTATGCTCGAGAAAACTTGTTGCGTTCTGGCTTGGGCAGCTAAGCATCTTCGCCAGTACATGATTTGTCACACTACTTGGTTAATCTCCGAAATGGATCCGATCAAGTGTCTTTGAAAAGCCTGCTCTCACGGGAAGAATTTCCCATTGGCAGATGTTGTTATCTGCATACGACATCGAATACCATGCTCAGAAAGTCGTCAAGGGAAGTATTTTAGCCGATCATTTGGCTCATCAACTGATTGACGATCAGGAATCAGGCAAATTCGACTTCCCAGACGAATGTGTCATGTACTTGAAAATGAAAGATTGCGATGAACCACTACCAAGCGAAGGGCCAGAGCCAGGATCCCAATGGGGACTAATATTTGACAAAGCTGTCAACGCTTATGGAAACGGAATTGGGGCAATCATTGTTACCCCTCAGGGTACCCATATTCCTTTCACGGCCAGATTGACATTCAAATGTACAAACAATGAGGCCGAATACGAAGCTTGTATCATGGGTCTCGAAGAAGTAATTGACTTAAGGTTAAAGAACTTGGATGTGTATGGAGACTCAACCCTGGTTATAAATTAGATCAAATGAGAGTGCAATACATACCAATTAGGATTAATTCCTTACAAAGACTACGCGAGAAGGTTGTTACCATTCTTCAACAGAATCGAGTTTCATCATATCCCTCGTGAAGAAAATCACATGGCTGATGCATTGGCTACTCTATCCTCCATGATTAGTGTGAGTCGATGGAATGATGTACCCAAGATTGACATAATGCGCATGGAAAGGCCCGCTTACATCTTCGCGATTGAAGCAGTCATCGATAACAAACCATGGTATCATGATATCAGGTGCTTCCTTCAAAGACAGGAATACCCGCCTGGGGCATCAAGAAAAGATAGGAAGACCCTCAGAAGACTGGCTGGCAACTTCATCCTAAACAATGATACACTCTATAAGAGAAACTTCGACATGGTTTTACTCAGATGTGTAGACAGACAAGAAGCAAACATGCTGATGAAAGAAATCCATGAAGGCTCCTTTGGCACTCATGCCAATGGACATACAATGGCAAGAAAAATTCTTAGAGTAGGATATTATTGGCTGACAATGGAATCCGATTGCTACAAGTACACGAGGAGGTGTCATAAGTGTCAGATATACGCTGACAAAATCCATGTACCACCAACGCATCTCAAAGTTCTTTCTTCTCCATGGCCTTTTTATATATGGGGAATCGACATGATTAGCATGATTGAACCCAGGGCTTTGAACGGGCATCAGTTCATCCTGGTAGCCATAGACTACTTCACCAAGTGGGTCGAAGCAGTATCATACACCAATGTTGTTATGGTGTTCCAAGCCAGATCATTACGGATAATGGATCCAACTTGAACAACAAGATGATGAAAGAGTTGTGTGCTGAGTTCAAGATCGAACACCATAACTCATTTCCCTACCGACCTAAATTGAATGGAGTTGTAGAAGCGGCTAATAAGAACATTAAGAAAATCATTCAGAAGATGGTTGTAACCTACAAAGACTGGCACGAGATGCTACCCTTTGCTCTTCACGGTTATCGCACATCTAATCGCATTTCAACAGGGGCAACCCCTTTCTCTCTAGTATATGGTATGGAAGCAGTGCTCCCCATAGAAGTAGAGATACCATCAATAAGGGTATTGATGGAAGCTAAGCTAACAGAAGCTGAATGGTGTCAAAGCCGATACAATGAATTGAACCTAATCTAAGAAAAGAGAATGACGACTTTATGCCATGGTCAGTTATATTAACAAAGAATGAAGAAAGCATTTGACAAAAAATTCTGACCCCGTGTCTTCAGAGAAGGAGACCTCGTGCTCAAGAAGATAAAATCATTTCTCACTAATTCCAGTGGAAAATGGACTCCGAATTACGATGACCCTTATGTTGTTAAGAAAGCCTTCTTAGGCGGTGCCTTAAAACTAGCAACCATGTATGGATAGGAGTTTACCTACCCCCCAAATGTTGATGTAGTCAAGAAATACTTTGCCTAAATAAAAAAATATGTCTCGGTGGATTGAAAACCTGAAAGGGCGGTCCAAGCAAAAATTAGAGACATAAGCAAAAGTCATCCCGAGGGGTTGAAAACCTGAAAAGGCAATCCAGGCAAAAGTTGGGGATTCATGGCAAGTAACTATATCCAACAAGATTAGCTCCCCAGAGGCAACGTCATCTGTTAACAAATCCTCAATCAGAGTCATCTTCGACATATGCTTAGAATGTCCAGAATTTAAAGTTGGTGAAAGGATAACGGTCGTTATGTTTCAATGTAGCCCCTTTCCCTTTAAATTACCATTTTCAAAACTTTGTAATGCCCCATGGAATCACGCATTAAGCTGATTGCCATTCTATCAATAAAATTTGAGCATGTGTGCATTTTATTTGCAATTCTCATTTATTTTTCTTTGCAGAATGACATTTTAATATCGACTGCTTCAAAAGGAACATCGACTGCTTCTCCGGTGGTGATCTAACTTCGAAATACGAAATCAAAGTACTCCCTGTGTAAATGATCAGTTACTTCAGATGGGATGTCCCATCTGACATCCCCAGCTGAGTTCTTACCTTTGAAAACCAATTGTTGGTTTTTCTCCCACAGTAGGGTCCACCTCTGAAAAACAAGAACGAATTTCTATCCCTAGCAGGTTTGTACCTCCAGAAACCGGAACGAATGATGGAATCCCTATTCCCAAGCAAAAGTACGACTTTCAGAATCTCCAGTGTTACCCCTATCTCCTAGAGTGGCCGAGTATCCAGTTGAACTCATCACCAATCTGTATGTCGTGTCTGTTTTGTCAGCATAAACATACATACATTATGCATAATTGATTCATATTCATACATATGTTGCATTAATATCACTCTGGTCATATTCCTCCCCAAGTGATAAGCGTCTTCTCTCCGATATAGTTGTCAGTCTTCCTTTCTGCGTCAGATAGGACAAAATCCTGGTCTAAGTTCTTTCCTCGTCAGGAAATGTACCGTCTAAATAATCTCTCTCTAGTGTATTCCTGGATTGAAATCGGTCCTCAACCTCTTTGATAACTTGAACCTCTGAAAGGCAAGAAGTCATTCGGATAGACACCCTTGGAACATCACTCTTCACCATTGAAGATGATATTTTGCTTTCCCGGATTAAAGAAAATCCCCAGAGAAAGCCTCTCCACCAAAAGACTCTCGGCAATACGGAAGTTTCTCCCCGAAAAGTTTGCCTTCAATAAAGTCATCAGCACCTCAAAATTGGATTACATCACATGGCATTTCTGCGAAAGGGTCTCGATGAGAAATATGATGTAACACCACCAAGCAAAAAGCAATCTCTCAAGAGACTTGATTTCCCCCAGTAAGGTTAACAAATGGCATCTCCCACAGAGAAGTTTGCGCACCTCTACAGTTCAGACAAATGGTTCTCCCCAACAAGTTGGACATCAAATCCTTTTTCATCAAATGGCATCTCCCCAGTAAAACCTGGCGAGAAGTTTGATGAAGACCGCTACAAATAGCGTTCCTTGTCAAGGAAGGAACTCGACAAGAAGAAACTAAGACCAGTTCCATGGCTGAAGACCAAGATCGAGGGGAAGTTTATTTTCAAGAAGAAACTGAGACCAGTTCCATGGCTGAAGACCAGAATCGAGGGGAAGTTTATTTTCTAGAATAAACTAAGACCAGTTCCATGGCTGAAGACCAGGATCAAGGGGAGGTTCGTTTTCAAGAAGAAACTGAGACCTGTTCCATGGCTGAAGACCAATATTGAGGGAAAGTTTATTTTCAAAAGAAAACTAAGACAAGTTCCATGGCTGAAGACCAGGATCGAGGGGAAATTTACCCTTTTTTTAAGTAACATTACTTAGCAAAAGAAAAAGGATGAGCAAACCTCTGCTATTCATAACCACAGTCAAAATTCCGGGTATTCCTATATTTAATCCTCTTTTACCTTGAATGTACGAACGTCTTCGCCATTCACATCTTCAGGTCCAAGAAGATTAAATAGGGGCATCTGTCATACCCCAAATTTTGACCACAAGATTTCCCGTCATTGTGCAAATCATCACCACAATATGGATGTACCTTCATGCCTCATCAATCCTCTCAAAGATTATTGAGCATCCACTCCAATCAAGAATTAGGGTTTTGAGCCCTCTCCAAGTACTCAGACAAAGGATCACTAAATAATGGACATGATCCTCAACTTGTCAAACCTCTCAAACATCTATAAAGGATCAAGAGGTCTCCCACATCAAGAATCAAGCACAAAAGTGCAACATCTCAAGTTGATCAAGCCTCAAGATCATCAGTGTCACCAAATTAGAGTTTTGGTCGACCAAGGCCTCTAGAGAGAAATTTTCATCTGGGCAAGAGCCAATACTTCAAAACATGATCCAAGAAGCTCAAAGGAACCTCATGGACCCAATCCCAAGTTCAAAATAGCCTCAAGGGATGCATTCATAAAAAATTAGGAATTAGGGTTTCTTGACCTAATTCACCCCTAAGATGACTTTTGGAGCAATCCATGAGCCAAGACCTCAAGAAGTGTTTCGAAGACCTCCAATACATCATATTGATCCATTTACAAGATTGGATTGATTCAAAGAACTAGGTTCATAAGTAATACAAGGATTCAAATTCATCTGGACCAATTAGGGTTTTCTGATGAAAAGTCAACTGTACCTTTGACTTTTGACAAGACATGATCCCAAACCTTGGGACATGATTCAAGAAACTCTATAACACCTATGGAATCCATACATTAGGTTTGAATTAGGTCAAGGACTTGATTTCACAGAGGATCACAAAATTTGAAATTCATCTGATAAAAAGTCAACTGTGCAAAAAACCAAGTTTGACTTTTTGAATTTCTTGACAAACAAGGCTTCCTTAAGTAAAAAACAATGTTAACTTATGGTTTGAATCATCATCCATCAAGAAAAATCACGAAAAGTGGGGTTACTTGCAAAAGGGCCAACCATAAGAAACTTGAAATTTCACTAAGTTATGAAAAAAAGTGATTTATACCCAACTTGGCAAGACCATAACTTGTGATCTAAGCAACCTTTTTCTTCCATCCAAAGCTCAAATGAAAGCTCTCATTACATACTTCAAGATTGTCAACTACAACAGATTCCAAATACTCATGGATTTTGAGTTATGGATTGATCAAAATCACAAAAATATGAAAATGGCCATTTTCATTATGATCCAAGATGATTCAAGATCAAAGTTGGACATCAAAGTTGAAGTATGTTATTGGGGCTTTCCAAAAAGTACAAGAGCCTCCCATGGTTCAACTTGAGCAAGGAGTTACAAGCCTCTAAAAATGGCATTTTTCACCCTGCCCACACAAAGGCATGAAAACATAACTTGGTTCCCACGATTTCTTGAGCCAATTTTGGACACTTGCATCATTTCATTTCTGTCCAAAATCTACTTGAATGAAAAGGGATCTGATCACAAAGCCACCAAGTCAAAAATCCTATACCTTGGCATGTGAAATTCAATGTTGCAAATCCAAAAACTTCAATTTTGTTTCAAGGCATTCAAGAGATACATTGAGGTGGCATGGACTGAGTCATTGGTCACTAAAGGAGTCAAGACTTATCCCTACAACAGAAGACTCATAGCCTGCAAGATTGACTCAAGTCAATGGCTAGAGGAGACTTTGGCTACATGACAAAGTTCAATGGATATTGGAGTGATCCAGCCTCCAATCACTATTGCTACCAAAACAAAGTTGCTCTACTATAAATAGAGGTTCTTTCTGATCAATTCAAGTACACCAAAGAATAGCAACTCATGCTTTCCTTCCAATCACTCTAAAAAACCAGAATTTGCTTCTCTTACAAGTCACATTTGAATTTTCAAATAGAGGGCAATTCTACACAAACCAACCATCCTAACACCTCACATATGTCAAAAAAAGTGATCCATAACCTCAAAACACATCTGGAACACCAGAATCACAAAGTCACCATCCATTTGCTCAAGCATTTTGGCCTATTTGCAGTTGGGGTACCACAACAAGTTCCAGGTTGTTTCAATCCATTCCAAGCTTCCAAACACACTACTTGAGATCCAAGGAAGTTGTCCAGATCATCAAAACACTTCTGTAACACCTACAACTGAGGATTCGATTTCCTCTTGCAGAGGTAAGCCTGACACTCTCAAACTCTATGATCCATGCATCATAAATGTGTTTTCAAGTTACAAACATGTTTCTGCACTTATGTAGAGTGTTTCCCGTCAATCAATTGCTTTGTAGCTATCGTGTATAGGATTTCATAGTGTTCTTGCAGAAATTAGGGTTCATGTGTTCATCACTTGATTTCTCACTCCACACTTAATATAAATGAAATTAATTGGTACCATTGGAATCCTTGTTCAAAAATGAACAATTTTCATGTTTATAAAAGTCAAAACCATTGAGTAATCAGAGAGAAAAGTGAGGTTTTTCTAATCTGAGAGTTAGGGCACACGCGAGGAAGAAGATGAAGTTCTTCGCGCCATAATTCAAATATTTGAATTATTAAATATTTTGATATTTTATTAATTGATTTCAAAAATTAATTTCTCTCTCAATTTTTATCATTTTTTATTGGTTCTTTTTTTAAAAATTCACAAAAATGTTGAAATATTTTATTCTACAACAAAATAAAATTTATATTATTTATATAATATATCTTGAAGTTTTGTAATTAATTTCATTTTATTTGTTTTTAAACATTTTTTAATGAAATTTCAACCTTGAATTTTTAAATCCAAATGAATTTCAAGCTTTCATGTGATTAAACATGATATTTCAATGTATATTTCAAAGTTGACAACTTGTTTTTGAATATATTTGATATTTTATATCATTTTTTATTTAATTTCCTTTAAAAATTATATTTTTAAATTAAAATTAGGGTTTTTTCTTAATTTTGATTTTTTCAAACTTCATTTGAAACACTTTTGGGCCTCTAATAGAGAGTAAGACTCATCCCCTTTGTAAATACCATTTTTGGGCCTCAGTCATTGTATAAGTCCCGATACAATTTTCAAAATAACGGTGTGATCGTTGTTTTTCATTTGGGCATCTCTTTGAGCTATAAGCCCCATCTCTTGTATAAAAATAAACTTTTGGGCCTCTAATAGAGTGTAATACCCATTCCTTCTTGTACGTAAATAATTTTGGGCCTCAGTCATTGTATAAGTCCCTCTGTGGTTTTCAAAACCGCGACGCGATCGTCGCCTTTTCAAATAAATATATGGGCCTCTCCTTGAGTATAAGCCCCATTTTTATTTCTTTACAAACACTTTTGGGCCTCTATTAGAGTGTAAGACCCAACCTCTCTTTGTACAAAAACAATTTTGGGCCTCTGCTGTAGTATAAGTCCCACAACTACTTTCAGTATCGCAGTGCGATCAATATTTTCAAATAAATCATTTGGGCCTCTCCTTGAGTATAAACCCCAATATTTTGTACATAAACCTTGTTTTAAACAATAAACAACTTTCATGGGCCTCTCCTTTAGTTGTAAGCCCCATACCTCAATTTTCAAAATCATCTATCTATTTTTTTTAAAACTGGAAATAAAAGGAGCATTATTCTGAGTGAAACTACTCTTAGACCACTTGGGCCTCTCTTTGAGTTATAATCCCCAAACATTCTTTTCTTTCAAACAACTTTCTCTTAATTCAAATTCAAATTCAATGTTTTTCTCAAAACTTTCTTCATTTTCTTGAAACCCTAAAAGAGGCAATACAGTTGTAGTCAATACAACAAATCACAATACACTTAGGCTTCTTCTCAGAAGGTAAGTCCCCACATCTTTTTCAATGCATATATATATATATATATATATATATATATATATATATATATCTGTCAATATAATTGTCTGTATATACTTATGCATATCTTGCTTAGAGTTTCTCCAACAGTTAGGTCTATGCTTAGGTCAAACCAGAGGTTACTTTACAACATAGTCAAAACTAGTTCCCTTATAGGAAATCCCTATATAGTTTGCCTCCTCTTGGGCTTATACAATATGGAACAGAGGAAGGCATTATTTCGGGTGAAACTTTTCTCAAGACTGTCAAACTTAGAAATATATTCGTACAAGAAACTCATTTCCCCAAAGAGGATTAATTCCCAGTGAAACCTCTTTTAAATTTCTTCAAACCCTATAACTGTTCAACAAAGAAGGCATTATTCCCGGTGAAACCTTTCTTGAACTTTTCTTTGGCTTGGACCCACAGGTTTCCTCGAAGTACCCCCAACCTCCTCTTGGGCTTAGTACAAGGATCAACAGGCTTCTTAGAAGTTCCCCAGCCTCCTCTTCGGATTAGTACAAGGACCCACAGGCTTCCTAAAGGTATATGATAGAAATTAGTCATCTCTACTAGTTCAATCCTCAGGAGAGTCAAAGCTCCAGAACATCCAATCATTCAAGGGTTGATCTTCATCCCTTAAACCCTCAGCCTCCTCTTGGGCATCATACAAAGACCCTGTCATACCCCAAATTTTGACCACTAAGATTTCCCATCATTGGGCAAATCCTCATCACAATATGGATGGACCATCATACCTAATTATTCTCCCCAAAGATGGGTGAGCATCCACTGCAATCAGGCTTAGGGTTTCAAGCCCTCAGAGCTCTTAGACAAAGGATCAATCAAGAAATGACATGATCTTCAACTTGCCTAACCTCTCAAACATCCTTGATGGAAAAGTCAACTGCACCTTTGACTTTTGACCAGGACATGCTCCCAAACCCTGGGACATGATTCAATACACCCTATAACACCTATGAAATCAATCCATCAAGTTTGATTTAGGTCAAGGACTTGATTTCATAGAGGATCGCACAGTTTGGAATTCATCTGACAAAAAGTCAACTGTGCACAAAAGTCAAACTTTGACTTTTTGAGAATTTTCACAATTATGGTTCTTTAACCCTAAAATGATGTTAATGTATGATTTGGATCATCATTCATCAAGAAAAATCAAGAAAAGTAGGATAACTTGCAAAAGGGGGTAACCATAAAAACTTAGAAATTTTTCTAAGTTATGGAACAAAGTGGCTAGGGTACAAACTTTGGAGGATCATAACTCCTAAACCATAAGGCCATTTTCCCCATTCAAAGCTGGATTCGTAGCTCTCATGGCACTCTACAAAAGCTTCAACTACCACTCATTCTAATTCCTCATGGATTTCAAGTTATGGAATGATCAAAATCACAAAAAGTGAAAATGTCACTTTTTTCCAACACTTAGTGAAATTTTCACTAAGTCAGAATCTGTCTTACTTTTTTCAAAATGTAAGGGAATTTTTCACTTGGATCCAAAAAGTATCAAAACCAATTATGATCAAACAGTTGTATCATATGAGGGCTTTCCAAAATGACCAAGAACTTCACAAACTCAACTTAAGCCATGAGATATGACAATGACAATATGCCTTGCTGAAAACTGTCAAAGCAAGGCAGATTTGTCCATTTTGCTCGATTTGCCAAATTTGTACAAATGACAAACACACTTATCCATCTGAACACCTCAAGGGGAGACCAAAGAGGAACCAACTCTGATCCCAAGCCTCTCAAGTCCTTGGAACTAAAAATAGCATGCCAAACCTAGAAATCCCTAAAGAGGGTACAAGACTCCAATTTTGTTTTGGAGCATTCAATGGAAGCACCAAGGTGGCATGGACTGAGCCATTTCCAACTGAATTCAGTCAAGACTTATCCAAGACCAAGGGAACCAGCAGCCTGTGCCCTAACCTTTAGTCAATGGCTAGAGGAGACTTGGATTCTCATTGATCAACATTGGCCAAACCTATGCAGCAGTTGCCATTCACTATTCCTTGCAAAATAAACTTGCTCTACTATAAATAGAGCTTATTTATGATCAGTTTGAGTACACCAAAGCCATCAAACAGATGCTTTCCTCAAAATCTCTTCCTTCACTCCAAAATTACCTTCCAAAGCAAGTCACTATCGGGTTTTTGAGTTTGACAGATTTGCAGTTGAGTGCCAAATTAAGTTCCAGCTCAATTCAATCCACTCTAAGCACCCAGACACACTCCATAGCACCTAGGGAAGCTGTCCATAACCTTGGAACCAAGTTGTAACACCTCTAACACAAAACACGATCACCAGCTGCAAGAGGTAAGCATGAGCTCTTCTAACTCTATGATCCATGCATTTTTTGCTGCACAATAATTTAGCCATATGTTCATAATCATGCATAGAGTGTTTACCCTCAATCAATTGCTTTGTTTGAATCGTGTATGGAATTTCTGAGCCTTCATGCAAGTTTTAGGGTTCTTGAGGTTTCTCTTTGATTTCTTATTCCATGCTTAAAATAAATGAAATTAAAGACCATAGACACGATCGTGAGGTGAAAACGAGTAGATAGATATGTAGATTGCATGTTATCATCAAGTATTTAGTGAGATTGGATAGAAAACGCAAATATGCAGAAACAGAGGGTGGCACGTGTTCTTGCCATGTTCTTGGCGCCCTTTTTGAAAATTCAAATATTTGAATTTTGTGATTTTATTTAATTGATTCAAAAATTAATTTCTCTCTGAATTTTAATGATTTTGAGTGATTCTTTTTTTTAATAATTCACAAAAATGTTAAAATATTTTATTTTACCAAATTATCCCAAAAATATTATTTATTTCATATACTTGATATTTTTGTAAAGAATTAATATTTTAATTGTTTTTTGACATTTAAAATATTTTCTCCCTCTTGATTTTTCAAATTTTAGTGATTTCCAATCATTTTGTGGATAAAAACATGATTTTTGAAACATTAATCCAAAATCATAATTTGTTTCCACACATGTTTAACAATTTTGATCATTTTAATTGAATTTTTATTCAATTAAAATACATTTTGAAAACAAATTAGGGTTTTTTTTATTAATTCAACCCTCATAAAACTTTTTCAAACACTTTGGGCCTCTAATAGAGTGTAAGACCCAATCCTATGTAAATACAAACCTTTTTTGGGCCTCAAATGTTGTATAAGTCCAGTTGTACTTCAAAAGTTTGGCGCGATCATCGCCCGTTTAAAAACAAATCATCTGGGCCTACCCTCGTGTTATAAGCCCCATTCTTTTTCTTTAAACACCTTTGGGCCTCTTGAGAGAGTGTAAGACCCATCCCTTTGTACAGAAAATCTCTTTGGGCCTCAGTCACTTGTATAAGTCCCTGTACAATTCCAAACAACAGTGCAATCACTGTTAAATCCTTGGGCCTCTCCTTGAGATGTAAGCCCCAACAACCTTTTCAAAGCACTTTCTCTTTTGATTTTGAATATAATATTGTTATCAAAGCTTTCTTTGTTGAACAAACTAACCAAACAGCATAGAAGCTCTACAACCGAGTAAGTGTTTACCCGTTTTCTTTATCCGCTTTCATATATATATATATATATATAACTGTATTGTGGGGCTGCTCACTGTAAGTCTTCTTTCACAAGCTTTTATATACTTGTCAAATATCCATTGTGTAATAATAGTATAGTTATTTAGAGTTTTCCCCGACAACTACGTCTAGCACTAGGTAAAGCCCTGTTGGTCACTCTTAAATACAAACAAAACTAGATCCCCATAGGATTACCAGACATAGTCTTACCTCCTCTTGGGGTTAAACAATATGGAGACATGAAAGGCATCATTCTCTGTGAACCCTTTCTCAGACTGTCACCCTTAGAAATTGTCAAAGAGACTCTACTCCCCAGAGATGATCTTTTCTCCGTGAATGGCATCTCTTGAGTTTCTTCCAAATTCTCGGACTTTCCTGGCTTGATCTATTCTCGGTGAATGGCATGTCTTGAACTTCTCGGGGTTTGGGGACCCACGGGCTTCTTAAAAGCATCCCCGCCTCCTCTTGGGCATTGTACAAGAACCCTTCGGCTTCTTAAAAGCTCTCATGGCTTCTCTTGGGCTTAGTACAAGGACCCAGAGACCTCTACAGGTATAGGAACAGAACCTAGTCATCAATTTGCTAGAGCTATCTTTCTGAGTCAAGTGTCAGACCTGTTAATGGGTTGACCTTCATCCCTTAACATACCAGCCTTCTCTTGGGCATCATACAAAGATCATTCACTACCCAAGAATCGATTTTTCCAAAACACCAGTAGACTTGGAGAGTCCCAATAACCTTTGGATTTCCCGTTTCCTTAAAGAACAGGAAATAACCTTGATCCTCTGATCAATCCCAAAGCACAACAATACCTTTAATCGTTCCCTTTATAAGAACTGATTTTCTCTTTTATCCAACATACTGGACCTATCACTAAACTGAAACAGTCACCAGCACAATAGCCTCCTCTTGGGCTTTGTACAATGATTATCCCCAGCGGAGCTAACCTTTTCACACTCTCTTGTTGAGTATAAAAGACTCTCTTGTTGAGTCAAACTTGTTTAGCCTCCATCTCGGGCTTCGTACGAGATATAAAACACTCTCTTGTTGAGTATAAAAGACTCTCTTGTTGAGTCAATAACTGGGTCAAGACTCTCTTGTTGAGTCAAACCTCTTTCTCCTTCATCTCGGGCTTCGTACGAGATATAAATCACTCCCTTGTTGAGTATAAAAGACTCTCTTGTTGATTCAATCATCTGGTCAAGACTCTCTTGTTGAGTCAAACCTCTTTAGCCTCCATCTCGGGCTTCGTACGAGATACAAAATCACTCTCTTGTTGAGTATAAAAGACTCTCTTGTTGAGTCAATCCTCTTTAGCCTCCACCTCGGGCTTCGTACAAGATACCAAATCACTCTCTTGTTGAGTATAAAAGACTCTCTTGTTGAGTCACTTCCCTCTCACCTCCATCTCGGGTTTCGTACGAGATACAAAATCACTCTCTTGTTGAGTATAAAAGACCCTCATGTGGAGTCAAAACCTTTTAGCCTCCATCTTGGGCTTCGTACAAGACACATATAAAAGCACTCTCTTGTTGAGTCGGTCACTTGTTAGCACTCTCTTGTTGAGTCAACCCTTTTAGCCTCTCTCTCTTGGGATTCGTACGAGACACATAAAAACACCCTCTTGTTAGGTCAATAGCCTCCTCTTAGGCTTTGTATAGGAAAACCCGGTTAAGTCAATCAACCTTTTAGCATCGAAATCTGTGCATTGTTCACAGTATACAAACACCAACAACTCCTTTTCCTTCATCTAAGTTGCTGTAAGCGGCAAGCCTCTGGATTATTTACATCCACGCCACTGTCCCTCTTTTAGCATGAGAAATTCCTAAGGAAAGATGGCATTGCTCTAAACTGAGTTAAAGTCTTCTCCTTCGGGTTAAAAATCCCTTATAAAGGAAATTATGGCATTGCTGGATTCACATATCCCAGTTAAAGTAATTCTCCTTTATAATCAGTCACCCAACAGTTGTGACAAACAGACCAAATATCCCCTTTTAGAGAAGACAAATTCTCTCTAAAGTCAAAACCCTTTAGCTTCATATCTTGGGCTTAGAACAAGATACAAATAGACCATTTAGCTTCACATCTTGGGCTTTGAACAAGATGCAAACCACATTTAGCTTCACGTCTTGGGCTTTGAACAAGACACCAAAACAACCTTTTTTTTCCTCCCATAGAATAGGAGGAACTACGATCGCTCTGATTTCCCTGTTTTGTTAAACGGGAATACGTAGGCATAAGATTGAAAAATATTAGCGAGCATACTAATCAAAAACCCAAAATTCCGTACCTTCACACATCAATCGAAAAGCATCAGACTTAACATCTTACCAATGGCCTAGACACTGTTTTTAACAAAATAACCCCAAAGGAGAACCCCCTATTTTGATAGCATCTGTAAACCAACAGTTTTGACTGTTTAACCTCAGTTTGCAAGCAGGGTTAATTGGAGACATCTATTTCCCTTCCTTAATAAGCTCAATAGGATAAAAAATGAATCGAATTGTAGTACCAAAGCGATAGTGATTCGAAACCACAAAAATCGCGCTATAGACCCTTCTCTACAACTATAGCCTACCCCTTCTTGAGAGACTTGGAAAGTCTATCCTTCTATTGGGCTTCATACAAGTAGACTTGGAAAGTCTCATCCCCTCCTGGATCTCACCCAGAGACCCTCAAGTTTCCTAAAAGCATAAGAAAAACCCTGGTCATTTTACCAACACACCAGTCTCCAGCAGAGTTAAAACCTCCATAGGTTTTTAAACTCAACTTTAAATCCCACTGACCCCCAATAAGGCTTAACCTTTCTTTTTAAATTCCTCAGCTATAGTCAAATTATCAAAACCCCAATAGAATCAGAGCCTCATGGTATCTGATACTACAACTCTTTCTTGATTCCCAACAAGAGTAAATTCCTTTGGATTCCCCCAATATAATTTGGACCATCTCCTGGATTTCAATAAATCCTCAGCAAGAGACATCCTCCTCTTAGGCTTCATATAATAATTTTCCCCAGTTAGCATCAATCTTGGGCTTTGTACAAATCAGATATAACACTCCCCAGTGGAGTCATTCTCTTTTAGCTTCAACCTTGGGCTTTGATCAAGGCACATAAAATTCAACATCCCCTTAGATGAGACCATGAGTCCACTTTGCAGGAAGATATTTCCTCTATACATAACATACCAGAACAAACAATCAAAACCTTTTCCAGATAATTGCTGTAAGTGGCACACTTGTTGATTCAAAATCTAAGCTGGAGCCCTTCTCTTATCCTGGCAAAAACTTATCTTTCATCTAACTGCTGTAAGTGGCAAGCCTCTGGATCCCTTAACATCCAAGCCAATGTCCCTCTCTTAGCATAAAAGATTCATAAGGCACATCACCCTTATAAAGGAAATTATGGCATTGCTGGATTCACATATCCCAGTTAAAGTAATTTCCCTTATAACCAGTTTCTCAACATTTGTGATGAATAGGTGAGATATCTCCCTTTAGAGATAACAAATTCTCTCTCCCAAACACTCTTTTAGCTTCAATTTTGGGCTTTAAACAAGACATAAATACTCTGATAGCTTCAATCTTGGGCTTTAAACAAAACACCAAACATCTTTCCTCCCATAGAAATAGGAGGAACTACGATTGCTAAGATTTCCCATATCTCTTTACGGGAATACATAGGCATACGATTGCGAAATCTTAGCGAGCACACAAATAAAAAACTTTAGGTCCAGTACCTTCCCAAAAACAATAGAAAACCCGAAAACCACAAAAATATTCTCTCAATTCTCCCAAGGAGAAACTTTCCCAAACCACAACAGATAAACACAAGAAAGCATTTCAAATTAACAGAGATACATTCAATAAAGAGTTCCTATGGATTACCATAAATACACAAGGTGTTAATAGCTTCCCATTGTATATCCAGACACCGATCGCCGATCTCTTAGCATTTGTTAAAGAAAACATTTGCGTGCAAGGTTAGTTTTAGATATCCACCCTTTCCTTTCCAGCTTCATAGGATAAATAGGAAATCAGAAAGTAGCACCCACATTCCATTGCGGTAAGGTGGTCGCGTCACCGACAAAAATCGCACGCTACACTGGATACTGGTCGGAGAGAAACCAAGAACTTTTCTTGTCTTGTTATTAGTAGGAATTGCAATGTGTCCTCATCCTTTTATGTCACTTCTCCCCATTACTTTGAGATCGTCCTTATATGAGGAAATCAATGTTCTTTTTTATTTGGTGATTCTCATTGCTCACGAGAGTGCTTGAAATTGAGTTCCAACAACCTCCTCTGGTTCTACACAAGAGAATGATGATAAGTTGCTCACGATTAAAGCTTGCTCTCTACACACCGTGACTAATTTGTTGTTCTTGACAAACTTCAGCTTCTGGTGAAGTGTCAAAGTGATTGCCCCAGCTTCGTGTATCCAAGGTCTTCCCAATAAACAGCTGTATGCTTCTCGGATGTCCATGACCTGGATAGTGACTTGGAAAGTGTGAGGACCGATGGTTATGGGAAGATTAACTTCACCGATAACTATTTTTCTGGATCCGTTAAAGGCTTTGACGATGATCTTACTGCCTCTCATTGGAGTACCTTGAAAAGATAGTCACATCAAAGTTGACCTTGGCATGACATTTAAGGATGAACCTGTGTCTACCAGTACGCTGGATAAAGCATCGTCCTGGAAATTAACTGTGATATTGAGTGCCATATTATGGTTCTTGCCTTCCTCCGGCAGTTCTTCATCACTGAATCCCAAGTTGTTGCAGGAAGTAATGTTGGAGATAATGGTTTCAAACTGACCCACGGTCACATCTTGTTCTACAAAGGCCTGTTCTAAAACCTTCTGTAGAGCTTCCCTGTGAGCTTCTGAACTAAGCAGGAGAGATAACACAGAGATCCGAGACAGAGTTTGCAACAATTGATCCACAATGTTGTACTGGCTTTTCTGAATGAGCTTCAGCATTTCATCGTTGTTCTTCACAGGTTCTGCATTGCTGGATTGATCGACTTGTTGGTTAGAAACTTCGACTTGGAGTTCCTTTTCTTTGGCAGGTTCTCCAACTCCTCTGTTGAAGATCCGACCACTCCGGGTAACTCGACTGATGTCAGCAATGTTCACAACGGAGGGTAATGGAGTTTCTTTTCCATTTTCTATGGTCGTTGCATCTTACTTGTATGGGATAGCCTTTTCTGACTTGTACGGTATTGGACCTGGTAAGTAAATGACCACAGGGGTTTTTGGGCCTTTTGACCGTCGTAGGCAACCTCGATCAGCTCTAAGTTTGGAATTTTTCTATTCTCAAAAGAGACTTTTGACTCATTGAGTAGAGGAATTATGGCACAAACATCCTTGGTTATTCCATGATTGGAGATTATGACAGTGTTTTCGTTTTGAACAGGGAGGTAATCTTGTATCATGTTGATTGATTCAGAATTCAAACATGGTTGAATATCTTTTCGGTGTAACTGATGCTGGAGGGATGCTCGCATTAGATATCATCCTTGGTTATTTTCTGAGCATACTCCACAGCTTTCATAATTGTGAGGTGGTACCCGACCATATCCGCTTGTAGCGTACGATTTTTGTCGGTGACACGACAACCTTGTAGCGCGGTTTTTGTGGTTTCGAATCACTATCGCTTTGATACTATAGTTCGATTCATTTTTTATCCTATTTAGCTGAATAAGGAGGAGAAATAGATGTCTCCAATTAACCCTGCTTGCAAACTGAGATTAAACAGTCAAAACTGTTAGTTTACAGATGCTATAAATAGGGGGTTCTTCTTTAGGGTTATTTGCTTAAGACCAGTGTCTAGGCTATTGGCTAGGTCGGATGGTTTTCGATTGATGCATGAAGGTACAAGATTTTGGGTTTTTTATTAGTATGCTCGCTAAGATTTCGTAAACTTATGCCTACGTATTCCCAACACAGGGAAATCAGAGCGATCGTAGTTCCTCCTATTCTAGGGGAGGAAAAAGGTGTTTTGGTGTCTAGTTCAAAGCCCAAGATTGAAGCTAAATGGGTGATTTGTATCTTGTTCAAAGCCCAAGATGTAAAGCTGAAGGGTCTATTTGTATCTTGTTCAAAGCCCAAGATGTGAAGCTGAAGGGTTTATGTTGAGAGAGATTTTGTCGTCTCTAAAGAGGAGCTGTTGATGTTTGTATGCTGTGGGCAAGGCACAACTTTGATGCTAAAAGGTTGATTGACTCAACCGGGGTTTTCTTTATACAAAACCTAAGAGGAGGCTATAAGTTGACTTTTTTGGGGAAAATGTTCTTTCTGTCTTGTACAAAGCCCAAGATTGAGGCTAAAAGGGTTTGACTCAACAAGAGAGTCTGTCATACTCAACAAGAGAGTAATTTGGTGTCTCGTATGAAGCCCGAGACGGAGGCGAAAAGGGAAGATGGACTCAACGAGAGAGTCTGAAAAGGTGATTGACTCAACGAGAGAGTCTGAGAGTTTATTGACCCAACAAGAGAGTCTTTTATACTCAACAAGAGAGTGTTTTGTTGTCTCGTACAAAGCCCGAGATAGAGGCTAAAAGCACATTGACTCAACAAGAGAGTCTGAAATTTAATTGACCCAACAAGAGAGTCTTTTATACTCAATAAGAGAATGTTTTATATGTGTCTTGTATGAAGCCTAAGACGGAGGCTAAAAGTGATTGACTCAACAAGAGAGTCTTTTATACTCAACAAGAGAGTGTTTTTTATATGTCTTGTACAAAGCCCAAGACGGAGGCTAAAAGTGGTCGACTCAACAAGAGAGTCTTTTATACTCAACAAGAGAGTGATTTTCTATGTCTTGTACAAAGCCCAAAACGGAGGCCTAAAGTTGGTGGACTCCACAAGAGAGTCTTTTATACTCAACAAGAGAGTGATTTTCTATCTCGTACGAAGCCCGAGATGGAGGCTACATGTGGGTGACTCAACAAGAGAGTCTGAAAAGGTTAGCTCCGCTGGGGAGAATCATTTGTACAAAGTCCAAGAGGAGGCTAACTTACCGCTGTGGATTATGGAGATCCTGAAGCGGGTCCAAGCGTGGGGAACTCTCATGAGAGAGACCGGGTTTCAGTGTTTCTTCCTATGTTTGAAAGTAAACTTGAGAATGTCTTTGAGACTCAAGAGGTTTAGACTGTCCAAGCCTAGAGTTTTATCTTTTGTATAATGCCCAAGAGGAGGCACGGGTATTAAGGGATGAGTATCAACCCTACAACGACCGGAGTTTTGACGCTGGAAAGACTACTCTAGCAAAGGATGACTAAGTTTTGTCTTATACCTTTAAGAGGTCGTCAGGGTCCTTGTATTAAGCCCAAGAGAAGGCATGAGAACTTCTAAGAAGCCGAAGGGTCCTTGTACAACGCCCAAGAGGAGGCGGGGATGCTTTTAGGAAGTCTATGGGTCCCCAAACCCCGAGAAGTTCAAGACATGCTATTCACCGGGAATATATCAAGCCAGGAAAGTCCGAGAATTTGGAAGAAACTCAAGAGATGCCATTCACGGAGAAAAGAGCATCTCTGGGGAGTTAGAGTTTCTTTGACAATGTCTAAGGGTGACATTCTGAGAAAGGGTTCACCGAGAATGCTGCCTTTCACGTCCCCGTATTGTTTAACCCCAAGAGGAGGGAAGTATGTATCTGGAAATCCTATGGGGATCTAGTTTTTTTTGTATTTAAGAGTGACCAAAAAGGCTTTACCTAGTGCTAGACGTAGTTGTCGGGGAAAACTCTAAATAACTATACTAGTATTACACAGTGGATGTTTGATAAGTATATAAAAGTTTGTGAAAGAAGACTTACAGTGAAACAGCCCCACAATACAATTATATATAGGAAAGCAATTGTCATTTTATTCTATCAATAAAATTTGAGCATGTGTGCATTTTATTTGCAATTGTCATTTATTTTGCTTTGCAGAATGACATTTTAATATCGACTGCTTCAAAAGGAACATCGACTGCTTCTCCGGTGGTGATCTAACTTCGAAATACGAAATCAAAGTACTCCCTGTGTAAATGATCAGTTACTTCAGATGGGATGTCCCATCTGACATCCCCAGCTGAGTTCTTACCTTTGAAAACCAATTGTTGGTTTTTCTCCCACAGCAGGGTCCACCTCGGAAAAACAAGAACGAATTTTTATCCCTAGCAGGTTTGTACCTCCAGAAACCGGATCGAATGATGGAATCCCTATTCCCAAGAAAAAGTACGACTTTCAGAATCTCCAGTGTTACCCCCATCTCCCAGAGTGGCCGAGTATCCAGTTGAACTCATCACCAATCTGTATGTCGTGTCTGTTTTGTCAGCATAAACATACATACATCATGCATAATTGATTCATATTCATACATATGTTGCATTAATATCACTCTGGTCATATTCCTCCCCAAGTGATAAGTGTATTCTCCCTGATATAGTTGTCAGTCTTCCTTTCTGCGTCAGATAGGACAAAATCCCGGTCTAAGTTCTTTCCTCGTCAGGAAATGTACCGTCTAAACCATCTCTCTCTAGTGTATTCCTGGATTAAAATCGGTTATCAACCTCTTTGATAACTTGAACCTCTGAAAGGCAAGAAGTCATTCGGATAGACACCCTTGGAACATCACTCTTCACCATTGAAGATGATATTTTGCTTTCCCGGATTAAAGAAAATCCCCATAGAAAGCCTCTCCACCAAATGACTCTCGGCAATACGGAAGTTTCTCCCTGAAAAGTTTGCCTTCAATAAAGTCATCAGAACCTCAAAATTGGATTACATCACATGGCATTTCTCCGAAAGGGTCTCGATGAGAAATATGATGTAACACCACCAAGCAAAAAGAAATCTCTCAAGAGACTTGCTTTCCCCCAGTAAGGTCAACAAATGGCATCTCCCATAGAGAAGTTTGCGCACCTATACAGTTCAGACAAATGGTTTTCCCCAGCAAGTCTGACATCAAATCCTTTTTCATCAAATGGCGTCTCCCCAGTAAAACCCGGCGAGGGAAGTTTATTTTCAAGAATAAACTAAGACCAGTTCCATGGCTGAAGACCAGGATCAAGGGGAAGTTTGTTTTCAAGAAGAAACTGAGACCTGTTCCATGGTTGAAGACCAATATCTAGGGAAAGTTTATTTTCAAAAGAAAACTAAGACAAGTTCCATGGATGAAGACCAGGATCAAGGGGAAATTTACCCTTTTTTTAAGTAACATTACTTAGCAAAAGAAAAAGGATGAGAAAACCTCTGCTATTCATAACCACCGTCAAAATTTCGGGTATTTCGATATTTAATCCTCTTTTACCTTGAATATCCAAACGTCTTCGCCATTCACACCTTCAGGTCCAAGAAGATTAAATAAGGGCATCTGTCATACCCCAAATTTTGACCACAAGATTTCCCATCATTGTGCAAATCATCACCACAATATGGATGTACCTTCATGCCTCATCAATCCTCTCAAAGATTGTTGAGCATTCACTCCAATCAAGAATTAGGGTTTTGAGCCCTCTCCAGTACTTAGACAAAGGATCAATCAATAATGGACATGATCCTCAACTTTTAAAACCTCTCAAACATCTATAAAGGATCAAGAGGTCTCCCACATCAAGAATCAAGCACAAAAGTGCAACATCTCAAGTTGATCAAGCCTCAAGATCATCAGTGTCACAAAATTAGGGTTTTGGTCGACCAAGGCCTCTAGAGAGAAATTTTCATCTGGGCATGAGCCAATACTTCAAAACATGATCCAAGAAGCTCAAAGGAACCTCATGGACCCAATCCCAAGTTCAAAATAGCCTCAATGGATGCATTCATCAAAAATCAAGAATTAGGGTTTCTTGACCTAATTCACCCCTAAGATGACTTTTGGAGCAATCCATGAGCCAAGACCTCAAGAAGTGTTTTGAAGACCTCCAATACATCATATTGATCCATTTACAAGATTGGATTGATTTAAAGAACTTGGTTCATAAGTAATACAAGGATTCAAATTCATCTGGACCAATTAGGATTTTCTAATGAAAAGTCAACTGTACCTTTGACTTTTGACCAAGACATGATCCCAAACCTTGGGACATGATTCAAGAAACTCTATAACACCTATGGAACCCATACATTAGGTTTGAATTAGGTCAAGGGCTTGATTTCACAGAGGATCACAAATTTTTAAATTCATCTGATAAAAAGTCAACTGTGCAAAAAAACTAAGTTTGACTTTTTGAATTTCTTGACAAACAAGGCTTCCTTAAGTAAAAAACAATGTTAACTTATGGTTTGAATCATCATCCATCAAGAAAAATCACGAAAAGTGGGGTTACTTGCAAAAGGGGCAACCACAAGAAACTTGAAATTTCATTAAGTTATGAAAAAAAGTGATTTATACCCAACTTGGCAAGACCATAACTTGTGATCCAAACAACCTTTTTCTTCCATCCAAAGCTCAAATGAAAGCTCTCATTACATACTTCAAGATTGTCAACTACAACAGATTCCAAATCCTCATGGATTGAGTTATGGA
This sequence comes from Lathyrus tuberosus, assembly GCA_022829125.1. Classification (NCBI taxonomy): domain Eukaryota; kingdom Viridiplantae; phylum Streptophyta; class Magnoliopsida; order Fabales; family Fabaceae; genus Lathyrus; species Lathyrus tuberosus. Next base: position 475,794 of record JALAZF010000775.1, on the reverse strand, counting down.
TTGATCAAAATCACAAAAATATGAAAATGACCATTTTTCCAACACTTAGTGAAATTTTGGACAGAATCTGTTTTGCATTTTCACCAACTTTGAGGCCATTTTTCATTATGATCCAAGATGATTCAAGACCAAAGTTGGACATCAAAGTTGAAGTATGTTATTGGGGCTTTCCAAAAAGTACAAGAGCCTCCCATGGTTCAACTTGAGCAAGGAGTTACAAGCCTCCAAAAATGGCATTTTTCACCCTGCTCACACAAAGGCATGAAAACATAACTTGGTTCCCACGATTTCTTGAGCCAATTTTGGACACTTGCATCATTTCATTTTTGTCCAAAATCTACTTGAATGAAAAGGGGTCTGATCACAAAGCCACCAAGTCAAAAATCCTATTCCTTGGCATGTGAAATTCAATGTTGCAAATCCAAAAACTTCAATTTTGTTTCAAGGAATTTAAGACATACATTGAGGTGGCATGGACTGAGTCATTGATCACTAAAGGAGTCAAGCCTTATCTCTGCAACAGAAGACTCATAGCCTGCAAGATTGACTCAAGTCAATGGCTAGAGGAGACTTTGGCTACATGACAAAGTTCAATGGATATTGGAGTGATCCAGCCTCTAATCACTATTGCTCCCAAAACAAAGTTGCTCTACTATAAATAGAGCTTCTTTCTGATCAATTCAAATACACCAAAGCATAACAACTCATGCTTTCCTTCCAATCACTCTAAAAAACCAGAATTTGCTTATCTTACAAGTCACATTCGAATTTTCAAATAGAGGGCAATTTTACACAAACCAACCATCCTAACACCTCACATATGTCATATAAAAGTGATCCATAACCTCAAAACACATCTGGAACACCAGAATCACAAAGTCACCATCCATTTGCTCAAGGTTTTTGGCCTATTTGCAGTTGGGGTACCACAACAAGTTCCAGGTTGTTTCAATCCATTCCAAGCTTCCAAACACACTACTTGAGATCCAAGGAAGCTGTCCAGATCATCAAAACACTTCTGTAACACCTACAACTGAGGATTCGATTTCCTCTTGCAGAGGTAAGCCCGACACTCTCAAAATCTATGATCCATGCATCATAAATGTGTTTTCAAGTTACAAACATGTTTCTGCACTTATGTACAGTGTTTCCTGTCAATCAGTTGCTTTGTAGCTATCGTGTATAGGATTTCATAGTGTTCTTGCAGAAATTAGGGTTCATGTGTTCATCACTTGATTTCTCACTCCACACTTAATATAAATGCAATTAATTGGTACCATTGGAATCCTTGTTCAAAAATGAACAATTTTCATGTTTATAAAAGTCAAATCCATTGAGTAATTAGAGAGAAAAGTGAGTTTTTTCTAATCTGAGAGTTAGGGCACGTGCGAGGAAGAAGACGAAGTTCTTCGCGCCATAATTCCAATATTTGAATTTTTAAATATTTTGATATTTTATTAATTGATTTCAAAAATTAATTTCTCTCTCAATTTTTATCATTTTTGATTGGTTCTTTTTTTAAAAATTCACAAAAATGTTGAAATATTTTATTCTACAACAAAATAAAATTTATATTATTTATTTAATATATCATGAAGTTTTGTAATTAATTTCATTTTATTTGTTTTTAAACATTTTTTAATGAAATTTCAACCTTGAATTTTCAAATCCAAATGAATTTCAAGCTTTCATGTGATTAAACATGATATTTCAATGTATATTTCAAACTTGACAACTTGTTTTTGAATATATTTGATATTTTATATCGTTTTTTATTTAATTTCCTTTGAAAATTATATTTTTAAATTAAAATTAGGGTTTTTTCTTAATTTTGATTTTTTCAAACTTCATTTGAAACACTTTTGGGCCTCTAATAGAGAGTAAGACCCATCCCCTTTGTAAATACCATTTTTGGGCCTCAGTCATTATATAAGTCCCGATACGATTTTCAAAATAACTGTGTGATCGCTGTTTTTTCATTTGGGCATCTTTTTGAGCTATAAGCCCCATCTCTTGTATAAAAATAAACTTTTGGGCCTCTAATAGAGTGTAATACCCATTCCTTCTTGTACATAAATAATTTCGGGCCTCAGTCATTGTATAAGTCCCTCTGTGGTTTTCAAAACCGCGACACGATGGTCGCCTTTTCAAATAAATAATATGGGCCTCTCCTTGAGTATAAGCCCCATTTTTATTTCTTTACAAACACTTTTGGGCCTCTATTAGAGTGTAAGACCCAACCCCTCTTTGTACAAAAACAATTTTGGGCCTCTGTTGTAGTATAAGTCCCACAACTACTTTCAATATCGCAGTGCGATCAATATTTTCAAATAAGTCATTTGGGCCTCTCCTTGAGTATAAACCCCAATCTTTTGTACATAAACCTTGTTTTAAATAATAAACAACTTTCATGGGCCTCTCCTTGAGTTGTAAGCCCCATACCTCAATTTTCAAAATCATCTATCTGTTTTTTTAAAACTGGCAATAAAAGGAGCATTATTCCGGGTGAAACTACTCTTAGACCACTTGGGCCTCTCTTTGAGTTATAATCCCCAAACAATTTTTTCTTTCAAACAACTTTCTCTTAATTCAAATTCAAATTCAATGTTTTTCTCAAAACTTTCTTCATTTTCTTGAAACCCAAAAAGAGGCAATACAGTTGTAGTCAATACAACAAATCACAATACACTTGGGCTTCTTCTCAGAAGGTAAGTCCCCACATCTTTTTCAATGCATATATATATACACACATATATATATATATATATATATATATATCTGTCAATATAATTTTCTGTATATACTTGTGCATATCTTGCTTAGAGTTTCTCCAACAGTTAGGTCTATGCTTAGGTCAAACCAGAGGTTACTTTACAACATAGTCAAAACTAGTTCCCTTATAGGAAATTCCCTGTACAGTTTGCCTCCTCTTGGGCTTATATAATATGGAACAGAGGAAGACATTATTTCGGGTGAAACTTTTCTCAAGACTGTCAAACTTAGAAATATATTCGTACAAGAAATTCATTTCCCCAAAGAGGATTAATTCCCAATGAAACCTCTTTTAAATTTCTTCAAACCCTATAACTGTTCAACAAAGAAAGGCATTATTCCCGGTGAAACCTTTCTTGAACTTTTCTTTGGCTTGGACGCACAGGCTTCCTAGAAGTATCCCCAGCCTCCTCTTGGGCTTAGTACAAGGACCAACAGGCTTCTTAGAAGTTCCCTAGCCTCCTCTTGGGATTAGTACAAGGACCCACAGGCTTCCTAAAGGTATAAGATAGAAATTAGTCATCTCTACTAGTTCAATCCTCAGGAGAGTCAAAGCTCCAGAACATCCAATCATTCAAGGGTTGATCTTCATCCCTTAAACCCTCAGCCTCCTCTTGGGCATCATACAAAGACAATGTTATACCCCAAATTTTGACCACTAAGATTTCCCATCATTGGGCAAATCCTCATCACAATATGGATGGACCATCATACCGCATTAATCTCCCCAAAGATGGGTGAGCATCCACTGCAATCAGACTTAGGGTTTCAAGCACTCAGAGCTCTTAGACAAATGATCAATCAAGAAATGACATGATCTTCAACTTGCCTAACCTCTCAAACATCCACAACGGATCAAGAGGACTCCCACATCAAGGATCAAGCACAAGGCTGCAACATTCCAAGTGGATTAAGCCTTAAGATCGCCAGTGTCACCAAATTAGGGTTTGGTCGACCAGGGCCTCCAGGTGGAAATTTTTCTCTGGACATGAGCCAATGCTTCAAAGCATAACCTAAGATACTCCATGGAACCTCATAAACCCAATCACCCAGTCAATTTAGCGTCAGGGGATGCATTCACTAAAAATCAGGAATTACGGTTTCTTGACCTAATTCATCCCTAAGTTGACTTTTGGGACAAAACATGAGCCAAGAACTCAAAGGACGATTTGAGGGTCTCTAATAAACTACATTGATCCATTTGCAACAATGGATTGATTCAAGAAGCTTGATCACCAAGTTTCAGTTTCATCTGAACCACAATTAGGGTTTTGATGAAAAAGTCAACTGCACCTTTGACTTTTGACTAGGACATGCTCCCAAACCCTGGGACATGATTCAATCCACCCTATAACACCTATGAAATCAATCTATCAAGTTTGATTTAGGTCAAGGACTTGATTTCATAGAGGATCGCACAGTTTGGAATTCATCTGACAAAAAGTCAACTGTGCACAAAAGTCAAACTTTGACTTTTTGAGATGTTTCACAATTATGGTTCTTTAACCCTAAAATAATGTTAATGTATGATTTGGATCATCATTCATCAAGAAAAATCAAGAAAAGTGGGATAACTTGCAAAAGGGGTAACCATAAAGACTTAGAAATTTTTCTAAGTTATGGAACAAAGTGGCTAGGGTACCAACTTTGGAGGATCATAACTCCTAAACCACAAGGCCATTTTTCCCCATTCAAAGCTAGATTTGTAGCTCTCATGGCACTCTACAAAAGCTTCAACTACCACTCATTCCAATTCCTCATGGATTTCAAGTTATGGAATGATCAAAATCACAAAAAGTGAAAATGTCACTTTTTTCCAACACTTAGTGAAATTTTCACTAAGTCAGAATCTGTCTTACTTTTTTCAAAATGTAAGGGAATTTTTCACTTGGATCCAAAAAGTATCAAAACCAATTATGATCAAACAGTTGTATCATATGAGGGCTTTCCAAAATGACCAAGAACTTCACCAAACTCAACTTGAGCCATGAGATATGACAATGGCAATATGCCTTGCTGAAAACTGTCAAAGCAAGGCAGATTTGTGCATTTTGCTCGATTTGCCAAATTTGTACAAATTACAAACACATTTATCCATCTAAACACCTCAAGGGGAGACCAAGGAGGAACCAAATCTGATCCCAAGCCTCTCAAGTCCTTGGAACTAAAAATAGCATGCCAAACCTATAAATCCCTAAAGAGGGGACAATACTCCAATTTTGTTTTAGAGCATTCAATGGAAGCACCAAGGTGGCATGGACTGAGCCATTTCCAACTGAATTCAGTCAAGACTTATCCAAGACCAAGGGAACCAGCAGCCTGTGCCCTAACCTCTAGTCAATGGCTAGAGGAGACTTGGATTCTCATTGATTAACATTGGCCAAACCTATGCAGCAGTTGCCATTCACTATTCCTTGCAAAACAAACTTGCTCTACTATAAATAGAGCTCATTTATGATTAGTTTGAGTACACCAAAGCCATCAAACAGATGCTTTCCTCAAAATCTCTTCCTTCACTCCAAAATTGCCTTCCAAAGTAAGTCACTATCGGGTTTTTGAGTTTGACAGATTTACAGTTGAGTGCCAAATCAAGTTCCAGCTCAATTCAATCCACTCCAAGCACCCAGACACACTCCATAGCACCTAGGGAAGCTGTCCATAACCATGGAACCAAGCTGTAACACCTCTAACACAAAACACGATCACCAGCTGCAAGAGGTAAGCATGAGCTCTTCTAACTCTATGATCCATGCATTTTTTGCTGCACAATAATTTAGCCATATGTTCATAATCATGCATAGAGTGTTTACCCTCAATCAATTGCTTTGTTTGAATCGTGTATGGAATTTCTGAGCCTTCATGCAAGTTTTAGGGTTCTTGAGGTTTCTCTTTGATTTCTTATTCCATGCTTAAAATAAATGAAATTAAAGACCATAGACACGATCGTGAGGTGAAAACGAGTAGATTGATATGTAGATTGCATGTTATCATCAAGTATTTAGTGAGATTGGATAGAAAACGCAAATATGCAGAAACAGAGGGTGGCGCGTGTTCTTGCCATGTTCTTGGCGCTCTTTTTGAAAATTCAAATATTTGAATTTTGTGATTTTATTTAATTGATTCAAAAATTAATTTCTCTCTGAATTTTAATGATTTTGAGTTGATTCTTTTTTTAATAATTCACAAAAATGTTAAAATATTTTATTTTACCAAAATATCCCAAAAATATTATTTATTTCATATACTTGATATTTTTGTAAAGAATTAATATTTTAATTATTTTTTGACATTTAAAATATTTTCTCCCTCTTGATTTTTCCAATTTTAGTGATTTCCAATCATTTTGTGGATAAAAACATGATTTTTGAAACATTAATCCAAGATCATAATTTGTTTCCACACATGTTTAACAATTTTGATCATTTTAATTGAACTTTTATTCAATTAAAATACATTTTGAAAACAAATTAGGGTTTTTTGATTAATTCAACCCTCATAAAACTTTTTCAAACACTTTGGGCCTCTAGTAGAGTGTAAGACCCAATCCTTTGTAAATACAAACCTTTTTTGGGCCTCAAATGTTGTATAAGTCCCGTTGTATTTCAAAAGTTCGGCGCGATCATCGCCTTTTTAAAAACAAATCATCTGGGCCTACCCTCGTGTTATAAGCCCCATTCTTTTTCTTTAAACACCTTTGGGCCTCTTGAGAGAGTGTAAGACCCATCCCTTTGTACAGAAAATCTCTTTGGGCCTCAGTCACTTGTATAAGTCCCTGTACAATTCCAAACAACAGTGCAATCACTGATAAATCCTGGGGCCTCTCCTTGAGCTGTAAGCCCCAACAACCTTTTCAAAGCACTTTCTCTTTTGATTTTGAATATAATATTATTATCAAAGCTTTCTTTGTTGAACAAACTAACCAAACAGCATGGAAGCTCTACAACCGAGTAAGTGTTTACCCGCTTTCTTTATCCGCTTTCATATATATATATATATATATATATATATATATATATATAATTGTATTGTGGGGCTGCTCACTGTAAGTCTTCTTTCACAAACTTTTATATACTTGTCAAATATCCATTGTGTAATAATAGTATAGTTATTTAGAGTTTTCCCCAGCAACTACGTCTAGCACTAGGTAAAGCCCTGTTGGTCACTCTTAAATACAAACAAAACTAGATCCCCATAGGATTACCAGACATAGTCTTCCCTCCTCTTGGGGTTAAACAATATGGAGACGTGAAAGACAGCATTCTCTGTGAACCCTTTCTCAGACTGTCACCCTTAGAAATTGTCAAAGAGACTCTACTCCCCAGAGATGATCTTTTCTCCGTGAATGACATCTCTTGAGTTTCTTCCAAATTCTCAGACTTTCCTGGCTTGATCTATTATCGGTGAATGGCATGTCTTGAACTTCTCGGGGTTTGGGGACCCACGGGCTTCTTAAAAGCATCCCTGCCTCCTCTTGGGCATTGTACAAGGACCCTTCGGCTTCTTAAAAGCTCTCATGCCTTCTCTTGGGCTTAGTACAAGGACCCAGAGACCTCTACAGGTATAGGAACAGAACCTAGTCATCAATTTGCTAGAGATATCTTTCCGAGTCAAGTGTCAGACCTATTAATGGGTTGACCTTCATCCCTTAACATACCAACCTTCTCTTGGGCATCATACAAAGATCATTCACTACCCGAGAATCGATTTCTCCAAAACACCAGTAGACTTGGAGAGTCCCAATACCCTTTGGATTTCCTATTTCCTTAAAGAATAGGAAATAACCCTGATCCTATGATCAATCCCAAAGCACAACAATACCTTTAATCGTTCCCTTTATAAGAACTGATTTTCTCTTTTATCTAACATATTGGACCTGTCACTAAACTGAAACAGTCACCAGCACAATAGCCTCCTCTTGGGCTTTGTACAATGATTCTCCCCAGCGGAGCTAACCTCTTCACACTCTCTTGTTGAGTATAAAAGACTCTATTGTTGAGTCAAACCTATTTAGCCTCCGTCTCGGGCTTCGTACGAGATATAAAACACTCTCTTGTTGAGTATAAAAGACTCTCTTGTTGAGTCAATAACTGGGTCAAGACTCTCTTGTTGAGTCAAACCTCTTTCTCCTCCATCTCGGGCTTTTTACGAGATATAAATCAATCCCTTGTTGAGTATAAAAGACTCTCTTGTTGAGTCAATCATCTGGTCAAGACTCTCTTGTTGAGTCAAACCTCTTTAGCCTCTATCTCGGGCTTCGTACGAGATACAAAATCACTCTCTTATTGAGTATAAAAGACTCTCTTGTTGAGTCAATCCTCTTTAGCCTCCACCTCGGGCTTCGTACGAGATACTAAATCACTCTCTTGTTGAGTATAAAAGACTCTATTGTTGAGTCACTTCCCTCTCAGCCTCCATCTCGGGCTTCGTACGAGATACAAAATCACTCTCTTGTTGAGTATAAAAGACCCTCATGTGGAGTCAAAACCTTTTAGCCTCCGTCTTGGGCTTCGTACAAGACACATATAAAAACACTCTCTTGTTGAGTCGGTCACTTGTTAGCACTCTCTTATTGAGTCAACCCTTTTAGCCTCTCTCTCGGGCTTCGTACGAGACACATAAAAACACCCTCTTGTTAGGTCAATAGCCTCCTCTTAGGCTTTGTATAAGAAAACCCCGGTTGAGTCAATCAACCTTTTAGCATCGAAATCTGTGCCTTGTTCATAGTATACAAACATCAACAACTCCTTTTCCTTCATCTAAGTTGCTGTAAGCGGCAAGCCTCTAGATTATTTACATCCATGCCACTGTCCCTCTTTTAGCATGAAAAATTCCTAAGGAAAGATGGTATTGCTCTAAACTGAGTTAAAGTCTTCTCCTTCAGGTAAAAAATCCCTTATAAAGGAAATTATGGCATTGCTGGATTCACATATCCCAGTTAAAGTAATTCTCCTTTATAATCAGTCACCCAACAGTTGTGACAAACAGACCAAATATCCCCTTTTAGAGATGTCAAATTCTCTCTAAAGTCAAAACCCTTTAGCTTCATATCTTGGGCTTAGAACAAGATACAAATAGACCATTTAGCTTCACATCTTAGGCTTTGAACAAGATACAAACCACATTTAGCTTCACGTCTTGGGCTTTGAACAAGACACCAAAACAACCTTTTTTTTCCTCCCATAGAATAGGAGGAACTACGATCGCTCTGATTTCCCTGTTTCGTTAAACGGGAATACGTAGGCATAAGATTGAAAAATCTTAGTGAGCATACTAATCAAAAACCCAAAATCTCGTACCTTCACACATCAATCGAAAAGAATCAGACTTAACATCTTACCAATGGCCTAGGCACTGTTTTTAACAAAATATCCCCAAAGGAGAACCCCCTATTTTGATAGCATCTATAAACCAACAGTTTTGACTGTTTAACCTCAGCTTGCAAGCAGGGTTAATTGGAGACATCTATTTCCCTTCCTTAATAAGCTCAATAGGATAAAAAATTAATCGAACTGTAGTACCAAAGCGATAGTGATTCGAAACCACAAAAATCGCGCTACAGACCCTTCTCTACAACTATAGCCTACCCCTTCTTGAGAGACTTGGAAAGTCTATCCTCCTATTGGGCTTCATACAAGTAGACTTGGAAAGTCTCATCCCCTCCTGGATCTCACCCAGAGACCCTCAAGTTTCCTAAAAGCATAAGAAAAACCGTGGTCATTTTACCAACACACCAGTCTCCAGCAGAGTTAAAACCTCCATAGGTTTTTAAACTCAACTTTAAATCCCACTGACCCCCAATAAGGCTTAAGCTTTCTTTTTAAATTCCTCAGCTATAGTCAAATTACCAAAACCCCAATAGAATCAGAGCCTCAGGGTATCTGATACTGCAACTCTTTCTTGATTCCCAGCAAGAGTAAATTCCTTTGGATTCCCCTAATATAATTTGGACCATCTCCTGGATTTCAATAAATCCTCAGCAAGAGACAGCCTCCTCTTAGGCTTCATATAAGAATTTTCCCCAGTCATCATCAATCTTGGGCTTTGTACAAATTAGATATAAGACTCCCCAGTGGAGTCATTCTCTTTTAGCTTCAACCTTGGGCTTTGATCAAGGCACACAAAATTCAACATCCCCTTAGATGAGACCATGAGTCCACTTTGCAGGAGGATATTTCCTCTATACATAACATACCAAAACAAACAATCAAAACCTTTTCCAGATAATTGCTGTAAGTGGCACACTTGTTGATTCAAAATCTAAGCTGGAGTCCTTCGCTTATCCTGGCAAAAGCTTATCTTTCATCTAACTGCTGTAAGTGGCAAGCCTCTGGATCCCTTAACATCCAAGCCAATGTCCCTCTCTTAGCATAAAAGATTCATAAGGAAAAAGTGGCATTGCTCTACACTAAGTTAAAGCTTTCTTCCTTCATGACATCACCCTTATAAAGGAAATTATAGCATTGCTGGATTCACATATCCCAGTTAAAGTAATTTCCCTTATAACCAGTTTCTAAACATTTGTGATGAATAGGTGAGATATCTCCCTTTAGAGATGACAAATTCTCTCTCCCAAACACTCTTTTAGCTTCAATTTTGGGCTTTGAACAAGACACAAATACTCTGATAGCTTCAATCTTGGGCTTTAAACAAGATACTAAACATCTTTCCTCCCATAGAAATAGGAGGAACTACGATTGCTCTGATTTCCCAGATCTCTTTACGGGAATACATAGGCATACGATTGCAAAATCTTAGCGAGCACACAAATAAAAAACTTTAGGTCCAGTACCTTCCCAAAAACAATAAAAAACCCGAAAACCACAAAAATATTCTCTCAATTCTCCCAAAGGAGAAACTTTCCCAAACCACAACAGATAAACACAAGAAACCATTTCAAATTAACAGAGATACATTCAATAAAGAGTTCCTATGGATTACCATAGATACACTGGGTGTTAATAGCTTCCCTTTGTATATCCAGACCCCGATCCCCGATATCTTAGCATTTGTTAAAGAAAACATTTGCGTGCAAGGTTAGTTTTAGATATCCACCCTTTCCTTTCCAGCTTCATAGGATAAATAGGAAATCAGAAAGTATCACCCACATTCCATTGCGGTAAGGTGGTCGCGTCACCGACAAAAATCGCACGCTACACTGGATACTAGTCGGAGAGAAACCAAGAACTTTTCTTGTCTTGTTATTAGTAGGAATTGCAATGTGTCCCCATCCTTTTATGTCACTTCTCCCCATTACTTTGAGAGCGTCCTTATATGAGGAAATCAATGTTCTTTTTTATTTGGTGATTCTCATTGCTCACGAGAGTGCTTGAAATTAAGTTCCAACAACCTCCTCTGGTTCTACACAAGAGAATGTTGATAAGTTGCTCACGATTAAAGCTTGCTCTCTGCACACCGTGACTAATTTTTTGTTCTTGACAAACTTCAGCTTCTGGTGAAGTGTCGAAGTGACTGCCCCAGCTTCGTGTATCCAAGGTCTTCCCAATAAATAGTTGTATGCTTCTCGGATGTCCATGACCTAGAAAGTGACTTGGAAAGTGTGAGGACCGATGGTTATGGGAAGATCAACTTCACCGATAACTGTTTTTCTGGATCCGTCAAAGGCTTTGACGATGATCTTACTGCCTCTCATTGGAGTACCTTGAAAAGATAGTCACATCAAAGTTGACCTTGGCATGACATTTAAGGATGAACCTGTGTCTACCAGTACGCTGGATAAAGCATCGTCCTGGAAATTAACTGTGATATTGAGTGCCATATTATGGTTCTTGCCTTCCTCCAGCAGTTCTTCATCACTGAATCCCAAGTTATTGCAGGAAGTAATGTTGGAGATAATGGTGTCAAACTGACCCACGGTCACATCTTGTTCTACAAAGGCCTGTTCTAAAACCTTCTGTAGAGCTTCCCCGTGAGCTTCTGAACTAAGCAAGAGAGATAGCACAGAGATCCGAGACGGAGTTTGCAACAATTGATCCACAATGTTGTACTGGCTTTTCTGAATGAGCTTCAACATTTCATCGTTGTTCTTCACAGGTTCTGCATTGCTGGATTGATCGACTTGTTGGTTAGGAACTTCGACTTGGGTTTCCTTTTCTTTGACAGGTTCTCCAACTCCTCTATTGAAGATCCGACCGCTCCGGGTAACTCGACTGATGTCAGCAATGTTCACAACGGAGGGTAATGGAGTTTCTTTTCCATTTTCTATGGTTGTTGCATCTTACTTGTATGGGATAACCTTTTCTGACTTGTACGGTATTAGACCTGGTAAGTAAATGACCACAGGGGTTTTTGGGCCTTTTGACCGTCGTAGGCAACCTCTATCAGCTCTAAGTTTGGAATTTTTCTATTGTCAAAAGAGATTTTTGACTCATTGAGTAGAGGAATTATGGCACTAACATCCTTGGTTATTCCATGATTGGAGATTATGACAGTGTTTTCGTTTTGAACAGGGAGGTAATCTTGTATCATGTTGATTGATTCAGAATTCAAACATCGTTGATTCTCTTTTCGGTGTAACTAATGCTGGAGGGATGCTCGCATTAGATAGCATCCTTGGTTATTTTTCGAGCATACTCCACAGCTTTCATAATTGTGAGGTGGTACCCGACCATATCCGATTGTAGCGTGCGATTTTTGTCGGTGACGCGACAACCTTGTAGCACGGTTTTTGTGGTTTTGAATCACTATCGCTTTGGTACTATAGTTCGATTCATTTTTTATCCTATTTAGCTGATTAAGGAGGATAAATAGATGTCTCCAATTAACCCTGCTTGCAAACTGAGATTAAACAGACAAAACTGTTGGTTTACAGATGCTATAAAGAGGGGGTTCTTCTTTAGGGTTATTTTCTTAAGAACAGTGTCTAGGCTATTGGTTAGGTCGGATGCTTTTCGATTGATGCATGAAGGTACGGGATTTTGGGTTTTTGATTAGTATGTTCGCTAAGATTTCGTAATCTTATGCCTACGTATTCCCGACACAGGGAAATCAGAGCGATCGTAGTTCCTCCTATTCTAGGGGAGGAAAAAGGTGTTTTGGTGTCTTGTTCAAAGCCCAAGATTGAAGCTAAAGGGGTGATTTGTATCTTGTTCAAAGCCCAAGATGTGAAACTGAAGGGTCTATTTGTATCTTGTTCAAAGCCCAAGATGTGAAGCTGAAGGGTTTATGTTGAGAGAGAATTTGTTGTCTCTAAAGAGGAGTTGTTGATGTTTGTATGCTGTGGGCAAGGCACAACTTTGATGCTAAAAGGTTGATTGACTCAACCGGGGTTTTCTTTATACAAAGCCTAAGAGGAGGCTAGAAGTTGACTTTTCTGGGGAAAATGTTCTTTCTGTCTTGTACAAAGCCCAAGATTAAGGCTAAAAGGGTTTGACTCAACAAGAGAGTCTGTCATACTCAACAAGAGAGTAATTTGGTGTCTCGTATAAAGCCCGAGATGGAGGTGAAAAGGGAAGATGAACTCAACGAGAGAGTCTGAAAAGGTGATTGACTCAACGAGAGAGTCTGAGAGTTTATTGACCTAACAAGAGAGTCTTTTATACTCAACAAGAGAGTGTTTTGCTGTCTCGTACGAAGCCCGAGATAGAGGCTAAAAGCACATTGACTCAACAAGAGAGTCTGAAAGTTAATTGACCCAACAAGAGAGTCTTTTATACTCAATAAGAGAATGTTTTATATATGTCTTGTATGAAGCCCAAGACGGAGGCTAAAAGTGATTGACTCAACAAGAAAGTCTTTTATACTCAACAAGAGAGTGATTTTCTATGTCTTGTACAAAGCCCAAGACGGAGGCTAAAAGTTGGTGGACTCTACAAGAGAGTCTTTTATACTCATCAAGAGAGTGATTTTCTATCTCGTACGAAGCCCGAGATGGAGGCTACACGTGGGTGACTCAACAAGAGAGTCTGAAAAGGTTAGCTCCACTGGGGAGAATCATTTGTACAAAGCCCAAGAGGAGGCTAACTTACCGCTGTGGATTCTGGAGATCCTGAAGCGGGTACAAGCGTGGGGAACTCTCATGAGAGAGACCGGGTTTCGCTATTTCTTACTATGTTTGAAAGGAAACTTGAGAATGTCTTTGAGACTCAAGAGGTTTAGACTGTCCAAGCCTAGAGTTTTATCTTTTGTATAATGCCCAAGAGGAGGCACGGGTATTAAGGGATGAGTATCAACCCTACAACGGCCGGAGTTTTGACGCTGGAAAGACTGCCCTAGCAAAGGATGACTAAGTTCTGTCTTATACCTTTAAGAGGTCGTCAGGGTCCTTTTATTAAGCTCAAGAGAAGGCATGAGAACTTCTAAGAAGACGAAAGGTCCTTGTACAATGCCCAAGAGGAGGCGAGGATGCTTTTAGGAAGCCTGTGGCTCCCCAAACCCCGAGAAGTTCAAGACATGCTATTCACCGAGAATAGATCAAGCCAGGAAAGTCCGAGAATTTGGAAGAAACTCAAGAGATGCCATTAATGGAGAAAAGATCATCTCTGGGGAGTTAGAGTTTCTTTGACAATGTCTAAGGGTGACATTCTGAGAAAGGGTTCACCGAGAATGCTGCCTTTCACGTCTCCATATTGTTTAACCCCAAGAGGAGGGAAGCCTGTATCTGGAAATCCTATGGGAATCTAGTTTTGTTTGTATTTAAGAGCGACCAACTGGGCTTTACCTAGTGCTAGACGTAGTTGCCGGGGAAAACTCTAAATAACTATACTAGTATTACACAGTGGATATTTGACAAGTATATAAAAGTTTGTGAAAGAAGACTTACAGTGAAACAGCCCCACAATACAATTATATATAGGAAAGCAATAAATGAAAGCGGATAAACACTTACCCGTTGTAGAGCTTCCATGCTGTTTGGTTAGTTGTCCAACAAAGAAAGTTTTGATAACAACATATTCAAAATCAAAGGAGAAAGTGCTTTGAAAAGATTGTTGGGGCTTACAGCTCGAGGAGAGGCCCAAGGTTTTATCAGTGATTGCACTGTTATTTGAATTCGTACATTGGGACTTATACAATATGTGAGGCCCAAAAGGTTTTCTATACAAAGGGATGGGTCTTACACTCTCTCAATAGGTCCAAAGAGTTTAAGGAAAAGAAATGAGGCTTATAACACGAGGGTAGGCCCAGATGATTTGTTTTTTTGAATTGGAAATTGCGCCGAGATTTTTCTTTTAATGCCGATGGACTTATACAATGTCTGAGGCCCAAGGTTTTTGGTATTCTACAAAAAGGGGGTTGGGTCTTACACTCTATTAGAGGCCCAAAGAGGTTATTTTTGTACAAGAGATGGGGCTTACAGCTCAAGGAGAGGCCCAAAGGTTTTTGTTAAAAAGGCGACGATCGCGCCGAACTTTTTGATTGTATCGGGACTTATGCAATACACTGAGGGACAAATCATTTTGGTTTTCAAAAATGGGGTTGGGTCTTACACTCTATTAGAGGCCCAAAGAGTTGAAAAAAAATTTGTTTTAGGGTAATAAACCCATAAAACCCTAATTTCATCATTTTAAAGTAATTTATTCAAGGAAAATTAATAAAATGATAAAAATACCAAATAAGTGCTAATAAACAACTTATGATTTATGGTTAAGGTTTGGAAAATGAGGGATTAATCACAAGATGAATTAAAACTAATTTGGTTTTGATTTCCAAGATGAATATTCACTTTAAAAATGTTTAAAAACAATTATAATGAATTAATTCATAAAAATACCAACTATATTAAATAAATAATTTAACTTTG
This sequence comes from Lathyrus tuberosus, assembly GCA_022829125.1. Lineage (NCBI taxonomy): Eukaryota > Viridiplantae > Streptophyta > Magnoliopsida > Fabales > Fabaceae > Lathyrus > Lathyrus tuberosus. Next base: position 460,265 of record JALAZF010000775.1, on the reverse strand, counting down.
ATTTTTTTGTGGAATAAAATATTTCAACGTTTTTGTGATTTTTTTTCAAAAAGAACCAATAAAAAATAATTAAAATTGAGGGAGTTATTAATTTTCCAAACTATTAAAAATAATATGAAAAATAGTATAATAGTAGAAAAAATAGAAAAAAGAGAGTCTGGGGCGAGGGGGATTCGAACCCCAGACCTCTTGTGTACAGGGCGCGCACCTTACCACTGGGGTGGTGATACATCCGTTGATTGAAACACAACCACAAATATACAAGGCTTGCCTTGTTTTTGGCCTGGCCCAAGGCAAGGCAAGACAAGATTTTGGTTAGAAACGTGAAGGCCATAACTTTCTCATTTCTCCATGGTTTGGGACAAAATTTAGGTTTATCCTGCCTAGAATTTCATAAGGAATCCAATGGTGGTGGTGTTTTTTCAGATCATGATCCTATTGAAAAACACGATAGTGGTTTTGAAATAGGCCATGATTTGCATTTTCTGTGTTATCTCTTGTTACAAGCATGGATTACATGATGAATTGGTGCAAACACAACACATATAACATGTATAAGATGTGCATGATCAGTGGACATCAAAGGAAAGCATGATTCAAAGAATTCAGGTTGTGATGCTTACCTCTTTTTGGAGCTTTTGTGCAATCTGCCAAGTGCTTTGTTCCAGAAATGATTTGATGCTTTGGACACCCTCAAATGATCTCTTAGAAGCTTTTAGGATGGTTGGAATCAGTTGGAAACCTCAGGTAAAAGTTTGAGCTCTTTCTTGCAAAAGGGGCAAAAGTGGCCAAAATAACAACTCTCTCAAATAGTGTTCCAGATGCGGGGAACCATTTGGGACACTTCAAGGATGATATTTGGAGTGTGTTTGAGGTTTTATCAAGTTTGAAAAGTGACTGAATCAAGACATGGCTTGAAAAATGCACAAAAGTCCTATTTTGAGGTTTTGAGAGGTGACTTTGTGATTTTGGTGTTACAGGTCACTTCTGAAGGTTTGGACAGCTGAGATATGACATATTGGATGTGTTTGGATCATGAGATGTGGTGGAATTGCTCTCAAACTCAAAAACTCAGAGTTACCTTACTAAAGAAGGCATTTTTGCCAAGAGAAAGATATTTTGAGGAAAGCAAGTGTTGTAGTGCTTTGGTGTACTAAAACTGAGCACAAATGAGCTTTATTTATAGTAGAGCAAGTTTGTTTTGGCTGCAATAGTGAATGACAACTCTGCAGAGGTTTGGCCAATGTTGATCAATAGGAATCCAAGTCTCCTCTAGCCATTGACTAGAGGTTAGGGCACAGGCTGCTAGTTCCCTAATTCTTGGATCATCCTTGACTGAATTCAGTTGGAAGAGGCTCAGTCCATGCCACCTTGGTGCATCCATTAAAAGTTCCAAACCAAAATTAGAGTCTTGTCCCTCTTTTAGGCATTTCTAGGTTTGGCATGCTACTTTTGGTTCCAAAGTCTTGGGAGGCTGATGGATCAGTGTTTTTCCCTCCTTGGTCCCCCCTTGAGGTGTTCAGATGGATAAATTTGCTTGTCCTTTGCAAAATTTGGGCAAATCGAGCAAAATCCCTAAATCTGCCTTGCCATGACAGTTTGTAGCAAGGCATATTGGCATGGTCATATCTCATGATTTAAGTGGAGTTTCATGGAGTTCTTGGCCATTTTGGAAAACCCTCATTTGATACAACATATGTGTGATCTTAGTTTGTTTTGACACTTTTTGGATCCAAGTGAAAAATGCCCCTACATTTTGGAAAAAGTGAAACAGATTCTGACTTAGTGAAAATTTCACTAAGTGTTGGAAAAAGTGACATTTCATGTTTTCAACCATTTTGATCATTCCATAACTCAAAATCCATGTTGAATTGGAATGAGGTGTAGTTGAAGCTTTTGTAGAGGGCTATGAGAGCTACAAATCCAGCTTTGAATGGGGAAAATGGCCTTGTGGTTTAGGAGTTATGATCCTCCAAAGTTGGTACCCTAGCCACTTTGTTCCATAACTTAGAAAATTTCTAAGTTTTTTATGGTTACCCCTTTTACAAGTTATCCCACTTTTCTTGATTTTTCTTGATGAATGATGATTACAATCACACATTAACATCATTTTAGGGTCAAAGAACCATAATTGTGAAAAATCTCAAAAAGTCAAAGTTGACTTTTGTGCACAGTTGACTTTTTGTCAGATGAATTCCAAATTGTGCGATCCTTTGAGAAATCAAGTCCTTGACCTAAATCAAACTTAATGGACATGTTCCATGGGTGTTATAGGGTGTATTGAATCATGTCCCAAGGTTTGGGAGCATGTCTGGGTCAAAAGTCAAAGGCACAGTTGACTTTTTCCGCGAAACCCTAACTGTGGTTCTGATGAACTTGAAACTTGTGAATCAAGCTTCTTGGATCAATCCATTATTGAAAATGGATCAATGTAGCTTATTAGAGACACTCAAATCATGTCTTGAGGTCTTGTCTCATGTTTTGTCCCAAAAGTCAACTTAGGGGTGAATTAGGTCAAGAAACCCTAATTCCTGATTTTTTTATGAATGCATCCCCTGAGGCTAAATTGACTTGATGGTTGGGTTCATGATGTCCCTTAGAGCATCTTAGGTTGTGCTTTGAAGCATTGGCTCATGCCCAGAGGAAAAATTCCATCTGGAGGCCTTAGTCGACCAAAACCCTAATTTGGTGACACTGGCGATCTTGAGGCTTGATCCACTTAGAATGCTGCAACCTTGTGCTTGATTCTTGATGTGGGAGTCCTCTTAATCCATTGTGGATGTTTGAGAGGTTTAGACAAACTGAAGATCATTTCATTCCTTGATTGATCTTTTGTCTAAAGGCTCTGAGAGGGCTTGAAAGCCTAAGTCTTTGATTTGAAGTGAATGCTCAACCATCTTTGAGGAGATTGATGAGGCATGATGGTACATCCATATTGTGATGATGATTTGCACAATGATGGGGAATCTTAGTGGTCAAAATTTAGGGTATGACTGATTCCCCTATTTAATCTTCTTGGACTCGAAGGTGTGAATGGCGAAGGTATTCGGGTATTCGGGGTGCAAGAGGATTAAATATCGGAATACCCGAAATTTTGATGGTGGTTATGAATGGTAACTTGCACATTCATCTTCTTCTTCTAAGCGATGATGCTTAGAAAAGGTAAAACTTCCCCTCGATCCTGGTTTCCTACCAAGGAACTAGTCTTAGTTTCTGGAATAAACTTCCCCTCGATCCTGATTTTCTACCAAGGAACTGGTTTCAGTTTCTGGAATAAACTTCCCCTCGTTCCTGGTTTTCTACCAAGGAACTGGTCTCAGTTTCTATTGTCAATAAACTTTCTTGACAAGGGACGCTATTCGTAGCGGTTTTCCTCAAACTTTTCGCCGAATTTTCTTGGGGAGATGCCATTTGATGGATACATGATCTGATGTCAGAGTTGCTGATGAACCCAGTTGTCTGAGTTGTAGAGGTACACAAACTTCTCTGTTGGAGACGCCATTTATCGGTTCTACTGGGGAAAGTAGGTCTCTTGAGAGACTGATGTCGCTTAGGGGTATTACATCATACTTTTCTCGGGATCTTCTTGGAGAAATGCCATATGATGGGATCCAGTTTTGAGGTGCCGATGACCTTTTCGTCAGCGAATTTTCCAAAGAAGAACTGTTGTATTGCCAAATCTTTGATTAAGAGGCTTTCTCTGGGGATTTTCCTTAATCCGGGAAAGCGAAGATATCATCTTCAATGGCAAAGAGTGACGTTTGTCGAAAGCTCTTTGGCTTCTCAGAGGTTCAAGTTATCAAAGTGGTCAAGGGACCGCCTTCAATCCAGATATAAACTGGAGGAGAGATTGTTCAGACACGACGTTTCCTGACAAGGAAAGAACTGACAACTCGATTGAGAGGACTTTTATCACTAGGGAACAAGACCGACTAGAGTGATAGTGATGTAATATGAATATGAATATAAATCAATAATGCATGATGTATGTATGTATATGCTGACAAAACTGACGCGACATACAGACTAATGGATGAACATGACTGGATACTCGACCACAGTGGGAGATGAAAAGTATCACTGGTTCACGATAGCAATTCTGCCTTGCTTAGGAGAGATAGTCCCCGTAGGGAACAACCGTTGGTCGGCCTTAGGAGGTAAGAACTCTGCCAGGGGTGTCAGACGAAACCTGGTCTTTGACATAGTTGATCCTTCATTTAGGTGCACTGGTTGAGAAGGAGTACTTTGATTCTGCACCTTGAGGCTCAATTACTTTTGGCGAAGCGATCGATGTTCTTTCGATGTTCAACACTCAAAAGAAATTGCCATCTTTATTTTAAAAGAAGAAAAAGTTTGACAAGTAAATTCATTTTTGTTTTATTTCAAGAATCGGTGATCATTTTAAAATGTCGTTCTATAAAGCTAAAACAAATAAGAATTGCAAACAAAAGCACAAGGGCTCAAATTTTATTAATAGGATGGAAATCAACCAAACGCGTGATTCCATAGAGTATTTACAAAGTTTAGAAAATGGTAATTTAAGGGAAAAGAACTACATTGAAGCATAACGACCGCTATCCTTCTACCAACTTTGAATTCTGGACATCCTGAACTTCTGTCGAAGATGACCTTGATCGAGATTTCCTGATGGATGGCATGACTGCTGCTAGGGATTCTCCCATGTTGAACATAGTTACTTGCCATTATCCCTGACTTTTGCCTGGATTGTACTTTGAGATTTCCAATCCACTGGGTTGATTTTTTATTATGTCTCTAATTTTTGCCTGGACCGCCCTTTCGGGTTTTCAATCCACCATGACATTTTTCTTTTTTCATTTATTTAGGCGAAGTATTTCTTGACTACGTCAACATTTATGGGGTAGGCAAATTCCTCTCCGTCCATGGTTGCAAGTCTCAAGGCACCGCCTGAGAAAGCTTTCTTGACCACATAGGGGCCGTCATAATTCGAAATCCATTTGCCCAGGGAATCAGTGAGAAATGATTGTATCTTCTTGAGCACAAGGTCTCCTTTTCTGAAGACGCGAGGTCGGACCTTTTTGTCAAACACCTTCTTCATTCTTTGTTGATACAACTGTCCGTGGCATAGTGTCGTTATTCGTTTCTCTTCGATCAGATTCAGTTCGTCGTGTCTACTCTGACACCATTAAGCTTCTGTTAACTGAGCTTCCATCAATACCCTGATTGATGGGATCTCTACTTCTATGGGGAGCACTGTCTCCATGCCATATACTAGAGAGAAAGGGGTTGCCCTTGTTGAAGTGCGGACAGACGTGTGATAACCGTGAAGAGCAAAGGGTAGCATATCGTGTCAGTTTTTGTAGGTTACAACCATTTTCTGAACAATCCTCTTGATGTTCTTGTTAGCCGCTTCTACCGCTTCGTTCATCTTAGGTTGGTAGGGAGATGAGTTATGGTGTTCGATCTTGAACTCAGCGCATAACTCTTTCATCATCTTATTGTTCAAGTTAGATCTATTATCCGTAATGATCTGGCTTGGAACACCATAACGGCAGATGATATTGTTTTTGATAAATCGGACCACCACTTCTCGGGTTACATTGGCGTACGATGCTGCTTCAACCCACTTGGTGAAGTAGTCAATGGCTACCAGGATGAACCAATGTTCGTTCGAAGCCTTGGGTTCGATCATGCCAATCATGTCGATTCCCCATATGGAAAAAGGCCATGGGGAAGAGAGAACTTTGAGATGCGTTGGCGGTACATGGATTTTGTCTGAGTATATCTGACACTTGTGACACGTCCTCATGTACTTGTAGCAATCGGATTCCATGGTCAACCAATAGTACCCTGCTCTTAGAATTTTTCTCGCCATTATGTGTTCGTTGGCATGAGTGCCAAAGGATCCTTCATGAATTTCCTTTATCAGCATGTTTGCTTTCGGTCTGACTACACATCGAAGCAAGACCATGTCAAAGTTCCTTTTATAGAGTGTATCACAACTCAGAAAGAAGCTGCCTACTAACCTTCTGAGGGTCTTTCGGTCCTTTCTGAATGCCCCAGGTGGATACTCTTGTTTCTGAAGGAAGCATTTGATATCGTGATACCAAGGTTTGTCGTCTATGACTGCTTCAATCGTGAAGATGTAAGCGGGCCGTTCAAGGCGCATTATGTCGATATTAGGTAGGTCGTTCCATTGACCTACATTAATCATGGAAGAGAGAGTGGCTAGTGCATCAGCCATGTGATTCTCTTCACGAGGGATGTGATGAAACTCGATTTTGTTGAAGAAAGGTAACAACCTTCTTGCGTAGTCTTTGTAAGGAATTAGTCCTGATTGGTACGTGTTCCAATCTCCTTTGATCTGATTGATAACCAGGGTTGAGTCACCATATACATCCAAGTTTTTGATCCTTAAGTCGATCGCTTCCTCGAGACCCATAATACAAGCTTCGTATTCGGTCTCGTTGTTTGTACACTTGAACATCATTCGGGCAGTGAAAGGAATGTGGGTACCCTGAGGTGTTATGATAATTGCCCCAATTCCATTTCCATAATGATTGACTGCTCCGTCAAAGATTAGTCCCCATTGGGAACCTGGTTCTGGCCCTTCACTGGATAGTGGTTCATCGCAGTCTTTCATTTTTAGATACATGACATCTTCGTCTGGGAAGTCAAACCCGAATGATTCTTGATTGTCAATCGATTGATGAGCCAAATGATCGGCTAAAATACTTCCCTTAACGGCTTTTTGAGCGTGGTATTCTATGTCATATTCTGATAACAACATCTGCCAACGGGTAATCCTTCCCGTAAGAGCAGGTTTTTCAAAGACGTACTTGATTGGATCCATTTCAGAGATTAACCAAGTAGTGTGACAAATCATGTACTGGCGAAGACGTTTGGCTGCCCATGCCAGAGCACAGCAAGTTTTCTCGAGCATAGTGTACCGAGTTTCACAGTCGGTGAATTTCTTGCTCAAGTAGTAAATGGCAGACTCTTTCCTTTTTGTTTCGTCTTGTTGGCCAAGTACACTACCCATGGAGTCTTCCAAGACTATGAGGTAGATGATCAGTGGTCTTCCTTCCATCGGAGGTGATAGAATCGGTGGGGTCAACAGATATTTCTTAATACTGTCAAAGGCAGTTTAACAGTCTTTTGTCCAAACGCAATCCTGATTCTTTTTGAGTAATTTGAAAATCGGCGCACGTGTCGCGGTCATGAGGAATATAAATCTGGAAATGTAGTTCAAACGTCCCAGGAATCCCCTGACTTGTTTTTCAGTCTTTGGAGAAGGCATTTCTTGAATGGCCTTGACCTTGTCAGGATTGTTGCACCCCAAAATTTGCTCTCCTTACTTTAGTACTAGCTGGCTTATGTTTCATTTCATGTTTGCATTATCATGTATGCATATCATTAGCATAGGGTCAGGGTAAAGTCCTATCTGGTCTACTACCTCATCAAGAGTTCACAGGCTGCAAGGGATCTCAAGTGGAGTCACTCTCCTAACCAGTGCATGAATTAGGGTTTTGGAGATTCTTGGGTTTATTGCTTCAATGGGCAAGCTCCTTGGGTTTTTATCATCATCAGATGGCATATCTTGTCTTTGTTGGAGAGGATACACATCATATTCAGAGGAATTTGGATTTGGAGACTGTGTTATTTCCTCCTAGACTGAGGGTACTAAAACTAGGGTTTGCTATAAAGTCAGTTTATTTCTGATTTTTTGGGCAAGACTTGATTCCATGGTATTCCTTGGGTCCCTAAGTATCTAGGAATGGAAGATTGACCATCAGTTTGGTTCAGAAGAGGTTCAATTGGCCAATGGACTGGGAATCAGTTGAATTTGGGGAAAAGTCAACAGTGAAAGGAGAAAAGTCAACTGTGAAATTCTGAGGTTCTCTTCAGGGATTTCAAGGTATCACATCCTCATATGGTCCCCAGGGGTCAAATTTCATACATATTTGTCAGGAATCAGGAATTGGTGCAAAGTTTCTAAATTTGGAAAGTGACCTATAATGAAAAGTTTCCATTTTTGGAAAGTTTATACACCACCTTCAACTTAATTTTACACCATCAAGGAAGCTTCAGATGAATTTTTCTCCAACATGAAAGTTGAAGATATTTTTCTCCTCTTTCCAACAAGTACTAGTGGGTCTCCATATAATTTGTGAAACTCCAATTATGATCAAAAGAAGGCAAAGTGGTTTTTAGGGTTTTTCATGATGCCATTTTCACAATTTTGGGCATAGTGACCTATAATCAATTCCATTGCTTCATGCCACATTCCAATATTAAAAGACATGCCTTGAGGATTATTTTTGACCCAAGAATGAAGAAATTCCATGGATTATTATTCACCTTTTTTCCATTATTCAAAATTCCCAAAATGTCTAAAACTCATAAACCATTTGTTCTCAAGGCCCAAGTTAAAAGTGGTGTGAGTAGCAACTCAGATACAAGTGATCCATCATGAATTCAAGGGCATGGAAGGAATTTATTTTTCACTTATTCAACATAATGCAAAATTCCAAAATAATTCAAAAATCATTAAACATGGAATTACCCAGGCCCAATTCGTATTCAATTGAAAACCCTAGCTTATTTAAACCAAAAGATGCACTGGTTAGGGTTCATGCACGTGCAATTGGAGGAGTTCTCAAGAAAACCCTAAAAGAGGATTTCTCACCAAAACTCACGATCCACAAGGAGATTCTTAAAACTTCTTCCACAAAGCTTCTCTTGGTAGTCCATAGAGTGCAAATCAACTACTATTCACAGCTAAAAGCAAGTGTACAAGGGGAACCGTCTCAAGTTGGTAGGATTTTCGAGGATCCTAAAACTCCAGTTTTTTACGTAAATATTGTTGTGTTGTTGTCACTAATCATGCTGGTATGATTGGCTTGGTGATTAGATGTGTATATTGCTTGTAATGTTGATTTGAAAATTTTCGCCCTAACACTAATCCTTTCGATTTGCATTATGTGTTATTTATTTGTGATTTTGGACGAGGGATTTGGAATCCTCGTGGAATTCCGGTTCGAACGGTATGCGGTTTGGGGTTTTCTGGGCGTTTGGTAGGTTGCAGGTGATGGTGGCAGGCGGCCGGAGCTAGGGCTCCGGCGACCTGGGAAAGCTCCGGCGAAGGGGAAGGCTCAACGAGGAAGACGACTTCTTGGCCGTCCGATCCCTTCATCGTGCGATCATCAGCACGCCATGTGTTATCTTTTTTTATTTTTTTTTCTGAATTTAATTAATGATCAAGTGTTTATTCACCCACAACAGTTATCGTGTGCCTCCAATAGGGTTGCTTCATTTCGCTTACTTTCTGTTGACTGTTGACTTGAGGACTTCACTAGTGGCCGTTTGATGAATCGTGCGAGCAGGATCGAGACAGCGCATTAAAATGCGCATGTGCCAGTCACGTGGCACCCCACGGTGGTCACTTTTTTTATTTTTTGTTTTCTGATCAATTAATTGGGCCAGGCTTGCTATACGCACCCCCAACCTTTGGCCCAACCACATTTCCAACGTAGTTTTTTTACTGATCACACCCGCCAGCCCGTTTCTTATTTATTTTATTTTCAATTATTATTTCATATTTTAATTATTTAAAAATAGTAAATTGCATTTTAAAATTCTCATAAAATTCATGCATTATGTTTATCATTTTATAAAATTTTTACAAATTTTATTTTTTAATTTAATTTTATTTTTATCATTTAAATTAATTGTTCAAATCAAGTTCTTTTTACATTATACATCTCATGCATACATTAATTCCTTTATTTTATTTCTCTGCATCCGTAAAATATTTTTTATCCGTTCCTTTTGCATTCATTCATTAACATTATAAAGTGTTTAAAAATATTTTTCTTTCATTTTTAATTTTATCTCATATTGCATTTAGGTCCTTCCCTTTGGCACACTGAACCCTAATTCCCACCTGAGCTCCACCTAACCATTTGAATGACTAATATCTTGATTTTTTGCAGGGACTTTTGAGATGTTGTTTGCCTCTGGTTGAGGAACTTTAATGTTTAATTTGGGAATTTTAGGAGTCATTTTTCTAATTATCTGATTTGTTTTCACTTGAGATTTTCTTGCAGGCGCGTCTTTGACCTTGTGTGATTATCTGTTTGAAAAGGCACTTGTGCCATTTGCTTTAGGGCTGTCCTTTGTTTCTTTGAGTTCATGTTTGGATTATTATCATTGTTGTTTGCCTTTGCTTGATTTTCTTTCACCCCATCTCTCTTACTTATGTCTATTTTGTGCTAATCTTTTATGCAGGGTCTAAGGTAAGTTCTTTAAGGGTATGGATAAGTATCCATGGTCACCCTTACTTTTTCCTTCCCTCATCTTCTTCTTTTAGGATTTAGGTTGTCTTCAAACCTCACTAACTGTAGGTCACCCATGCATGATGACTTTAGGATTCATAGTCTCCCTTTAGAGTTACCCTTGTGTCTTCTCTCTTCTCATCTCAAATTTCTTTAAAACACTTAATAATAATAAGGTGTATTGCACACGAGCCTTAAGTATAGGGAATGAGAAATGAGGGGCTTCCTCTCATCTTTCTAGAGTGCTTAGCGAGCGTCCTGTCTTGGGACGATGCGTTAAGTATTCGCCCCTGTGCCCTAGACTTTGGTGCAATGCAGCTTAGGAACTAACTTAAGCCACTTCTGTCCTAAAAAACACAAACCAACTTCAAACCTTTTTGTCCTTCGGGACCTTCAACTTAAAGGCTATTTTCAAAAAGGGCACGTTACCTTCCGTCTGAGACGCAAACAGGCATCGACCCTAACTGCCGGACTCGAACTTAACGTCGCTCATAAAAAACACAAAAAGAACTTGGTCCAAACTATGTTGACTCTGAATTTCCCATTGCACAAAGGGAGTACGTAGGCCTAGGACATCGACGTCCTACCGAGTCGGTCTTTGTCTTTCCCTCTCCGTTTTAGTACAGCCCTAGATGATAGTATAACTTACCCTTAGAGTAGACAACAAGCGTGGATCCCATCGAGTACGATGGATGCGTGGGGTGCTAGCACCTTCCCCTCGCGTAACCGACTCCCGAACCCAGGTTATGGTTGCGATGACCATTCCTTTCCCTCTTCCTCAGGTTTATGCGGTGTTCCCTTTCCCTCTCTTGGGATAAATTTACATGGCTGGCGACTCTGTTTTTCCGCGCCACTCTCGCGTTTGTACCTGGATGAAAATCCCGGGAGCGACAAGGATCAACCTCAATTCCTTTCTGGCTAACGATGAACCCTAAAAGCTTCCCTGAACGGACACCGAATGTGCACTTGTTGGGATTCAAGTGGAGTTTGTACTTTCTTAACCGCTCGAATAGATTTGACAGGTGGGTCACATGCTCCTCTTCTGTCTTAGATTTGGAAATCATATCATCAACATACACTTCAATTTCCTTGTGTATCATGTCATGAAAAAGAGTAGTCATGGCCGGTTGATAGGTTGCCCCGACATTCTTCAGACCGAACGACATTACCTTGTAACAAAAAGTACCCCATGGGGTGATGAAGGAAGTTTTCTCCATGTCTTTCGGTGCCATTTTTATTTGATTATAGCCCGAGAATCCATCCATGAAGGAGAAAACTTTGAACTTTGCTGTATTGTTAACTAGCATGTCAATGTGTGGTAAAGGAAAGTCGTCCTTTGGACTGGCTTTGTTCAGATCCCTATATTCTACACACATTCTGAACTTTCCTTCCTTTTTCGGAACTGGTATGATGTTGGCTAACCATTGAGGATATTCTGATGTGGCGAGGAAACCCGCGTCAATCTGTTTCTGTACTTCCTCTTTGATTTTGATGGCCATATCTGGATGAGTCCGTCTCAACCTCTGTTTGACTGGCGAACATTCTGATCTTAATGGTAGATGATGTTCCACGATGCTGGTATCCAACCCTGGCATGTCCTGGTAGGACTAAGCGAATACATCGGGAAACTCTTTGAGAAGCTTTGTCAAACTTTCTTTGACAATTGGACTGAGTAGTGTCCCAATCTTGACTTCTTTTCTCTCTTCCTCTGAGCCCAAGTTGACCGTTTCCAACGGCTCTTTGTAAGGTTTAATGGACCTTTCCTCTTGTCTGAGTAGTCGTGAGATCTCCTCTGGAATTTCTTTGTCATCTTCTTCTTCAGCCTCAAATACCGGGAACTCAAAGTTGGGAGAAGGCATCGGATCGTGTGTTTCAACGGGGTTTAAAATAAGCAATCTGCATGACGCGATGATTTGTGTTTAGAAGAGATAGAGAAAATGCAAGAGTGTGTGCAGTGTATTTTATTATTTTTTTTACTGCTTGTTTTTATTATTTGAATTGTTTTTTAGGATTACCATTTTCTGGAAAAGCAAAAAGAGAAAATAGCAATTAATGCGGAAATTACATAACGACGTTATTTTATTCATGAACAAGTCGATTCTTGAAACTACAACCCTATAAAACAAAACTCTATCGCTTTGGGCGAAGCGAAGAGGGACATTTACATAAAGTCAGCCCTATCAAAACATCAGTTTCACCTGGGCAGGGTGAAAGGTTAAGGACGACAATTACTTAGACTTATGAACAATCTTCGGAATATCGACTGCAACCCATTGGCGGCGAACTCCTCGGTGAATCACAAAGTCTGGTACCTTCCCTAATTTCTCTTCAGAAATAACGCTGATTTCTGGTGGAGCAGGATCATTGGAATCTGTCTCCCAGGCAGAGTTGTCGTAGGAGGATTCCTCAGTTGTATTTTGCAGAGTATTTGTGCTCTCAGGTGGATCTCCCCACCCAGTTGGCTGAATGTCTTCGAGCCTGATGCGAGAGCTTTCAGGAGCGGTCTATTTGACCATGAAGTCGTAGTGTCCCACGCCTCTTTGGAACTGGAGGAGTCATCCCTTTCGATGACGTTGACCTCCAGAAAAGCGTAGTTGATAAACTCTAGCCCTGCGAGCTTTGCAAATTCATCGTCGTGCTGGATATATTCAGAATGCCCCGAGTAATAATCCCATGACATGGTGGGAACGCAGGTATTCTTTCAATGATGCTCAGCTGACTTTCATTGTTGGGATGATTTTCTTGCCCCAAGTCCCCTGGGTACGGCTGCCGAATAGGCAGACCATCCATCGGGCCATAATAGTCATGCTTAAAGTTGTCTTTCATCAGAGTGTCTTCCTCTAATGAGTTTGGTGGAGCACGACATCCTTCCGGATCACAATCTCCGTATATCATTTTGACATCTGACCCGGGTATAAATCTCAGACTTTGTGCGGGATAACAAAATGGCGTAGGCACCTCTTCCTGAGACATATAACCGTCCTCATTAAGATAGGACTTCCACTCCTCATTTGTATCGGAGGAGTCTCCCTCGTTGTTGGTATGGAATGCTTGAGGCACTAGGTGAAGGAAACCTCCACTGTGGAAGAAGTCCTGAATGGGATGAAGACTTTCATCGTTAGAAGCATTCTAGGTACGGGTTGCAGAAAAAACCAAGACCCTTCTTTATTTTATTATCAGTAGGAATGACAAGCTGTCCCCATCCTTTTTCACTGTTACTTTTGATCACTTCGAGAGCATCTCTGTATGAGAAAATCGGTGTTCCTTTTTCTAATTGACTCTCATTGCTCGCCGAAAGTGCCTGGAACTGAATTCCAACAACCTCCTCGGGTTCTACACAAGTAGATAATGAAAGGTTACTCACGATCAAGGCTTGCTCTCCACAGACCGTGACGAGTTGGTCATTCTTGACAAACTTCAGCTTCTGGTGAAGTGTCGAAGTTATTGTCCCAGCCTGGTGTATCCAAGGTCTTCCTAATAAGCAACTGTATGTTGCCCGGATGTCCATGACCTAGAAAGTGATTAGGAAAGTGTGAGGACCGATAGTTATCAGAAGGTTAACTTTGCCGATAACCATTTTCCTGGATCCGTCAAATGCTTTGACGACGACCTCACTGCCTCTCATCGAAGGTCCTTTGGATGATAGTTGCATTAGAGTGGACTTCGACATAACGTTGAGAGCCGATCCGGTATCTACCAGTACGTTGGCTAAGGCATCGTCCTGGCAGTTAACTGTAATATTGAGCGCCATGTTGTGACTTTTGCCTTCTTCTGGAAATTCCTCATCACTAAACCCCAAGTTGTTACAGGAAGTGATGTTAGAGATGATGCTATCAAATTGTCTTATTGACACATCCTGTTCCACAAGGGCCTGCTCTAAGACTTTCTGTAGAGCCTCTCTGTGGGTTTCGGAACTGAGTAAAAGTGATAACACTGAGATCTTTGAAGAAGTTTGTAACAACTGATCAACAATGTTGTATTCACTCCTTTGGATGAGCTTCAACATCTCATCATCGTTCTTTAAAAGGTCGGGATCATTGGACTGACCGGTTGATGGATTAGGAACTTCTGTTTGAGGTTCCTTTTCTCTGCTGGGTTCTCCAACTCCTCTGTTGAAGATCCTACAGCTCTGTGTTACTCGACTGATGTCTGCAATATTCACGACGGAGGGTAATGGAATTTCCTTCCCATTCTCACTTGTTGTTGTACCGTATTTGTAAGGGATAGCCTTAGCTGATTCATACGGTAACAGTCCTGGTAGATAGATAACTACAGGAGCCTTCTGACTTCTCTGACTGTCGTAAGTAACTTCAATCAATTCTTGGTTAAGAACCTTCGATTTGTCCAGTAGAGGGATGATGGCGCAAACATCCTTGGTCCTTTCATGATCAGAGATCACAATAACATCCTTAATCTGATCAGCGAAATAGTCGGGCGTCCAGTTGATAGACCCCGAAACTGAATATTGTTGGATTTCTTTGAGGTCCAGCTCACTCTGAAGGGCTTCTCGCACGAGGTAACATCCTTGATTATTTTCCGAACAGACTCTATAGCGCTCGTAATTGTGTGGTGGCACCTGGCCACGCCCGCTTTGAATGCAGTGTAACCTCACTAGATCTGTTTTCGTAGATCGGACATCCTGACTTTGATGCCGAGTAGGGTTCCCGTCAACCACACTGATTTGTTGCGTGTCTTCATCCATATAGATTGGAAGCCACCAGTGGTTTAACAAGTGTTGCAAAGTTCTTTGAACGAGAGTGCACCCTTGGTTACTCTCACAACATACTTTACAGCTCAGATAATCATGTGAAGTGAGAAAACCGAGTTGGACTTGCTTGGTGTGTAACTCCACCAAGCTGGTATTCATCAAACGAATATCGAAGATTTGAACCATGTTGATCTGATAAGGATTTCTATCATGGTAGTCCTGGATCCAGCCAAGATCCATCTGACGCTGGAGGGCCTCTTGCACAAAAGAGCATCCCTGTTTGTTTACCGAGCAAGTCAGACAGGAATTGTAATTGCCGCGGCAGATTATGATACTGGCTTTGCCTTGAGTGCATTGCCACTAAGTTGACATTCATTGCACGGATGTCGTGGTTCTGAATGATATTGGAATTCGCGTAAGTCATGTTGACACCACGAATTCTATGTTCCTGGATCCATCCCAGATCCAATTGTTCCTGTAGAGCTGCTTGCACCATAGAACATCCCTGATAGTTTTTAGAGCAGATATCACACTGGTGATAATTATGAGGTGGCACATGGCCATATCCGCTCTGTCTACAATGCATCTTGACCAGATTGGTTTTCAACAGGAGTACATTGTGAATTTGATAGTTGTTGTTAGACTCTCCCTCTATTAAATTAACTGCAACCTTCTCATGTTGAGGCAGCGGGTTCGTGAGAACATTAGGATTCGTATCTTTGAAAGATAAGACCCCGCTCTTAACAAGCTTTTGCATGTCAGATTTGAAACTGAGACAGTTTTCTATGTTGTGCCCTGGTCCTCCTTGATGGTAAGGGCACGTCTGATCCGTCTTGAACCAAAAAGGCAGATTCTCCGGTATGGTAAGAGGAGACCTGGTTTGGACATGCCCCTTGACCAGTAGTAATGGAAACAGTTCTGCATACAATAGAGGTATAAGATCAAACCCTGGAGGTCGCGTTGCACGGTTGTTGTTGTACGGAGGACGAGTCTGCTGAAGAGACTGTTGTGTCCTTTGTTGAAGTTGCTGTTGATTAGGTTGGCTCTGTGCAACCTGAGGTTGATACGTAGGAACAGGCGCGGGATTGATAGCAAGAGTTACAGCTGCTACTGGTTGATATCGCCGCCTTTGCTTCCCAAGAGAGATATTCTTAATATCCTGCTCTTTTTTCTTAGGGAGAGCACTACCGTATCGTTTTGTACTATTTGATGATCTAGCATCTTTAACTAAATGTCCTTCCCGGACCGCTTCCTCAAGAAGAACTCCCATGCCCACCATCTCGATGAAGTCACTGGGCGCACTGGCGACCATTCTGTCGTAGTAGAATGAGCTTAAGGTCTTTAAGAAGATCCTTGTCATCTCTTTTTCCTCAAGAGATGGACAAATCTGGGCGGAAATTTCACGCCATCTCTGAGCGTACTCCTTAAAGGTTTCCTTGTCCTTTTGTGACATTGATCTGAGTTGATCTCTGTCCGGTGCCATATCTAAATTGTATTTATATTGTTGAACTAAAGTGCCGCCAAGATCTCTGAAAGTGGCGATCTTAGTGCGGTTTAAACCCATGTACCATTTTAATGCGGCACCGGTTAAACTATCCTGGAAATAGTGGATCAGTAGCTCCTGGTTCTTTGTCTGAGCTGACATTCGTCGAGCGTACATCACCAAATGGCTTTGAGGGCAAGAGTTACCCTTGTACTTTTCAAAATCGGGCACCTGGAACTTGTGTGGAACTTTCACATTAGGGACCAAAGAAAGGTCCGCGGCGTCCTTTCCAAATAAACCCTGACCGCGAAGGGCTTGCAGCTCTTTCTGTATTTCCAGGAACTATTCCTGGAACTCATTTATTATGTCGACCATACTTTCGTTTCCACCAGAAGGTATCTGTGGAATCTGTCCTTTCGGGACAGTGTGTACCACGGGTGGTGGTATAGTCATTATGGCCGAGGCTCTCGGTGTCTCCCAAATTTTGTAACCTTCAGGAGTTGCTGTCATGCCCCTGGCATCTTCGCTTTCCCGAAGTTTGTAACCTTCAGGCTCAGCGGCTCCTGCTGCGGTTCCTTGATCCTCAGTGATTGGCGGAACATATCCTTTCGGGATATAGTTAAGTGGCATGCCCCAGGGACGATCTTTCAGAATTTTGTACCTAGGATCATACTTCTCCACTATGGGCGTTGATGTGATCTCTGAGATCACAGTCCTTTGTTGTTGTATTTGAGCTTCTGCTAGAGCTTGCATGTCGTTATGAAGCTTCCTCAGATCCACTTTCAGAGTGTCGATCTCTTCACTCAACTCTCTGTTCTCTTCCTGAGATCATCTATCTTTTTCTGGCGATTGGCCCGAGTATTGTACGAATGAGACAGTTTGACTCTAGAATCGAGACGCAAACGTGAGATTCATAGGTAAGAAGAATGCGTTAAGTGAGAATGATGAATGATATGCAATGATTATATTAATTGTATATTTTTTTGTTCAAAGTAAACTTTGACACTTGGATTACAAATATCAAACAGTGGGGAAACCCAGTTTTATTGAATTCAAAGGATTGCAGAAATGGAAATACAGTAATTTACATAGTGTTGTGAATGGAAATCTAAGTTAATGGATCCTGAGTCCTCTCTGAGGAGAGCTCAGGTGCTGGTTCTGGTACTTTCTCTTTCTTTGACCGGGGCTCTTGAGCCGTTGTCGGGTTGTCATTCCTTTGCCAAGTCAAAGGAGCGAGCAAATTCCTTTGGTCTTCTTGATTCTCTACATCATGTTGCTCTAAAATCTCAATCAGAGCATTCTTTTCTTTTAACAGTTGTTGTATTTTATTGCATTCCACATTGAGAATACGATACTTGTTCCTCCAAGACCTCTTCTCTTGCTGAACTTTGCTGAGAGTAACCTGAAGTTTTTCCGTCTCAGACATAAAATAAAGGGTAGAGCCCCTTAATGGAAGAACTTTCTGGCGAGGGTAAGGCATCCTCGGCTTGAGAGCTCTAGTTTGTACCCAGTGGAGATAAGGCTCCACCGAGACACAGTCGGGTTTCCCTAGAGACTCTCTTCCTTTCCTATGAATGTGTTTCCAGGCATGCACTATTTCCATCTTTAGTGCCCTGTCATTTTCTCCTTCCTTGAAGAAAATACCTTCCAGATGAGCATTACGCGGGATATGCCTCATCGGGTATCCAAATTGACAACGAACTAAAACTGGATAATAATTGATTCCTCCCTTAGTTCCTATATGGGGTACATTTGGGAAATTTCCACAATGGTCAATGATTCTGATCCCGTTATAGATTCGATTGTACCAATCGATGTCAGAGTTGGTAAGAGACATGATTCTCTGCGACCAACGTAAAGTATTCTTTTGATCCCAAAATTTAGCAGACTTGGGCAAGTGAGAAGTGAACCATTTGTACAGCAGGGGTACACAACACGTGATCATTCCTCCGCTATACAAATTCGTTAAGTGTACCGAATGATAAGCATCTGCGAGCAAAGTCGGTACGAGATTTTCGATCAGGAAAATCTTAATGGCGTTGATATCTACGAAGTTATCAATGTTGGGAAACAAAAATAACCCGTAGGTGAGCAAAACAAAGATGCCCTCGAAAGTGGCCACGTTCCCTATACTAGCAAAATATAGGGCTTTCTTTGTCAAGAACTGGGCTGGCAAACCCTGGATTCCACCCTTAGTGGTCATGTGAGTCCTGACTTCTGACTCGTCCAAATAAATTACCCTTGCAATGGTTTGATCCTTTGGAATTTCTTCCAGTCCAGAAAATGGAGCTTGATCAGTAATGTGCAGATCAATCTGGTGAGAGTACTCCTCCAGTATTGGTGCAAGCTGATAATCCGGGAATGTGAAATAGTGATAGACTGGATCGTAGAACCGGATTAATGTGGACAGGATTCCTTCTATTACATGAACCCTTAACAGAGATAGCAGCCCTCCGTACTTGGCTCTGAAAGCCTCGTGGTTGGTGATCATTCTCGCCAGACCTCTTAAATCCTCTAGTTTTGGAACCTTGAAGGTGTACTTATGAGTTTTCCTTCTACCGAAATCCATTAGCACAATCTTTTTATCAGACATTTGCAATCATAGTCTTAGTTTAATTTGAAAAAGAGAGACTAGAAGAGAATATTTTTTTTTGTTTTAATGTTTTTTAGATGAATGCATAAATGCAGCATACAAAAACATAGAAAAAACATGGGGTCAAAGGGTCGGTGTCATGAAGTCAAGGCTCTACCCCTCCCCCAAAGGTTTATACTAGTGATTTTTTGTACCTGTCCGCAAAATCATTGACCCCTCTTGGGATAACAACAGCAAGCGGATCGCCAGCAAGCTGATGTATCCTAGAGCGATCTCAAATGAGGGTAGTATCGCGTGACAACTATTTCCGATAGCTTCCGCACTACAAAATGGTTTAAGTCTACTAAAAACCTCATCTTCTCAGATAACCCAGTCGACCACACTACTTTCAACAACCGAAGTCGTATAGGCAATGTATCTGCAAAGGGAGTTTCCACTGAGTTTGATGGTCGATCGGGGACTCTTAACTGGGATTCACTCCCCGCAAGATTACCTGCATTACCATCACCTATCTTAGGTGTATACTCAATCTTTCCACATGCGGCATCACACACATTCCCATTAGCAGAAAAATAAACACATATATCAATTAGGAAAAGCAGTATATATATTTGTCTTAATCATCCAAGACCTCTAGTCTTATGATCCTATACAGACAATGACCCCCCAGTAGAGTCGTCATTACTGTAGTATTTCTTTAACTTAAGGCTTTCACCCTAAAAGAGACTATAAAGAATGCCTCCCACTGTGGTCGCCGTTTTTCTGTAGTGTGGTTTTTGTGGTTTCGAATCACTATCGCTTTGGTACTACAATTCGATTCAGTTTTTTATCCTATTGAACTGATTAAGGTAGGGAAATAGATATCTCCAATTAACCTTGCTTGCAAACTGAGATTAAACAGTCAAAACTGTTGGTTTACAGATGCTATCAAGAGGGGGTTCTTCTTTAGGGTTATTTGCATAAGAAATGTCTAGGCTATTGGTTAGGTCGGATGCTTTTCGATTGATGCATGAAGGTACGGGATTTTGGGTTTTTGATTAGTATGCTCGCTAAGATTTCGTAATCTTATGCCTACGTATTCCCGACACAGGGAAATCAAAGCGATCGTAGTTCCTCCTATTCTAGGGGAGGAAAAAGGTGTTTTGGTGTCTTGTTCAAAGCCCAAGATTGAAGCTAAATGGGTGATTTGTATCTTGTTCAAAGCCCATTTTGAAGCTGAAGGGTCTATTTGTATCTTGTTTAAAGCCCAAGATGTGAAGCTGAAGGGTTTATGTTGAGAGATAATTTGTCGTCTCTAAAGAGGAGTTGTTGATGTTTGTATGCTGTGGGCAAGGCACAACTTTGATGCTAAAAGGTTGATTCACTCAACCGGAGTTTTCTTTATACAAGGCCTAAGAGGAGGCTAGAAGTTGACTTTTTCGGGGAAAATGTTATTTCTGTCTTGTACAAAGCCCAAGATTGAGGCTAAAAGGGTTTGACTCAATAAGAGAGTCTGTCATACTCAACAAGAGAGTAATTTGGTGTCTCGTATGAAGCCTGAGACGGAGGCGAAAAGGGAAGATGGACTCAACGAGAGAGTCTGAAAAGGTGAATGACTCAACGAGAGAGTCTGAGAGTTTATTGACCCAACAAGAGAGTCTTTTATACTCAACAAGAGAGTGTTTTGTTGTCTCGTACGAAGCCTGAGATAGAGGCTAAAAGGACATTGACTCAACAAGAGAGTCTGAAATTTAATTGACCCAACAAGAGAGTCTTTTATACTCAACAAGAGAGTGTTTTATATGTGTCTTGTATGAAGCCCAAGACGGAGGCTAAAAGTGATTGACTCAACAAGAGAGTCTTTTATACTCAACAAGAGAGTGTTTTTTAGATGTCTTGTACAAAGCCCAAGACGGAGGCTAAAAGTGGCCGACTCAACAAGAGAGTCTTTTATACTCAACAAGAGAGTGATTTTCTATGACTTGTACAAAGCCCAAGATGGAGGTTAAAAGTTGGTGGGCTCCAGAAGAGAGTCTTTTATACTCAACAAGAGAGTGATTTGCTATCTCGTACAAAGCCCGAGATGGAGGCTACAAGTGGGTGACTCAACAAGTGAGTCTGAAAAGGTTAGCTCCGTTGGGGAGAATCATTTGTACAAAGCCCAAGAGGAGGCTAACTTACCGCTGTGGATTCTGGAGATCTTGAAGCGGGTCCAAGCGTGGGGAACTCTCATGAGAGAGACCGGGTTTCGGTGTTTCTTCCTATGTTTGAAAGGAAACTTGAGAATGTCTTTGAGACTCAAGAGGTTTAGACTATCCAAGCCTAGAGTTCTATCTTTTGTATAATGCCCAAGAGGAGGCACGGGTATTAAGGGATGAGTATCAACCCTACAACTGCCGGAGTTTTGACGCTGGAAAGACTGCTCTAGCAAAGGATGACTAATTTCTGTCTTATACCTTTAAGAAGTCGTCAGGGTCCTTGTATTAAGCCCAAGAGAAGGCATGAGAACTTCTAAGAAGCCGAAGGGTCCTTGTACAACGCTCAAGAGGAGGCGGGGATGCTTTTAGGAAGCCTGTGTGTCCCCAAACCCCGAGAAGTTCAAGACATGCTATTCACTGAGAATAGATCAAGCCAGGAAAGTCCGAGAATTTGGAAGAAACTCAAGAGATACCATTCACGGAGAAAAGATAATCTCTTGGGAGTTAGAGTTTCTTTGACAATGTCTAAGGGTGACAGTCTGAGAAAGGGTTCACCGAGAATGCTGCCTTTCACTTCTCCATATTGTTTAACCCCAAGAAGAGGGAAGACTGTATCTGGAAATCCTATTTGGATCTAGTTTTGTTTGTATTTAAGAGTGACCAACAGGGCTTTACCTAGTGCTAGACGTAGTTGTCGGGGAAAACTCTAAATAACTATACTAGTATTACACAGTGGATATTTGACAAGTATATAAAAGTTTGTGAAAGAAGACTTACAGTGAAACAGCCCCACAATACAATTATATATAGGCAAGCAATAAATGAAAGCAGATAAACACTTACCCGTTGTAGGGCTTCCATGTTGTTTGGTTAGTTGTCCAACAAAGCAAGTTTTGATAACAACATATTCAAAATCAAAGGAGAAAGTGCTTTGAAAAGATTGTTAGGGCTTACAGCTCGAGGAGAGGCCCAAAGTTTTATCAGTGATTGCACTGTTATTTGAATTCGTACAGTGGGACTTATACAATATGTGAGGCCCAAAAGGTTTTCTGTACAAAGGGATGGGTCTTACACTCTCTCAAGAGGCCCAAAGAGTTTAAGGAAAAGAAATGGGGCTTATAACAGGAGGGTAGGCCCAGATAATTTGTTTTTTTGAACTGGCGATTGCATAGAGATTTTTCTTTTAATGTCGAGGGACTTATACAATGTCTGAGGCCCAAGGTTTTTGGTATTCTACAAAAAAGGGGTTGGGTCTTACACTCTATTAGAGGCCCAAAGAGGTTATTTTTGTACAAGAGATGGGGCTTACAGCTCAAGGAGAGGCCCAATGGTTTTTGTTAAAAAGGCGACGATCGCGCCTAACTTTTTGATGGTATCGGGACTTATACAATACACTGAGGCCCAGATCATTTTGGTTTTCAAAAAGGGGCTGGGTCTTACACTCTATTAGAGGCCTAAAGAGTTGAAAAAAAAATTTGTTTTAGGGTAATAAACCCATAAAACCCTAATTTCAACATTTTAAAGTAATTTATTCAAGGAAAATTAATAAAATGATAAAAATATCAAATAAGTGCTAATAAACAACTTATGATTTATGGTTAAGGTTTGGAAAATGAGGGATTAATCACAAGATGAATTAAAACTCATTTGGTTTTGATTTCCAAGATGAATATTCACTTTAAAAATGTTTAAAAACAATTAAAATGAGTTTATTCATAAAAATACCAACTATATTAAATAAATAATATAACTTTGATTTTTTGTGGAATAAAATATTTCAACATTTTTGTGATTTTTTGCAAAAAATCCAATAAAAAATAATTAAAATTGAGGGAGTTATTAATTTTCCAAACTATTAAAAATAATATGAAAAATAGTAGAAAAGTGGAAAAAATAGCAAAAAGAGAGTCTGGGGCGAGGGGGATTCGAACCCCAGACCTCTTGTGTATAGGGCGCTCGCCTTACCACTGTGGTGGTGATACATCCGTTGGTTGAAACACAACCGCAAATATACAAGGTTTGCCTTGTTTTTGGCCTGGCCCAAGGCAAGGCAAGGCAAGATTTTGGTTAGAAACGTGAAGGCCATAACTTTCTCATTTCTCCATGGATTGGGACAAAATTTAGGTCTATCCTGCCTAGAATTTCACAAGGAATCCAATGGTGGTGGTGTTTTTTTCAAATCATGCTCCTATTGAAAAACCCGATAGTGGTTTTGAAATAGGCCATGATTTGCATTTTCTGTGCTATCTCTTGTTACAGGCATGAATTACATGATGAATTGGTGCAAACACAACACATATAACATGTATAAGATGTGCATGATCAGTGGAGATCAAAGGAAAGCATGATTCAAAGAATTCAGGTTGTGATGCTTACCTCTTTTTGGAGCTTTTGTGCAATCTGCAAAGTGCTTTGTTCCAGAAATGATTTGATGCTTTGGACACCCTCAAATGATCTCTTAGAAGCTTTTAGGATGCTTTGAATCAGTTGGAAACCTCAGGAACAAGTTTGAGCTCTTTCTTGCAAAAGGGGCAAAAGTGGCCAAAATAGCAACTCTCTCAAATGGTGTTCCAGATGTGGGGAACCATTTGGGACAGTTCAAGGATAATATTTGGAGTGTGTTTGAGGTTTTATCTGGTTTGTAAAGTGACTGAATCAAGACATGGCTTGAAAAATGCACAAAAGTCCTATGTTGAGGTTTTGAGAGACGACTTTGTGATTTTGGTGTTACAGGTTACTTGTGAAGGTTTGGACAGCTTAGATATGACATATTGGATGTGTTTGGATCATGAGTTGTGGTGGAATTGTCCTCTAACTCAAAAACTCAGAGTTACCTTGCTAAAGAAGGCATTTTTGCCAAGAGAAAGAGATTTTGAGGAAAGCAAGTGTTGTAGTGCTTTGGTGTACTCAAACTAAGCATAAATGAGCTCTATTTATAGTAGAGCAAGTTTGTTTTGGCTGCAATAGTGAATGGCAACTGCTACAGAGGTTTGGCCAATGGTGATCAATAGGAATCCAAGTCTCCTCTAGCCATTGACTAGAGGTTAGGGCACAGGCTGCTGGTTCCCTAGTTCTTGGATCATCCTTGACTGAATTCAGTTGGAAGAGGCTCAGTCCATGCCACCTTGGTGCATCCATTAAATGCTCTAAACCAAAATTGGAGTCTTGTCCCTCTTTTAGGCATTTCTAGCTTTGGCATGCTACTTTTGGTTCCAAAGATTTGAGAGGCTGATGGATCAGTGTTTGTCCCTCCTTGGTTCCCCCTTGAGGTATTCAGATGGATAGATTTGCTTGTCCTTTGCAAAATTTGGGAAAATTGAGCAAAATCCCTAAATCTGCCTTGCCATGACAGTTTGCAGGAAGGTATATTGGCATGGTCATATCTCATGATTTAAGTGGAGTTTCATGGAGTTCTTAGCCATTTTAGAAATCCCTCATATGATATAACATATGTGTGATCATAGTTTGTTTTGACACTTTTTGGATCCAAGTGAAAAATGCCCCTACATTTTGGAAAAAGTGAAACAGATTCTGACATAGCAAAAATTTAACTAAGTGTTGGAAAAAGTGACATTTCATGTTTTCAGCCATTTTCATCATTCCATAACTCAAAATCCATGATGAATTGGAATGAGGTGTAGTTGAAGCTTTTGTAGAGGGCCATGAGAGCTACAAATCCAGCTTTGAATGGGGGAAAAATGGCATTGTGGTTTAGGAGTTATGATCCTCCAAAGTTGGTACCCTAGCCACTTTGTTCCATAACTTCGAAAATTTCTAAGTTTTTTATGGTTACCCCTTTTACAAGTTATCCCACTTTTCTTGATTTTTCTTGATGAATGATGATTCCAATCACACATTAACATCATTTTAGGGTCAAAGAACCATAATTGTGAAAAATCTCAAAAAGTCAAAGTTGACTTTTGTGCACAGTTGACTTTTTGTCAGATGAATTCCAAATTGTGCGATCCTTTGTGAAATCAAGTCCTTGACCTAAATCAAACTTAATGGACATGTTCCAAGGGTTTTATAGGGTGTATTGAATCATGTCCCAAGGTTTGGGAGCATGCCTGGGTCAAAAGTCAAAGGCACATTTGACCTTTTCCGCGAAACCCTAACTGTGGTTCTGATGAACTTGAAATTTGTGAATCAAGCTGCTTGGATCAATCCATTGTTGCAAATGGATCAATGTAGCTTATTAGAGACCCTCAAATCATGTCTTGAGGTCTTGGCTCATGTTTTGTCCCAAAAGTCAACTTAGGGGTGAGTTAGGTCAAGAAACCCTAATTCCTGATATTTTTATGAATGCATCCCCTGAGGCTAAATTGACTTGATGGTTGGGTTCATGATGTCCCTTGGAGCATCTTAGGTTGTGCTTTGAAGCATTGGCTCATGCCCAGAGGAAAAATTCCATCTGGAGGCCCTGGTCGACCAAAACCCTAATTTGGTGACACTGGCGATCTTGAGGCTTGATCCACTTAGAATGCTGCAACCTTGTGCTTGATTCTTGATGTGGGAGTCCTCTTGATCCATTGTGGATGTTTGAGAGGTTTAGACAAATTGAAGATCATGTCATTCCTTGATTGATCTTTTGTCTAAAGGCTCTGAGAGGGCTTGAAACCCTAAGTCTTTGATTTGAAGTGAATGCTCAACCATCTTTGAGGAGATTGATGAGGCATGATGGTACATCCATATTGTGATGATGATTTGCACAATGATGGGGAATCTTAGTGGTCAAAATTTGGGGTATGACACACCTTACCGTAATGGTTGGAATTGGGTGCTACTTTCTGATTTCTTATTTATCCTATGAAGCTGGAAAGGAAAGGGAAGCTATCTAAAACTAACCTTGCACGCAAATGTTTTCTTTAACAAATGCTAAGAGATGGGAAGTTGTCAATTACCCAGCGTATATATGGTTATCCATAGATCTTTTCTCGCATGTTTCTCTATTATCTACTTACTGGTGTTTATCTGTTATTGTCATACCCCAAATTTTGACCACCAAGATTTCCCATCATTGTGCAAATCTTCATCACAATATGGATGAACTATCATGCATCATCAATCTCCTCAAAGTTTGTTCAACATTCACTACAATCAAAGATTAGGGTTTTAAGCCCTCTCAAAGCATTTAGACAAGGGCATGAAAACATAACTTGGTTCCCACAATTTCTTGAGCCAATTTTGGACACTTGCATCATTTCATTTATGTTGAAATCTACTTGAATGATGAGGGATCTGATCACAAAGCCACCAAGTCAAAAATCCTATTCCTTGGCATGTGAAATTCAATGTTGCAAATCCAAAAACTTTAATTTTGTTTCAAGGCATTCAAGTGATACATTGAGGTAGCATGGACCGAGTCGTTGATCACTAAAGGAGTCAAGCCTTATCCCTGCAACAGAAGACTCATAGCCTGCAAGATTGACTCAAGTCAATGGCTAGAGGAGACTTTGGCTACATGACAAAGTTCAATGGATATTGGAGTGATCCAGCCTCCAATCACTATTGCTCCTAAAACAAAATTGCTCTACTATAAATAGAGGTTCTTTCTGATCAATTCAAGTACACCAAAGCATAACAACTCATGCTTTCCTTCCAATCACACTAAAAAAAACCAGAATTTGCTTCTCTTACAAGTCACATTCGAATTTTCAAATAGAGGGAAATTCTACACAAACCAACCATCCTAACACCTCACATATGTCATATACAAGTGATCCATAACCTCAAAACACATCTGGAACACCAGAATCACAAAGTCACCATCCATTTGCTCAAGCTTTTTGGTCTATTTGCAGCTGGGGTACCACAACAAGTTCCAGGTCGTTTCAATCCATTCCAAGCTTCCAAACACACTACTTGAGATCCAAGGAAGCTGTCCAGATCATCAAAACACTTCTGTAACACCTACAACTGAGGATTCGATTTCCTCTTGCAGAGGTAAGCCTGACACTCTCAAACTCTATGATCCATGCATCAGAAATGTGTTTTCAAGTTACAAACATGTTTCTGCACTTATGTAGAGTGTTTCCCGTCAATCAATTGCTTTGTAGCTATCGTGTATAGGATTTCATAGTGCTCTTGCAGAAATTAGGGTTCATGTGTTCATCACTTGATTTCTCACTCCACACTTAATATAAATGCAATTAATTGGTACCATTGGAATCCTAGTTCAAAAACGAACAATTTTCATGTTTATAAAAGTCAAAACCATTGAGTAATCAGAGAGAAAAGTGAGGTTTTGCTAATCTGAGAGTTAGGGCACGCACGAGGAAGAAGATCGAGTTCTATGCGCCATAATTCAAATATTTGAATTTTTAAATATTTTGATATTTTATTAATTGATTTCAAAAATTAATTTCTCTCTCAATTTTTATCATTTTTTATTGGTTATTTTTTTAAAAATTCACAAAAATGTTGAAATATTTTATTCTACAACAAAATCAAATTTATATTATTTATTTAATATATCTTGAAGTTTTGTAAATAATTTCATTTTATTTGTTTTTAAACATTTTTTAATGAAATTTCCACCTTGAATTTTCAAATCCAAATGAATTTCAAGCTTTCATGTGATTAAACATGATATTTCAATGTATATTTCAAAGTTGACAACTTATTTTTGAATATATTTGATATTTTATATCACTTTTTATTTAATTTCCTTTGAAAATTATATTTTAAAATTAAAATTAGGGTTTTTTCTTAATTTTGATTTTTTCAAACTTCATTTGAAACACTTTTGGGCCTCTAATAGAGAGTAAGACCCATCCCCTTTGTAAATACCATTTTTGGGCCTCAGTCATTGTATAAGTCCCGATACGATTTTCAAAATAATGGTGTGATCGCTGTTTTTTCATATGGGCATCTCTTTGAGCTATAAGCCCCATCTCTTGTATAAAAATAAACTTTTGGGCCTCTAATAGAGTGTAAGACCCATCCCTTCTTGTACATAAATAATTTTGGGCCTCAGTTATTGTATAAGTCCCACTGTAGTTTTCAAAACTGCGACGCGATCGTCGCCTTTTTAAATAAATAATCTGGGCCTCTCCTTGAGTATAAGCCCCATTTTTATTTCTTTACAAAAACTTTTGGGCCTCTATTAGAATGTAAGACCCAACCCCTCTTTGTACAAAAACAATTTTGGGCCTCTGCTGTAGTATAAGTCCCACAACTACTTTCAATATCGCAGTGCAATCAATGTTTTCAAATAAGTCATTTGGGCCTCTCCTTGAGTATAAACCCCAATCTTTTGTACATAAACCTTGTTTTAAACAATAAACAACTTTCATGGGCCTCTCCTTGAGTTGTAAGCCCCATAACTCAATTTTCAAAATCATCTATCTGTTTTTTTAAAACTGGCAATAAAAGGAGCATTATTCCCGGTGAAACTCCTCTTAGACCACTTGGGCCGCTCTTTGAGTTATAAGCCCCAAACATTAATTTCTTTCAAACAACTTTCTCTTAATTCAAATTCAAATTCATTGTTTTTCTCAAAACTTTCTTCAATTTCATGAAACCCTAAAAGAGGCAATATAGTTGAAGTCAATACAACAAATCACAATACACTTAGGCTTCTTCTCAGAAGGTAAGTCCCCACATCTTTTTCAATGCATATTTTTATATATATATATATATTTGTCAATATAATTGTCTATATATACTTATGCATATCTTGCTTAGAGATTCCCCAGAAGTTAGGTCTATGCTTAGGTCAAACCAGAGGTTACTTTACAACATAGTCAAAACTAGTTCCCTTATAGGAAATTCCCTATACACTTTGCCTCCTCTTGGGCTTATACAATATGGAACAGAGGAAGGCATTATTTCTGGTGAAACTTTTCTCAAGACTGTCAAACTTAGAAATATATTTGTACAAGAAATTCATTTCCCCAAAGAGGATTAATTCCCAGTGAAACCTCTTTTAAATTTCTTCAAACCTTATAACTGTTCAACAAAGAAAGGCATTATTTCTGGTGAAACCTTTCTTGAACTTTTCTTTGGCTTGGACCCACAGGCTTCCTAGAAGTATCCCCATCCTCCTCTTGGGCTTAGTACAAGGACCAACATGCTTCGTAGAAGTTCCCCAGCCTCCTCTTGGGCTTAGTACAAGGACCCACAGGCTTCCTAAAGGTATATGATAGAAATTATTCATCTCTACTAGTTTAATCCTCATGAAAGTCAAAGCTCCAGAACATCCAATCATTCAAAGGTTGATCTTCATCCCTTAAACCCTCAGCCTCCTCTTGGGCATCATACAAAGACCCCTCTCTACAACTATAGCCTACCCCTTCTTGAGAGAGTTGGAAAGTCCTAGCCTCCTCTTGAGCTTCATACAAGTAGACTTGGAGAGTCTCATACCCTCCTGGATCTCACCCAGAGACCCTCAAGTTTCCTAAAAGCATAGGAAAAACCCTGGTCATTTTACCAACACACCAGTCTCCAGCAGAGTTAAAACCTCCATAGGTTTTCAAACTCAACTTTAAATCCCACTGACCCCCCAATAAGGCTTAAGCTTTCTTTTTAAATTCCCCAGCTAGGGTCAAATTATCAAAACCCCAATAGAATCAGAGCATCATGGTATCTGATACTGCAACTCTTCCTTGATTCCCAGGAAGAGTAAATTCCTTTGGATTCCCCCAATACAATTTGGACCATCTCCTAGATTTCAATAAATCCTCAGCAAGAGACAGCCTTCTCTTAGGCTTCATATAAGAATTTTCCCCAATCAGCCTCAATCTTGGGCTTTGTACAAGACAGATATAACACTCCCCAGTGGAGTCATTCTCTTTTAG
The DNA here is from genome assembly GCA_022829125.1 of Lathyrus tuberosus. NCBI lineage: Eukaryota > Viridiplantae > Streptophyta > Magnoliopsida > Fabales > Fabaceae > Lathyrus > Lathyrus tuberosus. The sequence continues at coordinate 430,190 of JALAZF010000775.1, read as the reverse complement.
CTTCAACCTTAGGCTTTGATCAAGGCACACAAAAATCAACATCCCCTCAGATGAGACCATGAGTCCACTTTGCAGGAGGATATTTCCTCTATACATAACATATCAAAATAGACAATCAAAACCTTTTCCAGATAATTGATGTAAGTGGCACACTTGTAGATTCAAAATCCAAGCAGGAGTCCTTCTCTTAGCCTGGTAAAAACTTATCTTTCATCTAACTGCTGTAAGTGGCAAGCCTCTGGATCCCTTAACATCCAAGCCAATGTCCCCCTCTTAGAATAAAAGATTCATAAGGAAAAATTGGCATTGCTCTACACTAAGTTAAAGCTTTCTTCCTTCATGACATCAGCCTTATAAAGGAAATTATGGCATTGCTGGATTCATATATCCCAGTTAAAGTAATTTCCCTTATAACCAGTTTCTAAACATTTGTGATGAATAGGTGAGATATCTCCCTTTAGAGATAACAAATTCTCTCTCCCAAACACTCTTTTAGCTTCAATCTTGGGCTTTAAACAAGTCACAAATACTTTGATAGCTTCAATCTTGGGCTTTAAACAAGACACCAAACATCTTTCCTCCCATAGAAATAGGAGAAACTACGATTGCTCTGATTTCCCAGATCTCTTTATGGGAATACGTAGGCATACAATTGCGAAATCTTAGCGAGCACACAAATCAAAAACTTTAGGTCCAGTACCTTCCCAAAAACAACAGAAAACCCAAAAACCACAAAAATATTCTCTCAATTCTCCCAAAGGAGAAACTTTCCCAAACCACAACAGATAAACACAAGAAAGCATTTCAAATTAACAGAGATACATGCAATAAAGAGTTCCTATGGATTACCATAGATACACTGGGTGTTAATAGCTTCCCTTTGTATAACCAGACCCCGATCTCTTAGCATTTGTTAAAGAAAACATTTGCGTGCAAGCTTAGTTTTAGATATCCTCCCTTTCCTTTCTAGCTTCATATGATAAATAGGAAATCAGAAAGTAGCACCCACATTCCATTGCGGTAAGGTGGTCGCGTCACCGACAAAAATCGCACGCTACACTGGGTACTGGTCGGAGAGAAACCAAGAACTTTTCTTGTCTTGTTATTAGTAGGAATTACAATGTGTCCCCATCCTTTTATGTCACTTCTCCCCATTACTTTGAGAGCATCCTTATATGAGGAAATCAATGTTCTTTTTTATTTGGTGATTCTCATTGCTCACGAGAGTACTTGAAATTGAGTTCCAAAAATCTCCTCTGGTTCTACACAAGAGAATGATGATAAGTTGCTCACGATTAAAGCTTGCTCTCTGTACACCGTGACTAATTTGTTGTTCTTGACAAACTTCAGCTTCTGGTGAAGTGTCGAAGTGGCTGCCCCAGCTTCGTGTATCCAAGGTCTTCCTAATAAACAATTGTATGCTGCTCGGATGTCCATGACTTGGAAAGTGACTTAGAAAGTGTGAGGACCGATGGTTATGGGAAGATCAACTTCGTCGATAACTATTTTTCTGGATCCGTCAAAGGCTTTGACAATGATCTTACTTCCTCTCATCAGAGTACCTTGAAAAGATAGTCACACCAAAGTTGACCTTGGCATGACATTTAAGGATGAACCTGTGTCTACCAGTATGCTGGATAAAGCATCGTCCTGGAAATTGACTGTGATATTGAGTGCCATATTATGGTTCTTGCCTTTCTCCGGCAGTTCTTCATCACTGAATCCCAAGTTGTTGCAGGAAGTGATGTTGGAGATAATGCTGTCAAACTGACCCACGGACACATCTTGTTCTACAAAGTCCTATTCTAAAACCTTCTGTAGAGCTTCCCTGTGAGCTTCTGAACTAAGCAGGAGAGATAACACAGAGATCCGAGACAGAGTTTGTAACAATTGATCCACAATGTTGTACTCATTTTTCAGAATGAGCTTCAGCATTTCATCGTTGTTCTTCACAGGTTCTGCATTGCTGGATTGACCGACTTGTTGGTTAGGAACTTCGACTTGGGGTTCCTTTTCTTTGGCAGGTTCTCCAACTCCTCTGTTGAAGATCCGACCGCTCCGGGTAACTCGACTGATGTCAGCAATGTTCACAATGGAGGGTAATGGAGTTTCTTTTCCATTTTCTATGGTCTTTGAATCTTACTTGTATGGGATAGCCTTTTCTGACTTGTACGGTATTGGACCTGGTAAGTAAATGACCACAGGGGTTTTTGGGCCTTTTGACCGTCGTAGGCAACCTCGATCAGCTCTAAGTTTGGAATTTTTCTATTGTCAAAAGAGACTTTTGACTCATTGAGTAGAGGAATTATGGCACAAACATCCTTTGTTATTCCATGATTGGAGATTATGACAGTGTTTTCGTTTTGAACAGGGAGGTAATCTTGTATCATGTTGATTGATTCAAAATTCAAACATGGTTGAATCTCTTTTCGGTCTAACTGATTCCGGAGGGATGCTCAAATTAGATAGCATCCTTGGTTATTTTCCGAGCATACTCCACAACTTTCATAATTGTGAGGTGGTACCCGACCATATCCGCTTGTAGCGTGCGATTTTTGTCGGTGACGCGACCATCTTACCGCAATGGTTGGAATTGGGTGCTACTTTCTGATTTCTTATTTGTCCTATGAAGCTGGAAAGGAACGGGAAGATATCTAAAACTAACCTTGCACGCAAATGTTTTCTTTAAAAAATGCTAAGAGATTGGGGGGGGGGGGGGGGTCCGGGGTCAGATTATACAATGGGAAGTTGTCAATTACCCAGCGTATATATAGTTATCCATAGATCGTTTCTGGCATGTTTCTCTATTATCTACTTACTGGTGTTTATCTTTTATTGTCATACCCCAAATTTTGACCACCAAGATTTCCCATCATTGTGCAAATCTTCATCACAATATGGACGAACCATCATGCCTCATCAATCTCCTCAAAGATGGTTGAGCATTCATTTCAATCAAAGATTAGGGTTTTGAGCCCTCTCAGAGCATTTAGACAAAGATCGATCAAGAAATGACATAATCTTCAACTTGTATAGTTTCTCAAACACCCACAAAGGATCAAGAGGACTCCCACATCAAGAATCAAGTACAAGGTTGCAGCATTCCAAGTGGATCAAGCCTCAAGATCGCAAGTATCACCACATTAGGGTTTTGGTCGATTGAGGCCTCCAGATGAAAATTTCCATCTGGGCATGAGCCAATGCCTCAATGTATGGTCCTATAAGCTCAAAAGGATCTCAAGAACCCACCCACAATGGCAAAATCACCTTGAGGGTCTATCTATCAAAAAATCTGGAATTAGGGTTTTGACCTAATTCAACCCTTGAGTTAACTTGTGAAGTGAGGCATGGCTTGAAGCTTCAAAATGAACTTCATGGACCTCAAATACATCATATTGACATGGCTACAAGATTTGATTGACTCAAAAAGCTCAAATCATAAGCCACAAGAACTCAAAGCCATCTGATCACAAATTAGGGTTTCTGATGGAAAAAGTTAACCCTACCCTTGACTGTGGGCCTACCCTTGATCTCAAACCTTGGGCAGGGGTCCAAGACATTCCTAAATACCCTTGGAGACCATCCATGAAGTTTAATTGAGCCCAAGAATTGATTTCACAAAAGGATCACAAAGTCAAAATTTCATCTGCTGAAAAAGTCAACTGTACAAAAATCCAAGTTTGACTTTTTGGATTTTTGGTCAACCAAGGTTCCTTAATCCTAAAAAAATGTTAATATGTGATTTGAATCATCATTCATCAAGAAAAATCAAAGAAAGTGAGTTAACTTGTAAAAGGGGTAACCATAAAAAACTTAGAATTTTTCTAAGTTATGGAACAAAGTGGCTAGGGTACCAACTTCCAAGGACCATAACTTGAGATCCAAGCAACCATTTTGGATGATCCAAAGCTGGATTTGTAGGTCTTGCTACACTCTACAAAAGCTTCAACTACATCAAACTCCAATTCATCATGGAGTTTAAGTTATGGAGTGATCAAAATGGATAAAAACAGAAAATGACATTTTTCCAACACTTAGTGAAATTTTCACTAAGTCAGAATCTGCCTTACTTTTTCCAAAATGTAGGGACATTTTTCACCTTGATCCAAGTAAAACCAAGTCTAGGGGTGAACATCAAAGTTAAAGTATGCCATAAGGGCTTTCCAACAAGTACCATATCATCTCCAAATTCAATTTGAGCAGGGAGATACATCCCTTGAAACATGGCATCATGAACTGGTTTTACAAGGCATAATTGTGCACATTTGCTCAATTTTTCCAAATCTGATAACTCCAAGCCTTGTCATCAATTTGGACACATCAGAGGATCAAATCCAAGGGGGATGATCTGATCTCCAAGCCTCCCAAGTCCAAGAATCTACATTAGGCTTATCATCCATAAAAAGGCTACAAAGATGCCAAGACTCCAAATTTGTTTCCAAGCATTCAATGGATACACCAAGGTGGCATGAAATGAGCCTATTCCAACTGAATTCAGTCAAGACTTATCTCTGAACCAAAGCTACAAAGCCTGTGCCCTAACCTCAAGTCAATGGCTAGAGGAGACTTGAGATTCCTTTTGCATAACATTGGCCAAAGGTCTGCTGCAGTTGTCATTCACTATTGCTTGCAAAATAAACTTGCTCTACTATAAATATAGCTCATTTGTGCTCAGTTTGAGTACACCAAAGCACTACAACACTTGCTTTCCTCAAAATCCCTTTCTCTAGGCTAAAATGCCTTCTTTTGCAAGGTATCTATGAGTTTTTGAGTTAGAGAGCATATCCATCATAGCTCATGATCCAAACACCTCTAATGTGTTGTATCTAAGTTGTTCAAACTCTCATTTGTGACCTGAAACACCAAAATCACAAAGTCCACTTCCAAAACCTCAAAATTGGACTTTTTGCATTTTTCAAGCCATGTCTTGATTCAGTCACTTTCAAAACCAGATAAAACCTCAAACACACTTCAAATATCATCCTTGAACTGTCTCAATTGGTTCCCCTCATTTGGAACACCATTTAAGAGAGTTGCCATATTGGTCACTTTTGCCCCTTTTGCAAGAAAGAGCTCAAACTTGTTCCTGAGGATTCCAGCTGGTTCTGATCATTCTAAAAGCTTATAAGGGATCAATTAAGAGTGTCCAAAGCATCAAATTACTTCTGGCACAAGGAACTTGGCAGATAGCACAAAAAGCTCCAAGAGGTAAGTGCATGACAACTTGAACTTTTTGAATTATGCATTGCTTTGAAGTCCACTGATCATAAACATCTCATACATGTTGTATATGTTGTGTTTGAACCAATTTATCATGTAATTCTTGCCTGTACCATGAGGTAGCATAGAAAATGCAAATTGTGGCCTATTTCAAAATCACTATCGGGTTTTTAAATGGGGACCTCATATGAAAAAACTAAGGGCACCATTGGATTCCTTGTGAAATTCTAGGCAGGATGGACCTAATTTTGTCCCAATCCATGGAGAAATGAGAGAGTTACAACCTTCACATTTTTGGCTCAAGAACTTGCCTTGCCTTGCCTTGGCCAGGCCTGAAAATTGGTATCCCATATGTATTTATGGGGTGGTTTTGATACACGGATGTATCACCACCACTGTGGTTGCGCGCGCGTGTGTTTGGCTTAGAGGTCTGGGGTTCGAATCCCCCTCGCCCCAGACCCTTTTCTATCACTTTTCCTTTTTTTTTATATTTTTCATATTATTTTCTTAAATGATTTGAAAAATTAATTTCTCTCTCAATTTTAATTATTTTTTATTGGTTCTTTTTGCAAAAAATCACAAAAATGTTAAAATATTTTATTCCACAAAAATAAAATAAATTTTATATTATTTATTTAATATAGTTGATATTTTTGTGAATAAATTCATTTTTTATTATTTTAAAACATTTCAAAAAGAATTATCATCTTGGAAATTAAAACCAAATGAGTTTTAATTCATCTTGTGATGAAAACATCATTTTTCAAACCTCAACCAAAAATCACAAGTTGTTTATTCAAACTTATTTGGTGTTTTAATCATTTTAATTAATTTTCTCTAAATAATTACTTTAAAAAATGATGAAATTAGGGTTTCTTTGATTTTCACCCTAACAAGTTTTTTTTAACATCTTTTGGGCCTCTGATAGAGCGTAAGACCCAATCCTTTGTAAATACAAACCTTTTTGGGCCTCAGATGTTGTATAAGTCCCGCTGTATTTTCAAAACCACGGCGCGGTCGTCGCCTTTTAAAAAAAATCATCTGGGCCTCCCCTCGTGTTGTAAGTCCCATCTTTCTCTTTCAAAACATCTTTTGGGCCTCTAATAGAGTGTAAGACCCAATCCCTTTTTAACCAAAATAATTTTGGGCCTCAGTCGTTGTATAAGTCCCGATACGATCTTCAAAACAACGGTGCGATCACTGTTAAACCTTGGGCCTCTCCTTGAGTATAAGCCCCAACAATCTTTTCAAAAACAACTTCTCTTTTGATTTAGATTCAAACATACATATTGTTATCAAAACTTTCTTTAATTTCTTTGAACAACTAACAATACAGAATGGAAGCTTGCTCACCTGTAAGTTTTAACAACTTTCATTTACTCGCTTTCATATATATATATATATATATAACTGTATTGTGGGAAGCTGCTCCCCTGTAAGTCCTTCTTTCATACCCTTTTAAAATACTTGTCATATATCAATTGTATATATACTAGTATAGTTATTTAGAGTTTTCCCCGACAACTAGGTCTAGAACTAGGTAAAGCCAGTTTGGTCACTCTTTAATACAGTCAAAACTAGATCCCCATAGGACTTCCAGATACAGTCTTGCCTTCTCTTGGGCTTAAACAATATGGAGCAAAGAGAAAGGCAGTATTCTCGGTGAACCTTTTCTCAGGCTGTCACTATTAGAAATTGTCAAAGAAATTCTATTCCCCAGAGGTGATCTATTCTCGGTGAATATCATCTCTTGAATTTCTTCAAACTTCAGAACTTTCACTAAATGATCTATTCTCGGTGAATAGCATTTCTTGAACTTCTGTTAGGTTTCGAACCCACAGGCTTCCTAAAAGCATCCCCACATTCTCTTGGGCTTTGTACAAGGACCCTCCGGCTTCTTAGAAGTTCTTATGCCTTCTCTTGGGCTTAATACAAGGACCCTGAAGACCTCTTAAAGGTATAAGACAGAACTTAGTCATCCTTTGCTAGAGCAGTCTTTCCAGTGTCAAATCTCAGACCAATTTAGGGTTGATTCTCATCCCTTAAAACACCTGCCTCCTCTTGGGCATCACACAAAAGATAAAACTCTTTTACACCAGTAAACTTGGACAGTCTAAATCCCCTCGAGTCTCAAAAACATTCTCAAGTTCCCTGTAAACATAGGAGAAGCCCTGGTCATTTTGGATAAATCTCCAGTAGAGTTAAAACCCAGTCTCTCTCCTAAAAGTTCTCTAGCCAGGATCAGTTTACCATCCGCATAACACTATTAACAGTATCAGAACCTCAAGGCATCTGATACCTCAACTCTTCTGTAACCCTCAGCAAGAGTAGATTCCCCATTTGGACCTGCCTCGGGATCTCAATAATCCCCTGCAGAAGCTAGCCTCCTCTTAGGCTTTGATCCTTTCTTTCCTCAGCATAGTCAGCCTCCTCTTGGGCTTTGTACAATGATGCTCCCCAGCGGAGCTAACCTTTTTAGACTCTCTTGTTGAGTCAACCACTTTTCAGACTCTCTTGTTGAGTCAATCACCTTTCAGCACTCTCTTGTTGAGTCAACCCCTTTAGCCTCAATCTCGGGCTTTGTACGAGACAGATAAAAACACTCTCTTGTTGAGTCAATCTTTTCCAGCCTCCTTTTAGGTTTGGTATAAAGATTTCCCATAGCAAAAGTTAGCCTCCTCTTAGGCTTTGTATAATGATTTCTCCAGCTTGTTCAGCCACAATCCTGGGCTTTGTACAGGACAGATAAGAGCACTCTCTTGTTGAGTCAAACCCTTTCAACCTCAATCTTGGGCTTTGTACAAGACATAAATCTTCATAACCTTCTCTTAAGTTTGGGACAAATATCTTCCCCAGCAGAGTCAATTCCTTCCAGCCTTCTTTTAGGCTTTGAGAAATAATTCCCTAAGCAGAGTCAAACTCATTTCAGCCTCTATCTTGGGCTTTGTACTAGATACCTAAAATATCCTTAACTGAGTTAGTAAAGTCTCTGTTTAGCCTCAAATCTTGGGCTTTGTACAAGATATATAGAACATTTTCCCCGAAAAAGTCAAACTTTTAGCCTCCTCTTAGGCTTTGTATAATGATATCCCCGAAGAGTCAGTCTCTTTTTAGCCTCAATCTTGGGCTTTGTACAAGACAGATAAACACTCTCTTGTTGAGTCAGCATTTTCTAGCCTCCTCTTAGGCTTTGTATAAGGACTTCCCTAGTGGAGTCAATCAACCTCTTAGCTTCAACCTTGGGCTTTGATCAAGGCACACAAAAATCAACATCCCCTCAGAGAAAATCAAAATCTCTCTGTAAAAAGTCATTTCTCTATTTATCACTTATCAAAACAGATAAATCAAAATAAACCCTAATCACAGATAACTGCTGTAAGAGGCACACTTGTTGATTCAAATATCCAAGCTGCCGTCCATCTTTTATCCTGGTAAATCCTCTTTTTCATCTAATTGCTGTAAGCGGCAAGCCTCTAGATTATTTACATCCATGCCACTGTCCCTCTCTTAGCATGGGAAATTCCTAAGGAAAAATGGCATTGCTCTACACTGAGTTAAAGTTTTCTCCTTTAGGATAAATCCCCTATAAAGGAAATTATGGCATTGCTGGATTCACATATCCCAGTTTAAGTAATCCTTCTTTATAAACAGTCACCCAACAACTGTGATAAACAGACAAAGTGTCTCCCTTTAGAGATGACAAATTCTCTCTCAGTCAAACCTTTTAGCTTCATTCTTGGGCTTTGAACAAGACACAAATACTCCATTTAGCTTCAATCTTGGGCTTTGAACAAGATACCAAAATATCTTTTTCCTCCCTTAGAATAAGAGGAACTAATATTGCTATGATTTCCCTGTTTCGTTTAAACGGGAATACGTAGGCATAAGATTGCAAAATCTTAGCGAGCATACTAATAAAAAACTCTAGGTCCAGTACCTTCACATCAATCAAAACTTAGGTCCAATACCTTACCAAAAACATCGGGAAAACCCGAACATTAACAAAAACTCACTCTCCCTCTCATATTTCCCAAGAAACTTTCCCAACGCATTAACGGATAAACACCATCAAGTACAAAGCGAAACCTAAAGCTAACATCCTATGGATAACCACATATAGGATGGGTAATTGACAACTCCTCATTGTATAACCTGACCCCGGAACCCCCAATCTCTTTAAGCATATGTTCAGTTAAACATTCGCGTGCAAGGTTAGTTTTAGATAGCTTCCCTTTCCCTTCCAGCTTCATGGGATAAATAAGAAATCAGAAAATAGCACCCCCCTCCTCTTCATTGAGGAGAAAACCCAATTCTGCGATAAGGTGGTCGCGTCACCGACAAAAATCGCGCGCTACAGTTATGAATTGGGAAAGTTTCTCCTTTGGGAGTGTTGAGAGAGTATTTTTGTTGTTTTCGGATTTTTCGATGTTTTTGGTAAGGTACTGGACCTAAGGTTTTTTATTTGTGTGCTCGCTAAGATTTCGCAATCTTATGCCTACGTATTCTCGTAAAGATACTCAGGAAATCAGAGCAATCGTAGTTCCTCCTATTCTATGGGAGGAAAGGGTTTGGTGTCTTGTTTAGAGCCCAAGATTGAAGCTAAAATGTCTGCCTGAGAGAGAATTTGTCACCTCTAAAGGGAGATATCTCACATGTTTATCACAATTGTTGAAGGATTGGTTATAAAGGGGAATTACTTTAACTGGAATATATGGAATCCAGCAATGCCATAATTTCCTTTATAAGGGTGATATCATGAAGGAATAAACTTTAACTCAGTATTGAGCAATGCCATTTTTCCTTATGAATCTTTCATGCTAAGAGAGGGACATTGGCTTGGATGTAAATGATCCAGAGGCTTGCCACTTACAACAATTAGGTGAAAGAGGAGGTGATTAGGATAAAAGAGGGATAGTTTTTAGAATTTACCCTTGTGTTTTTTTCTTTCTTTTTATCTTTATTTTCTGTTCCTGTGTCTGTATGTTATTATGTTATTAATATTATTATTAGTATTATTACTACTATTATTATAACTATTATTTTTGTTTTTGACACCTACACGGTACAGTTTATTGATAGTGTACTCTTTGTATATTTTCAGGCTAACTTAGCTTAGGATAACTTTCACTAACTTAGAGTATGGATCACAATGCTGATGTGGAGATTATATTTAGGGATGATGCTCAGAGACGCATATTTGACATTCTGGTTTAGAGGGAATTGGCACTCCCTATTTACCCTGATGGTCGTACCTTGACCACCTTAGGTTTGAGGGACAGTGTGATGTACCTGCTCGACCGGATTGGTGAACTTTGGTGTGAGGCACAAATATAGTCCTTACCGTATGCTGACCCTAGAGTTTCTTAGCTCATTGTATTATGATCCTAGTCGAGGTCTTGGATTTGGCTGAGGCTTGTCTATATTCAGGTTGTTTAATATCAAACACCGTTTTACCCACCACGAGATGGCTAACTTGTTAGAGTTTCCTAATGGACTTGATGCCCATTCAGTGACACCTGATGATGCTTTTACTGCCCTTGACCTTGACTACTTTTGGGGAACCATTAATGGTAACTACCATCCAGAACCTGACACTATGTTCTCTAGTAACATACATTTTTGAATCAACAAGTGTGTCACTTACAACAATTATATGGGATTGGGTTTTTTGGTTGTCTGTTTTGATGTGTGATATACAGAGAAATGTCTTCCTACAGAGAAATCTTGATTTCCTCTGAGGGGTGTTGATTTTTGTGTGCCTTGATCAAAGCCCAAGGTTGAAGCTAAAAGGTTGACTCTGTTTAGGGAGTTTTATTTCTGTCTTGTACAAATCCCAAGATTGTGGCTAAAAGTTATTGACTCAGCTGGAAAATATTTTGTCTGTCTTGTACAAAGCCCAGGGTTGAGGCTAAAACTGCTAAGGGAGAATCATTATACAAAGCCTAAGAGGAGGCTGGTTGGGGAGTTTTTTATATGAAGCCTAAGAGGAGGCTAACTTCTGTTGAGGATTTTTGAGATCCAGAGATAGGTCCAAATTGGGGGATCAACTCTTGCTGAGGATGGAAGAGTTGAAATATCAGATGCCTTGAGGTTCTGATTTTTCTGAGGATTTATTGGTAGTAATATGACCCTAGCTTGGGAAATTTAGAATGAGGGTTTTAAAGATCTTTGTATGATGCCCAAGAGGAGGCTGATGTCTTGAGGTTCTGAAGGTTTCTTTGGCATCATACAAAGATCATCACCCTAGCTTGGTTATACACCTTTATAATTTCGCTCATCACCAACGAAAATGATATTTTGCTTTCCCGGATTAAGGAAAAATCCCCAGAGAAAGCCTTTTAACAAAAGACTCTTGGCAATACGGCAGTTTCTCCCCAAAATTTTATTTTGCTTTCAATGAAGTCATCAGCACCTCAAAATTGGATTACATCACATGGAATTTCTCCGAAAAAGGTCTCAAAGGGAAGTATGTGTAGCGTGCAATTTTTGTCGGTGACGCGACCACCCTACCGCAATGGTTGGAATTGGGTGCTACTTTCTGATTTCTTATTTATCCTATGAAGGTGGAAAGGAAAGGGAAGTTATCTAAAACTAACCTTGCACGCAAATGTTTTCTTTAACAAATGCTAAGAGATTGGGGGGTTGGGGTCAGCTTATACAAAGGGAAGTTGTTAATTACCCAGTGTATATATGGTTATCCATAGATCTTCTTTGGCATGTTTAAGTACTTTCTGGTGTTTATCTAATATAGGTTGGGAAAGTTTCTCCTTTGGGAGTGTTGAGAGAGTGTTTTTGTTGTTTTCGGGTTTTCTGTTGTTTTTTGGAAGGTACTGGACCTAAAGTTTTTTATATGTGTGCTCGCTAAGATTTCGCAATCTTATGCCTACGTATTCCCGTAAAGGTACTCGGGAAATCAAAGCAATCATAGTTCCTCCTATTCTATGGGAGGAAAAAGATATTTGGTGTCTTGTTTAAAGCCCAAGATTGCAGCTAAAGGTTATTTGTGTCTTGTTCAAAGCCCAAGATTGAAGCTAAAGGTTGGACTGAGAGAGAATTTGTCATCTCTAAAGGGAGATATCTATCCTGTTCATCACAGTTGCTGAAGGATTGGTTATAAAGGGGAATTACTTTAACTGGAATATATGGAATCTAGCAATGCCATAATTTCCTTTATGAGGGAATTGTCCTGAAGTAAGAAACTTTAACTCAGTGTAGAGCAATGCCATTTTTCTTTAGGAGTCTTCCATGCTAAGAGAGGGACATTGGCTTGGATGTAAATAATCCAGAGGCTTGCCACTTATAGAAATTAGATGAAAGATGAAGTTTATCAGGATAAGAGATGGACTACAGCTTGGATTTTTGAATCAACAAGTGTGCCACTTACAGCAGTTATCTGGAAATCAGGTTTTTTGATTGTTTGTTTTGGTATATGATGTACAGAGAAATATCTTCCTACAGAGAAAACTCTTGATTTCCTCTAAGGGGATGTTGGTTTTTATGTGCCTTGATCAAAGCCCAAGGTTGAAGCTAAAAGGTTGACTCTACTAGGGGAGTTTTATATATGTCTTATACAAAGCCCAAGATTGAGGCTGAAAAGAATTGACTCTTCCGGGGAAAGTTTTGTCTGTCTTGTACAAAGCCCAAGATTGAGGCTGAAAAGAATTGACTCTTCAAGGGAAAGTTTTGTCTGTCTTGTACAAAGCCCAAGATTGAGGCTGAAAAGAGATTGACTCTACTGGAGAGGTTTTATCTATCTTGTATAAAGCCCAAGATTGAGGCTAAAAAGAGATTGACTCTACTGGAGAGGTTTTATTTGCCTTGTACAAAGCCCAAGATTGAGACTAAAAGGAGATTGACTCAGCTGGAGAACATGATCTGTCTTGTACAAAGCCCAAGATTGAGGCTAACTCTGCTGAGGAAAAATCATTATACAAAGCCTAAGAGGAGGCTGACTGGGGAAATTCTTATATTAAGCCTAAGAGGAGGCTTACTTCTACTGAAGATTATTGAGATCCAGAGACAAGTCCAAATTAGGGAATCAACTCTTGCTAAGGATTGAAGAATAGTTGAAATATCAGATGCCTTGAGGTTCTGATTCAGTTAAGGTTTTAATGATGGTAAAGGTTTAAACCTTGAGTATGAGAACCTATGGAGGTTTCAAACTTTGCTGGAGATTGATGAAATGATCAGGGTTTTTCCTGTGCTTTTAGGAAACTTAAGGGTTTCTTTAAGATCCAAGTGGAGATGAGAGTTTCCAAGTCTACTGGTATGAAGAGGTTGACTCTTAGCTGGAGGATGATCTTTGTATGATGCCCAAGAGGAGGCTGATGTTTTAAGGGATGAGAATCAATCCTAAACTGGTCTGATGTTCTGACTCTCTGAAGGATTGAACTAGTAAAGATGACTAAGTTCTGTCCTATACCTGTAGGAGGTCTTTGGGTCCTTGTACTAAGCCCAAGAGGAGGCTGAGAACTTCTAAGAAGCTTGAGAGTCCTTGTATAAAGCCCAAGAGGAGGCTGGGGATGCTTTTAGGAAGCCTGTGGGTCCAAACCTAAGAAAAGTTCAAGAAAGGTTTCACCAGGAATAATCCTTTCTTTAGTGAACAGTTCTAGGGTTTGAAGAAATTCAAAAGAGGTTTCACCGGGAATTAGTCCTCTTTGGGGAAATGAATTTCTTATACTCAATACTTCTAAGCTGTGACAGTCTTGAGAAAAGTTTCACCGGGAATAATGGCTTTCTCTGTTCCATATTGTATAAGCCCAAGAGGAGGCAAGACCGTATCTGGAATTTCCTATGGGGAACTAGTTTTGACTGTGTTGAAAGAGTAACCACTGGTTTGATCTAAATCTAGACCTCATTGTTAGGGAAAATTCTAAGCAAGTATATACAGGCATATATATACAGATGAAATATATAATCAAGTATGTAAAAGAAAATGGTAGAACTTACAGTTGTGCAAGCTCCAGTATTGTAATCACATATGTATAATTAGTCATTCAAGAAAATGAAGAAAGTTTGATAAAACTTAGGATTTGAATCTAAATCAAAAGGAAAGTTGTTTTGAGGAAGTTTGGGGCTTATACTTAAAGAGAGGCCCAGATGAACTCTTTTGAAAAAGCGACGATCGCGTCTTAGTTTTGAAAATTGAAAAGGGACTTATACAATGACTGAGGCCCAAATTGTTTTATTTACAAAGGGATGGGACTTAGACTCTACTAGAGGCCCAAAAGTTTATTTTTATACAAGAGATGGGGCTTACAACTCAGGGAGAGGCCCAGATAAAAGACAGTGATTGCACCGTCGTTTTGAAAATCGTATCGGGACTTATACAATGACTGAGGCCCAAATTATTTTTGTACAAAGGGGGTTGGGTCTTACACTTTATTAGAGGCCCAAAAGTGTTTGAAAAAGAAGAAAAATGGGACTTACAACCAAAGGGAGGCCCAGATGGAAAATAGTGATCGCACCGTTGTTTTTTTTTTTAAAACCGCGTGGGACTTATACAATGACTGAGGCCCAAATTGTTTATGGTGACAAGGGATGGGTCTTACACTCTATTAGAGGCCCAAAAGTGTTTTGAAAAATGTTTGTGAGGGTGAAAATGATCAAAACCCTAATTTGATTGAAAAGTACATTTTTATTTGAACAAAAATCATTTAAAATGATCAAAATTATCAAACATGTGTAAAAAACAAGTTGTGATCTTGGATAAATGTTTGAAAAAACATATTTCATTCATAGAATGATTTGAAAATCATTTGAATTTGACAAATCAAGAGAAAGAATTTATTTGAAAATGTTTAAAAACAATTAAAAAGGAATTCTTTTCAAAAATTCGAAATATATTAAATAAATAATATCTTTTTGATTTTTTTTATGGAATAAAATACTTTAACATATTTGTAAATTTTGAAAAAAAGAATAATTCAAAAAAGATTGAAATTGAAAGAGAAATTAATTTTTGAAGTTATTAAGAAATTGTGAAAAATGTGGAAAAAAATAAGTGGTAAAAAGAATGGGATGGTCCTCCCAAGGTTTAAACCCACGCCCTTGGGGTGGAGGGTTTAAAACTTTACCAACTGAGCTAGGTGTGTTGGCTGATAGAGAATGGAAATGGTAAATAATATGTGAAACTCTCTTTTGAAAATGGTTCCAAAAAAATACCAAAAGGTCAGGGGCGAGGGGGATTCGAACCCCAGACCTCTCGCTCGCTACACACACACAAATACTATTGTTTTCACTAGGGCGCAATGCCAATTCAAACATATATTGGAAACTGAATAATATATACTATGTTTGGTTCTAAAAACCTGAAAATGGCGCCATGGCCATCTTCTTCCTTGGACCAACATCAGATTTGCATGAAGCATGCATCTCTCTCGTTTCTCAACCATTTTGGAAGATGTAAAAATGAAACTCGTTCATTTTTTGACAAGGAACATGATGGCTCTTTTCAATTTTATTTAAATTAAGTGTATTAAGAGATATCATGTTATAATCAGATGAACCCTAAAAATGCAAGAGCTATATGAAATTTCATACACACAAGATAAATAGCAATTGATTGAGGGTTAATGATCTATGAGTAATCAGAATCATGATGGTAACTTAAAACAACATTTATGATGCATGATTCATTAAGTTTGGAAGTTTAAGGCTTACCTCTGTAAGAAGGAATCGAATTCTGTTGTAGAGGTGTTACAGAAGTGAAAAAATGATCTGGATAGCTTCCTTAGGTGGTATGGATTGTGTTGCAAGCTTCAAAGCCCTTTGGAACTCCTTAGATTACTTGGCTGGAATTCAGTTGTATTTGGATCAAGTTGACTAGTGAGATCCTGATTCTGGTGTTACATAAGTTATCAAGGTGTTTGGATTACTTCTATATGTTATATATGAGGTGTGTGAACCATTGGTTTGAGTTGCATTGGTCTCCAACTCAAAACCCGATAGAGCTTTCTCAAGAAAATTGATTTTTTGTGTTTAAGAAGGAAATGAGAGAAAGCTATGTTGTAAGTTGCTTTGGTGTGTTTGTAAACATCATAAGTGAGCTCTATTTATAGGTGAATAGATTTTTCAAGCATGAACAGTTGGAACTTGAAGGATAAGAACTGAATTCAATGGTCTTGGCTTGGCATAATTGCTTCTTACACAAGGTACAATAGCAGTCCCAAATAGCTCAGCTATGTATTGACTCAATCCACATTCTACAGTCCTCTTAAATGTTGTTTATTGGAGCATCTTGACTACAAGGAGTGTGAATCTTGACTATGCACTATTTCACATTATTACCCTTTGAATTCAAGACATATATGCCAAAACTCATCAACTCAAAATGAGAAACTCTTGGCATCTCAGCCTAATTTTGCAGGTTTGATCTGAGTTGTGATGATCATATTGAATGTATTTGCCTCTTCTGGTCATTTCCCCTTGACTCAAAATCGTGTATGGCAAGTTACTACTCAAACTGTTATGAAAACAGTTGCAACAATGCCTCTTATGGCAGCTATAACTCTTGGCTCAAGTTAAGTTGTTTCATGCCAATGAACTCTTTGGATTGTTGGCAACATGTATAACAACTTTGATGTTCACTTTTGAGATTGATTATTCTTGTAACTAGGTGTAAACATCTCCCAAGTTTTGGTGTTTTACCTAAAATCTGTCTTGGACAGAAATTTGTCTAAGTGTTAGAAAATAAGCAACTTCATGTGTTTAGTGATTTTGATTCAACCATAACTCAGAATCCATGATGATTTGGAATGACATATTTGAAGTATGTCGTGTGAGCTTTCATTTGAGCTTTGGATGGAAGCAAATGGCTTTGTGGTTTAGGAGTTATGACTTTGCAAAGTTGGTACAAAATCACTTTTGTTCCATAACTTAGAAAATTTTAAGTTTTCTATGGTTGCCCCTTTTGCAAGAAACCTCACTTTTCTTGATTTTTCTTGATGAATGATGATCAAAACCATACATTAACATTGTTTTTTACTTAGGGGAGCCATATTTGTGAAAAATTCCAAAAAGTCAAACTTGATTTTGGGCACAGTTGACTTTTTGTCAGATGAATTCCAAACTGTGTGATCCTCTATGCAATCAAGTTCTTGCCCTAATTCAAACCTAATGGATGGATTCCATAGGTTTTTTAGGGTGTCTTGAATCATGTCCCAAGGTTTGGGAGCATGTCTTGGTCCAAAGTCAAAGGTACAGTTGACTTTTTCTTCAAGACCCTAATTGTGGTCCAGATGAAATTAAAACTTGTGAATCAAGCTTCTTAGATCAATTCATTATTGTAAATGGATAAATGTGGTGTACTTGAGGCCCTCAAATCATGTTTTGATGTCTTGGTTCATGTCTTGTCTCAAAAGTCAACTTAGGGGTGAATTAGGTCAAGAAACCCTAATTCTTGATTTTTGATGAAGGCTTCCCCTGAGGTTGTTTTGACTTGGTGATTAGATCCATGAGGTCCCTTTAAGATTCTTGGATCATGTTTTGATGTATTTGCTCATGCCCAGATGAAACTTTTCATCTAGAGGCCTTGGTCGACAAAAACCCTAATTTGGTGACACTGGCGATCTTGAGGCTTGATCAGCTTGGAATGTTGCAACCTTGTGCTTGATTCTTGATATGGGAGACCTCTTGATCCTTCATGGATGTTTGAGAGGTTAGACAAGTTGAAGATCATGTCATTTCTTGATTGATCCTTTGTCTGAGTGTCTTGAGAGGGCTCAAAACCCTAATTCTTGATTGTAGTGAATGCTCAACAATCCTTGAGAAGATTGATGAGGTATGATGGTACATCCATATTGTGGTATGATCTTCACAATGATGGGAAATCTTGTGGTCAAAATTTGGGGTATGACACTGCTTTGTATGAAGTGCATCCTTACTAGATCCGTTTCTATTGAGCGAGCATCACAACTTTAATGTCTACTAGGATTCCCATCAGTCATGCTAACTTGTTGTATGTCTTCATCCAGGTAGATCGGAAGCCACCAGTGGTCCAACAGATGTTGAAGAGTCCTTTGCACAAGCGCACACCCTTGGTCGTTTTCGTAGCATTCATTACAGTCTTGATAATCGCGCGAGGCCAGAAAACCAAGTCTGACCTGCTTAGCATGTAATTCCACTAGTTTGGTATTCATTTAAGCGGATGTCGAAGATTTGAACCATGTTAACCTGATGATTATTCCCTTCATGGTAGTCTTGGATCCATCCGAGATCCATTTGACACTAGAGGGCCTCTTGTATAAAAGAGCATCCCTGATTGTCTTTCGAGCAGATTGGGCAAGCGCTGTAATTGTGTCACGGTATATTGTAATACCGACTTTGTCTTGAATGCATTCCCACTAAATTGGCGTTCATTGCACGAATGTCGTGGTTCTGAATAATGTTGGGATGTGCATGGGCCATGTTTACTTCACGAATCCTGTGATCCTAAATCCAACCCAGATCCATTTTCTCTTGCAGAGCTGCTTGTACTATGGCACACCCTTGATTGTCCTTGGAGCAGATATCACACTGATGATAGTTGTGAGATGGTACATGGTCGTACCCGCTCTGTCTGCAATGCATCTTTACTAGGTTAGTTCCCAGTAAGCGTACATTGTGAATTTGATAACTGTTGCCAACTTATCCTTTTATTAAATTCACTGTAGTCTTCTCATGTTGCGGTAATGGGTTCGTCTGAACATTTGGATTAGTATCTTTGAAAGATAAAATCCCGTTCCTAACGAGCTTCTATACATCAGACTTAAAGCTGAGACAATTCTCAATGTTATGTCTTGATCCTCCTTGATGGTAAGGGCAGGTTTAATCTGCTTTGAACCAAAAAGGTGGATTTTCTGGGACTATAAGAGGTGTCCTGGTTTGAATGTGCCCTTTGGCCAACAGAAGTGGAAATAACTCTGCATATAACATCGGTATAGGGTCGAACCCTGATGGTCGTGTAGTACGATTGTTATTATTGTCCTGTGGGCGAGCCTGCTGAAGAGGTTGTTGCGGGCTTTGCTGATACTATTGTTGATTAGGTTGGCTCGGAGCGTCCTGAGGTTGATATGTCGGAGCTAGCACTGGGTTGATAGCGGGAGTTAATGCTGCTACCTATTGATACCTTCGCCTTTACCTTCCCAGAGAGATATTATTGATATCTTGCTCTTTCTTCTTTTGGAAAGCACTACCGTATCTTTTGGTACTGTTGGATGGCTCTGCATCTCTGACCAATCGTCCTTCTCGGACTACTTCAAGGCGTACCCCCATGTTCTCCATTTTAGTGAAGTCACTGGGTGCACTGGCAACCATTCAATCGTAATAAAACGAGCTTAATGTTTTTAGGAAGATCTTTGTCATTTCCTTTTCCTCGAGAGGAGGACAGATCTGGGGGGCGATTTCATGCCATCTCTGAGCATATTCCTTGAAGGTTTCTTTATCCTTTTGTGACATTGCTCTGAGCTAGTCCCTATCTGGTGCCATGTCCAAGTTGTATTTATACTTCTAAATGATGGCTGTCCTGAGATCTCTGAAAGTACTGATCTTGGTGCAGTTTAAACCCATGTACCATTTGAGTACAACCCTAGTTAAACTGTCTTGGAAGTAATGGATTAGTAGCTGTTGATTTTCTGTCTGGGTAGACATTTTCCGAGCGTACATCACCAAATGAATTTGAGGGAAAGAATTTCCTTTGAATTTTTCAAAGTCAGGCACCTTGAATTTGTGCGGTATCTTCACATTAGGGAATAAATAGAGGTCGACGGCGTCTTTACCGAATAAGTCCTGATTGCAAATGGTATGCAGTTCCTTCTGCATTTCCAAGAATTATTCCTGGAACTCATTCATCCTTTTGTATACGTCTTCGTTCCTACCAGAAGCCACTTGCGGAATTTGTCCTTTCGGGATAGTGTGCACCACTGGCTGTGGTATAGTCATTACGGCGGTAACTCTTGGTGCTTCAGTGACCTGAAGTTGTAACCTTCAGGAGTTTTTGCTGTAATCCTTGTATCTTCATTTACCTAAAGTTTGTAACCTTCAGGTCTGGCGGTTCATGCTACGACTTCCGGGTCTTCAGTGACCGGTGGGATGTATCCTTCAGGTATAAAGTTGAGAGGCATGCCCCAGGGGAAACCTTTAGGCATGTTGTACTGAGGATGACTGCCATGTGTCTCAAATATTGGTGTGGATGTAATCTCCAAGATCACAGTCCTTTGATGTTGTTGTTCCTGGCTGCTGCCAGGGATTGCATGTCGTGGTGGAGTTTCTCCAAACTCTCCTTCAGAGCGTTGATTTCTTCTATCACCTCTCTGTTCTCTTCCTCGAGATCGTCCATTTTCTTTTGTCGATTGGCCCGTGTATTGTATGAATGAGACAGTTTGACTCTAGAGTACGACACATATGTGAGACTCAAAGACAATGATGTGTTATGTGAGAATGATGAATGATATGCAAAGACTGAAAATGATATATATTTTTTTAGTTTTTGTTTTCAAAAGAACTTTTAACAATTATTGCAAATATCACACGACGGAGGAGACCCTTTTATTGAACTCGAAAGATTGCAGTATTTTACAAGGAAAAGTACAGTATTTTACAAAGTGCGAGAAAGGAAATTAGGCTTATGGTTCCTGAGTTCTCTTTGAGGAGAGCTCAGATGCTGGTTCCTGAACTTTTGTTTTCTTCGATCGGGCCCCTTCAGCAGTTGTCGGGTTGATGATCCTTTGCCAAGTGAAAAGAGTGAGCAAATTTCTTCGTTCCTCCTGACTTTCTATAACATGCTACTCTAATATCTCAATCAGGGCATCCTTTTCCTTTAGCAGTTCATGAATCTTGGTACATTCCAAATTAAGGATCTGGTACTTTTTCTTCCAAGAGTTTCTCTCACGTTGGACTTTGTTGAGAGCGACCTGGAGTTTTTCCACATCGGACATGAAATAAAGGACAGATTCCTTTAAGGGAAAAACTTCTTGACGAGGGTAAGGCATCCTTAGTTTGATGGCTCTAGTTTGCACCCAGTGGAGATAAGGTTCTGCAGAGATGCAGTTTGGCCTTCCCATGGACTCTCTTCCCTTTCTGTGAATATGTTGCCAGGCATGCACTATTTATTTCTTAGTGCCCTGTCATTTTCTACTTCCTTGAAAAAAAGACCTTCCAGATGAGCATTATGTGGGATATTCTTCATCGGGTATCCAAGTTGACGGTGAGCTAGAATTGGGTGATAGTTGATCCCTTCTTTAGTACCAATGAGGGGTACATTAGGGAAATTTCCAAATTTGTCGATGATCTTTATCCCTTCGTAAATCTGATTGTACCAATCTATGCCTGAATTGGTAAGAGACATAATCTTCTGCGACCATTGCAAATTACTCTTGTGATCCCAAAAAGCAGCAGACTTGGGCAAGTGGGAAATAAACCATTTGTAGAGTAATGGTACACAACATGTGATCATCCCTCCACTGTACAAACTCCTTAAGTGTATAGAATGATAAGCATCTGCGAGTAAGGTAGGGACCGGGTTCCCAATTAGGAATATCTTAACAACATTGGTGTCGACAAAATGGTCAATGTTGGGAAAGAGGAATAACCCATATATGAGCAGAACAAAGACATCTTCGAAAGCGGTTACATTTCCTATACTGGCAAAGTATAGGGCTTTCTCCATCAGGAATTTAGCTGGTAAACCCTAGATTCCTCCCTTGGTGGTCATGTGAGTCCTGATTTCTGACTCATCCAAAGAGATTGCTCTTGCAATGGCTTGATCCTTTGGAATTTCTTCTAGTCCGGAAAATGGATCTTGATCAGTGATAGGTATATCAATCAGGTGGGAGTACTCTTCCAGTTTTGGTGTGAGCTAATAATCTGGGAAAGTGAAGCAATGGTAAACCGATCGTAGAACTGAACCATTGTAGATAGGATCCCTTCAACCATGTTGACCTTTAAAAGAGATAACAGTCCTCCGTGCTTAGCTCTAAAAGCCTCGAGATTAGTAATCATTCTTCCCAATTTCCTTATGTCTTCTAGTTTTGGAACCTTGAAGGTGTACTTATGCGTTTTTCTTCTTCCGAAATCCATAACGCAACCTCTGATATTTGTAATTATTGTTTCAGTTCTTTTTAGAAAAGATTTTTTCTTGTTTGAAAAGAGTTATTTTTTTTAAATGAATGCATGAATGCAGAAAACAAAAACATTTTAAAACATGGGTTTAGGGATTCATCGTCACGAGCATGGAGCCATGGATCTACCCATCCCCAAAGGTGTGTACTAATAGGTCAACTTTTGTACCTGTAAAACGGGTTCTAACAAAGGTTCCCAAAATCATTGACCCCTCTTAGGGATATTATCAGCAAACCGATTGACTCAAGAGAGCTGTAATATCCTTAAGATGAATCTCTTTTGAGTGTAGTATCGGATATCAACTATTCTCGATAGTCACCGCACAACCTAATGGTTTAATGGTTAAATGTCTACTAATCCTTAGTTTCAAGGTTAACCCAATGGGAAAAAACAATGCTTTCACGACATGCAAGTTCAACATTGGTAATTCCACGCAGGCACCTCAACTGATTCGGTGGACTGCTAAGTTAACTTGGTCAGGATTCAATCCCTATAAGCCTTCTTGGATACGCCACCACTTATCTTAATGTTATCTCGGACTCACCACATGCGTATTAATCGCATTCCCAGATAACAATAATTTAAACAAGGGTATCAAGTAATATGACAGTAGATGATATACATATAAAATGAGAAAGGAAGTAAAATAACAGAAAAAATAAATGCAAAGCAAGGCCTAGAACTCTTAGTAACTCCAATCCTAAAGTCCCCAGCACAGTCGCCATTTTTCTGTAGCGTGCGGTTTTTGTCGGTGACACGACCACCTTACCGCAGGATTGTGGTTTGGGTGCTACTTTATGATTTCTATATTTATCCTATGAAGCTAGAAAGGAAAGGGAAGATATCTAAAACTAACCTTGCAAGCAAATGTTTTCTTTAACAAATGCTAAGAGATCGGGGATCGGGGTCTGGTTATACAAAGGGAAGCTATTAACACCCAGTGTATCTATGGAATCCATAGGAACCTTCTGTTGCGTGTATTTCTGTTAATTTGAAATGCTTTCTTGTGTTTATCTACTGTGTATTGGGAAAGTTTATCCTTTGGGAGTATTGAGAGTCTATTTTTGTTAATTTGGGGAAAGTACTGGACCAAAGATTTTGATTTGTGTGCTCGCTAAGATTTCGCAATCTTATGCCTACGTATTCCCGTAAAGAGATTTGGGAAATCAGAGCAATCGTAGTTCCTCCTATTCTATGGGAGGAAATATATTTGGTGTCTTGTTTAGAGCCCAAGATTGAAGCTAGCTGAGTGTTTGTGTCTTTTTTAAAGCCCAAGATTGAAGCTAAAAGGATGACTGAGAGAGAATTTGTCATCTCTAAATGGAGAAATCTCACCTATTCATCACTGATGTTGAGTAATTGGTTATAAGGGAAATTAATTTAACTGGGATGTGTGGAATCCAGCAATGCTATAATTTCCTTTATAAGAGAGATGTTATGAAGGAAGAAGCTTTAACTCAGTGTAGAGCAATGCCACTTTTTCCTTTATGAATGTTTCATGCTAAGAGATGGACATTGGCTTGGATGTATTGAATCCAGAGGCTTGCCACTTATAGCTGATAGATGAAAGATGAATTTTAGCCAGGATAAGGGAAGGACTCCAGCTGGGATTTGGAATCAACAAGTTTGCCACTTAGAGCAATTATTTGGACAAAGGTTTTGATGGTTTGTGATGTATAGAGGAAATGTCCTCCTGCAGAGTGGACTTATGGTCTCATTTGAGGGGATGTTGATTTTTGTGTGCCTTGATCAAAGCCCAAGGTTGAAGCTAAAAGAAAATGACTCCACTGGGGAGGATTTTATCTGTCATGTACAAACCCAAGATTGAGGCTAACTGGGGAAAATTCTTATATGAAGCCTAAGAGGAGGCTATCTCTTGCTGAGTATTTATTGAAATCCAAGAGCAGGTCCAAATTGTATTGGGGAATCCAAAGGATTTTCTCTTGCTGGGAATCAGGGAAGAGTTGAAGTACCAGAAGCCACGAGGCTCTGATTTCATTGAAGATTTGTTGATGGTCGATTAACCCTGGCTGGGATGTTTAAGGTGAAATTTTAAACCTTGTTGGGTGTCAAGGAAGTTTAAGGTGAGTTTGGAAACCTTAGAGGTTTTTTTAACTTTGCTAGAGACTGGTGTATTGATAAAATGATCAAGGTTGTCCTTTATGCCTTTAGGAAACCCGAGGGTCTCTGTGGGAGATCTAAGAGGAGATGAGACTTTCCAAGTCTTATTGAATGAAGCCCAAGACGAGGCTGAGACTGTCCAAGTCTCTTGAAGTGGTAGGCTCTGGTGTAGAGAGGGGTCTTTGTATGAAGCCCAAGAGGAGGCTGAGGTTTTAAGGGATGATGATCAACCCTAGAATGGTATGATGTTCTGGAATTCTGACTCTCGTGGGGATTGAACTAGTAGAGATAACTAATTTCCATCCTATGCCTTTAGGAGGTCTTTGGGTCCTTGTACTAAGCCCAAGAGGAGGCCGGGGAACTTCTAAGAAGCCTGTTGGTCCTTGTATTAAGCCCAAGAGGAGGTTGGGGGTGCTTCTATGAAGCCTGTGGGTCCAAGCCTAAGAAAAGTTCAAGAAAGGTTTCACCGAGAATTAATCCTTCTTTGTTGAACAGTTCTAAGGTTTGAAGAAATTCAGGAGAGGTTTCACCGGGAATTAATCCTATCTGGGGAATTGAACTTCTTGTATACATATATTTCTAAGTTTTAACAGTCTTGAGAAAAGTTTCACCAATAATAATTCCCTTCTCTGTTCCATATTAAATAAGCCCAAGAGGAGGCAGACTGTATTGAGGGAAGTTTCCTATGAGGGAACTAGCTTTTACTAAGTTAAAAAAGTAGCCTCTGGTTTGACTTAAGCATAGACCTAACTGCTAGGGAAAATCTAAACAGGATATGCACAAGTATATACAGACAAGTGTATTAACAGGTATATAAACAAATATGCATTGAAAAGAAAAGATGTTGGGTCTTACACTCTGAGAAGAGACCCAAAAGTGTTTGTGATTGATTGTATGATTTTAACTGTATGATTGATTAGGGTTTCAAGAAATTGAAGAAAGTTTTGAGAAAACTTTGAATTTGAATTTAAATTAAAAGAAAAGAAAGCTTAAAAGAAAAGAATGTTTGGGGCTTATAACTCAAAGAGAGGCCCAAGTGGTCTAAGAGTAGTTTCACCGGGAATAGTGCTCCTCTTAGTACCAGTTTTAAAACAGACAGATGATTTTGAAAACAGAGGTATGGGGCTTACAACTCAAGGAGAGGCCCGTGGAGGTTTTTTTATTGTTAAAACAAAGTTTATGTACAAAATATTGGGGGCTTATACACAAGGAGAGGCCCAGATGACTTATTTGAAAATATTGATCGTAATGCGATACGGAAAGATGTTGTGGGACTTATACTATAGCAGAGGCCCGAAATTGTTTATGTACAAAGAGGGGTTGGGTCTTACACTCTATTAGAGGCCCAAAAGTGTTTGTAAAAGAAAGAATAATGGGGCTTATACTCAAGGAGAGGCCCAAATGGTTTATTTGAAAGGCGACGATCGCGTCGCGGTTTTGAAACCACAGAGGGACTTATACAATTATTGAGGCCCCAAATTATTTATGTACAAAAGGGAATGAGTCTTACACTTTATTAGAGGCCCAAAAATGTTTTTTTACACAAGAGTTGGAGCTTATAGCTCAAGGAGATGCCCAGTTGAAAAACAGTGATCGCACCTTTATTTTGAAAATCTCGTCGGGACTTATACAATGACTTAGGCCCAAAATTTTGTATTTACAAAGGGGATGGGTCTTAGACTCTTCAAAAAGTGTTTCAAATGAAGTTTGAAAAATTAAAATTAAGGAAAACCCTAATTTTAAGCAAAAATACAATTTTTCAAAAGAAATTAAATAAAAAATGATATAAAATATCAAACATATTTAAAAACAAGTTGTAAATATTGAAAAATGTCTTGAAAAATCATTTTATGTTTATATGAAAGTGTGAAAATCAATTGAATTTGAAAAATCAAGATGAAATTTTCATTAAAAATGTTTTAAAAAAATTAAAATGAAATTATTTACAAAAAATCAAACTATATCAAATAAGTAGTATAAATTTGATTTTTTTTTGTAGAATAAAATATTTTAACATTTTTGTAAATTAAAAAAAAAACAATAAATAATGATTAAAATTGAGAGAGAAATTAATTTTTGAAATCAATTAAGAAAATAATCAAAAATTCAAAAATTCAAATAATTTGAAATATGGCGCCAACAGTCACCTTCTTCTTCCTCGTGGCCGCCCTATGGACGATTTGCAAAACCTCATTTTTCTCTCTGATTACTCAATGGTTTTGACTTTTGTGAACATCAATCTCACTCGTTTTTGAACAAGGATTCCAATGGTACCAATTAATTGTATTTATATTAAGTGTGGAGTGAGAAATCAAGTGATGAACACATGAACCCTAATTTCTGCAAGAACACTATGAAATCCTATACACGAAAGCTGCAAAGTAATTGATTGAGGGGAAACACTCTACATAAGTGCAGAAACATGTTTGTAACTTGAAAACACATTTATGATGCATGGATCATTGAGTTTGAGAGTTTAGGCTTACCTATTGCAAGAAGAAATCGAATTCTGTGTTGGAGGTGTTACAAATGTTGTTTGATGACTTGGACAGCTTCAATGGACCTAATGTAAGGTGTTTGGAAGCTTCTAATGGATTGAAAGTGCCTGGATCTTGTTGTGGGACCTCAATTGCAACTAAGCCAAAAAACTTGAGCAAATGGATAGTGACTCGATGATTCTGGTGTTCCAGATGTGTTTTGAGGTTATGGATCACTCATATATGACATATGTGAGGTGTTAGGATGGTTGGTTTTGATAGAATTGCTCTCTATTTGAAGATTCGAATGTTGCTTGCTAAAGAAGTATTTTCTGGTTTTTGAGAGTGAAAGGAAGAAAAGCATGAGTTGTTATGCTTTGGTGTACTCAAACTGATAAGAAAGAACCTCTATTTATAGTAGAGCAAGTTTGTTTTGGGAGCAATAGTGATTGGAGGCTGGATCACTCCATTATCCATTGGAATTTTCCATGTAATCAAAGTCTCCTCTAGCCATTGACTTGAGTCAATCTTGCAGACATATGGTCTTCTGATGCTTGGGTTCATTTTGACTCATTTGCAATGTTGTGGATTGATACATGCCAGCTCTATGCATCCATTCAATGCTTCATGACAAATTTGAAGTTTTTGGAAATGAACTTTGAATGCCACATGCCTAAGTGATAAGATTTTTAACTTGGTGGCCTTGTGATCAGATTCTTCATTATTCATGTTGATTTTGGATAGAAATACAATGATGAAAGTGTCCAAAATTGGCTCAATAAATCGTGGGAACCAAGTCATGTTTTCATGCCTTTGTGTGTGCAGGGGGAAAAATGCCATTTTTGGAGGTTTATAACTCCTTGCCCAAGTTGAATCATGGGAGGCTCTTGTACTTTTTGGAAATCCCGTATAACATACTTCAACTTTGATGTCCAATTTTGGTCTCGAATCATCTTGGATCATAATGAAAAATGGCCTCAAAGTTGGTGAAAATCCAAAACAGATTATGTCCTAAATTTCACTAAGTCTTGAAAAAGTGTCCATTTTCCATTTTTTTTTTTTTGTGATTCTGATCAATCCATAACTCAAAATCCATGAGGATTTGGAATATGTTGTAGTTGACAATCTTGAAGTATGTAATGAGAGCTTTCATTTGAGCTTTGGATGGAAGAAAAAGGTTACTTGGATCACAAGTTATGGTCTTGCAAAGTTGGGTATAAATCACTTTTTTCCATAACATAGTGAAAATTCAAGTTTCTTAATGTTGCCTCTTTGCAAGTAACCCCACTTTTCTTGATTTTTCTTGATTTTTCTTGATGGATGATGATTCAAACCATAAGTTAACATTGTTTTTGACTTAGAGAAGCCATGTTTATCAAGAAATTCAAAAAGTCAAACTTGATTTTTGGGCACAATTGACTTTCTGTCAGATGAATTTCAAACTTTGTGATCCTCCATGAAATCAAGTTCTTGGCCTAATTCAAACCTAATGGATGGATTCCATAGGTGTTTTAGAGTGTCTTGAATCACTTCCCAAGGTTTGAGATAATGTCTTGGTCAAAAGTCAAAGCTATGGTTGACTTTTTCTCAAAAACCCTAGTTTGGGGTCCAAATGAATTTGCATCTTCATTTTGCCCATGAACCAAGTTCTTTGTGTCCATGTGAACTTGTAAGAGGATCAATATGAGATATTTGAGGTCTTCAAGACATTTCTTGAGGGCTTGGCTCATGCCTTGCTCCATAAGCACTACGGGAAAAGAGGGAAAAGAGGGCGCTTTTTTTGCCCTATAAAAGCGCTTAAAAGCGTTGTCTAAGCATGCGCTGTCGTAGGTAAAGACGGCGCTTTTTTATTTATGAAAAAGCGCTCTCTAAAAGGGAACTTTAGACAGCGCTTTTAAAAGCGCTATCTAAAGTATACGTTTAAAATAAAAAAAAAAAATTTATAAACTTTAGAAAGCGCTTTTTCCTTCAAAAGCGCTCTCTAAAGGTGCTTTTAGACAGCGCTTTTGAAAGCGCTGTCTAATGTATACGGAAAATGATTTTTTTATATACCTTTGGAGAGCGCTTTTCCCTAAAAGTGCTCTCTAAAGGGGACTTTAGAGAGCACTTTTTCCTTAAAAGCGCTCTCTAAAGTATACCTATAATTTTATTGATTTTTTCTACGTATAAAAAATCCCATTTTAGCCTTTTTTTTTATGCAGAAACCTGCATAGTTTCAAACCTGCATTTCTTATAGAATTTCTTGCAACAACAAAATTCTTATACATTTCAAGAAATAGAATTCTTGCAACAACAGAATTCATATACATTTCAATAAAATTAACATTCACAAAACTTAACACAGAATTCACAAAATTTACAAAATTCACAAAATTCTTGCAACAACAGAATTCATATACATTAACAGAATTCACAAAATTTACAACATAATTCTTCTTGCAACAGAATTTCCTTATATTCACAAAACTAATATTTACATTCACAAAACTATACATTCAAAGAATTCTTCTTAGAAGAAAGAATTCGCACAATTCTTCCGTAATATAATTCAATTGTTTCCTTGTGTAACAAGAACACGCCATATCTTCGAAATACTACATAACAAAACAAAATACGCATTATTTAGTTAAAAATAATAAATTATATGACATATCCGATAAATATTAAAATAAATCCTAAGTTATAAAACCATGCATACCCTAATAGGAATCTCCAATTGTCCCATTTGAAGGATTTCTCTCATGAACCTCAAAACGAAGTACCCGCAGTCTATGCCATTACGCTGACGAGGGCACTACACATATACTAATAAATAAGGAATAATATATAGATGTTTTGTGTTATTAAGTAGCATCACTAATAAGCAATATTGTGAAAATTAATATACCTCCACTTTGACCCATGTAATATTGGTTGATCTAGCCCATGCTACTCGAGTCTCTCTTTGTGCACAGTATAGTAGTATAGCTCTATAAAAGAAAAACGTAAACTTAAAACAATGTCACAGAAATAATTAAATATACAAATACACACAAATATTTCGAACAATCTCACTTACGTGTCAACCACATCCTTCATATTCTGATATGTGAACCAATCAGTATCCAATGAATTAAGATAATATACCACTTCTGTTATAGGATTAATGGCAACCAACAACCAGTGTCCACTGTAAAATATAACAAAAGTTTAGATGGATAATTTCTACGCAAAAGATACAAATTAAAGATTAGAATGAAATTATAATGAAAATCTTACCCGTTTCCAGTATTATACGGTAAAAGAAACAGACTTTCTGTGTTGCTGGCCATAAATCGCTCAAGTAAGTGGTCTCTTACTTCAATTGCATTCATACCAATTCTCGGTGCATTAACAAGGCTGCAAGAGAAGAAACGGAATTTGTTTGACAAATCCGTCCCCCGCATGAATTTTTCATACATGCACCTTAAATAAAAATATAATAAACATTAGACTATTATCATTGAAATGTGTAAATAAATTGTTCAACTAAATAAATAATAGATTGATTGGAGTACCAGATGTATGAATGCATAACACCGATGCCTAATTCAGTATGATTGAAAACCTGCTCCATGTCCTATTTTCCGATTATCTCGGAATGAGGAAAACCAAAAACACCTTCGTCCATGTTGATTTGACGAATAGCACCTTGCATCAAATCTGACATTGACAAAAGTGTTTCTAGACACGTCTGAAAGTGAGGTCTTTTTTCCTTCACGGTCCTTGTAGGAGCTTTTTTCTTGCCGGTCTGTTGTGAAGGTTGAGCAGGAACCTAAAATCATATAATTTAGGTAAAGTAGAAAATCATGAATTCGGATAATAGAATAACACTTAAAAGCTACCTCTCTGTGTGATTCAACAGACTCGTTTTGCAGCAAACCCCCTTTATTCTTTGCTGCGGGTTTTGTAGGAGTCTAACATTACCATGTAAAAAAAATGTAAGTAATGGTTCAGAATGATTTTCATAATCGTTCAGAATTGACATTTGAATACTAAGAGATTCGTAATGGTTTTCAACATACCTCATCACCTATGGAAATGAGGTCTAACGGCCATGCAACAAACGAACCTATTGCATCCCGCAGCCATGTAACCTCTGAAACCGAGTCTGGTATCGGTAGTAACACATCCGTACCTAAAGCGATATCAACCGACACTTTCAGATAACCTTGTGGGAGCGGATGATGGTGAAGTAACGCTCCCACAAAGTTATGCACTTTTCCCTTGCCAACCATGCGATAAGTCGGAAATGACAAATACAGCTGGCAAGATGAAATGCCCTGAAGCAATAATAAATATGTAACTGTTAATATGTATAAAGGTCAAATAAAATAAATGTGTTAATTTAATTAAAATAAATATGTGCTAATTACCTCGGGAATTTTATTTGGAGAATTGATACAAGCTTTGTCACTAGCATCTTTCAAACCGGAACCGCGCCTTTCCGCCTCATATCTCTCTTTATCCTGCTGCAATGCTTGGACTTGCGCTTGTAGTGCCATCACAGTTTGCATGATTTCTTGGTTGGTGGGATTTTTTTTCTTTGATTGCTTATACAAGGATGATGGAGTCACACCAAATCCTTTACCTCTCACCCGACCGGGATACTCAGGAACATTTAGTACTCGACAAGAATGCTCCTGCAATCA
Source organism: Lathyrus tuberosus (assembly GCA_022829125.1). Classification (NCBI taxonomy): domain Eukaryota; kingdom Viridiplantae; phylum Streptophyta; class Magnoliopsida; order Fabales; family Fabaceae; genus Lathyrus; species Lathyrus tuberosus. The sequence continues at coordinate 398,605 of JALAZF010000775.1, read as the reverse complement.
TCCTCACCTGCGGGTATGGATTTAGATAGATTCTCCTGAAATTCATTGACATATCGAAAATTATTAGTGGGGATTAAAAATTAATTATAATTTAATAAAATTTCAATTAACTTTGAGACATAATGTTATACTTACACATTCTTCATAAACATGCTGAACATCTTCTGTAACAGCTCCACCCTTACCCACGCGAGCTTCCTTCCACAAAACATGGTCCGGAAGTGATGATTCTTCACTTTTAGACTCTTCTAACTACACATTGAGTTAAATAATAAGTTCATCAATTATAACACAATAATACAATTAATAAAATCATAGTATTAATATATACTTACCAATTTTTGTTGTAACCGTGCATATCCCAAACGCCCTTTTCTGTATGGATACGCGGGTTTTGATGCTCTTTCGCGATTAATGGCACTTAATTTCTGGATAAAAATTTTTAAGTCATATCAAAACAAACTAATGAAACAAATATATAATACAATCAATAGACATGACAAGATAACATTACATTGAATTCTTCGGTTTTCCGTTTGTCTACAAAAATGCCCCATTCTTCCGGTGTAATCACATCCGCATACAACGGTGGAAGTTCTGCTTCAACAAAATTTTTGTCCTCATCCCTAAGATATTTGTTTAATAATAAGGCTCTAAACCCTCTGTGTCTCTTTCCGGCCAATTGAAGACAATACTTTTTCCGGCTTTCTTCAATATTAAAGGACCTCTACGAAAAAACATACACATATAAACATAAAGTGTGTTAGTATAAGTAAATTAAAGACTTAATCGTCAACAAAAATCTAATAACATCAATCATATTTGGTAAGTACCTGTATCTCAGTCCATATATTTTCTTTACCGGCATCCAACGATTTACTCCTCCAATTATCACTAGTGATTGGAATGTGCTGACGGACAAGTGAACCAATGTATGAAGATAACATTGAACCGTTAGGCTCAACTAGTTGGTTCTGGTCACTCCAATGTACATCAAATCTCATCCCTTTATCTCTAGCACGGATGATTCTCTTCATAATGGTTTTTCCTCTTTTTATTTCATGTTCTACATTCGAAGCTTCATTCTGAGCTTCCTGTGTATCATGTGTCTCATGGGTGTCTTCCTGGTTATTAGACATTTTACCTGTAAGAAAGAAAAAAACAAAAATTAAATGACAAATATAAACTCATAAAGCAAAAGAGTTTTTTTCCTAGCCCTTTCATCACACATACTACCAAGAGTTTCTTTCCTCTTAACACTAGCTTGTAAACTCATAAAGCAAAAGATCCACAAAGACACCACAGTCCAACCCAACACCCATGTCAACAAAAGCTTCCTCCATAACTCTCTCTTCACTCTATTTGACCCAATATACTGATAATACCATTGATTGATTTTGTAACCATTCCCTGAAATCTTCTCCCACCATTTCAGCCACATCTTGGTATCCCTCACTCCACTGTTAATGAATACTTACAACTTACAAAGCCTAAGCAAGTTAAAGTGAAAATTGAAAAGGAAAAGAAAAATAATTAATAAACACTGAAACCAAGTAAATAAACAAACACCCTTATAAAAGAATGATAAGATTCTGAGATTCTAATTCTAACAAGAAATTGATACTTGTTAGTAACAGGTACCAAAAGGAGAGGTTAATAGTAATCCTACAAAAGATTCGAATTTTATCATCATTCTACACAGAAACTCTAGCTTTCACTGCAGGGTCATATTCTATTATATATACCAAACAAGAACAACAGAAGAAACACGTGATTGGTCAATGTTTGACTCTTCTTCTTCTAAACTACACACTGTAAAAAATATAAACAGAATGAGTTCATGAAACTAAGATGAAAGAATAAATGTATATATATTATTTTATAACAAAACAATGATTGACATGAAATATTATATATATTATATTGTATCTTGATCATTTTTCTACGAAGGAAGTAATGTAAACTGATTATTGAGAAAAAACAGAACATTTTTCGACAATATTATTATTGTTTTTCTAACAATGACATTCAATAAGCTAGAGTTGTTAAATATTGCTCACAAAGAAGAACGAAGAACGATAATGGGAACTGAAGAATACCTGAACTGAAGAACAAAGGAGAGTTTCGAACGGGAACTGAATGCAAGAACGACGTTAATGGCAATAGTGACGGTAACGGCAACGGCAACGGCAAAGAACGACTGCAATAATGGCATGCAAGAACGACGGCAAGGGTTTAGAGAAGCGGCCGAGAGAGAAAATGAATAGAAGTGTCTCTGAAAATGTTTAGAATTGTTTTATATTTTAATTAGTAAAGGACTTTAGAGGGCGCTTTTCCTTAGAAAGCGCTTTCTAAAGTGAAAATAATTAGAGCCCTATAAGAGCGCTTTCTGAAAGCGCTTTCTAAGGTGGCCTTTAGACAGCGCTTTTTAAAAGCGCTCTCTAAAGTAATACCTATAGCAGCGCTTTTTGGAAAGCGCTTTCTAAGGTGGTCTAAGGTGGCAGTCTTTTACAGCGCTTTCTAAAGCCTTTCCTTTAAGGCGCTTTTTTTTAGCGAAATTTTTTTATTCTTTTTAGCAGCGCTTTTGTATAAAAGAGCTGTCTTTTAGGTGCTGTCTAAACATATTTTTGGCGTAGTGAAGTCATCTTAGGGGTGACTTAGGTCAAGAAACCCTAATTCCTAATTTTTGATGAATGCATCCCCTCAGGGTATCCTGAACTTATGATTGGATCCATGAGGTCCCTTTGGTCTTCTTGGATCATGTTTTGAAGTATTGGCTCATGCCCATATGAAAATTTCTCTCTGGAGGCCTTGGTCAACCAAAACCCTAATTTGGTGACACTGATGATCTTGAGCCTTAATCAGCTTGAAATGTTGCATTACTATGCTTGATTCTTGATATGGGAAACCTCTTGATCTCTCATGGATGTTTAAGAGGTTTGACAAGTTGAGGATCATGTCCATTCTTGATTGATCCTTTGTCTGAGTACTCTGAGAGGGCTCAAAACCCAAATTCTTGATTGTAGTGAATGCTCAACTATCTTTGAGACGATTGATGAGGTATGAAGGTACATCCATAATGTGGTGATGATTTGCACAATGATGGGAAATCTTGTGGTCAAAATTTAGGGTATGACAGCCATATGAAGTAAGTGGTACATGGTGCATGGATTATGCTAGAGTTTGCATGGCCATTTTGGGAAAAATGTGTGACATGATACGTTTAGCAAGGATGCAGCATGAGTGTAGCAACAATGAGAAGGACATTATTTGGAATTTGGAATTGCATGTCATGGTTTAAACACATTGATGAACCTTTTCATGGTGATGATTTTGGAGATGCATATCTTGGAGAATATGGAACCAAATTACTCAATCTTGGTACCAAATTGAAGCTCCCATTTGATACAAGTTTGATGTGGGAAGAACCTGGATTTGAGGTCTTGAACATGATGGAAAATGGTGTTAAAGTCATAAGAACAAAACTGGTTTATGGGACTTAGAAAAATTCTATGTTTTTCTCATGTTGAACAACTTTGAAACCATGATTTCAAGTGACCATAACTTTTGATTTAGGAACCCAAATGGGACATTCTTTATATGGTTGGAAAGGTGAAAGATCACTCTACAACTTTGATTTGAAAAAGATTTCCAAATGAGGCTTGGAAGTCACTAAAAATTGAGGTTGAACATGGGAACAAAACCTGACCCTTAAACACTTGGAAAAATTTCTAAGTGTTGGAAATGCAAGTATGAAAATCTCCAACTTCCAACAACCATAACTTGCTCAAAAATGATCCAATGGAGATGAACTACCTATGGTTGGAAATCTTGAAATGTATATTACAACTTTCATGTTAGACAAAAATTAAAATAAAGTATTGATTATGGAGAAAAATGGCCTTGAAGTTGGCTGCAAATCATGAAAACTTTCCAAAAATGGAAACTTTCTAAAACCCTAATTTGCCAAAAATGGTAACTTTCTACACAAGCTTGATTTTGATGATTCCTTTGACATTTCTTGATCCAATTCCATACATTGATCATATTTAACATGATGAACACAAGATTGACCTCAAAAAGTCAAGAGTTGACTTTTTCACTGCTTAGTTGACTTTGTTCCCAATTTGACTGATTCTCAATCATCTGGGCAATTGAAATCCTTCTGGATGAAATTGATGGTCAATACTCCACTCCTAGATACTTAATAACATATAGAATGCCATGGAATCAAGTTTTTCTCAAAGAATCAGAAATAAACTGCTTTCACACAAAACCCTAATTTGGCCCCCAAAAGTCAGGAGATGTTGATCAATGACCAAAACCATAATTCCTTTTAGGAGAAGGGAAAATCCCTTGAACCAAGATGTTTTACATGATATGAGGATGTTGAGGCTACAAGATCCTTGCCCATGAGGATGTCATATGCACAGATGCTCAACCCTAATCTGATGATTAAGAGGTAGGAGAAGGTGATTCTCTTCAAGTTTCTTGCAAGATCCAGTCTCCTGATGAACCAAATATGATGTCTTTGAGGCATAAGAAGTCATTATAGCCTGAGTGCTTGAGTATATCCCATTCTCTTGCTTTGAACAACCAATATCATAGAAACCTCTGATCCCATGCCTTGGGAAAGCCAATGATGCATGTATGATGTTTATGACCTAAATGAAATGCACATGTATGTGAAGCATAAGCCACTTATTGATGGTATAAATAGGAGGACAAATTTTTGGGTGTTACAGTTGCCCCTATTCAATCAACTGTAGACCTGAAGGGATGAGAGCAGCGGCTTTCAGACATTCAAGGTGAATAGGGATTGAAAACCAAAAGAAACAGAAAATTTGCACTCTGTGGGTAGAAAATAAAGGTAAGAAACTCGATGAGCGTGGAAGACTCTATTGGGGATAAAAGGTATGAGAGATTTAGAAATCTGCTAGGGAGAAGAAATGACACAGACGGGTTTCTAAAATCACTAGATGAAACATGGACATGAGTTTGGATAAACGATACGGACGAGTATCGAAAGATGATACTTACAGGTAAAGAAAGGTGAACACGGAATAGTGTTTAGGTTAACGATACGGACGAGTATCGAAAGATGATACTTACAGGTATCAAAGAGAGATGAACACGGAAGAGTGTTTATGTTAACGATACGGACGAGTATTGAAAGATTATACTTACAGGTATCAAGGAAAATACAGACACAGACACGTGTACTGAATTGACGATACTTACAGGTATCGAAGGATGATACTTACAGGTATCTAAGAAAATACAGACACGGACACGTGTACTGAATTGAAGATACTTACAGGTATCGAAAGATGATACTTACAGGTATCAAAGAGAATACAGACACAAGCGAGTGTACTAAATTGACGATACTTATAGGTATCGAAAGATGATACTTATAGGTATCAAAGGGAATACAGACACGAGCGAGTGTACTAAATTGAGGATACTTACAGGTATCGAAAGATGATACTTACAGGTATTAAAGAGACTATAGACACAGAAACATGTACTAAATTGACGATACTTACAGGTATCGAAAGATGATACTTACAGGTATCAAAGGAAATACAGACACGAGAGCGGGTACTGAATTGACGATACGAACAGGTATCGAAAGATGACACTTACAGGTATCAAAGCAAATGCAGAAACGAGCGAGTGTACTGGATTGATGATGCGGACAGGTATCAAAAGATGATACTTACAGGTATCAAAGGAAATACAGACATGAACACGTGTGCTGAATTGACGATACAGACAGGTATCAAAAGATGATACTTACAAGTATCCAAGGAAATACAGACACGAGCGAGTGTACTGAATTGACGATACTTACCAGTATCGAAGGATGATACTTAGAGGTATCAAAGAGAATACAAACACGAGCTAGTGTACCAAACTGACGATACTTACCGGTATCGAAGGATGATACTTACATGTATCAAAGAGAATACAGACATGAGTGAGTGTGCTGAACTGACGATACTTACCGGTATCGAAAGATGATACTTACATGTATCAAAGAGAATACAAACACGAGCAATTATACTAAAATGACGATACGTCAGGCATCGAAAGATGATACTTATAGGTATTAAAGGGAATACAAACACTGACACTGTACTGAATTAACGATACGGACAGGTATCGAAAGATGATACTTACAGGTATCAAAGAAAGGGTAATTAACGATACTGACAGGTATCGAAAGATGATACTTATAGGTATCAAAGAAAATTGAATTGATGATACAGACAGGTATCGAAATGATACTTACAGGTATGAAAGAAAAATTGAATGGACGATACTTACAGGTATCGAAAGATGATACTTACAGGTATCAAAGAAAAATTGAATTGACGATACTTACAGGTATCGAAAGATGATACTTACAAGTATCAAAGAAAAATTGAATGGACGGTACTTACAGGTATCGAAAGATGATACTTACAGGTATCAAAGAAAAATTGAATGGACGATACTTACAGGTATCGAAAGATGATACTTACAGGTATTAAAGAAAAATTGAATGAACGATACTTACAGGTATCGAAAGATGATACTTACAGGTATCAAAGAAAAATTGATTGGACGATACTTACAGGTATCGAAAGATGATACTTACAGGTATCAAAGAAAAATTGAATGGACGATACTTACAGGTACCAAAGAAAAATTGAATGGACGATACTTACAGGTATCAAAGAAAAATTGAATGGACGATACTTACAGATATCGAAAGATGATAATTATAGGTATCAAAGAAAAATTGAATGGACGATACTTACAGGTATCGAAAGATGATACTTACAGGTATCAAAGAAAATTGAATTGACGATACTTACATGTATCGAAAGATGATACATACAGGTATCAAACAAACAATTCTGAGGGGATAATGGAATCCAGTCAAATGACTCTGCTAATGAACGAAGATCAAACGGGTAAGATTGACAGGTTCACATTGGTTGAAACACCTGCTTGGGGGCTACAGTTAAATGATCTCTCATGAGTTACAACATTTTCTACTAGGGAAATGTCTTGAAAAGAAAGTATCAAACCTGGCTTATGCTTCGGATGCATATGTTTGAATTTTTCTATGGCGTAATGTTCCATATCAAATGAAAATGCTACGCGTTTTGGAGATGCAATGTAATGATGATTACTATATGCAAGATGCAAAGAGAATCCTATGCGGGGGTATGATGATTAGCAAATCTACTGAGGAAGTGATCACTGATCTGATGTTCTGACTTTCTATGGGGGAAGGATCAACAACTCGGCTGGGGAGTAATTTTGATACATCTGGGCTCTGAATTGTCAAGACTTGCTGCAAATTTTCGGACTCGGCCACTGCGGGGAATGACGACCTGGCTGGGAAGACATCACCTGAACCAATCCTACTTGGGAAGAACCTATGACCATAGATTAACACCCTAAACCCCCCGTGACAATTAATAATGAAATATAAGAAAATATCAGAGTAAAATAAAACATCCAATCAGTTAGGATGCTACATTAGACAAATGCCTACTCATGCATACGATATGTAACGCATCGATATTATTAATAAAAGCATACTTGATTAATCTTATCATATTGCAGCGGAATTCAACTAAAACATAACATACTTATAACCACATAATTCTCATCAAGTGAATAAAACGACGACAAATAATAAAATAAACAACGACATGCATTCTGAAACCTAGTGTTACAATCAGAGCAGACGCGACTCAACGAGATAAAAGAAAAGACTTTATCTTTACTAACTTCAACTCCGTACTAATCCTGCTTATCTGGACGTTACCCACGTAGAGGTAACATTCAAACAGAAGGGGTGAGATTCTTAATCAATATAAGAAACGTATAATATAGATATGAGAGCATAAAACATTACACAATCCACCCTATCGTTACAACATCAGCACAAATAGCATTTTCCCACACAATCAGACAATCAACACAACACGATGCAATGCAATGAGACCCACGACTTGACACCCCACATAGGCACATGATCACCTCCACAACAACAACAACAACAACACGATTCTTTATCAGAGAATCCCAATAAGACGCTCACACCCCACATGGGCACACGGCTTATCGCACAACTTATGCAACATGACATGCATACAACGACAACATACAACAGTAACTAAATGCATATGACTATCAATGCGTCAATACATCATACTGCAACTATACAACATGCAGCACATGCCTGCCAACATAAACCACAACATCAATCCACAACCATAACACGCATACACACCACCGAATTCATCATTTTCACTTACAACACGTAACAACATACACGAAACCCAATTAACGCGTTAAAGGGTTGGAATTCTGGTATTGAAATTGATTTTTATAAAAAGTATATGAAACCAGCTTTCCAACGCTTCGAACGGCGACTGAAACGGACCTACTGATCAAAAGATACGCATTTTTAAAGTTTCAGAAAGTTCGGTTCGTCTCAGCTCTGCTCGCTTGATGCTCGCCCAACGAGGCATCAGCGAAACCCCGTTCGCCCGGCGAACTCTTCCGTCGCCTGGCGAATTCCCTTTTTGCCTCATGCTCGCCCGGCGGAGCTGAAGCAAATTCCCTTCCCCATACAAATTCCAGTAGCACCCAATTTCTACCCTTCGCTCGCCTCTCCATTTCGCCTGGCGACCTCCAAACGAGATCGCTTCGCCCGGCGAGACAAGTCCTTTACCCGGCGAATCCCTGTGAACTGCAAATTATGCATTTGCATTCTCTGCATAACTCAGACCCCAAAATTCTCACAATTTCAACACCATACTGTCCATAATGCACATAAATCATGTTTTCATCATACAACAATAACACTTTCAACACAAAATCATAATTCAACTAATCAATCCGTATAATTCACATATTATTAGAATCACCGACATGCAAAACCTCAACTTCAAATCAACACAAACGACACATAGGGGTGATCCTAAAGGTTTACCTACCCTCATACATACATTATACAACCCTTAAGAGATTAAAGAACCCCACCCTTACCTTAGATGAAGATTCCTCGAAGTTCTCTAAGCCCTAGCTCCGCTTCTCTCTCCCGTTCCCCTTTTCTCCAAAAACACGATCGATCCCAAATGATTCTCTCCCTTCCAATTTTCTTTCTTTTCTTACTATAACCCTTAGACCTCTAATATACTTTTCCCTCTTTACCCTTACTAATCTTCATGAATGGACCACCTTGTCCCTTGCTATTCTCCACTCATTTTATCCAATTTTTTAAATAAATAAATAATTAAACTAATTATTTTAAATCTAAATAATTCCAACTAAATTATTTAAATTAATAATTAATTACTAACCACACCTCTCACCTCTATGCAATTGGTCACATACCCCCAATACCTCATTCTCTATAATTCTAAGGTCACTACCCCATACTAAGGACAACCCAACCTCAACCAAAACACACATAGTCATACACAAATACACCATATCATATAATTTTAATTACGAAAAATAATTAAAATAAATTGGGGTGTTACAAATCTCCCCCATTTAGAATATTTTCGTCCTCAAAAATTTACCTCATACGAATAAGTACGGATACGACTCTCGCATCCTGCTCTCTAATTCCCAAGTCATATTTCCACCAGCAGTGCCTCCCCACACTACCTTCACAAGAGTGATCTCTTTACCCCTCAATTGCTTTACTTCGCAATCTTCAATCCGTATTGGTAAGGCCTCAACCGTAAGGTTATCCCTTACTTCCACATCATCCATCGGAATCACATGCGACGGATCCGGAACATACTTCCGAAGCTGTGACACATGGAACACATCATGCAAATTCGACTAATTGGGTGGCAATGCCACTCTGTAGGCAACAGGTCCAACTCTTGCAGAAATCTAATACGGACCAATAAATCGAGGAGTAAGCTTACTCGACTTCAACGCACGTCCAACATCGGTCACCGGAGTGACTCTCAAAAACACATGGTCTCCTTCTTGGAACTCAAGATTTTTCCTCCTTTAATCATGCTAACTTTTCTGCCCACTCTCCGAAGATTTCATCTTCTTCCGAATCAGCTTCACCTTTTCAGTAGTCTGCTGAACAATTCAGGTCCAAATACTACACTCTCACCAGATTCATGCCAACACAAAGGTGTCCGACACCTCCGACCATACAAAGCTTCAAAAGGCGCCATTCCAATACTGGAATGATAACTGTTATTATAAGTGAACTCAATCAGCGGCAAATGGCTATCCCAAGCACCTCCTTGTTCAAGTACCCAAGCCCTCAACAGATCCTCTAAAGATTGTATAATCCTCTCTGTCAGTCCATCCGCCTGCGGATGATAAGCCGAACTCAATCTCAGTTTCGATCCCAAAGCTTCTTGCAAACTCTCCCAAAACTTGGAAGTGAACCTTGGATCTCGGTCCACAACAATACTCAACGGAACTCCATGCAACTTCACAATCACCTGAGTATAGATCTCTGCCAGCTTCTGCAAAAGAAAACTAATATTAATCAGAATAAAATGTGTCGACTTCGTCAGTCTATCTACCACTACCCAAATGGAATCATGTCCTCTCAGTGTATTAGGCAACCCGGTCGCAAAATCCATAAAATGTTGTCCCACTTCCACTCTGGAATATCTAACGGTTGCATCAAACTAGCAGGTTTCTGATGTTCCACCTTCGACTTTTGACAAGTCAAACAAGCATACACAAACTTAGCCACATCACGTTTCAATCCAGGCCACCAAAATATCTTCTTCAGGTCTTGATACATCTTCGTAGCTCCTGGATGGATACTCAAACTACTCCTATGACTCTCTTCTAGAATCATTCTTTTCAACTCAAGATCATCAGGAATACAGATCCTATCACGGAATCTCAACACACCTTGTTCATCTACTCTGAATTCATTACCTTCCGCCTAGTAATTTCCAATCATCAAATCCACCTGTTTCACATCCAACTTCTGACCCTCTCTGATACTGTTAAGAAATTCATTATTGATCTTCAGCATACCCAACATCACACTATGCGGTGTCTGCTAGTAAACCAAACTCATATCTTTGAACTGTTCAATCAATTCTAACTCTTTAACCATCATAGCAGACATATGCAACGTCTTTCGACTCAAAGCATCAGCCACGACATTAGCTTTATCGGGATGATAGTTTAAGCCAAAGTCATTATCATTTAAGAACTCCAACCACCTTCTTTGTCTCATATTCAACTCTTTCTGATCAAACAGATACCTCAAGCTCTTATGATCGCTGTACACTTCAAATCTGGAACCATAAAGATAGTGTCTCCAAATCTTCAATACAAATACCACTGTAGCTAATTCCAAATCGTGAGTTGGATAATTTCTCTCATGGACCCTTAATTGTCGTGAAGGATAAGCCACAACCTTACCATCCTGCATCAACACACCTCCTAAACCCATCAAGGAAGTGTCGCAATACACCACAAATGGTTCATTTGGTTCGGGTAGAATCAAAATTGGAGATGTAGTCAACCTCTTCTTTAGCTCGATGAAACTCTTCTCACAATGAACGTCACACACAAACGTTTTACCCTTGCAAGTCAACTGAGTCAACGGAAGTGCCAATTTCGAAAAGCCTTCAATAAACCTTCGGTAATAACTAGCCAACCCCAAAAAGCTTCTAATCTCAGTCACCGACTTCGGAGCCTCCCATTGTAGAACTACATCTACTCTAGACGGATCCACAGTAATACCATCACCTGAAATAACATGCCCATGAAAACTTACCTCTCTCAACCACAATTCGCATTTAGACAACTTAGCATAGAGCTTCTTCTCTTTCAACACTTGCAACATGATTCGCAAATGTTCAGCGCGTTCCTCTTCGGACTTAGAATAAATTAGAATATCGTCAATAAAGACAACCACAAATTGGTCCAAGTAAGCATGGAAAATACGATTCATATACTCCATGAATACACCAGGTGCATTGGTAACTCTGAATGACATCACCACATACTCATAATGCCCATATCGGGTTTTGAAGGTCGTCTTCTGAACATCTTCATCCTTTACCCGAATCTGATGATAACCTGACCTCAAGTTAATCTTGCTAAACACTCGTGCACCGACTAACTGATCCATCAAGTCATCTATCCTTGGAAGTGGATACTTGTTCTTAATCGTCACTTTATTCAGCTGTCTGTAATCGATACACAACCTCATACTGCCATCCTTCTTCTTCACCAACAACACCGGAGCTCCCCAAGGCGACACACTTGGTCTCACGAACTTCTTTTCTAATAACTCTTCCAGTTGCTTCTTCAGCTCTTCCAATTCTGATGCCGATATCCTGTTTGGTGCTATAGAAATAGGTCTGGTACCAGGGAAAAGATCAATAGTAAACTCCACTTCTCTCTCTGGCGATACATCAGCAATATCATCCGGAAACACTTCAGGAAATTCACGCACTACTTGCACTTCATTAATCACTGACTCACTCTCCACTGACAAAGATGCGAACAATGCAAGTACCTGAACTTCTTCTTCTAAGAGCTTTCTCAACTCTCTAGCAGATAGAAAACCATCTTCTTCCTCTTCTTCATGAGCAAGAAATCGCACCGAATTAGTAAAACAGTTAATATGAACATGATTAAACTCCAACCAGTTCATACCCAAGATCACATCGAGACCTCCCAACGGTAAGCAAATCAGATCCATACCAAAGTTCTTATCAAAGATCAATAGTGGACAATTCAAACAGACTAGAGAAGTGGTCACCGATCCCTTTGCAGGAGTTTCGAAAACCATCTCTCCCTTCATAGGAGAAACAACAAGGCCTAGCCTTCTCACACAATCAGCAGCAATAAAAGAGTGAGTAGTACCAGTATCGATAATAGCAATCAAAGGCGTATTATTAATATAACATGTACCTCTGACCAGTCTGTCATCACTGGAATTCTGAGACCCTGTCAAAGCGAACACCTTTCCTCCAGTTGAAGCTTGCTTTGGTTTCTGGCAACGAGTACTAATATGGCCCTGTTCTCCAAAGTTGTAACAAGTCACCACATTAACTCTGCAGTCAGCAATCAAATGTCCTGCCTGTCCACACTTGAAGCATTTCTTCACATCACTCGTGCACTCACTAACACGATGACCTAGTTCCCACACCTGTTACACTTAAGAGGAGCAGGACCACCTCCCCCACCCGGCTTCTTGCCATCAACGTGCTTTTGTTTACCTTTCTCAGCCGGAGCTGCATAAGGCTTCCCACGGTTCACCTGTTGTTTTCCTCTCCTCTCGGCCAGCCCTTTCTAGTGAGCCGATCGAGCCTTGCTATCTTCCTCAAAGATCCTACAACAATCCACCAAATCTGGAAACCTTCTGATCTGTTGATAACCAATTGCCTATTTGATCTCAGGCCTCAATCCATTCTCAAACTTGACATACTTTGAGAACTCAGCAGTTGCCGCACTGTAGTGAGGGTAAAACTTAGCCAGATCTGAGAATTTGGCAGCATACTCCGTAACTGTCATGTTACTCTGCTTCAGTTCCAAAAACTTGATCTCTTTCTTTCCTCGGACATCTTCAGGAAAATATTTCCTCAAGAACTCTCTACTGAACGTAGCCCAAGTGATTGCCTCTCCTGTTGCCCCCAATAGTTGACGAGTGCTAACCCACCAATCATCAGTCTCCTCAGCCAGCATGTGAGTACCTAACCGCACCTTCTGTGCTTCAGGACATTCCATAACCCAGAAGATTCTCTCAATCTCCTTGATCCAAGCCTGTGCTCCATCTGAATCGTATCTTCCCTTGAAGGTAGGCGGTCTGTTCTTCTGAAACTCGTCATTCTCACTAGCATGAGGCGGGTTCTGTACCGCCTGAGCAACAGCCTGCAAAGCAGCAGCAATAACAACATCATTTCTTCCATCCATTCTAAATCTGTTACACGCCAACAACAGAACACAATGGTTAAGGAAATGACATCGACAATAATCAACTGTCACACGACAACGACTCGACAACTTGGCCGAATGGACCGACCTGCTCTGATACCACTATGTAACACCCTAAACCCCGCGACAATTAATAATGAAATATAAGATAATATCAGAGTAAAATAAAACACAATCAATTTGGATGCTACATTCAACAAACGCCTACTCATGCATATGATATGTAACACATAGATATTATTAATAAAAGCATACTTGATTAATCTTATCATATAGCAGCTGAAGATGGCTGTTTCTACCTGAGTGAATCGCACACTCAAAGATACAATAGAGTCGCCACCAAAATTTATTTAGTCCCAAAGGACAGGGAAAATATTGATAAAACCCAAGGGGAAGAGAAACGGGAACGGGGGGTCGGTTATGCGAAAGGAAGGTACTAGCACCTAACGCATCTATCGTACTCGACGGGAACCATTTCGCTTGCTTCTAGGATTGGATGGGTTATCTATCTAAAGGCTTCTAGCTAAAAGAAGGAGAGAGAGAAAGGGGAAAAAGAAAATAAAGAAAGAAAGTGCTTGCGGAGGATTGTGGCCCTCGTGCCTACGTACCCTCATAGTGCAATGAGGAAATCAGAGCGTCGTAGTTCATGGAACCAGGGGACAAAGAAGAAAGAAAGAAAGGAGGAAGACGAAAGAAAGGCGGAAGTGTGCTCGCCAAGACATTGAGTCTCATGCCTACGTATCTGACATTCATAAGAATGCAGAATCAGAGCTTCCGTAGTTCGGGGAACTGAACGGAAAACAAAATAAGAAAGAAATAAGGAGATGAAAGATGTGGTGTCAAAACCAAGAGCAAGAGTGAAAGAAAAACCCTACTGGGGAAGACCCCGCAGTAAGAGTGATTTTACAAGAGCCTAGAAAAAGAATGGTGTCAAAACCAAGAATGAAAGAAACTCCGCTGGGGATAACAAAGAGAATTGGTGTCGAAACCAAGAAAGTAAGAGCAAGGGGGATAGGAAGGACTCCTCTAGGGATTCGAATAAAGGGATGGTGTCATAACCAAGAGAAAAAGGAGACTCGGTATATTAACTGGCTGACAGTGGTTAACTGAAGAAAAGAGAATAGAACCCTGGCGGGGAAAAGAAGTTGGCGTCAACAGACGGACTGTGATAAACCAAGATAGAGAGTGCTGAACCAAGAGAAGGTGTTTGACTCTGAAGGGCACCGGTATATTAACTGATAAACAGTGGTTAACCGAGGACACAAGGATTGCAACTCTGTGGGGATAGAGAAGCATTGGTTTAAACAGAGGAAACTGTGATTAACCAGAAGCACGGGTATAGGACCGATCAAAGGTCGTAACCCAAAAGGGGTGTTGGTAATGACTAAACAAACAGTACTTGACCAACGAAGAAGGGTATTGAACCAAAAGAGGTTACTAGCCCAAGGGTTCAAGTATTTGAACCAAGAAAGGTTGCCAACTGCAAGGGATTCGGTTTTAACAGGAGAGCTGTGATTAACCAAGAAAAATGAGTGATTAACCAAGAGAAGGTGATTAACTCAAAAAGGGCTTCAGTAGTTTAACAGACAGGCTGTGCTTAACTGAAGAAAAGGGTGATTAACCAAGGATAGGTGATTAACCCAACAAAGGAAGAGAACCAAGAGAAGGTTGCGAACTCCTGGGGAAAAATGGTCGTGACAGAAAAACTGTGTTGGACCAAAGAAAGAGAATTGAGACTCTTCAGGGGAGTCAAAAAGCAATGATTGACCGCAAGAAAAAAATAGGGTATTGAAACGAAGAAAGCTTGCTAACCCAAGGAATAAAGGATCGTAACCAAGAAGGTGATTGATCAAGAGAGAGATTGAGATAGGAGTGATCAAGGATCGAAAGAGATTGCAAAGAGCAAAGAGTGATCAAGGATCGACTCGACTGGGGAAAAGAGAGCACACTACCGCCTGGAGATAGAGGTGACTAAGCCAAGCACAGGGTCATTCGTCCTCTACTTGAAGTAGTCAGAATGAGAGTAGGAATTCTCCCTTCTCATTCCTTCTTTAACACACAGGGTGTAATGCGGAAGTTAAACCGGACGTCACAAAAGCTCCAAGTTGTACAGTGCTCCTATGTAGAGAAACGGGCAGCGTAACGGCGTCAATTTGTACAGTGCTCCGATGCAAGGTGTAGCGCAAAAATCCAACTCTACGAGGGGATCAAGAGAAAAAGCTCTAAAGGAGGCCTAAAGAGAGGAAAAGGGAAGATCGATTAATTGAAACAAAGTTTAGATCAATTAATCAAGGGAGAAACATGCTAAAAACTTTTCAAAGAGGATGAAAAGTCATTAAAGCAAAAAGGAGTGAATTATTGATTATACAAGATTAAGTCTATCCATGAAGAATAACCTTAATGCAAATCTGAAATGGAAGGTGAAAAACAGTTCCAAATGATCATCAAAATGCCACACAAACTTGTGTATCTTGTGAACAAAGATAGTGCAAGAACTATTATGTTCATACAATGCTAAGAACATGAAACAAATGAATAATCGAAAATGTGCATCGAAAGTTCATGAACATGCTTCAACAAGAAGTGAAATGACATTAAAAACATCCATAAAATCAAGCATGACAATCAATGGAAGTTAAAATGAAGAAAGCATGGCAAACACATTTGAAAATGCAAGAAAATGGCCTTCTGGTTCAGTGTTAATCGATTAACACAATTGCACTGCAAAGTGTTAATCGATTAACACGTGAAAAAGTGCAAAAAAACACTGGTTAATTGATTAACACAATTGCACTGCAATGTGTTAATCGATTAACACTGAACCTACAAGGCTGAGATGTGCCTTGGTAAATGTTGCAATGAGATCTTGGTGCAGAAGATTAAAGAAAACCAGAGGATCCTTGAATTGTCGACGAAACGCGTCGAAACCGATCAAAACGCGAAAATGCACCGAATTCGAACTTGCACCAAAATAAATGGTGTGAACCCCTCGGATTGAAGTAGAATAGGATGTAATTCCAGAAATCCAACCAAAGAATGCCAAATGATGAAGGTTAAGCTCAAGAATTAATCACTTTCAATGTGAAAAGTGATTATCCTTCAAGAATAAGAGCTTTTGGTGAGGTTTTAGGATGAGAAGTGAGAAGAAGATGAAGAATGAGTAGAGAAATCAGAGAAAAAGTGAGAGAACTGAGAGTGAAATGTGAGAAGTTTGGTGAAAAATGGTAGAGAATGGTTGAGGAATTGAAAAGTGAGTGAAGGTGTGTTTATATAGGCTTTAGGTTTGGAGTATGAGATGGTTTGGATTTTGGTTTGTAATTAGCTTTGGGTTCGGACCTAGGTTAGGAGTTAGTTGGACTTGACTCACCGAGTCAAGGCGGTTAACTCGGTTAGTTAGAACCAACTCGGTAACCATCCCAAGGTGAATTCCAACATCCAAAGATCCACATTACTTGGAGAACAAGGAACATGGTGCACTTGATTTGAAGTGAAGTATCATAACAAATGCACTTGGAATGAATTGAGTAGCTTGGAAATGTTAAGAGGTGTCTAGAATATTCCATATGCTGCTAGAATCCAAGATCAAAATGTGTACAAAGGTGCTGTCATGAAAAAGCAGCAAATTGTGCCTATTTTGCCTGTGTTATTTGATTAACACAATTGCACTGCAAATGGTTAATCGATTAACCAGGCCAAAATATGCCTAATTTGCCTAAAAAAAGGTGTTGTGGTCCCGGCTTTGATTTCCCACTTCTGGTATTGATGAATAGGCATGGAAACCTTCATTTTGTGCTTGTTTTGATGAGGTGATGACCTTGTGAGGATATGATTAATCGGGCTTGGAAAACCTGAATATCCTGCAATCAAAACACCAGAGAGAAAAAATGCGAATGCGTATGCCAGCGATGCGAATGCGCATGCTTATGCAAAAGGCAAAAGAGGGAGGTCAAATTTTGGGTTACGACAGCAACGGAATTCAACTAAAACATAACATACTTAGTACCATATAATTCTCATCAAGTGAACAAAACGACGACAAATAATAAAATAAACAACGACATGCGTTACGAAACCCAGTGTTACAATCAGAGCAGACGCGACTCAACGAGATAAAAGAGAAGACTCCATCTTTACTAACTTCAACTCCGCACTAATCCTGCTTATCTGCACGTTACCCACGTAGAGGTAACATTCAAACAGAAGGGGTGAGATTCTTAATCAATATAAGAAATGCATAATATAGATATGAGAGCATAAAACATTACACAGTCCACCCTATCGCTACAACATCAGCACAAATAGAATTTTCCCACACAATCATACAATCAACACAACACGGTGCAATGCAACGAGACCCACGACTTGACTCAATGCATGTGGTACCAATTTGATCCCTATTTCATGATCATAATTCCCGTCGGAATTTCCATAACAGACGCTCACACCCCACATGGGCACACGACATCCGTGACCGCTCACACCCCATATGGGCACACAATCACCTCCACAACAACAACAAAAACATGATTCTTTATAAGAGAATCCCGATAAGACGCTCACACCCCACACGGGCACACGACTTATCGCACAACTTATGCAACATGACATGCATACAACGACAACATACAACAGTAACTAAATGCTGACTATCAATACGTCAATACATCATACTATAACTATACAACATGGAGCACATACCTGCCAACACATACCCCAACATCAATCCACAACCATAACACGCATAAACACCACCGAATTCATCACTTTCACTTACAACACGTAACAACATACACGAAACCCAATTAATGCGTTAAAGGGTTCGAATTCTGGTATTGAAATTGATTTTTATAAAAAGTGTGTGAAACCAGCTTTCCAACGCTTCGAACGGAGACTGAAACGGACCTACTGATCAAAAGATATGCATTTTTAAAGTTTTAGAAAGTTTGGTTCGTCTCAGCTCTGCTCGCTTGATGCTCACCCTGCGAGGCGCCAGCGAAACCCCGTTCGGCCGACGAACTCTTCCTTTACCTGGCGAATTCCCTTTTCGCCTCATGCTCACCCGGCGGAGTAGAAGCGAATTCTCTTCCCCATACAAATTCCAGTAGCACCTAATTTCTACCCTTCGCTCGCCTCTCTATTTCGCCCGGCGACCTCCAAGCGAGATCGCTTCGCCCGGCGAGACAAGTTCTTCGCCCGACGAATCCCTGCGAACTGCAAATTCTGTAATTGCATTCTCTGCATAACTCAGACCCCAAAAGTATCACAATTTCAACACCATACAGTCCAGAATGTACATAAATCATGTTTTTATCGTACAACAACAACACTTTCAACACCTAATCATAATTCAACTAATCAATCCATACAATTCACATATTATTAGAATCACCGACACGCAAAACCTCAACTTCGAATCAACACAAATGACACATAGGGGTGATCCTAAAGGTTTACCTACCCTATACATACATTATACAACCCTTAAGAGATTAAAGAACCTCACCCTTACCTTAGATGAAGATTCCTCGAAGTTCTCTAAGCCCTAGCTCTGCTTCTCTCTCCTGTTCCTCTTTTCTCCAAAAACACGATCGATCCCAAATGATTCTCTCCCTTCCAATTTTCTTTCTTTTCTTACTATAACCCTTAGACCCCTAATATACTTTTCCCTCTTTACCCTTACTAATCTTCATGAATGGACCACCTTGTCGCTTACTATTCTCCACTCATTTTATCCAATTTTTTAAATAAATAAATAGTTAAACTAATTATTTTAAATCTAAATAATTCCAACTAAATTATTTAAATTAATAATTAATTACTAACCACACCTCTCACCTCTACGCAATTGGTCACATACCCCCAATACCTCATTCTCTATAATTCTAAGGTCACTACCCCATACTAAGGGCAACCCAACCTCAACCAAAACACACATAGTCATACACAAATACACCACATCATATAATTTTAATTACGGAAAATAATTAAAATAAATCGGGGTGTTACACATAGGACTTTGCTGGGGAAATGACAACCTTCTGACCTAGCTGCTGGGGGATGAGATCGAACAGACCTCTGTTGAGGAAGGAAATGCTTGTTGGAGAATAAAGATCAAACAAGTCTCCTGTTGGGGATGTCTCTGACTTGATGAGGAAATTATATACCAGTACTCTGTGGGAAGAGAAACTCTATTGGGGATAGGAGGTTAAACGAGCCTCCTGCTGGGGATACCAACCTGCTTGGAGAGCAAGAACAAACCATCATTGCGCTGTTTGGGGGCTTGAACTCTTGCTGGAGAAAAGACAAATCCAACTCTGGCTGGGGAAACCAAACCTCTGGACTCTCGCTAGGGAGAATAATAAGAAAACATAGCACTCTGCCGAGGACGATACAACCTTAGCTATTTCTGCCGGGGAGACATATATCTGATATCTGAACAATGCCACAATTGCTATGAGAGGAAAATGATCTTGCAACGTATGGATCAACAAGGCGATGTCTCAAGTACAACATAACTTGTAAAGGAGCTTGCCTCGAGAGGTATCACGAAGACTTGATGTATTCTGCCCCAGTATACTGAACCTTGGAGAAGTAATTCTGATTAACCGTCTTCTGGAGAGGACAACTTCTTGCTCCTGAGGTGGCCTGCCTCAGTACGAGTCTTGCAGTAATTCTATCCTTGTCTCTGAGAGATTCACTAAATCTCGACATGATTGCCCCATATTGGCTTAACTTTGGAGAGATTTCTCGACGTGATTGCCCCGGATTGGCTACATCTGTGCATAACTTGCTAATAAAATCGCTACTTGACAGAGTCTTTTGACTACATACTCCTCAACATGATTGTCAAGGAATTTCCTCTTGGCAGAGTTAGACTTCTCGACTGATGCTCATTATGCAGGCTTCATTGGCGTCAAGTACAATGTATGCAAGCGGAAAAGGCTTATTCTGAGAATGATCACTCTAATGCAACATACATGTTAATCTCAAAGTTTTTATTGAAAGATATCGCCAAACTCTGTGAACGAATCACTAGTTAAGACGCGACAATAATTTTTGAATGAAGTACATTATCCACATACAATACCAACAATATTTTAGCACCACTCATGGGAGTCAGGAACGCTGTCTCTTCAGAAGTATGCCTTTGAAATAAACCTTACCTCAATTATGACTTTTGAGGGTTGTAACGTGGCCTGGTTCACGGTTTGAGAAAGAAGGATTTATGGCTCAAAATTTTGTTTGTACCCACCCATTCTCCTTGATGTCCTTCAGTCCTACGTTAAGTTAATTTGGCACAAACGCTCGCCTTTCAAAAAGTTATTGCATGTCAGCAATGGTGGTTAAGGAGCCCACAAGGTTTTTGGAGTGGCAGTCACCCCTTTTATCTTTTGTGTCTATAGTCACACGACTTGTTCTTGCTCGAGGATTTTTCCTTTGTAATCCTTTTCGCTTTTTGTATTTTTTCTTTTTTTTTTATTTCCCTGCTTTTTCCTTGACTGATTCTTTTGAATCCTTTTCGATTGTGATATCTAGCGGGATGCCTTAACTTTTTCCTAAGTCATTTGTTTTCAAGCTTTCCACTTAGCGGGCTTTCTTTCTCTTTTTTTCTTTTTTCTTCTTTTTTTTTTTTAACAAATTGTGTGACACTGATTATCTTGATTTTTCTAAAGGAGTTGTGACTGCCTCACTCCTTGCTGTGAGGGATAACCATTGTGGTTTCACGTCCCTTGACTTCCTGATAAGGAATAAAAGGTAATGGATGTGTAGATGCGCATTCCTTTTGAAATTTAAACGCTTGGTAAAATCAACTGACAACTACCCTGCCCCGGGGTTAAGATGTGAGGGTTTTTTATACGAAAAGAAACTCCTACTTCAAGCCCCAAAGGGGTTAACGAGGGTCTATCTCCCTTATATCTCTGGTGTTTGGGGAGTTGAAACAATGCATGTACATCATCAACAAGGTTTTGTTCCCAAAAGCATAAGACCAGAAAGTTTGCGTTTTTAATTCATCATCCTCCTTCTAAGAGTTTAATCAAGAAAGTTGGTATTGTAATGCATAAAGATATGAGTGAACACGAATGGATTACTTCACGAAAAACATACTCATTGCATTAATATTATCATTAAAAAACAACAGATTCTACATGCAAACAATGCTTTAACAAACAATGAAAAATACACATGAAAATGCAGTAAAGAAGCTAAAGATTGCCATTGTTGAGGAGGTCGGACTCCGTCTGGACTTATTGCTTCTGACGACATACTTGTAGTCTGAGTGCTCACTTGGGAGGCTTCAATTGATGTGCATACCATCTTTCGTGAATGTGATGACCTTTGAGTCAATCAGATCTTGAACCTGGTGCTTCATATCTCTACAATCTTCGACTGAATGACCAGATGCCCCTGAATGGAACTCACATCTTGTAGTTGCATCATAACCTGGTGACAGCTGGGCAGGAGCAGCTAAAGTCCTTAACTAAATTAAATGATGTCAGAGAAGCTCAGGCAATAACTGTTCATACAGCATGGGGATAACATTAATCTGTCTTTCAGGCTTCTTCGGCCTTAGTCATTTCTTCTGAGGATGATTCTGATTTTGGCACCCAACCTGTCCGGGCGCTTTCCTCTTCAGATTTGGTCGAGGAATAGACAAATGTTGTTGGCGTGAGGATTCTAAAACCCAATATTATGGAATATGCCCCTGTCCTGAGGCTGACCTTGGAGATATGAGAGGAGCATCCATCTCTTTTTCAACAGTGAACTTGATTGCCTTTGAATCAATTAAGTCCTGGACCTTATGCTGAAAGGCCTTGCATTTTTCAATACTATACCCAGGTGCTCCAGAATGGAAGTCACAACGGGCCTTCGCATCATAACCTATGGGAAGATTACCAGGGGGTGGAGCTAGAGTGTGCAACTGAACCAATTGAAGCTGGAGCAGATGTTGCAGCAACGGTGCATACGACATCGGGAACGGGTCAAAAACTCTTTCAGGCCTCTTTGGCCTTGATCCAGACCCTCCACTCCTAGGATTTTCTTGGGAGACAGGCAATGGCCATTGTCAGGAAAGTTCTAGACCCTCAAGATGTGAAAAAGATCCCCGAGGTAATTCATGGTCAAGGAGAGATTATCACGGAACATGGGGAATAACTACTTCCATTGCAGCAGCGGGCATATGATTGCCTTCCTTTCTTAACACAGTTCTCATGACCTCCATGATCAAGCCCATCTGAATCTTCAGCTGATGGACTTCTTCCCTCAACATTTTCTGACCCTGAAATAAAGCTTGCATGTCCACCACGAACTACCCCATTTGACTATGGACTGCCATCAATTCTGCTTGAATCTGCTCCATTGCTCTCTGTTGATTCTGGCGCGCTGAGTACGGTGAAGGTAAGAGTCAGAAATCCTGCCTATTCAATCAAACAAGGTTAGAAATCCAATGTAAACACCTGTTAGGAAAAATGAAATGCGTGAATGCATGCATATGTCATGTTTAATCATTTCCCAGGTACTTCTATACTTTGATTCTAGTTTTAACCGGGCGAGGGATCAGATACATTGTTGAGAAGATATTACTGGAACAGATAGATATTGCTGAGAGAATATTGATGGAACAAAAATCGCTGAGAGAATAATGTTGAAACAAATATTGTAGGAACAAACATCTCATCATATAATGCTTCAAAGACTCATGCAAATACGTCTGGTACAACCGTAGGTGATTCCATCAACAAGTCTGATGGCAATCACAATAAGGAACACACAGAAATACATAGACAATTCATTCCCAAACTCCTAGTCCATAATAACTGGTCTTGACTTCCTCGAGAAGTGCTTCGGTGTCAGGATGAGTCGTTCGCTCTATCAACCTCTTGATCAGCTTGTTTCTCTTCCCAATACTCTGGTTCAGCTTGCCAATACGCTCTGCGCTATCATCATCTCCAAAGACATCTCTTCACTCACCACAATTGTGAATGATATCCTTACAAAGCAACCCATGATCTTTCCAAGCCATATCCTTGGCGGCCAAATCTATCAATCTATGGCACCACTCCAGAGAATCCTTGGTATCCACAAAAGTGCCTGAACGAGGTAGACAGTTTGCAAACCATTTGTAAAAGAGAGGTGCACAATGATGAATAACTCATCCTCTTCTTTTCTCGTTTCTATTATGCACTGAATAATAAAGATCCCCCAATAAAGTCGACATCGGATTCTGCATCGTAAATATTCGGATAGCGTCGATATCAACAGAGTCAGGCACATTCGGGAATAGAACAATACCGTACACACAGAGGGCCAATATTGCATTGAAAGTAGACCATCTTTTAGCTTTATCAGCCTCTTGAGCTTTCTTTGTCAAGTAACCCAGATGATAACCCCAAAAACCTCCTTTACTGGCTAGTTAGCTTCCAACGTTGATTTGCTCAAATAAAGAGCACCAGCCACATCCGCGAACTCAGGATCTTTCTTGGAGCCAAAGAACAGTGCACTCTCCTTGATAGAAATCCCCAAAATACTTGCATACTCCTCCAGGGTTAGAACAACAAATAGTCTGGAAATGTGAAACACCTCAAAGGAGGACCATAGAACTGCAGCAAAGTGTGAATACCTCTGTACTCATAATCAGTGATGTTGTGAACAAAAGATAGAATCCACTCGTACTTCTCCTTGAAAACTCCCAACACTTCAGGATTCGCCATAGCCTTCAAACTGTTAATGGGGCCTAGATTAGACTTAGGAAACTTGTAGATGATGATATTTTTCTTCTTCTCAGTATCCATCCCTGTAGAAACCCTCTGACTGGAATCAAGAGTAAAATATAACCTGGAAATGATAAAAACATGAATGTTAGGTATGCACCTGAAATGATGTAATGCATTGGCATGGGATCAGAAGTGCCACGAATAGCTGGACGTGTTTGTGCTGAACTGTGTGAATCGTGTCTGTGCTGAATTGTGTGAATCGTGTCTGTGCTGAATTGTGTGAATCGAGTATGTGCTTAATTGTGTGAATAGCAAACGATTGAGTATAATAAGATCAACTATTCACTTCAGTAAGAATACCAGATAACCGGGTAGGTTGGAGGTCAAAGTTTCCTGCAAACCTGTAAACACCCATCCCTTCTCACATGTGGGTTCTAAAACAAAGGATCCTCAGTATCACGGAATCTCAGGTCGAGAAATGATGATACGTTCACGATTTATGGTTTGGCATCATTATCAATCGAGGAGGCCTCAACTGATTCCCCCTAAAAAAAAGGGTCATCCTATAGTAAGTTCCCAGCTTCGGGTCCCCAGATCAAGAAGCAATAATGTGTTCACCATTTCTGGTTTGACATTATTACCCTTTTAGAGGAGTGCCTCTACAGAGTCCTCAGGAATGGTCACCAAAGTCGACAGCATGCAATGGGAACATCCGATGACCTGCATCAACATGCAATATAGGATATTGCCCAAAGGAACCTCGTCTGGCTGTGGGTCTCGTGAACACTATACATGGTCACCACCACGCAAGCGACATGACTATCCACTCTAAATCCTGTGTGTATACTCAACCCTGGGTAGTGGGCTTATCTCTCAGAACACCCTGCCCACCAAAGAAAACCAACAATCTGTAGCTGTCGGTTTTTTTTCGGTGATGCGACCACCTTACCGCATAATTGGTGCTACTTTCTGATTACTGTATTTATCCTATGAAGCTAGAAAGGAAGGGGAAGATATCTTAAACTAACCCTGCACACAAATGTTTTCTTTAACAAATGCTAAGAGATTGGGGATCGGGGTCTGGTTATACAAAGGGAAGCTGTTAACACCCAATGTATCTATAGTAATCTATATGAACCTTCTTTTGCATGTATTTCTGTTAACTTGAAATGCTTTCTTGTGTTTATCTGCTATGGATTGGGAAAGTTTCTCCTTTCGGAGAATTGAGAGACTGTTTTTGTTGTTTTTTTTTTTTGGGTTTTCTGTTGTTTTGGGAAGGTACCTGGACCTAATATTTTTTATTTGTGTGCTCGCTAAGATTTCACAATCTTATGCCAACGTATTCCCGTAAAGAGATTTGGGAAATCAGAGTAATCGTAGTTCCTCCTATTCTATGGGAGGAAAATGAATTTTTGATGTCTTGTTCAAAGCCCAAGATTGAACCTATCTGAGTATTTGTGTCTTGTTCAAAGCCCAAGATTGAAATTAAAAGGTTGACCGAAGAGAATTTATCATCTCTAATGGGAGATATCTCACCTATCCATCACAAAATATCAGGTAATTGGTTATAAGGGAAATTAATTTAACTGGGATGTGTAGAATCCAGCAATGCCATAATCTCCTTTATAAGAGGAATGTCATGAAGGAAGAAGCTTTAACTCAGTGTAGAGCAATGCCACTTTTTCCTTTATGAATCTTTCATGCTAAGTGAGGGACATTGGCTTGGATGCATGGAATCTAGAGGCTTGTCACTTACAACAGTCAGATGAAAGGGAGATTTTAGCCAGGATAAAGGAGGGACTCCAGCTTGGATTTTGAATCAACAAGTGTTCCACTTATAGCATTTATCTGGAAAAAGGTTTTGACTGTTTGTTTTAATATGTGATGTACAGAGGATATATCTTCCTGCAGAGAGGACTCATGGTATCATCTGAGGGGATGCTGATTTTTGTGTGCCTTGATCAAATCCCAAGGTTGAAGCTAAAAGAAAATGACTCCACTGGGGAGGGTTTTATCTGTCTTGTACAATGCCCAAGATTGAGGCTTTTTGGGGAAAATCATTATATAAAGCCTAAGAGGAGGCTGGCTCTTGCTGAGGATTGTTAAAATCCAGGAGCATATCTAAACTGTATTGGGAAATCCAAAAGGGATCTACTCTTGCTGGGAATCAGGGAAGAGTTGAAATACCAGATGCCACGAGGCTCTGATTTTATTAGGGTTTTGTTGAGGTCAATCTGACCTTGGCTGGGATTTTCAAGGTGAAAGTTAAGCCTTGTTGGAGGTCAGAGAAGTTTAAAGGTGAGTTTGAAAACCTTAGAGTTTTTTAACTCTGCTGGAGATGGTGTATTGATAAAATGATCAGGGTTGTCCCCATGCCTTTAGGAAACCTGAGGGTCTCTGTGTTTAGTAAAAAAGGAGACTAAGATACTTTCCAAGTCCACTTGAATGAAGCCCAAGAGGAGGCTGAGACTGTCCAAGTCTCATAAGAAAGAGATAGGTTCTGGTTAGAAAAAGATCTTTGTATGATGCCCAATAGGAGGCTGTTGGTTGAAGATCAACTTTTGAATGGTAGGATATTCTAGGCGTTTGACTCTCCTGGGGACTAAACTAGTAGAGATGACTAATTTTTATCCTATGCTTTTAGGAAGCCATTGGATCTTTGTACTAAGCCCAAGAGGAGGCTGGGGAACTTCTAAAATGCCTGTTGGTCCTAGTACTGAGCCCAAGAGGAGGTTAGGGATACTTCTAGGAAGCCTGTGGGTCCAAGCCTTGGAAAAGTTCAAGAAAGGTTTCACCGGGAATAATCCTTTCTTTGTTGAACTGTTCTAAGGTTTGAAGAAATTCAAAAGAGGTTTCACCGAGAATTAATCCTCTTTGGGGAAATGAATTTCTTGTATATGTTTCTAAGTTTTGACAGTCTTAAGAAAAGTTTCACCGGGAATAATCCCTTTCTCTGTTCCATATTGAATAAGCCCAAGCGGAGGCAGACTGTATCGAGGGGAATTTCCTATGAGGGAACTAGTTTTGACTAAGTTAGAAGTAACCTCTGGTTTGACCTATGTGTAGACCTAACTGCTGGGGGGAAACTCTAGACAGATATGCACAAGTATATACAGATGAATAAATTTACAGGTATACAAACAAGTATGCATTGTATTGAAAGGTGTTGGGTCTTACACTCTGAAATGAGGCCCAAGTGTGTTGTGATTGGTTGTATTGATTACAACTGTATGATTAAGGTTTTAAGAAATTGAAGAAAGTTTTGAGAAATCTTCAAATTTGAATTTGAATTAAAAGAAAGTTGTTTGAAAAGAAAAGAGTGTTTGAGGCTTATAACTCAAAGAGAGGCCCAAGTGGTCTAAGAACAGTTTCACCGAGAATAATGCTCCTCTTATTACCAATTAAAATAGATAGATGATTTTGAAAACAGAGGTGTGGGGCTTACAACTCAAGGAGAGGCCCATGGAAGTTGTTTGTTGTTTAAAAACAAAGTTTATGTACAAAAGATTGGGGTTTATACTCAAGGAGAGGCCCAGATGATTTATTTTGAAAACAATGATTGCCCTGTGATACCGAAAGGCGTTGTGGGACTTATACTATAGCAGAGGCCCAAAATTTGTTTATGAAGAAAAGGGTTGGGTCTTACACTCTATTAGAGGCCCAAAAGTGTTTGTAAAGAAGAAAAATGGGGCTTTTATTTAATAAAACAAATAATAAATAAACATGGGTTTTTATGCATGTGTGAAATTGGTTTGAAAATTTGAAATATGAGTATGTGTGAAAAATGTGAAAAGCGAAGAAAGAAAAAAATAGAGTGAGTGAGGGGGGTGGGGCGCTCCACTCCCTTGTGTGTGTGTGTGTGTGTGTGTATGAAGTTAAATTGTGGTCACTTATTTATTGTAAAACATTGCTTTGGGATCAAATTTGTGATGTCACAAAAATGAGACTAACTTAATATAAAATGATATAGTGAAGATTTAGTCATTAATTCAAACTTTGAAAACAAGACTTTGAATTTAGGGATGTAGGCAATGTGATGTAACATTGTGATGTCACTTTGTGGAATTATACATACATATTTGATTTTAATAAATAAGTCAGTAGAAAACTTAAATAAGTTAGTAGGAAAAATAAATATTATCATATATTTAGAAAAAGCAAAAATGAGATGATAAAAATAAAAATGGCTACAAAAAATAAGTCTAAAATAATAAACCTAATTAATAAAAATAATTATTAATTTAAATTAATATTGAAATTGGTTAAAAACGATAAAAATCGTCTGGTATCGAAGTGTCCGAAAAAATAAAATGAACATACCAAATTGATCAGCAAAAAATATACGTATTAAAAAATACAGCGTTTGGTCAAATTTTGAAATTGATTTTACCCGGTAAAAAGGCTAAGACGGGTCAGAAAAGCGATCGAAAAATAACTGAAAAGATTAAAATGAGCACACCAAGTTAAAGTACGCGGAAAATTGATCAATAATGGATGTCAGCAAGTTCGATAAAAAATGTTTGGACATCGATTTTTTGCACAGTAGCCCTTAGTTTGACCAAAACGCCTGAAAAATTTAATACGTATAGGAACGTATTTTACCTTGAATGTCCGAACGTCTTCGCCATTCATACCTTCATGTCCAAGAAGATTAAATAGGGGCGTCTGTCATACCCTAAATTTTGACCACAAGATTTCCCATCATTGTGCAAACCATCACCACAATATGGATGTACCTTCATGCCTCATCAATCATCTTAAAGATTGTTGAGCATTCACTCCAATCAAGAATTAGGGTCTTGAGCCCTCCCAGAGTACTCAGATAAAGGGTCAATCAAGAATGAACATGATCCTCAACTTGTCAAAACTCTCAAACATCCATAAAGGATCAATAGGCTTCCCACATCAAGAATCAAGCTTGAAAATGCAACATCTCAAGTTAATCAAGCCTCAAGATCATCAGTGTCACCAAATTAAGGTTTTGGTCGACCAAGGCCTCCAGAGGAAAATTTTCATCTGAGTATGAGCCAATACTTCAAAACATGATCCAAGAAGCTCAAAGGGGCCTCATGGATCCAATCATATGTTCAAAATAGCCTAAAGGGTGTATTCATCAAAAATCAGGAATTAGGGTTTCTTGACCTAATTCACCCCTAAGTTTATTTTTGGAACAAGACATGAGCCAAGACCTCAAGGAATGTTTTGAAGACCTCAAATATCCTATATTGACCCTCTTACAAGTTCAAATTGACACAAAGAACTTGGTTCATGAGCAATATAAAGATTCAAATTCATCTAGACCACAAACTAGGGTTTCTGAGAAAAAGTCAACCATATCTTTGACTTTTGACCAAGACATAATCTCAAGCCTTGGGACATGGTTCAAGACACTCTAAAACACCTCTGGAATCCATCCATTAGGTTTGAATTAGGTCAAGAACTTGATTTCATAGAGAATCACAAAGTTTGAAATTCATCTAACAAAAAGTCAAGAACAATGTTATTATGGTTTTGATCATCATCCATCAAGAAAAATCAAGAAAAGTGAGGTTACTTGCAAAAGGGGCAATCTTAAGAAACTTGAAATTTCACTAAGTCATGAAAAAAGTGATTTTTACCCAACTTTGCAAGACCATAACTTGTGATCCAAGTAACCTTTTTCTTCCATCCAAAGCTCAAATGAAAGCTCTCATTACATACTTCAAGATTGTCAACTACAACCTATTCCAAATCCTCATGGATTTGGAGTTATGGATTGATCAAAATCACAAAAAATGGAAAATGGACATTTTTCAATCACTTAGTGAAATTTTGGACAGAATATGTTTGCATTTTTTCCAACTTTGAGGCCATTTTTCATTATGATCCAAGATGATTCAAGACCAAAGTTAAACATCAAAGTTGAAGTATGATATAGGGGCTTTCTAAAAAGTACAAGATCCTCCCATGATTCAACTTGAGCAAGGAGTTATAAGCCTCCAAAATGGCATTTTTCACCCTGCCTACACAAAAGCATGAAAACATAACTTGTGCCACACGATTTTTTCACTTAAGTCTTGCCATTTTGACAACTTTGTCATCTTCCAAAAACATAAAACTTTTGATGACTCACTTGTTTCTTGATCAAGGAGTCAAGAATTCAACTTGGCATGTGCAAAACCATCATGACATGAACTTTGAAATTCAATTTTGGCAAGGTTACATTAATGCAATGCATTGAGGTGTCATGAACGAAGACATAACAATCCAAACTAGTCAAGATTCAGTCCAAACTCTGAGCATTCAAACCTGCAGAAATTGAATGGAGTCAAGTTATAGTTGACTTGGCATTTTGGAACATCCAAGTCAATGGCTACAAGCTACACATCATGATCAGCTGCCAATCACTATTGCTCCTAAAACAAACTTGCTCTACTATAAATAGGGATCCTTTTTGATCAGTTTGAGTACACCAAAGCATAACAACACATGCTCTTCTTCATTTCACTCTCAAAAACCAGAAATTGCTTCTTTTTCAAGTAACATGCGAATTTTTCAATAGGAAGCAATTCTATAAAAACCAATGGTGTAGACACATCATATACATCATACGTGAGCTATCCAAACACTTCCCACAAATCTGTAACCTCAGAATCACAAAGCTCAAAATCAAACTCAGGCCTATTTGCACTTGAGTTGCAACAAGGTGATCCAGGTTGTTTCAATCCATTCCAAGCTTCCAAACACCTTACATAAGGTCCATTGAAGTTGTCCAAGTCATCAAACAACATCTGTAACACCTCCAACACACAATTAAATTTCTTCTTGCAAGAGGTAAGCCTGAACTCTCAAACTCTATAAACCATGCATCATAAATGTGTTTTCAAGTTACAAACACGTTTCTGCACTTATGTAGAGTGTTTCCCCTTAATCAATTGCTTTGTAGCTATCGTGTATAGGATTTCATAGTGTTCTTGCAGAAATTAGGGTTCATGTGTTCATCACTTGATTTCTCACTCCACACTGAAAATAAATGCAATTAATTGGTACCATTATAATCCTTGTTCAAAAACGAGTGAGATTGATGTTTGAATCGTGCAAAATCATTGAGTAATCAGAGAGAAAAGTGAGGTTTTGCAAATCATCCATGGCGCGGGCACGAGGAAGAAGATGATCGTTGGCGCCTTTTTCAAATTTTTTGAATTTTTGAATTTTTAAGTTATTTTCTTAATTGAATTCAAAAATTAATTTCTTCCTTAATTTTAATCATTTTTTATTTGTTATTTTTTTTTTAAATTCACAAAAATGTTAAAATATTGTATTCTACAAAAAAATCAAATTTATATTATTTATTTAATATAGTTTGAATTTTTGTAAAGAATTTCATTTTAATTATTTTTAAACATTTTTAATGAAATTTTCCTCTTGATTTTTCAAATTTAAATGAATTTCACACTTTCATATAAACATAACATGATTTTTCAAAACATTTTTCAAAGTTCACAACTTGTTTTTAAGTATATTTGATATTTGATATCATTTTTTATTTAATTTTCTATGAAAAATTATATTTTTAATTAAAATTAGGGTTTTCCTTGAATTTAATTTTTCAAACTTCATTTGAAACACTTTTGGACCTCTTTGTAAAGTGTAAGACCCATCCCCTTTGTAAATACATATTTTTTGGGCCTCAGTCATTGTATAAGTCCCGACGCGATTTTCAAAATAAACGGTGCTATCGCTGTTTTTCATCTGGGCATCTCCTTGAGCTATAAGCCCCAACTCTTGTACAAAAATAACCTTTTGGGCCTCTTTGTAGAGTGTAATGCCCATCCCTTTTGTTAATAAATATTTTGGGCCTCAGTCATTGTATAAGTCCCTATGTGGTTTTCAAACTCGCGACGTGATCATCGCCTTTTCAAATAAATCATCTGGGCCTCTCCTTGAGTATAACCCCCATTATTATTTCTTCACAAACACATTTGGGCCTCTATTAGAGTGTAAGACCCAACCCCTCTTTGTACAAAAACACTTTTGGGCCTCTGTAGTATAAGTCCCACAAACGTCTTTCGATATCGCAGTGCGATCAATGTTTTCAAATAAGTCATCTGGGCTTCTCCTTGAGTATAAGTCCAGATCTTTTGTACATAAACTTTGTTTTAAACAATAAACAACCTCCATGGGTCCCTCCTTGAGTTGTAAGCCCCATACCTCTATTTTCAAAACCATTTATCTATTTTTAACTGGTACTAAAAGGAGCATTATTCCCGGTGAAACTGCTCTTAGACCACTTGGGCCTCTCTTTGAGTTATAAGCCCCAAACATTCTTTCTTTTCAAACCACTTTCTTTTAAATTCAAATTCAAAGTTTTCTCTAAACTTTCTTGAATTCCTTAAAACCATAATCATACAGTTATATTCAATACAACTAATCACAACACACTTAGGCCTCTTCTCAGAGTATAAGTCCCAACATCTTTTTAATACATATTTGTTTATATACCTGTCAATTCACTTATTTGTATATATATTCTTGTGCATATCTGTCTAGAGTTTTCCCCAGCAGTTAGGTCTACACTTAGGTCAAACTAGAGGTTACTTCTAACTTAGTCAAAACTAGTTCCCTTATAGGAAATTCCCTCAATACAGTCTGCCTCCTCTTGGGCTTATTCAATATGGAACAGGGAAAGGCATTAGTCTCGGTGAAACTTTTCTCAAGACTGTCAAAACTTAGAAATATATGTACACAAGAAATTCATTTACCCCATAGAGTATTAATTCCCGGTGAAACCTCTTTTGAATTTCTTCAAACCTTAGAACTGTTCAACAAAGAAAGGATCGATTCCCGGTGAAACCTTTCTTGAACTTTTCTTAGGTTTGGACCCACAGGCTTCCTAGAAGTATCCCCAGCCTCCTATTGGGCTTAGTACAAGGACCAACAGGCTTCTTAAAAGTTCCCCAGCCTCCTCTTGGGCTTAATACAAGGACCCACAAGCTTCCTAAAAGTATATGATAGAAATTAGTTATCTCTACTAGTTCACTCCCCAGGAGAGTCAAATTTCCAGATCATCATACCAGTCTAAAGGTTGATCTTCATCCCTTAAACCAACAGCCTCCTCTTGGGCATCATACAAAGACCCCTCTCTACACCAGAGCCTACCATTTCTTGAGAGACTTGAACAGTCTATCCCTCCTCTGGGGCTTCATACAAATAAGACTTAGAAAGTCTCATCTCTTATTGGATCTCACACAGAGACCCTCAAGTTTCCTAAAAGCAAAGGAAAAACCCTGATCATTTTACCAATACACCAGTCTCCAACAGAGTTAAAAACTTCTAAAGTTTTTAAACTCAAATTTTAAACTTCCCTGACCTCCAGCAAGGCTTAACTTTCACCTTGAAAATGCCAGCCAAGGTCAGATTAAGCTCAACAAATGCCCAATAAAATCAGAGCCTCATGGTATCTGGTATTTCAACTCCCTGATTCCCAGCAAGAGTAAATTCCTTTTGGATTCCCCAACACAATTTAGACCTGCTCTTGGATTTAAGTAATCCTCAGCAAAAGTTTGCCTCCTCTTAGGCTTCATATAAGAACTTTCCCTAGTCAGCCTCAATCTTGGGCTTTGTACAAAACAGATAAAACCCTCCCCAGTGGAGTCATTTTCCTTTAGCTTCAACCTTGGACTTTGATCAAGGCACACAAAAAAAAACAACATCCCCTTAGATGAGACTATGAGTCCTCTCTGTAGGAAAATATATCCTCTATACATCACATATCAAAACAAACAAACAAAACCTTTTTCTAGATAATTGCTGTAAGTGGCACACTTGTTGATTCAAAATCCAAGTTGGAGTCCTTCCCTTATCCTGGCTAAAATTCATCTTTCATCTAACAACTATAAGTGACAAGCCTCTGGATTTCATACATCCAAGCCAATGTCCCCCTCTTAGCATGAAAGACTCATAAGGAAAAAGTGGCATTGCTCTACACTGAGTTAATGCTTTCTTCCTTCATGACATCCCTCTTATAAAGGAAATTATGGCATTGCTGGATTTCTCATATTCCAGTTAAAGTAATTTCCCTTTATAACCCATTTCTCAACATTTGTGATGAATATGTGAGTTTTCTCCCTTTAGAGATGACAAATTCTCTCTCTCAATCACCCTTTTAGCTTCAATCTTGGGTTTTGAACAAGACACAAATATTCTGATAACTTCAATCTTGGGCTTTGAACAAGACACCAAACATTTTCCTCCCATAGAAATAGGAGGAACTACGATTGCTCTGATTTCCCAAATCTCTTTACGGGAATACGTAGGCATAAGATTGTGAAACCTTAGCGAGCACACAAATCAAAAACTTTAGGTCCAGTACCTTCCCAAAAACAACAGAAAACCCAAAAACAACAAAAACATTCTCTTAACACTCCTAAAGGATAAACTTTCCCAATCCACAACAGATAAACACAAGAAAGCATTTTAAGTTAACAGAAATACATGCAAAAGAAGGTTCCTATGGATTACCACAAATACACTGGTGTTAATAGCTTCCCTTTGTATAACTAGACCCCGATCCCCGATCTCTTAGCATTTGTTAAAGAAAAAATTTGTGTGCAGGGTTAGTTTAAGATATCTTCCCCTTCCATAACCAGCTTCATAGGATAAATACAGAAATCAGAAAGTAGCACCCAAACGGTTTGCGATAAGGTGGTCGCGTCACCAAAAAAAACCGCACGCTACAGAAAAATGGCGACTCTGCTGGGGAGTTTAGGATTAGATTTCCTAAGAGGTCTAGGCCTTACTTTGCATTTATTTTTCTGTTATCTTACTTGCTTTCTCATTTTTTATATATATCATTTACTGTCATAATTATTTGATACCCTTATTTAAATTACTGTTATCTGGGAATGCGATTAATACACATGTGGTGAGTCCGAGAGAACATTAAGATAAGTGGTGGCGTATTCGGGAAGGCTTATAGGGAGTGAATCCCAACCAAGCAGACTTGAGAGTCCACCGAATCAGTGGAGGTGCCCGCGTGGAATTACCAATGTTGAACGAGCATGTCGTGAAAGCATTGTTTTTTCCTATTGGGTTACCCTTGAAGCTGAGGATTTGGAGACACTTAACCATTAAACCATTAGGTAGTGCGGTGACTATCGAGAATAGTTGATATGCGATACTACACTCAAAGGAGATTTATCTTAGGATATTACAGCTCTCCTGAGTCAATCGGTTTGATGTTAATATCCCTAAGAGGGGTCAATGATTTTTGGAACCTTTGTTAGAACCCATTCTACAAGTACGAAAATTGACCTATTAGTACACACCTTGGGGATGGTTAGATCCATGACTCCATGCTCGTGACGATGAACCCCTAAACCCATGTTTTCAAATGTTTTTGTTTGTTGCATTCATGCATCCATGCATTCATTAAAAAACCCTTTTTAAACAAGAAAAAC
Organism: Lathyrus tuberosus; assembly: GCA_022829125.1. NCBI lineage: Eukaryota > Viridiplantae > Streptophyta > Magnoliopsida > Fabales > Fabaceae > Lathyrus > Lathyrus tuberosus. Next base: position 362,487 of record JALAZF010000775.1, on the reverse strand, counting down.
TCTTTTTCTAAAAAGAACTAAAACAATAATTGCAAATATCAGAAAAGTTGCGTTATGGATTTCAGAAGAAGAAAAATGCACAAGTACACCTTCAAGGTTCCAAAACTAGAAGACCTAAGGAAATTGGGAAGGACGATTACTAATCCCGAAGCTTTCAGAGCTAAGTACGGAGTACTGTTGTCTCTTTTGAAAGTCAACATGATTGAAGGGATCCTATCTACACTGGTTCAGTTCTACGATCCGGTATATCATTGCTTCACTTTCCAAGATTACCAACTCACACCAACACTAGAAGAGTACTCCCACCTGATTGCAAGAGCAATCTCTTTGGATGAGTCAAAATTCAGGACTCCCATGACCTCCAAGGGAGGAATCCAAGGTTTACCAGCTAAATTCCTAATGGAGAAATCTCTATACTTTCCCAGTATAGGAAATATAACCACTTTCAAGGATGTCTTTGTTCTGCTCATATATGGGTTATTCCTCTTTCCCAACATTGACAACTTCATCGACACCAATGCTGTTAAGATATTCCTAATTAGGAATCTGGTCCCAACCATGCTCGCGGATGCTTATCATTCTGCACACTTAAGGAATTTGTACAGTGGAGGGATGATCACATGATGTGTACCATTATTCTACAAATGGTTTATTTCCCACTTATCCAAGTCTACTGCTTTTTGGGATTACAAGAGCAGTCTACGATGGTCACAGAAGATTATGTCTCTCACCAATTCCGACATAGATTGGTACAATCGGATCTATGTGTAGCATGTGATTTTTGTCGGTGACGTGACCACCTTATCGCCATGGGTTTTTCCTCACCGCAATGGTAGGGATGGGGTGCTGCTTTCTGATTTCTTATTTATCCTATGAAGCTGGAAAGGAAAGGGAAGCTATCTAAAACTAACCTTGCATGCAAATGTTTTACTGAACAAATGCTTAAGAGATTGGGGAGTTTGGGGTCAGGTTATACAATGGGGAGTTGTCAATTACCCATCCTATATGTGGTTATCCACAGATCGTTAGCAATTATATTGTTTTCCTACTTACTGGTGTTTGTTTGTCATGGGTTGGGAAAGTTTCTCCTTTGGGAGTGTTTGAGAGAGAGAGTTTTTGTTGATATCGGGTTTTCCGATGTTTTTGGTATGGTGTTGGACCTAAGGTTTTTGTTGTGTGTGAAGGTACTGGACCTAAAGTTTTGATTGGTATGCTCGCTAAGATTTCACAATCTTATGCCTACGTATCCTCGTTAAAGAAAATAGGGAAATCAGAGCAATCGTAGTTCCTCCTATACTATGGGAGGAAAGAGATGTTTTGGTGTCTTGTTCAAAGCCCAAGAAGAAGCTGAAAGGTTGAGTATTTGTGTCTTGTTCAAAGTCCAAGATTGAAGCTAAAAGATTGAGTGAGAGAGAATTTGTCATCTCTGAAGGGAGACATCTCGTCTGTTTATCACAACTGTTGGGTGACTGATTATAAAGGAGAATTACTTTAACTGGGATATGAGAATCCAACAATGCCATAATTTCCTTTATAGGGGATTTGTCGTGAAGGAGAAAACTTTAACTCAGTGTTGAGCAATGCCATTTTTCCTTAGGAATCTTTCATGCTAAGAGAGGGACATTGGCTTGGAGGAAAATAATCCAGAGGCTTACCGCTTACAGCAATTAGAAGAAATTTAACAGGATAAGAGATGGACTACAGGTTGGATATTTGAGTCAACAAGTGTTCCACTTATAGCAGTTATCTGGTATTAAGGTTTGTTTTAATTTTCTATTTTGATGTGTGATATACAAAGAAATGTCTTCCTACAGAGAGGTTTTTGATTTCCTCTGAGGGGATACTGGTTTTTGTGTGCCTTGATCAAAGCCCAAGGTTGAAGCTAAGAGATTGATTGACTCTACTAGTGAGAGGTTTTATCTGTCTTGTACAAAGCCCAAGATTGAGGCTGAAAAAAGAGACTGATTCTTTGGGGGATATCATTATACAAAGCCTAAGAGGAGGTTAAAAGTTGACTTTTCCGGGGAAGTATTTTGTCTGTCTTGTACAAAGCCCAAGATTGAGGCTAAAAAGGATTTTTGATTCCACTGGGGAATATTTGTATATGTCTTGTACAAAGCCCAAGATTGAGGCTAAAAGGGGAAACTGACTCTACTGGTGAGAGGTTTTATCTGTCTTGTACAAAGCCCAAGATTGTGGCTAAAAGAATATTGACTCTACTGGAGAGTATGATTTATCTTGTACAAAGCCCAAGATTGAGGCTGAAAAGAGAATTAACTCTGCTTAGGGAGATATAATATGTGTCTTGTACAAAGCCCAAGATTGAGGCTGGAGGATATTTGACTGACTCAGCTGAAGATATTTATGGGTGTCGTGTACAAAGCCCAAGAATGAGGCTGAATTTTGTTGAGGAAAAGAAGGATCATTATACAAAGCCTAAGAGGAGGCTGAAAAAGGTTGACTCAACAAGAGAGTGTTTTAAGGTGATTGACTCAACTAGAGAGTGTTTTGTTTGTCTTGTACAAAGCCCAAGATTGAGGCTGAAAAGTGATTGACTCAACAAGAGAGTGAGGAAAGATCTTTATACAAAGCCTAAGAGGAGGCTAACTTCTGTTGAGGATTATTGAGATCCAGAGGCAGATCCAAAGTGGGGAATTAACTCTTACTGAGGATTACAGAAGAGTTGAAATATCAGATGCCTTGAGGTTCTGATAAAGGTTTATTGATAGTGATTTGACCCTAGCTAGGGAAAATCAAAGGGAGAGTTTAAAGATGGAGTTTTAAAACCTATGGAGGTTTTAACTCTGCTGGGGATTGATGAAAGGATCAGGGTTTCTTTGAGATCCAAAAGGGGGTGAGACTATCCAAGTCTACTGGTTATTTATCTTTGTATGATGCCCAAGAGGAGGCAAGACTATCCAAGTCTGCTTGTATAAAGCCCAAGAAGAGGCTAGTGTTTTAAGGGATGAGGATCAACCCTAAATTGGTTTGATGTTTTGACTCTTAGAAAGACTGCTCTAACAAAGGATGACTAAGTTATGTTCTATACCTGTAAGAGGTCTTTGGGTCCTTGTACTAAGCCCAAGAAGAGGCATGAGAACTTCTAAGAAGCCTGAGGGTCCTTGTTACAAGGTAATGTCATTCGGTTTGAAGAACGCCAGGGCAACCTATCAAAGGGCCATGACTACTCTATGTCGATGATATGATTGCCAAATCTAAAACAGAAGAGAAGCATGTGACCCACCTGTCAAAATTTTTCGAGCGGCTGAGAAAGTACAAATTCTGTTTGAATCCCAGTAAGTGCATGTTCGGTGTCCGTTCATGGAAACTTTTAGGGTTCATTGTCAGCCAGAAAGGAATTGAGGTTGATCCTGACAAGGTCAAGGCCATTCAAGAAATGCCTTCTCCAAAGACTGAAAAATAAGTCAGAGGATTCCTGGGACGTTTGAATTGTTAGACGATGGCTAGGATCTAGAATGGGGTTGAATAGATCCTTCGAGTTTTACACGCAAATGGGTTTTCAAAAATTTGGTTTTAAAAGTTTGACGGAAGCGGCCACTGAATTACGTCTACAACGAACCTCTACTAGAGGGATCATATATGCACGACAATATTGGGAATAAATTATGGATGAGAAAAATTTCAGATTGATTAACACAGTTTAAACGCAATCAACAATGTTTTATTTGCTTGATACTTAATCCAACACAACGAGGTAAATCGACAAACAATTAATTACGAATACGTTCGATTTTGCATTGAAACAAAATTATCGAACACTTGGTGTGCGTTAACACACTAAGTGCAGATTTCAAAGTAATGTGATGTTGAGCTGCTCCTCAATACAATCCAAGGGATTGTATCAAATTTATAAAACAATTTAACACCTCAATATAACACTTGCTCAGAAATTTCGATCAATTTAAACTTTGCAAATTCGAATGATATCAAACGTAAAGAGTTAAGGGAGAGAGAGAACAAACAGGATTTGATTAGGCAGTTCCCCAATCGTCCTCCCTTTGGGTACCTCTGCCCCCAATTCCACAATTGGAATTGATATATATATATATATATATATATATATATATATATATATATATATATATATATATATATATATATATATATATGTTGCTTTTTGCAAATTGTTTATACAAGAGAAGAACTATGAACATCCAAACTCTCAAACGTCTTTGATTATTGATGCAAAGTCTTCTCTCCCCTTGATTTAAGACAAATCAAGTGCCTCGAATTCGGTTGAACAAGTCACCGTCCACGCTACTAGACTGCAAGAAACCACCGTTCTTCAGTCACATTCACTCGGCCGACTTCAATTCTCCGCAATTCGATCCCCAAACCTTTCTTCTACGATCCTCCGACTGTACCTACTAAACCGAAAGAATACTCTATTCTTCGGTTACCTTCGCACGGCTGAATCCCTGTAGAACGAAACAGTTTGTGCCAAAAATCCCCAAAATCACCTTGATTCTTGGAGGATAAAACCTAAGGTTTTATTCAAGAAACACCTACCAATTCTCAACCCAGAAATGAAGATCACAACACTTCCTAATTCTGAACGTTATCACTTCAAAACAATGGACAACACAAGCAAAAATGATTATGTGTAATTGTTAGTTGACTCAAGGATGAAGATGAAGAGAAAGATTGGTATAAATTTTCACGTTTATTGTTATTTGATATGTGAGATGACCCAGCTATTTATAATGCGTAATTTTGACCCACATAATGAAGTAACAGAAATAACAGAAAAAATTAATGCAGAAAAACCAGTTCAGGAGAGATTGGGTCGACCGCCCTTTTAAAGAGGGTCGGCGTGCGCTATCCCGCAGGTCTCACTATGCAAATTCAACAACCATGCGTCGACCCATCAGCACCTTGCGTCGACGCAAGTCTGCAGATTTTGCATTTTTTCAATTACTCAGAGGCATGCGTCGACCCAAGTCCTGCAGGGGGTCAGCGTGCGTTTTCCCAAATTTTTCACAAAATTTGTTCCAACTAGCATGAGTCGACTCATGCATACTTTGGGTCGGCTCATGACGTGCATATTTTCAAAACTTCTTTTTCTACACATTGTAGCTGACCAAGACTAAGACAAACATACCAAACATCAATATTATGATCATGCATATGTAATTTTAGGTAAGACCTCTTCCTATATGTTTGGACGCATGAAAAACAATGGTTAGATGCAATTTGCCCAACAATGAAGTGATACCGCTCAAATTACAATCTAATGACACTCTTATTGGTTGACATCATTAAAACCAAAATAGATGAGAGACCTTAGCCCTCACATACTCCCCCTTTTTAATGATGGCAACCCTGTATGTCTTTCTCTTGATTTGTAATTTGAGAATGGAAAAACCTCCCCCTATCTTTAACACTTTAATATCTGCTGCTTTAGTATTTTCTGCTGCTAGTATCCTTCTCCCCCTTTGACAACTTCAAAAAGAGTAAAGAAGGTGGTCAAAGAGATATCATCATAACAAGTAATGGTTCATTCACCAATTTGCAAAACAGCGACACTAACAAGCATCAACATATGATACAGTTAATGCAATAGTATAAACGGATAAACACAGAACATAAGAAGCAAACATAATTCATTCCATAATAGTGCAAAATAGTAACATAGTCCTAAATGAAAAGCAAAAGCAAAACATCATGCAAAAAAAGAACAAGTCATACAATCAAAACACAAAATACAACATGCACCTTCTCTTGAAAAATTGGGCCATTCTTGAGTCGACCCATGACACACTTTAGTCGACTCAACCAAGTATAAAATGGAAGAATTTAAGTTTTTACATACATATGCACTAATACATGATAAATAAACATGCTAACACATAATTCAAACATCCAAATGAATAATATATGCTAAAATATGTAATAAACATCAATTGTAAAGCACTCAACATGGTACATATGCTTAAAAGGAATTTACAAAGCGGAATGATATTACCTTGATCATGATGAAAGATGAGAGCCCTCACATATAGCTCAATGACTTTTTGCATTGTTAGTCAACAACATAAACAAGTATATATATATGTGAAGATCAACTATCTTAGAGGAATATCAAACACGATCCGAGATGTCGAGAACGCCAAGTTCCCTACGGATGTGAAAGAAAGACTCTGTAGCTAGTGGTTTTGTAAAAATGTCAGCAAGTTGATTTTTAGTATCAACATGCTCAAAGACCACATCACCTTTCTCTACATGATCCCTAAGAAAATGATGACGTATTTCGATATGCTTGGTGCGTGAATGTAATACGGGGTTCTTAGTTAGGTTAATAGCACTAGTGTTATCGCATAAAATGGGAATACGCTCAAGTTTTAGATTGAAATCAAAAAATTGTTATTTAAGCCATAGGACTTGAGCACAACAACTACCGGCGGCAACGTATTCCTCCTCAGCTGTTGACAAAGCAACGAAAACCTGTTTCTTGCTATGCCAACTCACCAAGGAATTTGCGAAAAAGTGACACGTGCCACTAGTACTTTTCCTATCCAACTTGCACCCGGCAAAGTCGGAGTCGGAATAGCCAACTAAGGAAAAAACACTTCCTTTGGAATACCACAACCCATACTTTGGAGTACCGGAGAGGTATCAAAGTATTAACTGCTTTTAAATGGGATTCCTTGGGACGTGCTTGATACCTCACACACATGCATACACTGAACATAATGTCGGGTCGTGATGCGGTAAGATAAAGAAGAGATCCAATCATACCTCGATACTTCTTTACCTCTACATCCTTACCATTTTCGTCACGATCAAGATTGGCACAAGTAGGCATAGGAGTATCTATTGCCTTGCAGTTTAGCATGTCGAAGCGTTTGAGAAGCTCAAGACAATATTTTGTTTGACTCACAAACATGCCCTCTTCGAGTTGTTTGATTTGCAATCCGAGGAAATAGTTGAGCTCCCCTATCATGCTCATTTCAAACCCCCCTGCATCAAACTAGAAAACTCCTTGACCAAGGTCATGTTAGTAGACCCAAAAATAATATTGTCAACATAAATTTGTACCAAAATTAAGTGTTTTCCTTGACTTTTAATAAAGAGGGTTGTGTCAACCTTGCCTCTTGAATACCCTTGATCAAGTAAAAATTTGCTTAGACGTTCATACCAAGCCCTAGGCGCTTGTTTAAGTCCGTATAAAGCACGTTTAAGTTTGTAGACATGATTGGGATATTCATGGGATTCAAAACCCGGAGGTTGGGCAACATAAACCTCTTCATTTATGTAGCCATTAAGGAAAGCACTTTTAACTTCCATTTGGAATAATTTGAAGTTATTAGTGCAAGCATAAGCAAGTAAACGCGTATAGCCTCGAGTCGGGCAACCGACGCATAAGTTTCCTCATAGTCGATTCCTTCCTCTTGGTTATAGCCTTGCGCTACAAGCCGCGCTTTGTTACTTGTTATAACTCCGTTTTCATCAAGTTTATATCTAAATACCCATCGGGTGCCGATAACTTGATGATCTCGCGGAGGGGGAACAAGGTCCCAAATCTCATTTCTCCTGAATTGATTTAGTTCATCTTGCATTGATAAGAGCCAATGCTCATCGAGTAATGCCTCCTTTGCATTTTTAGGTTCAACTTGTGACACAAAAGCGGAGTAATAACAAAAGTTACTAAGTTTAGAGCGAGTGGTTACTCCCTTAGAGATGTCACCGATGATATTGTCGATTGGATGGTCTTTGGAAGACTTCCATGCTGGAGGAAGGTCATCTTCATTAGTTGGATGATCCTCCTCACTCTTCATTGGTTGGTGATCCTTTTCCTCCTCAATACGCACTGCTTCAGGCTGATCAATTCCCTTATCAGTGTCCTTGAGTATGTCTTCAGAACATACACCTGCACCATGAAAAGAACTACCTTCTCCGACATTTTTCGGATAAGACTCATCAAAAGTAATGTGTACCGACTCTTCAACAATATGTAACCTCTTATTATAAATTCTATAAGCTTTACTTGACTGAGTATCCAAGAAAAATACCCTCGTCGGCCTTGGCATCAAACTTACCAAGTGTCTCTTTACCATTGTTCAACACGAAACACTTGTAACCAAAAACGTGAAGGTGGGAGATATTTGGCTTATTCCCTTTTAAAAGCTCACACGGTGTCTTGTTTAGAATAGGCCAGATGAGCACCCTATTCGAAATGTAACAAGCCGTACTTATGGCGTCGGCCCAAAAGTATTTTAGAAGTCCACTCTCATTGATCATAGTCCTTCCTAATTCTTCCAAAATTCTATTTTTACGTTCCACAACCCCGTTTTGTTGAGGGGTACGTGGTGCCAAAAAATTATGATCAATTCCATGGGATTCACAAAATGCTTCAAATAAATGGTTTTCAAACTCACCCCCATGATCACTTCTAATTGACACAATGTTCGTGTTTAACTTGTTTTAAGATAACTTAGCAAATTTTTCAAAGGCCGAAAAGGTATCACTCTTATTTGCTAAGAAAATAGTCCAGTAAAACCTAGAAAAGTCATCGACTATTACAAAACCATTATAGTTACCACTTAGGCTTTTAACCCTAGATGGTCCAAAAAGGTCCATATGGAGGAGCTCAAGGGATCTCATAGTTGAAACGGTGTTTTTAGATTTGAATGAGATCCTTGTTTGCTTCCCCATTTGACAAGCATCACAAAGGTGATCCTTTGTGAATTTGATTTTGGGCAAACCGATGACTAGGTCTTTAGAGACTATTTTGTTAAGCAAATCAAAGTTGATATGAGCCAACCGTCTATGCCATAACCATGAATCTTCATTCATAGTGACTAGACACTTGTCTCCATTCAACGATACCTCATTTAAGTCTAGCATATAGACGTTATTCACCCTCAAGCCCTCAAACACATTCTTTTTGTCACTATCTTCAACTATGAAACAATCTTTTGAAAACGATACTTTATAATTTTTGTCACATAGTTGACTAATGCTTAAAAGGTTGTGTCTAAGGCATTCCACAAGAAGCACATCAGAGATTGTAGTAGATGAGGGGTTACCTACACTACCTTTGCAGAGAATCTATCCCTTGTTGTTATCGCCGTAGGTGACAAACCCCTTTTTCTTCGCCATAAAGTCGATGAAAAGAGATATGTCGCCTGTCATATGCCTTGAGCATCCACTATCCAGAACCCATCTTCTTTCGGTGGTCTCAAGACTTTGTACCTACAAAAAAAATCAAGGGAGAGTAGGTACCCAATTCTCATTGGGTCCTCTATGGTAAGTGAAACCAAGATCGCACTTGGGCAACCATTGATAAATGCCTTTTGGAACAAGAAATCTTCTAAAACGACATTTAGCAATAGTATGACCAGGCTTGCAACAATATAGGCAATCACGGTTCATTTGGAATTTACCTTTGCTATCTCTATCTCGAATCACATACGTAATCTTTTTATACGGATTGTTCATACTTTCTCGATAATGTGATTGATCAATAGCAAACGTAATTTTAGGCTTAAGAGCCTTGTCTAATTTGGCCTTAAGGGTTCTCACCTCTTTTTGCCAAATATGACAAGTATCATAGCCCCCAAACTTGAATCATGGAGACTTATGCTCATCAATCTTAGCTTTTGATGCATCCACCATGGAGTTTTTAAGAGTTTCCAATTTCTTTTCGGAATCGGAAACCTTTCTCTCCAAGTATTTAAAAATCTTTTTGTTCGAAGCTAAGCGTTGAAAAGCTTCCTTAGCCTCGTGGTGCAACATATCAAAAGCCTTTTGTAATTCTAAATGAGACATAGTATTAGAATGATCATATTTAGAGTGTTTTACCTCTTTCTTCTTGTTATGACGTGCCATAACACAAAGATTGACGGATTCACTTTCATCACTTGAGCTGTCATCTTTTTCCGACTCACTATCGCTCCAAGCGATGTATGCTCGTCTAGATTTATTTGACTTTTTGTGTTGACGACTCTTATCCTTATCCTTGTCTTTCTTGAGTGATGGACAGTCCGGCTTGTAATGCTCGGACTTTCCACAATTGAAACAAGACCCTCTCGACTTGTCACTCTTGTTGCCTTCATTTCTAGCTTGCCTTCTAAATTTGACTAGATTTTTATCCGAGTGTTGAATCTCATTCTTACGAACATACCTATTATATCTCTTCACAAATAGACTCATGTCATCATCAGAGTCATCATCTTCATCATTGTTGGTTTCATCATCACTTTTCTCTTTTGATGTGGACTTTAAATAAGAAGCCTTAAGAGCAATCGACTTCTTTTCTGTATCTTTTGTTTTCTCCTTCTTTATACTCTTTTCATGTTTATCAAGGCTAATGAGCACTTGCTTATGCTCATCGAGTTTGCCAAATAGTGTGGTGAGGTCTAGAGTAGCTAGATTATTGGCCTCCTTGATCGCGGTGACCTTCGGATGCCATTCCCTGTTAAGACATCTCAAAATCTTATTAGTAGCAACCTCGTTTGGAATTGGTTTACCAAGTACATGCAATTTGTTGATAATGTGAGTAAATCATTTTTGCATATCCGCAATGGTTTCCCCTTGCTTCATGTAAAAAAGGTCGAACTCTTGCATTAGTATGTTGATACGAGCCATTTTAACATCATTAGTGCCTTCGTGGGCTACTTGTAAAGCATCCCACATGGCTTTGGCCGTTTCACAATGAGAGACACGATAATATTCGTCAACTCCCAAAGAGGAGATCAAAATATTTCGAGCCTTCCAATCATAGCTGTACTTTTTCTCGTCCTCCTCATTCCATTGGTCTTCGGGTTTGGGAACGACAATGCCTTCTGCATTAGTCATTGTAATTTGCATATGACCGTTTAAAATAACGTTCCAAACCTTCTGATCTATGGAATTTATATGGACGCGCATACAATCCTTCCAGTAGATGTAATTCTCGCCTGTAAAAACTGGAGCTCTATTATAAGCCCCTTTAGGTTTGTTCGCCATATTCCAAGAAGTTTTACCGAAGCACCAGATAAACCGAAGCTCGTGATACCACTTGTTAGACGATGGCTAGGATCTAGAAGGGGGGTTGAATAGATTCTTCGAGTTTTACACGCAAATGGCTTTTCAAAAATTTGGTTTTAAAAGTTTGACGGAAGCGGCCATTGAATTACGTCTACAACGAACCTCTACTAGAGGGATCGGATATGCACGACAATATTGGGAATGAATTATGGATGAGAAAAATTCAGATTGATTAACACAGTTTAAACGCAATCAACAATGTTTTATTTGCTTGGTAGTTAATCCAACCCAACGAGGTAAATCGACAAACAATTAATTGTGAATACGTTCGATTTTGCGTTGAAACAAAATTATCGAACACTTGGTGTGCGTTAACACACTAAGTGCAAATTTCAAAGTAATGTGATGTTGAGCTGCTCCTCAATACAATCCAAGGGATTGTATCAAATTTACAAAACAATTTAACACCTCAATATAACACTTGCTCAGAAATTTCGATTAATTTAAACTTCGCAAATTCGAATGATATCAAATGTAAAGAGTTAAGGGAGAGAGAGAACAAACACGATTTGATTAGGCAGGTCCCCAATCGTCCTCGCTTTGGGTACCTCTGCCCCCAATTCCACAATTGGAATTGATATATATATATATATATATATATATATATATATATATATATATATATATATATATATATTGCTTTTTGCAAATTGTTTATACAAGAGAAGAACTATGAACATCCAAACTCTCAAACGTCTTTGATTATTGATGCAGAGTCTTCTCTCCCCTTGATTTAAGACGAATCAAGTGCCTCGAATTCGGTTGAACAAGTCACCGTCCCATGCTACTAGACTGCAAGAAACCACCGTTCTTCAGTCACATTCACTCGGCCGACTTCAATTCTCCGCAATTCGATCTCCAAACCTTTCTTCTACGATCCTCCGACTGTACCTACTAAATCGAAAGAATACTCTGTTCTTCGGTTACCTTCGCACGGCTGAATCCCTGTAGAACGAAATGGTTTGTGGCAAAAATCCCCCAAATCACCTTGATTCTTGGAGTATAAAACCTAAGGTTTTATTCAAGAAACACCTACCAATTCTCAACCCAGAAATGAAGATCACAACACTTCCTAATTCTTAACGTTATCACTTCAAAACAATGGACAACACGAGCAAAAATGATTATGTGTAATTGTTGGTTGACTCAAGGATGAAGATGAAGAGAAAGATTGGTATAAATTTTCACGTTTATTGTTATTTGATATGTGAGATGACCCAGCTATTTATAATGAGTAATTTTGACCCACATAATGAAGTAACAGAAATAACAGAACAAATTAATGTAGAAAAACCAGTTCAGGAGAGGTTGGATCGACCGCCTTTTCAAAGAGGGTCGGCGTGCGCTATCCCGCAGGTCTCACTATGCAAATTCAACAACCATGCGTCGACCCATCAGCACCTTGCGTTGACGCAAGTCTGCGGATTTTGTATTTTTTCAATTACTCAGAGGCATACGTCGACCCAAGTCCTGCAGGGGGTCAGTATGCGCTTTCCCAAATTTTTCACAAAATTTGTTCCAACTAGCATGAGTCGACTCATGCATACTTTGGGTCGGCTCATGACCTGTATATTTTCAAAACTTATTTTTCTACACATTGTAGCTGACCAAGACTAAGACAAACATACCAAACATCAATATTATGATCATGCATATGTAATTTTAGGTAAGACCTCTTCCTATATGTTTGGACGCATGAAAAACAATGGTTAGATGCAATTTGCCCGACAATGAAGTGATACCGCTCAAATTACAATCTAATGACACTCTTATTGGTTGACATCATTAAAACCAAAATATATGAGAGACCTTAGCCCTCACATACTCCCCCTTTTTGATGATGGCAACCCTGTATGTCTTTCTCTTGATTTGAAATTTGAGAATGGAAAAACCTCCCCCTATCTTTAACACTTTAATATCTGCTGCTTTAGTATTTTCTGCTGCTAGTATCCTTCTCCCCCTTTGACAACTTCAAAAAGAGTAAAGAAGGTGGTCAAAGAGATATCATCATAACAAGTAATGGCTCATTCACCAATTTGCAAAACAGCGACACTAACAAGCATCCACATATGATACAGTTAATGCAATAGTATAAACGGATAAACACAGAACATAAGAAGCAAACATAATTCATTCCATAATAGTGAAAAATAGTAACATAGTCCTAAATGAAAAGCAAAAGCAAAACATCATGCCAGAAAAGAACAAGTCATACAATCAAAACACAAAATACAACATGCACCTTCTCTTGAAAAATTGGACCATTCTTGAGTCGACCCATGACACACTTTAGTCGACTCAACCAAGTATAAAATGGAAGAATTTAAGTTTTTACATACATATGCACTAATACATGATAAATAAACATGCTAACACATAATTCAAACATCCAAATGAATAATATATGCTAAAATATGTAATAAACATCAATTGTAAAGCACTCAACATGGTACATATGCTTAAAAGGAATTTACAAAGCGGAATGATATTACCTTGATAATGATGAAAGATGAGAGCCCTCACATATCTCAATGACTTTTTGCATTGTTAGTCAACAACATAAACAAGTATATATATATATGTGAAGATAAACTATCTTAGAGGAATATCAAACACGATCCGAGATGTCGAGAACGCCAAGTTCCCTACGGATGTGAAAGAAAGGCTTTGTAGCTAGTGGTTTTGTAAAAATGTCAGCAAGTTGATTTTTAGTATCAACATGCTCAAAGACCACATCACCTTTCTCTACATGATCCCTAAGAAAATGATGACGTATTTCGATATGCTTGGTGCGTGAATGTAATACGGGGTTCTTAGTTAGGTTAATAGCACTAGTGTTATTGCATAAAATGGGAATACGCTCAAGTTTTAGATTGAAATCAAACAATTGTTATTTAAGCCATAGGACTTGAGCACAACAACTACCGACGACAACGTATTCCGCCTTTGTTGTTGACAAAGCAACGAAAACCTGTTTCTTGCTATGCCAACTCACCAAGGAATTTGCGAAAAAGTGACACGTGCCACTAGTACTTTTCCTATCCAACTTGCACCCGGCAAAGTCGGAGTCGGAATAGCCAACTAAGGAACAAACACTACCTTTGGAATACCACAACCCATACTTTGGAGTACCGGAGAGGTATCAAAGTATTAACTGCTTTTAAGTGCGATTCCTTGGGACGTGCTTGATACCTCGCACACATGCATACACTGAACATAATGTCGGGTCGTGATGCGGTAAGATAAAGAAGAAATCCAATCATACCTCGATACTTCTTTACCTCTACATCCTTACCATTTTCGTCACGATCAAGATTGGCACAAGTAGGCATAGGAGTATCTATTGCCTTGCAGTTTAACATGTCGAAGCGTTTGAGAAGCTCAAGATAATATTTTGTTTGACTCACAAACATGCCCTCTTCGAGTTGTTTGATTTGCAATCCGAGGAAATAGTTGAGCTCCTCTATCATGCTCATTTCAAACTCCCCCTGCATCAAACTAGAAAACTCCTTAACCAAGGTCATGTTAGTAGACCCAAAAATAATATTGTCAACATAAATTTGTACCAAAATTAAGTGTTTTCCTTGACTTTTAATAAAGAGGGTTGTGTCAACCTTGCCTCTTGAATACCCTTGATCAAGTAAAAATTTGCTTAGACGTTCATACCAAGCCCTAGGCGCTTGTTTAAGTCCGTATAAAGCACGTTTAAGTTTGTAGACATGATCGGGATATTCATGGGATTTAAAACCCGGAGGTTGGGCAACATAAACCTCTTCATTTATGTAGCCATTAAGGAAAGCACTTTTAACTTCCATTTGGAATAATTTGAAGTTATTAGTGCAAGCATAAGCAAGTAAAAGGCGTATAGCCTCGAGTCGGGCAACCGACGCATAAGTTTCCTCATAGTCGATTCCTTCCTCTTGGTTATAGCCTTGCGCTACAAGCCGCGCTTTGTTACGTGTTATAACTCCGTTTTCATCAAGTTTATTTCTAAATACCCATCAGGTGCCGATAACTCGATGATCTCGCGGAGGGGGAACAAGGTCCCAAACCTCATTTCTCCTAAATTGATTTAGTTCATCTTGCATTGATAAGAACCAATGCTCATCGAGTAATGCCTCCTTTGCATTTTTAGGTTCAACTTGTGACACAAAAGCGGAGTAATAACAAAATTTACTAAGTTTAGAGTGAGTGGTTACTCCCTTAGAGATGTCACCAATGATATTGTCGATTGGATGGTCTTTGGAAAACTTCCATGCTGGAGGAAGGTCATCTTCATTAGTTGGATGATCCTCCTCACTCTTCATTGGTTGGTGATCATTTTCCTCCTTAATACGCACTGCTTCAGGCTGATCAATTCCCTTATCAGTGTCCTTGAGTATGTCTTCAGAACATACACCTGCACCATGAAAAGAACTACCTTCTCCGACATTTTTTGGATAAGACTCATCAAAAGTAATGTGTACCGACTCTTCAACAATATGTAACCTCTTATTATAAATTCTATAAGCTTTACTTGACTGAGTATCCAAGAAAAATACCCTCGTCGGCCTTGGCATCAAACTTACCAAGTGTCTCTTTACCATTGTTCAACACGAAACACTTGCAACCAAAAACGTGAAGGTGAGAGATATTTGGCTTACGCCCTTTTAAAAGCTCATACGGTGTCTTGTTTAGAATAGGCCGAATGAGCACCCTATTCAAAACGTAACAAGCCGTACTTATGGCGTCGGTCCAAAAGTATTTTGGAAGTCCACTCTCATTGATCATAGTCCTTCCTAATTCTTCCAAAATTCTATTTTTACGTTCTACAACCCCGTTTTGTTGAGGGGTACGTGGTGCGGAAAAATTATGATCAACTCCATGGGATTCACAAAATGCTTCAAATAAATGGTTTTCAAACTCACCCCCATGATCACTTCTAATTGACACAATGTTCGTGTTTAACTTGTTTTGAGATAACTTAGCAAATTTTTCAAAGCCCGAAAAGGTATCACTCTTATTTGCTAAGAAAATAGTCCAGTAAAACCTAGAAAAGTCATCGACTATTATAAAACCATTATAGTTACCACTTAGGCTTTTAACCCTAGATGGTCAAAAAAGGTCCATATGGAGGAGCTCAAGGGGTCTCATAGTTGAAACGATGTTTTTAGATTAGAATGAGATCCTTGTTTGCTTCCCCATTTGACAAGCATCACAAAGGTGATCCTTTGTGAATTTGATTTTGGGCAAACCGATGACTAGGTCTTTAGAGACTATTTTGTTAAGCAAATCAAAGTTGATATGAGCCAACCGTCTATGCCACAACCATGAATCTTCATTCATAGTGACTAGACACTTGTCTCCATTCAACGATACCTCATTTAAGTCTAGCATATAGACGTTATTCAACCTCAAGCCCTTAAACACATTCTTTTTGTCACTATCTTCAACTATGCAACAATCTTTTGAAAACGATACTTTATAATTTTTGTCACATAGTTGACTAATGCTTAAAAGGTTGTGTCTAAGGCATTCCACAAGAAGCACATCAGAGATTGTAGTAGATGAGGGGTTACCTACACTACCTTTGCCGAGAATCTATCCCTTGTTGTTATCTCCGTAGATGACAAACCCCTTTTTCTTCGCCACAAAGTCGAAGAAAAGAGATATGTCTCCTGTCATATGTCTTGAGCATCCACTATCTAGAACCCATCTTCTTTCGGTGGTCTCAAGACTTTGTACCTACAAAAAAATCAAGGGAGAGTAGGTACCCAATTCTCATTGGGTCCTCTATGGTAAGTGAAACTAAGATCGCACTTAGGCAACCATTGATAAATGCCTTTTGGAACAAGAAATCTTCTAAAACGACATTTAGCAATAGTATGACCAGGCTTGCAACAATATAGGCAATCACGGTTCATTTGGAATTTACCTTTGCTATCTCTATCTCGAATCACATACGTAATCTTTTGATACGGATTGTTCATACTTTCTCGATAATGTGATCGATCAATAGCAAACGTAATTTTAGGCTTAAGAGCCTTGTCTAATTTGGCCTTAAGGGTTCTCACCTCTTTTTGCCAAATATGACAAGTATCATAGCCCCCAAACTTGAACCATGGAGACTTATTCTCATCAATCTTAGATTTTGATGCATCCACCATGGAGTTTTTAAGAGTTTCCAATTTCTTTTCGGAATCGGAAACCTTTCTCTCCAAGTATTTAAAAATCTTTTTGTTCGAAGCTAAGCGTTGAAAAGCTTCCTTAGCCTCGTGGTGCAACATATCAAAACCCTTTTGTAATTCTAAATGAGACATAGTATTAGAATGATCATATTTAGAGTGTTTTACCTCTTTCTTCTTGTTATGACGTGCCATAACACAAAGATTAACGGATTCACTTTCATCACTTGAGCTGTCATCTTTTTTCGACTCGCTATCGCTCCAAGCGATGTATGCTCGTCTAGATTTATTTGACTTTTTGTGTTGACGACTCTTATCCTTATCCTTGTCTTTCTTGAGTGATGGACAGTCCGGCTTGTAATGCCCGGACTTTCCATAATTGAAACAAGACCCTCTCGACTTGTCACTCTTGTTGCCTTCATTTCTAGCTTGCCTTCTAAATTTGACTAGATTTTTATCCGAGTGTTGAATCTCGTTCTTATGAACATACCTATTGTATCTCTTCACAAATAGACTCATGTCATCATCGGAGTCATCATATTCATCATTGTTGGTTTCATCATCACTTTGCTCTTTTGATGTGGACTTTAAATAAGAAGCCTTAAGAGAAATCGACTTCTTTTCCGTATCTTTTATTTTCTCCTTCTTTATACTCTTTTCATGTTTATCAAGGCTAATGAGCACTTGCTTATGCTCATCGAGTTTGCCAAATAGTGTGGTGAGGTCTAGAGTAGCTAGATTATTGGCCTCCTTGATCGCGGTGACCTTCGGATGCCATTCCCTGTTAAGACATCTCAAAATCTTATTAGTAGCAACCTCGTTTGGAATTGGTTTACCAAGTACATGCAATTTGTTGATAATGTGAGTAAATCGTTTTTGCATATCCGCAATGGTTTCCCCTTGCTTCATGTAAAAAAGATCGAACTCTTGCATTAGTGTGTTGATACGAGCCATTTTAACATCATTAGTGCCTTCGTGGGCTACTTGTAAAGCATCCCACATGGCTTTGGCCGTTTCACAATGAGAGACACGATAATATTCGTCAACTCCCAAAGAGGAGATCAAAATATTTCGAGCCTTCCAATCATAGTTGTACTTTTTCTCGTCCTCCTCATTCAATTGGTCTTCGGGTTTGGGAACGACAATGCCTTCTGCATTAGTCATTGTAATTAGCATTGGACCGTTTAAAATAACATTCCAAACCTTTCGATCTATGGAATTTATATGGACACGCATGCAATCCTTCCAGTAGCTGTAATTCTCGCCTGTAAAAACTGGAGCTATATTATAAGCCCCTTTAGGTTCGTTTGCCATATTCCAAGAAGTTTTACCGAAGCACCAGATAAACCGAAGCTCGTGATACCACTTGTTAGACGATGGCTAGTATCTAGAAGGGGGGTTGAATAGATCCTTCGAGTTTTACACGCAAATGGCTTTTCAAAAATTTGGTTTTAAAAGTTTGACGGAAGCGGCCACTGAATTACGCCTACAACGAACCTCTACTAGAGGGATCGAATATGCACGACAATATTGGGAGTGAATTATGGATGAGAAAAAATTTAGATTGATTAACACAGTTTAAACACAATCAACAATGTTTTATTTGCTTGATAGTTAATCCAACCCAACGAGGTAAATCGACAAACAATTAATTGCGAATACGTTCGATTTTGCGTTGAAACAAAATTATCGAACACTTGGTGTGCGTTAACACACTAAGTGCAAATTTCAAAGTAATGTGATGTTGAGCTGCTCCTCAATACAATCCAAGGGATTATATCAAATTTACAAAACAATTTAACACCTCAATATAACACTTGCTCAGAAATTTCGATCAATTTAAACTTCGCAAATTCGAATGATATCAAATGTAAAGAGTTAAGGGAGAGAGATAACAAACACGATTTGATTAGGCAGTTCCCCAATCGTCCTCGCTTTGGGTACCTCTGCCCCCAATTCCACAATTGGAATTGATATATATATATATATATATATATATATATATATATATATATATATATATATGTTGCTTTTTGCAATTTGTTTATACAAGAGAAGAACTATGAACATCCAAACTCTCAAACGTCTTTGATTGTTGATGCAGAGTCTTCTCTCCCCTTGATTCAAGACGAATCAAGTGCCTTGAATTCGGTTGAACAAGTCACCGTCCCACGCTACTAGACTGCAAGAAACCACCGTTCTTCAGTCACATTCACTCGGCCGACTTCAAGTCTCCGCAATTTGATCCCCAAACCTTTCTTCTACGATCCTCCGACTATACCTACTAAACCGAAAGAATACTCTGTTCTTCGGTTACCTTCGCACGGCTGAATCCCTATAGAACGAAACGGTTTGTGCCAAAATCCCCCAAAATCACCTTGATACTTGGAGGATAAAACCTAAGGTTTTATTGAAGAAACACCTACCAATTCTCAACCCAGAAATAAAGATCACAACACTTCCTAATTCTGAACGTTATCACTTCAAAACAATGGACAACACAAGCAAAAATGATTATGTGTAATTGTTGGTTGACTCAAGGATGAAGATGAAGATAAAGAGAAAGATTGGTATAAATTTTCACGTTTCTTGTTATTTGATATGTGAGATGACCCAGCTATTTATAATGAGTAATTTTGACCCACACAATGAAGTAACAGAAATAACAGAAAAAATTAATGCAGAAAAATCAGTTCAGGAGAGGTTGGGTCGACCGCCCTTTTAAAGAGGGTCGGCGTGCGCTATCCCGCAGGTCTCACTACGCAAATTCAACAACCATGCGTCGACCCATCAGCACCTTGCGTAGACGCAAGTCTGCAGATTTTGTATTTTTTCAATTACTCAGAGGCATGCGTCGACCCAAGTCCTGCAGGGGGCCAGCGTGTGCTTTCCCGATTTTTTCACAAAATTTGTTCGAACTAGCATGAGTCGACTTATGCATACTTTGGGTCGGCTCATGACCTGCATATTTTCAAAAACTTCTTTTTCTACACATTGTAGCTGACCAAGACTAAGACAAACATACCAAACATCAATATTATGATCATGCATATGTAATTTTAGGTAAGATCTCTTCCTATATGTTTGGACGCATGAAAAACGATGGTTAAATGCAATTTGCCCGACAATGAAGTGATACCGCTCAAATTACAATCTAATGACACTCTTATTGGTTGACATCATTAAAACCAAAATAGATGAGAGACCTTAGCCCTCACATGAATTACATTTCTAGATTTATATTCCTCATGACCGCGGCATGCGCGTCAATCTTCAAATTACTCAAAAAGAATTAAGACTGCGTATGGACAGAAGACTGTCAAACCGCCTTCGACAGTATCAAAGAATATCTGTTGAATCCACCGATTCTATCACCTCCAGTGGAAGGAAGACCACTGATCATCTATTTAACAGTTTTTGAAGACTCAATGGGTTGTGTACTTGGCCAACAAGACGAAACAAAAGGAAAAGAGTCTGCCATGTACTATTTAAGCAAGAAATTCACGGACTGTGAAACTCGGTACACTATGCTTGAGAAAACTTGCCGTGCTCTGGCATGGGCAGCCAAACGTCTTCGCCAGTACATGATTTGTCACACTACTTGGTTAATTTCCGAAATGGATCCGATCAAGTACGTCTTTGAAAAACTTGCTCTCACGGGAAGGATCGCCCGTTGGCAGATGTTGTTATCAGAATATGACATAGAATACCATGCTCAGAAAGCTATTAAAGGAAGTATTTTAGCCGATCATTTGGCTCATCAACCGATTGACGATCAGGAATCAGTCGAGTTTGACTTCCCAGACGAAGATGTCATGTACTTGAAAATGAAAGATTGCGATGAACCGCTACCCAGTGAAGGGCCAAAACCAGGTTCCCAATGGGGACTAATCTTTGAAGGAGCTTTCAACCATTATGGAAACGGAATTGGGGCAATCATTATAACACCTCAGGGTACCCACATTCCTTTCACTGCCAGAATGACATTCAAGTGCACAAACAACGAGGCCGAATACGAAGCTTGTATCATGGGTCTCGAAGAAGCAATTGACTTGAGAATTAAGAACTTGGATGTATATGGAGACTCAGCCCTAGTTATCAATCAGATCAAAGGAGATTGGAACACTTACCAATCATGATTGATTCCTTACAAAGATTACACGAGGAGGTTGTTACCATTCTTCAACAGAATCGAGTTTCATCATATCCCTCTTGAAGAGAATCACATGGCTAATGCACTAGGCATTCTCTCCTCCATGATTAGTGTAGGTCAATGGAACGACGTACCTAAGATCGACATAATGCGCCTTGAGAGGCCCGCTTATATCTTCACTATTGAAGTAGTCATAGACAACAATCCTTGGTATCATGATATCAAATGCTTCCTTCAAAAACAAGAGTACTCACCTGGGGCATCCAGAAAAGACAGAAAAACCTTCAGAAGATTGGCAGGCAGCTTCTTTCTGAGTGGTGATACACTCTAAAAGAGAAACTTTGACATGGTCTTGCTCCGATGCATAGACAGACCAGAAGCAAACATGCTGATAAAAGAAATTCACGAAAGATTCTTTGGCACATATGCCAACGGACACACAATGGCGAGAAAAATTCAGAGAGCAGGGTACTATTGGTTGACCATGTAATCCGATTGCTTCAAGTACATGAGGAGATGTCACGAGTGTCAGATATACTCATACAAAATCCATGTACTGCCAACACATCTCAAAGTTCTCTCTTCCCCATGGCATTTTTCCTTATGGGGAATCGACATGATCGGCATGATCGAACCCAAAGCTTCAAACGAACATCGATTTATCCTGGTAGCCATTGACTACTTCACCAAGTGGGTCGAAGCAGTGTCATACGCCAATGTAACCCGACAAGTGGTGGTCCGATTTATCAAAAACAATCTCATTGCCGTTATGGTGTTCCAAGCCAGATCATTACTGATAATGGATCCAACTTGAACAATAAGATGATGAAAGAGTTGTGTGCTGAGTTCAAGATCAAACACCATAACTCATCTCCCTAACGACCTAAGACGAACGGAGCGGTAGAAGCGGCTAACAAGAACATCAAGAAGATTGTTCAAAAGATGGTTGTAACCTACAAAGACTGGCATGAAATGCAACCCTTTGCTCTTCACGGTTATCGTAAATCTGTCTGTACTTCAACAGGGGCAACCCCTTTCTCTCTAGTATATGGCATGGAAGCAGTGCTCCCCATGGAAGTAGAGATCCCATCAATCCGGGTATTGATGGAAGCTAAGCTAACAGAAGCTGAATGGTGTCAAAGTCGACACGACGAACTGAATCTGATCGAAGAAAAGCGAATAACGGCTCTATGCCACAGTCAGTTGTATCAACAAAGAATGAAGAAAGCATATGACAAAAAGGTCTGACCTCGTGTCTTCAAAAAAGGAGACCTCGTGCTCAAGAAGATAAAATCATTCCTCACGGATTCCCGAGGCAAATGGACTCCGAATTACGATGGCCCCTATGTGGTCAAGAAAGCTTTCTCAGGTGGCGCCTTGAGACTCGCAACCATGGATGGAGAGGAGTTTGCCTACCCCACAAATGTTGATGTAGTCAAGAAATAATTCGCCTAAATTTAAAAATAAAATGTCTCAGTGGATTGAAAACCCGAAAGGGCGGTCTAGGCAAAAATTAGAGACATAAGCAAAAAAAATCTTCCCGATGGATTGGAAATCTCAAAGTATAATCCAGGAAAAAGTTAGGGATTAATGGCAAGTAACTACGTTTGATCAGTTCAATTCCTCAGCAGTAATGATTCATCAGCGAAAAAACTTCCAGTCAAGGCCATCTTCGACAGAAGCTCAGGATGCCCAGATTTCAAATTTGATAGATGGATAGCGGTCGTTATGTTTCAATGTAGCCCTTTTCCCTTAAATTACCATTTTCTAAACTTTGTAATGCTCTATGGAATCACGTGCTTGGCTGATCTCCATTCAATCAATAAAATTTGAGCCCTAGTGCTTTTGTTTGTAATTATTATTTATTTTAGCTTTACAGAATGATATTTTTAACATAATCAACGATTCTTGAAATAAAAAAAAAGAATTTACTTGTCAAAAAATTTTTTGCTTTTAAAATAAAGATGGCAATTCTTTTGACTATTGAACATCGAAAGAACATCGATCGCTTATCCGAAGGTGGTTGAACCTCAAAGTGCAGAATCAAAGTACTCCTTCTAAACCAGTACGCCTGAATGAAGGATCAACTGTATCGGATGTAATTTTTCCATCTGATATCCTCGACAGAGTTCGTACCTCTTAAGACCGATTGAACAATTCTTTCTCCCTACAGGGACCTTCTTTCCTAAGCAAGGCATGATTGCTATCTTGGAACAGTGATACTTTTCATCCCCCACCGTGGCCGAGTATCCAATCGTGTTCATCCATTAGTCTGTATGTCACGTCAGTTTTGTCAGCATATACATACATACATCATGCATTATTGATTCATACTCATATTCATATTGCATCACTATCACTCTAGTCGGTCTAGTTCCCAAGTGATAAAGTCCTCTTATCAATCAAGTTGTCAGTTCTTTCCTCGTCAGGAAATGTTGCGTCTGAACAATCTCTCCCCAGTTTATTTCTGGATTGGAGCCAGTCCTCGACCACTTTGATAACTTGAACCTCTGAAAGGCAAGAAGACATTCGGCAAACATCACTCTTCACCATTGAAGATGATATATTCGCTTTCCCGAATTAAGGAAAATCCCCAGAGAAAGCCTCGCAACTAAAGACTCTCAGCAACACATTGGGTTTTCTCTCCAGAAAGTCAATGTTAATGAAGTCATCAACACCTCAAAATTGGATTACATCACATGGTATTTCTCAGAGAAGATCTCGAGGAAAAGTATGATGTAATATCCCAAGCAGGAAACAGCCTCTCAGGAGACTCGTTTTCCCCAGTAGAGTCAACAAATGGCATCTCCATCAGAGAAGTTTGAACACCTCTACAGCTCAGACGAATGGGTTTCCCCAGTAAGTCTAGCATCAAAAATTTTTCCCATCAATGGCATCTCCCCAATAAAAAGTCGGCGAGAAGTTTGATGAAAACCGCTACACATAGCGTCCCTTGTCAAAAAAAACTGAGACCAGTTCCTTGGCTGAATACCAGGATCGAGGGGAAGTTTATTGACAAAAGAAACTTAGACCAGTTCCTTGGCTGAAAACCAGGATCGAGGGGAAGTTTATCAAGAAATTGAGACCCGTTCCCTGGCGGAAGACCGAGATCGAGGGGAAGTTTACAAAAGAAACTGAGACCAGTTCCTTGGCTGAAGACCAGGAACAAGGGGAAGTTTATTGACAAAAGAAACTAAGACCAGTTCTGCGGCTGAAGACCAGGATCGAGGGGAAGTTTTTACCATTTTCTGAGCATTATTGCTTAGCAAAAGAAGATGGATGAGCGAATTGCCATTCATAACCACCATCAAAATTTCGGGTATTCCGATATTTAATCCTCTTGCACCCTGAATGCCCGAATACCCTCGCCATTCACACCTTTGGGTCCAAGAAGATTAAATAGGGGCATCTGTCATACCCCAAATTTTGACCAAAATATTTCCCATCATTGTGAAAATTATCATCACAATATGGATGTACTTTCATGCCTCATCAATCTCCTCAAAGAGGGGTGAACATTCACTACAATCAAGACTTAGGGTTTCAAGCCCTCTCAGAGCACTTAGACAAAGGATCAATCAAGGAATGATATGATCTTCAACTTGTCTAACCTCTCAAACACCTATAAAGGATCAAGAGTACGCCCACATCAAGAATCAAGCACAAGATTGCAACATTCCAAGTGGATCAAGCCTCAAGATCGCCAGTGTCACCAAATTAGGGTTTTGGTCGATTGAGGCCTCCAGATGAAAATTTTCATCTGGGCATGAGCCAATGCTTCAAAGGGACCTCATGGACCCAATCATCAAGTCAATTTCACCTCAGAGGATGCATTTACCAAAAATCAAGAATTAGGGTTTCTTGACCCAATTCACCCCTAAGTTGACTTTTGAGACAAATCATGAGCCAAGACCTCAAGAAATGATTTGAGGGCCTCCAATACACCATATTGATCCATTTGTAACAATGGATTAATCCACGAAGCTTGATTCACAAGTTTCAATTTCATCTGAACCACAACTAGGGTTTTGAGGAAAAAGTCAACTGTACCTTTGACTTTTGACCAAGACATGCTCCCAAACCTTGGGACATGATTCAATACACCCTATATCACCTATGGAGTCCATCCATTAGGTTTGATTTAGGTCAAGGTCTTGATTTCGCAAAGGATCGCACAGTTTGGATTTCATCCGATAAAAAGTCAACTGTGCACAAAATCAAGTTTGACTTTTTGGAATTTTTCACAAATGTGATTCCCCTAAGTCAAAAATAATGTTGATGTGTGGTACTGATCATCATCCATCAAGAAAAATCAAGAAAAGTGAGGTTTCTTGCAAAAGGGGCAACCTTGAGAAACCAAAATTTTTCTAAGTTATGGAACAAAAGTGATTTTGGTACCAACTTCCAAGGATCATAACTTGAGATCCAAGCAACCATTTTGGGTGATCCAAAGCTGGATTTGTAGGTCTTGCTACACTCTACAAAAGCTTCAACTACCTCAGACTCCAATTCCTTATGGATTTTGAGTTATGGAATGATCAAAATGGCAAAAAACATGAAAATGACACTTTTCCAACACTTAGTGAAATTTTCAACAAAAGTCAGAATCTGTCTTACTTTTTCCAAAATGTAGGGATATTTTTCACCTTGAAACAAGTTAAACCAGTTCTTGGGGTGAACATCAAAGTTGAAGTATGCCATGAGGGCTTTCCAACAAGTACCTGATCATCTCCAAATTCCATTTGAGCAGGGAGATACAACCCTTGGAACATGGCATCATGGACTGGTTTTTACAAGGCAGAATTTATGCATTTTGCTCGATTTGTCCAAATCTGATAAATCCAAGCCTTGTCATCAATTTGGACACATCCGAGGATAAAACAAGAAGGGAATGATCTGATCCCCAAGCCTCCAAAGTCCAAGAATCTACATTAGCCATAACAAACCTAAAAAGGCTAAAAAGGTGCCAAGACTCCAATTTTGTTGCAATGCATTTAATGGATACACCAAGGTGGCATGGACTGACACATTCCTAATTGAATGAGTCAAGAATAAGCTATGAATCATGGGACCGTAGGCCTGTGCCCTAACCTCAAGTTAATGGCTAGAGGAGACTTGAGATTCCTTTTGCTCAACATTGGCCAAAGGCCTGCTGTAGCTGCCATTCACTATTGCTTGCAAAAAAAAAACGTGCTCTACTATAAATAGAGCTCATTTGTTCTCAGTTTGAGTACACCAAAGCACTACAACTGATGCTTTCCTCAAAATCTCTCTCTTTAGGACAAAATGCCTTCTTTTGCAAGGTATCTCTGAGTTTTTGAGTTAGAGAGCAATTCCACCACAACTCATGATCCAAACACCTCAAATATGTTGTATCTAAGCAGTTCAAACACTCACTTGTGACCTGAAACACCAAAATCACAAAGTCCACTTCCAAAACCTCAAAATTGGACTTTTCTGCATTTTTCAAGCCATGTCTTGATTCAGTCACTTCCAAAACCAAACAAAACCTCAAACACACTCCAAATTTCATCCTTGAATTGTCCCCAATGGTTCCCCATATCTGGAACACCATTTGAGAGAGTTGCCTTATTGGTCACTTTTGCCCCTTTTGCAAGAAAGTGCCACAACTTGTTCCTGAGGATTCCAGCTGGTTCTAACCATTCTAAAAGCTTATATGGGATCAATTGAGAGTGTCCAAAGCATCAAATTACTTCTGGCACAAGGAACTTGACAGATAGCACAAGGAGCTTCAAGAGGTAAGTGCATCATCACTTGAACTTTCTAAATTATGCATTCCTTTGAAGTCCACTAATCATAAACATCTCATACATGTTGTATATGTTGTGTTTGAACCAATTTACCATGTAATTCTTGCCTGTACCATGAGATAATATAGAACATGCAAAAATAGGCCTATTTTGAAACCACTATCGGGTTTTAAAATACGGACCTCATCTGAAAAAACCAAGACCACCATTGGATTCCTTGTGAAATTCTTGGTCAGATGCACCTAAATTTTGTCCCAATCCATGGAGAAATGAGAAAGTTAGAGGCTTCACGTAAATTGCCCAAAAGCTTGCCTTGCCTTGCCTTGCCTTACCTTGCCCAGACCTAGAAACAAGGCACCCCTTAGTATTTATGGGGTGGTTTTGATACACGGATGTATCACCACCCCAGTGGTAGCACGCATGTGTGTTTGTCTTGATGGTCGTGGGTTCAAACCCCACCCAGACCATTTTGCCATTTCCCCTATTTTTTCTATTTTTTCCATATTTTCATGTTTTTGTTAATTAATTGAAAAATTAATTTCTCTCTCAATTTTAATTAATTTTTATTGGTTCTTTTTTTGAAAACTCAAAAAAATGTTAAAATATTTTATTCCATGAAAATTTCACAAAAAAATTATTTATTTCATATATTTGATATTTTTTTAAAGAATTTTATTTTATTTGTTTTTAAAACATTAAAAATGTTTCTTTCCCTTGGTTTTGCAAAATTCAAATGATTTTTAAATCATCCCATGAATGAAACATGATTTTTCAAATATAAATCCAAGATCATAACTTTTTTTTACATATTTGATTATTTTAATTGAATTTTTATTCAATTAAAATACATTTTAAAACCAAAAATTAGGGTTTTCATCACTATCGCCCTAACAAATCTTTTCAAAAACTTTTGGGTCTCTAATAGAGTGTAAGACCCATTCCTTGTAAATAAAAACCTTTTTGGGTCTCAGTCATTGTATAAGTCCCACTGCGATTTCAAAATCTCGGCGCGGTCATCGCCTTTTAAACGAAAATCATATGGGCCTACCCTAGTGTTGTAAGTCCCGATTCTTTTTGAAATTCTGGTACCAGATATGTGATGTTACGTGTGATGTCACAACAACACACTCTGCAATGGACAATGTAAAAACACAGAAGAGTACACAAAGAATTGTTCACCCAGTTCAGTTAAACAACTTACTCTGGGGGCTACCAAGCCAGGAAGGAATTTCACTATCATTAGAATTAATTTACAGACTCAACAACCCATTTGACATCTCCTAAACTTAATCTCTACCTAATGAACTTTCTACCTAAGAGACCACTTAGGTATGAGAACACTACTCACTTCCTAAAACACCTCAAAGATCACACTTTGAGAAACACCTTGATCCTGCTTACAAGCTTTGATCGAGTTACAAAACTCTCTTGGTTCATAGCTCTAAGAGAGTACAGCTTACAACTCACCAATTCAACCTAGATTGGTTTACAAAATACTCGTACAAAGACAATGATTGACACTCAGTCTATGCTCTCTATCTTCTGTACTTTCTTCAAAGGATTGATGCGCTTTATATAGCTATTTGATTTGGTCTTGGACTTGCTACAATATCTGACCTGATTTGTTATTTAAAACTGAATCTTCAAAACAGATTTTCTCTCCAAAATCTTCTTAAATCTTCAGCCTTTAAACACTCTTATCAAATCTGTTTGCAACAGAAAATATCTCCTCCAAGATATTCGCATCCAATAACTCTAACAGCTCTCCCAAAATCTAGCTAATACGCTTAACCCTAAAAACATCTCAAACCTGTTGTTTTAATGATCTGCATATCTGATGTCATGACATCGCATGTGACATCAGACTTCAAAGCTTCAACAACTTAAAAATATAACATTAACCAATGTTAAGACTCAATGTTAAGACATCACCCATGTGACATCAACATTGAACAACTTTGTTTTACCAAAATTCTAGCCAATCCAAGAACTAACAATCTCCCCCTTTGGCTAATTTTGGCTAAAACAATTTCTGCAACATCAGAGACTTCAGCAGCGGTTAAAAACTCCTAGCAGCACTCCTTCAAAACAGCTTCTTCTTCAAAAATGCTGCACATACTCCATCAGCTCAGCAAAGGGGCAAGCTCCCCCTCAAAACCAGAACCAGCATACAGCTGCACAAACACTCTCCCCCTCAACTTCTGCAGCACATCAAAAACAGGATTCACAACCACATCTTGGCTTGGCTAACTCTTCCCCTTTTTAGCCATAATTGGAAAAACACCTACTAACTACCAGTTAGTCCTAAGCTAGCTCTCATTGTCAGTCTAAAGTCAGCATTCAAGACAAGACAAAACATAGAACATAAAAAGTGCTTAAAAATCCACAATATTCAAATTACATAATTATGCACATCAAGTGCAGAACAAAACAGCAAAAGCAAAAAAAACTATTATCTAGCAGAAACAACAAAAGAAACTTAATCTTCATCAGAGCTAGGCCCATCTTCATCATCCTCATCATCTTCCTCAGAATTGACACCTTCATGAACATCATCATTATCATTTTGTTCCAAGGACTGGATCAGCTTCTCAATCTCCTTCTTTCTAGTCATGCTGGTACTGATCACAATATCCAAATCCTTGCAAGTAGCCTTCAATTCTTCAAGCAAATCAGCCTTAGTACTTTTCTTCTTGTTACCAGCATCTGATGTTGAGACAATGTCTGGAACATGACTCCCAACAAACAATTTTGGATGCAGAGATAATGTAGACTCCCTCTTGCAGGCCGTGTCTGAACTTGTCAATATGCCAGGATGTTGTTTCATAATTACTCCACAAATGAGAGATGGGAATACTATAGGCATTTTGATAGCATTAGTGGTGGCATGTTTCACAGTCTGCTCAAAAATATATGATCCATAGTCAAATTTCTTCTTAGTGCCCACAGCTTAAATGAACCTTCCTAATCCCACAACTGTTGTGGTTTTATGATTAGTAGGCACCCAATTTGCAGCTCCAATTCTGTGCAAGATAGCATACTTAACACTAAGTTTGCTAGTTGACAATTTTCCTTTCAAGGGCCACACCTTTACTTGACCAGCAGTTATCTCATTGCAGACATCATTATCAGTAACTTTTAACTCTGTAAACTCTTCTTCTTTTCTTCCTAGGTAATTGTTGATAACCTCAGGAGAGAACTCAATACATTTGCCTCTAACAAACACTTTCATGAAATCCACACTTCTTTTGTCAGAAATATTCATAGGAATGTTAACCATAAATTCCTTAACCAGACTGTCATAACACTTGGAGAACCCACACACAGTCTTCATCAATCCAGCAACTTTTATCACCTCTATGACTTCTTTAATTTCCATAGCCTCTTTGCCTATCTCTCTTTCAAGAGGAAGTCTTCTTTGACAAACAAATTTCCACATGGAAGCACTGCTTGCATAATGGAATGAAATGTTGTCAACAGGAACATCAGGTATCTTGTCAGCAATTCTCTTCAAGATTGACTTTCTCACAGGAGTGATGTCTTGAACATCATCCTCAACATCATATTCTGATTCAGATTCTTCCACTAGCTTCCTCTTTCTGGGATTCACATCAACTTTGCTCCATGTTTTTGTAGGACCAACAATAGAAGTCTTTTTCTTCATTCCTTTAGTTGACTTCATAGGAGAAGATTCCACAATCTTTCCTTTCCTTGTTTTCAGTCTCTTGGCAAGACTAGGAACAACATTTCCAATCACTTCATCATCAGATAGGTCAACAACATTTACCACATCTTCATTCTTCTTTCCACCAGGGCTAGTTTCAACATTCCTTTCAGGCGATGTTCTGACATTTGTTTCAACATCAGCTTCCTCATGAACACCTTCTTCTTCACCACCTACTTCAACATCCTCAATGACAGACATAGCCAGTCTGTGAAGATTTGTATCAGCCCTTTGCATGTCCTCCTTTTCAGTAGGCATTTGTCTAAGGGGAACAGAAATGCCTTTTACAGATAAACCCTTATCCAAAATTTTGGTGGCAATTTGATTAAGACTGCAATCAACATCAAACCTCTCTTCAACAGCTTGAGAGGTGGAAGACCTAGATGCAGATTTATCCCTAAACAGTACACTAGTGACTAGCCTCTTAGTTTCATTATCATTAAATTTAGTTGTAGCCCTTTTGGGTTGAAGTTTGGAAGGTCTTGACTTACCAGATTCAGGAACCATCATGGAGATGGGTGCTATATTCAAAGCTTCTTTTGCAGAGCCCTCTTCTGTAGAAACCCTAGCTTTATCTCGCGATGAACTTTGTGAAGCAGATTTCTTAGATAGAGATGATATATGTTTTGACATTGTTCCTGTGAAGCACTTGAGGATCAGGAAAGGATTGCTACTTCTGTTGATGGAGAAGAAGACGAACAGTCTAGGGGTATGGTGTTTGATGAAGCGTGTGATAGCTACAATAGGAAATGATGGCCTAAAGTATGGAGCCTGATTTTGTGGATCATTTAAACGCCCATCAATGAGTTTCTCCCTCCAAAATAACTTTCCTTTTAAATTTTTAAAAGAATTCACACCATAAGTTATTAACCCTAATTGACCTTTCAGCATGCTCAGACTTTCACACTTAATGTTACAGTCTGATGTCACAACATCAACCTTAACATCATTAGATGAGCTGACCTCTTGAGGTACCCATTGATAATAATTATCTCTAGATCTGACTCCCTTCATAACAAGCTCATTCTTCTCATTAGTCACCAAACACTCATCTTTAGTGTAGCTGACTTTGTATCCTTCAGCACACAGCTGACTTATGCTAATCAAATTAGCACTTAACCCTTTGACAAGAAGCACATTGTCAAGATCAGGTCCATCATGACACTTCACTTTTCCAACACCTTTTACCACCCCTTTCTCTCCATTTCCAAAAGTAACATCAATTGAGGAGCAAGAATTGACATCCACCAATTGGTTTTTGAATCCAGTCATGTGCTTTGAACAACCACTGCCAAAGTACCATCCATCCTTAGCAGAGTGTCTATCTGAAATGTGAGCCAATAGACATGTAACCTCAGCTTTAGGAACCCACTGTTTAACAACCTTGGGCCTGTTATCCTCCTGTCTAGGTTGAGGGATAGACTTGGGATAACCATGAAGCTTGAAGCAAGAAAATTGCATATGGCCAAATCTTCCACAATAGAAGCACCTTACTCTTTCTTCTCTGAAGTTATTAAACTTCCTGCCTCCTTGATGATGAAACTGTTGTGGCTGCCATCCATAGTACTGGTGCTATCTTCTTCCATAGTTTGCCTGTCTTCTGTAGTGAGGATTCTGTCTCTTAGGTTGTCTTCTATGGTGATGTGGCTTCTTTCTTCCATAATAATGAGGCACAACATTATTATATTCAAAGCCATACATATTCCCCTGATGTTGAGACATCTGATGGAACATGTTAAACCTAGGAGCCTGCATACTCCTATGGTATTGAGGAGGCATATACTGCCTGGCTCCAGAAGTATGAACCTTCTTTTGATGAGGACTGTAACACCCCAAAATTTGCCTTATTGTTTTTAGCTAACTGGCTTATGTTTCTTTGCATTTCTTGCATTAGCATTTGTGCATGGCATTGGTTCTTAGCATGGGATCAAGGTACTTGGTTCATCTCAAAGGAGTATCAAGCTTCAAGGTGGTTTGAGGGGTTCATCATATCTTCATAAGATCAAGAATGGCAAAGGATTTCAAGTGAATCTTTCCCTCTTAACCAGAGGGACCAATTTAGGGTTTTGGTTTCAAAGGGCTTCTTGTTGAGCTTTGTTTGTTCAAACATGTTCTTATGGTATTCCATATGCTCACAAGTGCTCATGGAGGAAGGCTTGGCTAGTGGTTCATTGTGGAAGATGTTCAGTGGATCAGTTACTTGTGAAGTAAGCAAAAGTCAACAGTTCAAAAGGAAAGTCAACCATGGGTTTTCAAAGGTTCAAATCATGTTTCCCAAGTCCATGTACCTTTATTTGGTCAAGGATTAGCATGGATGGCATCATTCATCAAGAATCAAGAGTTTGTGCAAAAGTTACTAAATATGGAAATGACCTATAATTTGAAACTTTCCATTTTTGGCAGTTTTTCCACCACATTCAACTTGACTTTTAATCATCAAAGAAGCTTCAAATGAATTTTCCTCAAACATTAAAGTTGAAGATCTTTCTCTCCCATTTCCAAAAAGTACTAGATTGTCTCCATACCATTTGTGGTTCACAAGTTATGATCAAAAGAAGGCAAGGTGTTTTTTAAGGTTTTCTCATGTATCCATTTTTCCACCTTTTGCATTTTGGTTCAAAATGACTTGTAATTGATTCTAATGCTTCAAGTCATATTGCCATATTCAAGTACACTTCATGAGGACCACTTTTGACCTTTGAATTAATTCATTTCATGCCATATACCTCACTTATTTCGCATAATGCAAATTGGCAAGATGGATTGAAACTCACAAACCAATCAACCACAAGGCCCAATTTCAATTCCATTGTGATCAGCAAGTGAAATGTGAGTGAATCATACTTGTTTCATGACCTTGGCACGTGTGGATTAGTGGGTGCATTACAACTTTCATTTTTGCAAATTACTTCCATTAGCCTTAATCAAGGGATTAATGAAACCCTAATCATGCTCAGAGGCCTAACCAAGTCTATATAAGAAGGATCACACGTTCATTTCACCCTCATGCACTCTCATTTGCTCAGAATTCCAATTTTTGCTCTCACTCTTTCTCTCTTCGAAACTCACTCTCCTTGGAGTTTCTTTGAGATTTTATTTCACATTCTTGATCAGTGAAGTAAATAGAGCAAGAATCAACCATTGATTGAAGCTGAGAGTGAGTTTTTCATCAGATTCAGTTTTGGAAGGTTCAAGTTCAAATCTCAAGATCTAGCACGATTCCAAGCTCTAATTGCATTTATTTTGCAATAAGAGGTTCTAAGGAGTAGATTTGCAGCTTCCAGAGGGTTTTCTTGGTGTATTTTAAGCTCTGCAATTCTCAGGTTAGTGTGAAATTCATCATCATGTAACTTGATTTTATGGTGTGCATTGTGCTCCTCATGAGTTGCTGATTATCCTGATGTAATTAGATTTAATTTTGGATGTGTATCATGGCTGTATTATAGATCTAAAGTTTTTTAGATATAAACTTCTTTTCTTCGATTTGCCTTGTGTGTTGATGATCTGTTGAAACTAATTTCATATTCTTGATCCTTGTTGAATACTGATTCGAATGGTGGTGGAGTTGTAAAATTCTGGAAAAATTTTGTTAGATCTCCGTTCAGTGTCGCCGGAGAAGACGACCGGAGCTAGGGCTCCGGCGTCTGGTTCATTTGCAGGTGACGAAGGAAGAAGACACTATCATATCCGTCCATTGTTTGATCTGATGGCTCAGGATGTGCCAACACATTAATAATATCACGTGTTTTGTTGATTGTTATGTTTATATTCCATGTTTGTTATCATGCACACTCAGATCTGGACCACACATCATGATTACTTGCTTGTTTTGTTGAATGATTCTCACACGTTGGATGGATCTGATGAATGTGATATTGTCAGCGCATTAAGATACCATGTTCCCTTCACGTGCTTCCATTTTAATTTCTGAATAATATTGGTGTGTGCGTGTGTACATTAATTACTATATGCGTGTGATCTAAGCCCTTCATTTGGAATACTGTGTGGTTTGTTGACTTGATATCATGCGTGAGATTGATCCAAGGGTGTGTATGAGTCAATCATGTTGACTGAAGCTTATGGTTTTTGTTTGACTTTGCTGGTGGACTATTTGACATGGGCTTGCTTTCCCCACTCCCCTGTTCAGCCCATTTGATGTATTGAACGTGTATTTGTTGCTTGTTACACCCCTGGGTTTCATTTTATTTCCTTTTATTTTATTTTTTTGCATAGTTTTGCATTTTAATTTTTAAAAATAGTTTGATGCATCTAAAAATCACCAAAAAAATCATGGATCATTTTTAGAATTTTATAAAATTTTGAAAAATTTTATTTTCCATTTTTATTTCATTTTGTGCATCTGAATTAATTGTTTGTTTAATTTCTTTGTGAATTACTTCAATTGTGCACACCTTGTCTTGTTGATTTTTTTTCTCATTATTGGTGTATGATTTGCATCCCATTCTTTTGCATACTTCAGAAGACATCTTGAGGTTCTTAAAAACATTTTTGTTTCATTTTTAAAACTTTTTCATATTGCATTTTAGTCCATCTTCTTTGCATATTGGTTCATGGTTCCTATGTGATCTTTGCCTAATTGTTTGAGGTACTTAAACTTTGAATTTTGGTGTGATATTTTGACATGTTGTTAGTCTCTGACTTAGGTAATTTGGGTTCTGATTCCACAATTTTTGAATGTCTTTTGATATATGTTTGATTATTTGTGCTTAAGTGAATTTTGCATGATCATCATATGACATCTCTTAACCCTAATTGATTTGCCATGCCTAATTGATTGAATTTCTTTATGATTCTTTGCATGAGCTTTTGGTATGATGTTTACCCCTGGTTGAGGTCTCCTGTAACTTATTTTTGAAATTTATGAATCATGTTTGGCATGTGCTAAGTGTTTGAACTTTGACTTCCTTTTGTGGACTTTCTTTGGTGCATAATGTTTCATGTTTTGATCTTCTTTTGCACATGAGAATTGTTGATGATGGTATGATCTTGGTTCTGACTTGCTTTCATCTTCATCTTATTTTTCTCATTTCATCTTTATATGAAGTTCATTGGTGCTTAATTGTGCATTTCATATAAGTATGCTTGCATTCTTTCATGATTACCTTTGCATGTTTACTTGAGATGTTTTGCATGATCTTTGAGACTTGTTTATTGATGTGAGTTGGATATAATTGATATGATGTGCTTTCTGCCCTATCTTGTTTCTTATCTCATCCTTCTCTTTCTCTTTCTTCTCTTTCACTCTCTTCCTCCCATGAATCTCAAGACTTGTTTAAGTCTTGGATTCTCTCCCTTTAGAGCTACCTAGTCCAACTTAATTTTTGATTAAGCTTGGAGTAGGATTAGCATTAGGTTTTAGGTAGTCATCCCTCCTAAACCTCACTAACCATAGGTCATCCATGCATGATAACATTAGGACTCTTAGTTTCCCTTTAGAGTTTCCTTCGGGTCTTCTCTCTTCTCATCTCAAAACTTCTTAAAAACACTTAATAAGGATAAAGCATATTACGCACGAGCCTTAAGCGTGGGGAATGAGAAATGAGGGGCTTCCTCTCATCTTTCTAGAGTGCTTAGCGAGCTTCCTGTCTTGGGACGATTCGTTAAGTATTCGTCCCTGTGCCCTAGACTTTGGTGCAATGCAAGTTATGAACTAACTTAAAAGACACTTCTGTCTAAAAAACACAAAACAAATTCAAATCTTTTTATCCTTCGGGATTGTTGGGTTTCAAATTTCATTTTCAGAAAGGAACTCGTCGCTCACATAAAAAACACTTATCCATTCGTGGTCGTACCCACGAACTACATTAGCTCTGATTCCTCTCTCTCTCGTCCGATTGAGGATATGTAGGCACAAGACATCGATTGTCTTGGCGAGCAACCTTCCCCCACAGTTCCCGTCCGAACTACGTTGACTCTGACTTTCCCATTGCACTGAGGGAGTACGTAGGCCTAGGGCATCGAATATGTCCTACCGAGTCCGTCTTAGTCACCCCCATCCCCGTTTTCTTTTGTTCAGCCATAGATAGTAGGACAGCTCACCCTCCGTTTAGACAACAAGCGTGGATCCCATCGAGTACGATGGATGCGTGGGGTGCTAACACCTTCCCCTCGCATAACTGACTCCCGAACCCGGACTATGGTTGCGATGACCATGTCTTTCCCCCTTTATCTTCAGGTTTATGCAGTGTTTCCTTTCCCTCTCTCGGGATAAATACACATTGCTGGCGACTCTGTGTTTTCTGTGCCACTCTCGCGTTTGTACCGTTGGATGCGAATCTTTCGGGAGCGACAAGGACCATGAGCATACCTTTTCCCAACATTTTGAGGCTGTTGGTGAGAAACCTGCTTGGGTTTAGGATTATGTCTCTTTTTGTTATGTTGAGACATTGGTTGAGACATGTCCTTTTTGGTTCCTGAAGTACTAGCTTCAGCAGAAACCTTCTCCTCAACAAATCCTAAGCCAGATTTGTCTCCTGCTACTTTTTCTGCCTGAAGGATCTTATCAAGAGTATCAGATCCACTATTCAACATTCTAACAGATTTTGTCATTTGATCAAGTTGAGATTTAACCAACAAGACTTCATTTTCAAGATCAGCTTTAACCGTCTCAAGCTGAACAATTTGTTTCTTTTGTTTCTCACTTTCTTGACATACCTCTGCACTCTTCAGACATAACTCTTGATAGGAGGCTGCTAACTCCTCAAAAGTCAGTTCCTCATCACTTGATTCTCCATCAGACACACATGTCCCTGTCAAAGCTCTAACATGCTTGGCTGACTCTTCTTCACTTTCACTGTCAGTATCAGACCAGGAAACTGCCATGCCCTTCTTCTACTTCTTAAGGAATGTAGGACATTCTTTCTTGACATGTCCATAACCTTCACACTCAAAGCATTGAATCCCTTTGTCTTGAGCAGTCTTCTCTTCATCCTTCTCTTTTGACTTGCTGATGTCAGAGGAGATGTTCTTAACATTAGGTTTGTAGTTCTTATTCATCCTCTTGAAAACCTTGTTAAACTGTCTTCCCAGCATAGCAATGGCCGGAGACAGCTCCTCCTGAGATTCAACACCATTCCCTTTCTTCTCTTCTTGAGTATTAGATACCAAGGCTATACTCTTGGTCTTCTTTTCAGGTTCCTCTTCATTCAACCCTAACTCAAAGGTTTGAAGAGATCCAATTAGCTCATCAACTCTCATTTTGCTGAAATCTTGAGCTTCTTCAATCGCAGTTACCTTCATCTTATATCTCTTGGGAAGGGACCTAAGGATTTTCCTCACCAGCTTTTCTTCAGTCATCTTTTCTCCAAGAGCACTAGAGGCATTAGACAGCTCAAGAATACTCATATGAAAGTCATGAATAGTTTCATCTTCCTTCATCTTTAGACTTTCAAACTTTGATGTCAGAAGTTGAAGTCTTGACATCTTAACCTTTGAAGTTCCTTCATGAGTAGTCTTCAAGATGTCCCAAGCTTCCTTAGCAACTTCACAGGCATTGATCAACCTGAATATGTTCTTATTAACTCCATTGAAAATAGCATTAAAAGCTTTGGAATTACCAAGGGCAAGCTCATCTTCTTCCTTGGTCCATTCTTCTTCAGGTTTCAGTTTTGAGCTGCCTTCTTTTTCTTTACCAGAATCATCTTTCTCAACAACAACAGGTGCTTTCCATTCTTTTATGATAGCCTTCCAAGCCCTGCTGTCCAAGGATTTCAAAAAGGTAATCATCCTTGGCTTCCAATAATCATAATTAGAGCCATCCAAAATAGGGGGTCTATTCACAAATCCACCAACTTCCTTGTCCATCTTTACCAGAAAGTATCAGCCCTAGATCTCACCCAGATGCAGAGCAGGATGCCTGCTCTGATACCAATTGAAATTCTGGTACCAGATATGTGATGTTACGTGTGATGTCACAACAACACACTCTGTAATGGACAATGTAAAACAACAGAAGAGTACACAAAGAATTATTCACCCAGTTCAGTTAAACAACTTACTCTGGGGGCTACCAAGCCAGGAAGGAATTTCACTATCAGTAGAATTAATTTACAGACTCAACAACCCAGTTGACATCTCCTAAACTTAATCTCTACCTAATGAACTTTCTACCTAAGAGACCACTTAGGTATGAGAACACTACTCACTTCCTAAAACACCTCAAAGATCACACTTTGAGAAACACCTTGATCCTGCTTACAAGCTTTGATCAAGTTACAAAACTCTCTTGGTTCACAGCTCTAAGAGAGTACAGCTTACAACTCACCAATTCAACCTAGATTGGTTTACAAAATACTCGTACAAAGACAATGATTGACACTCAGTCTATGCTCTCTATCTTCTGTACTTTCTTTAAAGGATTGATGCGTTTTATATAGCTATTTGATTTGGTCTTGGACCTGCTACAATATCTGACCTGATTTGTAATTTAAAACTGAATCTTCAAAACAGATTTTCTCTCCAAAATCTTCTTAAATCTTCAGCCTTTAAACACTCCTATCAAATCTGTTTGCAATAGAAAATATCTCCTCCAAGATATTCGCATCCAATAACTCTAACAGCTCTCCCAAAATCCAGCTAATACGCTTAACCCTAAAAACATCTCAAACCTGATGTTTTAATGATCTGCATATCTGATGTCATGACATCGCATGTGACATCAGACTTCAAAACTTCAACAACATAAAAATATAACATTAACTAATGTTAAGACTCAATGTTAAGACATCACCCATGTGACATCAACATTGAACAACTTTGTTTTACCAAAATTCTAGCCAATCCAAGAACTAACACTTTTCTTTTTTTAAAAAAACTTTTGGGCCTCTCCTTGAGTTGTAAGACCCATCCCTTTGTACAGAAAACCTCTTTGGGCCTCAGTCATTGTATAAGCCCCAATACAGTTTACAAAACAACGGTACGATTACTGTTTTTCATCTGGGCTTCTCCTTGAGTATAAGCCCCAACAACCTTTTCACAAACAACTTCCCTTTTGATTTAGATTCAAATATACAGTTGTTATCAAAACTTTCTTTAATTTCTTGAACAACTAACAATACAGCTATGGAAGCTTGCTCACCTGTAAGTTTTTATCAGCTTTCTTTTACCTGCTTTTATATATATAACTATATTGTGGGAAGCTTGCTCACCTGTAAGTCCTTATTTCATATCCTTTTAAATACTTGTCATATATCAACTGTATATATACTTGTATATCTGCTTAGAGTTTTCCCCGACAACTAGGTCTAGAACTAGGTAAAGCCAGTTGGTTACTCTTTAATACAGTCAAAACTAAATCCCCATAGGATTTCCAGATACAGTCTTGCCTTCTCTTGGGCTTAAACAATATGGAACAAAGAGAAAGGCATTATTCCCGGTGAAACTTTTCTCAGACTGTCACTATTAGAAATTGTCAAAGAAGTTCATTTCCCCCAGAGAGGATTAATTCTCGGTGAAACCTCTTTTGAATTTCTTCAAACCCTAGAACTGTTCGCTAAAGGATTAATTCTCGGTGAAACCTTTCTTGAACTTTTCTTAAGTTTGGGACCCACAGGTTTCCTAAAAGCATCCCTGCCTCCTCTTGGGATTTGTACAAGGACCCTCCGGCTTCTTAGAAGTTCTCATGCCTTCTCTTGGGCTTAATACAAGGACCCTGAAGACCTCTTAAAGGTATAGGATATAACTTAGTCATCCTTTGCTAGAGCAGTCTTTCCAGTGTCAAAACATCAGACCAATTTAGGGTTGATTCTCATCCCTTTAAAACATCTGCCTTCTCTTGGGAATCATACAAAGATAAACTCTTCCACACCAATAAACCTGGGTAGTCTAATCCCATCTTGAGTCTCAAAGACATTCTCAAGTTCCCTACAAACATAGGAGAATTCCTGGTCATTTTAATAAATCTCCAGCAGAATTAAAACCCATGGGTTCTAAAACCCATTCTTTCTCCTAAAAATTCCCCAGCCAGGGTCAGCTTATCATCAGTATAACACTATCCCAAATCAGAACCTCAAGGTCTCTGATATCCCAACTCTTCTGTAACCCTCAGCAAGAGTTGATTCCCCATTTGGACCTGCCTCTGGATCTTAATAATCCTCAGCAGAAGTCAGCCTCCTCTTAGGCTTTGTATAATGATTTCTCCAGCTTGTTTAGCCACAATCTTGGGCTTCGTACAAGACAGATAAAGTCACTCTCTTATTGAGTCAAACCCTTTTCAGCCTCAATCTTGGGCTTTGTACAAGACACCATATAAATTTCCTAAGCAGAGTCAATCCTTTTTTCAGCCTCAATCTTGGGCTTTGTACAAGACAGATAACCCTCCCCAGCGGAGTCAAAACCCCTTTTAGCCTCAATCTTGGGCTTTGTACAAGACAGACAGAATGTTTTCCCTGGAAAAGTCAAACTTTTAGCCTCCTCTTAGGCTTTGTATAATGATATCCCCCAAAGAGTCAGTCCCTTTTTAGCCTCAATCTTGGGTTTTGTACAAGACATATATAAACACTCTCTTGTTGAGTCAGTCTTTCCCAGCCTCCTCTTAGGCTTTGTACAAGGACTTCCCCAGCGGAGTCAATCAGCCTCTTAGCTTCAACCTTGGGCTTTGATCAAGGTACACAAAAGTCAACATCCCCTCAGAGAAAATCAAAATCTCTCTGTAGGAAGATATTCCTCTGTTTATCACTCATCAAAACAGAAAAACAAACCTTAATCCCAGATAACCGCTATAAGTGGCACACTTGTTGATTCAAAATCCAAGCTGTAGTCCATCTCTTATCCTGGTAAATCTTATCTTTCATCTAATTGCTATAAGCGGCAAGCCTCTGGATTATTTACATCCACGCCACTATCCCTCTCTTAGCATGAAAGACTCCTAAGGAAAAATGGCATTGCTCAACACTGAGTTAAAGTTTTCTCCTTCAGGACAAACCCCCTATAAAGGAAATTATGGCATTGCTGGATTCTCATATCTTAGTTAAAGTAATTCTCCTTTATAATCAGTCACCCAACAATTGTGATAAACCGACGAGATGTTTCCCCTTTAGAGATGACAAATTCCCTCCCAGTCAAACCTTTTAGCTTCAATCTTGGGCTTTGAACAAGACACAAATACTCCTTTTGGCTTCAATCTTGGGCTTTGAACAAGACACCAAAACATATTTT
Source organism: Lathyrus tuberosus (assembly GCA_022829125.1). Classification (NCBI taxonomy): domain Eukaryota; kingdom Viridiplantae; phylum Streptophyta; class Magnoliopsida; order Fabales; family Fabaceae; genus Lathyrus; species Lathyrus tuberosus. Next base: position 320,448 of record JALAZF010000775.1, on the reverse strand, counting down.
TTCCTCCCATAGAATAGGAGGAACTACGATTGCTCTGATTTCCTTGTTTCTTTAAAACGGGAATACGTAAGCATAAGATTACGAAATCCTAGCGAGCATACCAAAAAAAAACTCTAGGTCCAGTACCTTCATACCAATCAAAACTTAGGTCCAGTACCTACCAAAAACATCGGAAAACCCGAACATTAACAAAAAAAACTCACTCTCTCTCATATTTCCCAAGAAACTTTCCCAACCCATCAACAGATAAACATCATCAAGTACAAAGCAGACCCTAAAACTAACGACCTGTGGATAATCACATATAGGATGGGTAACTGACAACTCCCCATTGTATAACCTGACCCCCGAACTCCCCGAATCTCTCCTAGCGTCTGTTCAGTTAAACATTCGCGTGCAAGGTTAGTTTTGGATAGCTTCCCTTTCCCTTCCAGCTTCACGGGATAAATAAGAAATCAGAAAGTAGCACCCCGCTCCTCCTCAATGAGGAGGAAACACAATTCTGCGATAAGGTGGTCGCGTCACTGACAAAAATTGCACGCTACAGTAAAATGGCGACTCTGCTGAGGAGTCATTAACTAGGATCTGTCTTACCTTAGTCATCATCGTCACCATTTTCCAACAGTAAAAATGGTGACTCTGCTGGGGAGTCATTTTGTCTGTTTAGGATTATAGACAAGAATTCTTAAGAGGTCTAGGATGTTAGTTTTAGGAATCATACTATATATATATCGCTTTTCCTACTTGATATCCATGTTTATTTTTCTGCTAATGGGAATGCGAGTGATGTCGCATGTGGAAAGTATGAGTGATACCTAAGATAGGTGATGGCAGAGACGGGCGGTCTTACAGGGAGTGAATTCTGAATAAGCTGTCCCGGTAGACCATCAAATCAGTGGAGATACCCTTTGCGGATTCAATGCCTAACAATTTCGGTTGTGAAAGCAGATTGTTCGATTGTGGTATCCATGAAACTGAGGATTTAGTAGACAGTAACCATATGGCTATTTAGTAGTGCGGTAGCTATCAGAAATAGTTGTCACGCGATACTACACTCAATTGAGATCACCCTAAGATGCTACAGCTCGCTCGGGTGAACCAGCCTGCTGTTGTTATCCTAAGGGGGTCAATGATTTTGAGTACAGGTACAAAAATTCACCATAGTACAACCTTTGGGGATGGGTAGAGCCATGACTCCATGCTTGTGACGCTGAACCTTTGAACCCATGTTTTTTCTATGTTTTTGTGTGCTGCATTCATGCATTCATTTAAAAAAAACTCTTAAACAAAGAAAATATCTTCTTTTCTCTTCTCTCCTTTTCAAATTAAACTAAAACAATAATTGCAAATATCAGAGAAAGATTGCGTTATGGATATCGGTAGAAGAAAGATGTACAAGTACACCTTCAAGGCTCTAAAACTAGAGGATTTAAGGGGGTTGGCAAGGATAATCACCAACCCTGATGCTTTCAGAGCTAAGTATGGAGGACTGCTGTCTCTATTAAGGGTCCACGTAGTTAAAGGAATCCTGTCTACACTGATTCATTTCTACGATCCGGTTTATCACTGTTTCACATTCCTGGATTATCAACTAGCACCGACGCTAGAAGAATACTCTCACCTGAATGATTTACCTATCACTGACCAAGCTCCCTTTTCTGGACTGGAAGAAATTCCAAAGGATCAAATCATTGCAAGAGCAATATATTTGGACGAGTCAGAAATCAGGACTCACATGACCGCTAAGGATGTAATCCAAGGTTTACCGGCCAAGTTTTTGATAGAAAAATCCCTGTACTTTGCCAGTATAGGAAACGTTACATCTTTCGAAGATATCTTTGTGTTACTCACATACGGGTTGTTCCTTTTTCCCAATATCGATAATTTCGTTGATACCAATGCCATTAAGATATTTCTGATTGGAAACCCCGTACCAACCTTGCTCGCAGATGTTTATCATTCTATACACTTAAGGAATTTGTACAGTGGAGGAATGATCACATGCTGTGTACCCCTGCTATACAAATGGTTCACTTCCTATTACCCAAGTCTGCTACTTTTTGGGATCATAAGAGTACTCTACGTTGGTCACAGAGAATCGTGTCTCTTACCAACTCTGACATAGATTGGTACAATCGAATATATGACAGGATAAGGATCATTGACAAATGTGGGAACTTCCCTAATGTACCCCTCATAGGAACTAAAGGAGGAATCAACTATCATCCAATTTTAGTTCGCCGTCAACTCGGATACCCGATGAGACATATCCCGCGTAATGTTCATCTGGAAGGTCTTTTCTTCAAGGAAGGAGAAAATGACAGGGCACTAAAGACGGAAATAGTGCATGCCTGGAAACATGTTCTTAGGAAAGGAAGAGAGTCTTTAGGAAAACCAGACTGTATCTCTGTGGAACCTTATCTCCACTGGGTACAAACTAGAGCTCTCAAGCTGAGGATGCCTTACCCTCGTCAAGAAGTTCTTCCGCTAAAGGAATCTGTCCTTTATTTTATGTCTTATGCGGAAAAACTCCAGATCACTCTCAACAAAGTTCAACGGGAAAAGAAATCTTGGAAGAACAAGTACCGTATTCTCAATGTGGAGTGTACCAAAATTCAGCAACTGTTAAAAGAAAAGGACGCTCTGATTAGGATATTAGGGCAACATGCTGTAGAAAGTTAGAAAGACCGAAGAAATTTGCTCGCTCTTTTCACTTGGCAAAGGACTGACAACCCGACAAAGACTCAAGAGCCCCGGTCAAAGAAAAGGAAAATACCAGAACCAGCACCTGAGCTCTCCTCAGAGAGGACTCAGGATCCATAAGCTTAGACAATTCCTTTTACAGTACTTTGTAAAATATTGTATTTCCATTTTCGCAATCTTTCAAATTCAATAAAACGGGGTCTCCCCACTATATGATATTTGCAATCTATTTGTTGAAGTTTCTTTTTGATTAAAACAAAAATTAATTAATATATATCATTGCATTCATCATTCTCACATAACGCATTCTTCTCACCTACGAATTTCACGTCTGTGTCTCGATTCTAGAGAGTCAAACTGTCTCATTCGTACAATACTCGGGCCAATCGACAAAAGAAAATGGATGATCTCGAGGAAGAGAACAGAGAGTTGAGAGAAGAAATCGACGCTCTGAATAAGGATTTAAGAAAACTTCATAGTGACATGCAATCTCTGGTAGTAGCTCAGAGACAACAACAAAGGACTGTGATCTCAGAGATCACATCTACACTCATAGTGGAGACGTATGATCCTCGGTACAACATGCCTAAAGATCATCCCTGGGGCATGCCTATCAACTTTATCCCTGAAGGATATATTTCGCCGGTCACGGAAGACCCAGAAACTGCAGCAGGAACCGCTGGGCCTGAAGGTTACAAACTTTGGGAAAGCGAAGATGCAAGAATCATAACAGAAACTCCTGAAGTTTACAAAATTCGGGATAGGGAAGCACAAAGAGTCACCGCCATAATGACTATACCATAACCTATGGTACACACTGTCCCGGAAGGACAGATTCCATAGATGCCTTCTGGTGGAAACGAAAGTATGTACGACAAAATGAATGAGTTCCAGGAGCAATTTCTAAAAAATGCAGAAGGAACTGCATGCCATTCGCGGTCATGATCTATTCGGAAAGGACGCCGCAGACCTTTGTATGATCCCTAATGTGAAAATCCCGCACAAATTCAAGGTGCCTGACTTTGAGAAATACAAGGGCAACTCTTGCCCTCAAAGTCATTTGGTGATGTACGCTCGAAAGATGTCAACTAAGACAGAGAATCAATAGCTATTGATCCACTATTTCCAAGATAGTTTAACCGGTGCTGCACTCAAATGGTACATGGTTTTAAACCGCACTAAGACCGTCACTTTCAGAGATCTTGGGGCAGCCTTCGTTCAACAGTATAAGTATAATCTAGACATGGCACCAGACAGAGATCAACTCAGAGCAATGTCGCAGAAGGACAAGGAAACTTTTAAGGAATATATTCAGAGATGGCGTGAAATTGCCGCCCAGATTTGTCCCCCTCTTGAGGAAAAAGAGATGACAAAGATCTTTTTGAAAACCTTGAGCTCATTCTATTACGATCGAATGGTCGCCAGTGCGCCCAGCGACTTTACTGAAATGGTAAACATGGGGGTACGCCTTGAAGAAGTAGTCCGAGAAGGACGTCTGGTCAAAGATACAGGACCATCAAGCAGTACCAAAAGATACGGTAATGCTTTCCCTATGAAAACAAAGCAAGATATTAGAAATATCTCTCTCGAAAAGCAAAGGCGAAGGTATCAACCAGTAGCAGCAGTAACTCCTGCTATCAACCCTGCGCCTGTTCCAACGTATCAACCTCAGGTTGCTCAGAGCCAACCAAATTAACAACAATATCAGCAAAGGACACAACAACCTCTTCAGTAGGCTCGTCCTCAGTGCAACAACAACAACCGTACAACGCGACCACCAGGGTTTGACCCTATACCGATGTTGTACGCAGAACTGTTTTCGCTACTACTGGTCAAAGGGCACATCCAAACTAGGTCTCCTCCTATAGTACCAGAAAATATGCCTTTTTGGTTCAAAGCGGATCAAACTTGCCCTTATCATCAAGGAGGACCGAGACATAACATAGAAAAATGTCTCAGCTTCAAATCCAATGTGCAGAAGCTTGTTAGGAACGGGGTCCTATCTTTCAAAGATATTAATCCAAATGTTCAGACGAACCTGTTTCCTCAGCATGAGAAGGCTGCAGTAAATTTGATAGAGGAAGAGGTTAACCGCAACTATCAAATTCATGATGTACTCCTATTAGGAACCAAGTCGGTCAAGATACATTGCAAACAGAGTGGTACGGTCATGTGCCGTCTCACAATTATCACCAATGTGACATCTGCTCAGAGAATAACCAAGGATGCTACCTCGTACGAGCAGCCCTTCAAAGTCAGTTGGATCGGAAAGAGATCCGACCGTGTTCAAGTTCGGGTTCGATCAACGTAATGCAAGACTATCATCTTGATCAAAACAAAGACGTTGTCTTAATCCCTAAACAGGAAGTGGCCAAAGACGTATGTGCCATAATCCCTCTGCTCCATGAATCAAGAGTCCATCTTGATAGTAGAAAGATTCTCAACCTCGAACCAATTGAGGCCGGCTACGATGGTCAGAAAAATCAAAAAGGCTCCTGTAGTTATCTATCTGTCGGGACCGATACCGTACAAATCCGATAAGGCTATCCCTTACAAGTACGGTGCAACAACAATTGAGAATGGAAAGGAAACTCCATTAACCTCCGTCGTGAACATTGCAGACATCAGTTGAGTGACACGGAGCGTTCAGATCTTCAATAGAGGAGTTGGAGAACCCACCAAAGAAAAGGAACCTCAAACAGAAGTTCCCAATCAACTAGTCGGTCAGTCCAGTAATCCTGACCTTTCAAAGAACAATGATGAGATGCTGAAGCTCATCCAAAAGAGCAAGTACAACATAATAGATCAACTGTTGCAAACCCCTTCGAGAATCTCTGTGTTATCTCTTTTGCTCAGTTCCGAAGCTCACAGAGAAGCTCTACAGAAAGTCTTAGAGCAGGCCTTTGTGGAACAAGATGTAACAATAAGACAATTTGATAGCATCATCTCCAACATCACTTCCTGCAACAACTTAGGATTCAGTGATGAAGAACTGCCGGAAGGAGGCAAAAATCACAACATAGCGCTTAACATTACAGTCAACTGCCAGGACGATGCTTTAGCCAGCGTACTGGTAGATACCGGATCAGCTCTGAATGTTATGCCAAAATCTACTTTAAAGCGACTATCATTTCAAGGATCTCCGATGAGAGGCAGTGAGGTCATCGTCAAAGCCTTTGAGGGATCCCAAAAAATAGTTATCTGCGAAGTCGATCTTCCCATAACTATCGGTCCTCACACTTTCCAAGTCACTTTCCAGGTCATGGACATCCGAGCAGCATGCAGCTGCTTATTAGGAAGACCTTGGATACATGAGGTTGGGGCAGTCACTTCAACACTTCACCAGAAGCTGAAGTTCGTCAAGAATGACAAGCTAGTCACAGTCTGCGGAGAGCAAGTCTTAATCGTGAGTAACTTATCATCATCCTGTTTAGGACCCGAGGAGGTTGTTGGAACCCAGTTCCAAGAACTTTCAGTGAGCAATGAGAATCGACCAGAGAAAGGAACATTGATTTCCTCATACAAAGATGCTCTTGAAGTGATCAAGAGTAACAACACAAAGGAATGGGGACAACTTGTCATTCCTACTAATAACAAGACAAAGAAAGGTCTTGGTTTTTCTTTGACCTGTACCCAAACTGCTACTAACGATGAAAGTTTTCATCCCATTCAGGACTTCTTCCATAGTGGAGGTTTCCTTCACCCGGTGTCTCAAGAAGTACACACCATCAATGAGGGTGACTCCTCCAATACAGATGAAGAGTGGAAGTCCTATCTCAACAAGGACGACTATATGTCTCAGGAAGAAACGCCTACGCCATTTTTCTATCCCACGCAAAGTCCGAGATATATACCTAGATCAGACGTCAAGATGATGTACGAAGATTGTGATCCGGAAGGATGTCGTGCTCCACCAAACTCATTAGAGGAGGACACTCTGATGAAAGACAACTTCAACTATGACTATTATGACCCAATGGATGACTTGCCTATCTGGCAGCCGTACCCAGAGGACTTGGGGAAAAAGAGTCAGCCAAATGATACATATCAATTGAGAATCATTGAAAAGAATACCTGCATCCCCACCATATCATGGGATCATTACTCAGGGAATTCCAAAAATATCCAACACAATGATGAAAGTCCAAAGATTGCAGGACAAGAGTTCATTAACTATGCTTTTCCCGAGGTCAACGTCATCGAGAGGGATGACTCCTCCAGTTCCACTGAAGTATGGGACACTTTAGGACAACGGAGTGACAAGTATGACTACTTGGTCAAGTACACCGCTCCTGAAAGCTCTCATATCAGGCTTGAAGACATCCAGCCAACTGGATGGGAAGATCCGCCTGAGAGTGAAATCACTGTGCAAGATACAATAGAAGAGTTCATTTACGAAAACTCTGCTTGGGAGGAAGACTCCAACGATCATGCTCCGCCAGAAATCAGCGTTATTTCTGAGGACAAGTCAAGAAAGAAGGTACCAAACTTTGTAATTCACCGAGGAGTTCGCCGCCAATGGGTTGCTGTCGATGTCCCGAAAGTCGTTCATAAGTCTAAGTAATTGTTGTCTTTGTTTTAACCTTTCACCCTGCCCAGGTGAAACAGATGTTTTGATAGGGCTCACTTTCTGTAAATGTCTCTCTTCGCTTCGCCCAAAGCGACAGAGTTTTGTTTTATAGGGCTGTAATTTCAAGAATCAACAAAATCATAAATAAATAAACGTCATTCTTTAATTTCTGCATTTTATTGCTGTTTTCACTTTTCGCTTTTTCAAAAAATGGTAATCCTAAAAAAACAACTCAAAATAAAAACAAGCATTTTTCAGAAGATACACTGCACGCACTCTTACATTCTCTCTATCTCTTCTAAAAAAATAAATCATCACGTCATGCAGATTGCTTGTTTTAAACCCCGTTGAAACATATGATCCGATGCCTTCTCCCAACTTTGAATTCTCGGTATTTGAGGATGAAGAAGAAAATGATAAAAAAATTCCAGAAGAAATCTCCCGATTACTCAGACAAGAGGAAAGGTCCATTGAACCTCACAAAGAGCCATTTGAAACAGTAAACTTGGGTTCAAAAGAAGAGAGAAAAGAAGTTAAGATTGGGGCACTGCTCAGTCCGACTGTCAAAAAAGATTTGATAGAACTTCTCAGAGAGTTTCCCGATGTATTTGCTTGGTCATATCAGGACATGCCAGGGTTGGATACCAGCATCGTGGAACATCATCTACCATTAAGATCAGAATGTCTGCCGGTAAAACAAATACTAAGACGAACTCATCCAGACATGGCCATCAAAATCAAAGAGGAAGTACAGAAACAGATTGACGCAGGTTTCCTCGCCACCTCAGAATATCCTCAATGGTTAGCCAACATAGTACCAGTTCCGAAAAAGGACGGAAAAATCAGAATGTGTGTAGACTACAGGGATATGAACAAAGCTAGTCCAAAGGATGACTTTCCCTTACTGCACATTGACATGCTGGTAGATAGTACAACAAAGTTTAAAGTTTTCTCCTTCATGGATGGATTCTTGGGCTATAATCAAATCAAAATGGCACCGAAAGACATGGAGAAAACTTCATTCATTACCCCATGGGGCACCTTCTCTTACAAGGTAATGTCGTTCGGTTTGAAGAACGTCGGGGCAACCTATCAAAGGGCCATGACTACTCTGCTTCATGACATGATACATAAAGAAATCTAAGTATATGTCAATGATATGATTGCCAAATCTAAAATAGAAGAGGAGCATGTGACCCACCTGTCAAAATTATTCGAGCGCCTGAGAAAGTACAAACTCTGTTTGAATCCCAGTAAGTGCACGTTCGGTGTCCGTTCAGGGAAACTTTTAGGGTTCATCGTCAGCCAGAAAGGAATTGAGGTTGATCCTGACAAGGTCAAGGCCATTCAAGAAATGCCTTCTCCAAAGACTGAAAAACAAGTCAGAGGATTCTTAGGACGTTTGAATTACATTTCCAGATTTATATTCCTCATGACCGCTACATGCGCGCCAATCTTCAAATTACTCAAAAAGAATCAGGACTGTGTATGGACAAAAGACTGTCAAACCGCCTTCGACAGTATCAAAGAATATCCGTTGAATCCACCGATTCTATCACCTCCAGTGGAAGGAAGACCACTGATCATCTATTTAACAGTTTTGGAAGACTCAATGGGTTGTGTACTTGGCCAACAAGACGAAACAAAAAGAAAAAAGTCTGCCATATACTATTTAAGCAAGAAATTCACGGACTGTGAAACTCGGTACACTATGCTTGAGAAAACTTGCTGTGCTCTGGCTTGGGCAGCCAAACGTCTTCGCCAGTACATGATTTGTCACACTACTTGGTTAATTTCTGAAATGGATCCGATCAAGTACGTCTTAGAAAAACCTGCTCTCACGGGAAGGATTGCCCGTTGGCAGATATTGTTATTAGAATATGACATAGAATACGACGCTCAGAAAGCCATTAAAGGAAGTACTTTAGCCGATCATTTGGCTTATCAACTGATTGATGATCAGGAATCAGTCGGGTTTGACTTCCCAGACGAAGATGTCATGTACTTGAAAATGAAAGATTGCGATGAACCGCTACCCAGTGAAGGGCCAGAACCAGGTTCCCAATGGGGACTAATCTTTGACGGAGCTGTCAACCATTATGGAAACGTAATTGGGGCAATCATCATAACACCTCAGGGTACCCACATTCCTTTCACTGCCAGACTGACATTCAAGTGCACAAATAACGAGGCCGAATACAAAGCTTGTATCATGGGCATCGAAGAAGCAATTGACTTGAGAATTAAGAACTTGGATGTATATGGAGACTCAGCCCTAGTTATCAATCAGATCAAAGGAGATTGGAACAATACCAATCAGGACTGATTCCTTACAAAGATTACGTGAGGAGGTTGTTACCATTCTTCAATAGAATCGAGTTTCATCATATCACTCGTGAAGAGAATCACATGGCTGATGCACTAGCCACTCTCTCCTCCATGATTAGTGTAGGTCAATGGAATGGCGTACCTAAGATCAACATAATGCACCTTGAGAGACCCGCTTATATCTTCACAATTGAAGTAGTCATAGACGACAAACCTTGGTATCATGATATCAAATGCTTCCTTCAAAAACAAGAGTACCCACCTGGGGTATCCAGAAAAGACAGAAAGACCCTCATAAGATTGGCAGGAAGCTTCTTTCTGAGCGGTGATACACTCTATAAGAGAAACTTTGACATGGTCTTGCTCTGATGCGTAGACAGACCAGAAGCAAACATGCTGATAAAAGAAATTCACGAAGGATCCTTTGGCACACATGCCAACAGATACACAATGGCGAGAAAAATTCTGAGAGCAGGGTACTATTGGTTGACCATGGAATCCGATTGCTACAAGTACATGAGGAGATGTCACGAGTGACAGATATACTCAGACAAAATCCATGTACCGCCAACACATCTCAAAGTTCTCTCTTCCCTATGGTCTTTTTCCATATGGGGAATCGACATGATCAAACCCAAAGCTTCAAACGGACATCGGTTCATCCTGGTAGCCATTGACTACTTCACCAAGTGGGTCGAAGCAGTGTCATACGCCAATGTAACCCGACAAGTGGTGGTCCGATTTATCAAAAACAATCTCATCTGTCGTTATGGTGTTCCAAGCCATATCATTACTGATAATGGATCCAACTTGAACAACAAGATGATGAAAGAGTTGTGTGCTGAGTACAAGATCGAACACCATAACTTATCTCCCTACCGACCTAAGACGAACGGAGCGGTAGAAGCGGCTAACAAGAACATCAAGAAGATTGTTCAAAAGATGGTTGTAACCAACAAAGACTGGCATGAAATGCTACCCTTTGCTCTTCACGGCTATCGCACATCTGTCTGCACTTCAACAGGGGCAACCCCTTTCTCTCTAGTATATGACATGGAAGCAGTGCTCCCCATGGAAGTAGAGATCCTATCAATCCGAGTATTGATGGAAGCTATGCTAATAGAAGCTGAATGGTGTCAAAGTCGACACGACAAACTGAATCTGATCAAAGAAAAGCGAATAACGGCTCTATGCCACGGTCAATTGTATCAACAAAGAATGAAGAAAAGGAAACCTCGTGCTCAAGAAGATACAATCATTCCTCACGGATTCCCGGGGCAAATGGACTCCGAATTACGATGGCCCCTATGTGGTCAAGAAAGCTTTCTCAAGCGGCGCCTTGAGACTCGCAACCGTGGATGGAGAGGAGTTTGCCTACCCCACAAATGTTGATGTAGTCAAGAAATACTTCGCCTAAATAAAAAAAACGTCTCGGTGGATTGAAAACCCGAAAGGGCGATCGAGGCAAAAATTAGAGACATAAGCAAAAAAAAATCTTCCGCATGTATTGGAAATCTCAAAGTATAATCTGTAGCGGGATTTTTGTAGTCCTGAGTCACGATCGCTTGGGTACTACAGTTCAATTCATTTTTTATCCTATTGAACTGGTTAAGGAAGGGAAATAGACGTCTCCAATTAACCTTGCTTGCATACTGAGTTTGAACAGCGGTCTGTTAGGTTACAAATGCGATTAAGATGTGGGCCCCTCTTCGGTTTATTTTGTTAAAATTAGAATGTCTGGATCATTTGCGAGGTTTTTGGAAAGATGTTAGGACTTGGTGCTTTTGGGTTGATATCTGGGGGTACTGGATTTTGGGTTTTTGATTAGTATGCTCGCTAAGATTTTTTGTAATCTTATGCCTACGTATTCCCGTTTAACGAAACAGGGAAATCAGAGCGATCGTAGTTCCTCCTATTCTATGGGAGGAAAAAAAAGTTGTTTTGGTGTCTTATTCAAAGCCCAAGATGTGAAGCTAAAGGTGGTTTGTATCTTGTTCAAAGCCCAAGATGTGAAGCTAAAGGGTTAGAGAGAGTTTGTCATCTCTAAAGAGGAGTTGTTGATGTTTGTATGCTGTGAGCATGGCACAACTTTGATGCTAAAAGGTTGATTGACTCAACCGGGGTTTTCTTTATACAAAGTGTACAAACCCAAGATTGAGGCTAAAAGGGATTTTGACTCCGTTGGGGAGAATGTATCTTGTATAAAGCCCAAGATGGAGGTAAAAAGAGTTGACTCAACAAGAGAGTCTTGAACGGGTGATTGACTCAACAAGAGAGTCTGAAGGTTATTTGACTCAACAAGAGAGTCTTTTATACTCAACAAGAGAGTGATTTGATGTCTCGTACGAAGCCCGAGATTGAGGCTAAAAGGAGATTGACTCAACAAGAGAGTCTTTTATACTCAACAAGAGAGTGTTGTATATGTCTTGTACAAAGCCCAAGACGGAGGCTAAAAAAGGATTGACTCAACAAGAGAGACTGAAAAGGTTAGCTCCGCTGGGGAGAATCATTTGTACAAAGCCCAAGAGGAGGCTGTCTTACCGCTGTGGATTCTGGAGATCCTGAAGTGGGTCCAAGTGTGGGGAACTTTCATGAGAGAGACCGGGTTTCTTCCTATGTTTGAAAGGAACTTGAGAATGTCTTTGAGACTCAAGGGTCTTAGACTGTCCGAGTCTAGAGTTTTATCTTTTGTACAATGCCCAAGAGGAGGCACGGGCATTAAGGGATGAGTATCAACCCTACAATGGCCAAAGTTTTGACGCGGGAAAGACTTCTCTAGCAAAGGATGACTAAGTTATGCCTTATACCTTTAAGAGGTCGTCAGGGTCCTTGTATTAAGCCCAAGAGAAGGCATGAGAACTTCTAAGAAGCCGACGGGTCCTTGTACAACGTCCAAGAGGAGGCGGGGATGCTTTTAGGAAGCCTGTGGGTCCCCACGAGAAGTTCAAGACATGCTATTCACCGAGAATAGATCAAGCCAAGAAAGTCCGAGAATTTAGAAGAAACTCAAGAGATGCCATTCACGGAGAAAAGATCATCTCTGGGGAGTTAGAGTTTCTTTGACAATGTCTAAGGGTGACAGTCTGAGAAAGGGTTCACCGAGAATGCTGCCTTTCACGTCTCCATATTGTTTAACCCCAAGAGGAGGGAAGACTATATCTGGAAATCCTATGGGGATCTAGTTTTGTTTGTATTTAAGAGTGACCAACAGGGCTTTACCTAGTGCTAAACGTAGTTGCCGGGAAAACTCTAAATAACTATACTAGTATTACACAGTGGATGTTGGACAAGTATATAAAAGTTTGTGAAAGAAGACTTACAGTGAAACAGCCCCACAATATAGTTATATACATATGAAAGCAGTAAATGAAAGCGGATAAACACTTACCCGTTGTAGAGCTTCCATGCTGTTTTGTTAGTTGTTCAACAAAGAAAGTTTTGATAACAACATATTCAAAATCAAAGGAGAAAGTATTTTGAAGAGATTGTTGAGGCTTACAGCTCAAGGAGAGGCATAAGGTTTAACGATGATCGCACCGTTATTTTTGAAAATACAATGGGACTTACACAATGACTGAGGCCCAAGAAGTTTTGGTTTTCGAAGAGGGTTGGGTCTTACACTCTACTAGAGGCCCACGAAGTTATTTTTTGTACAAGTGGTGGGGCTTACAGCTCAAGGAGAGGCCCATTAAGTTGTTGGAAAAATGGCGATCGCACCAAGATTTTTGAAAAGGTGTTGGGACTTATACAATGACTGGGGCCAAAACTATTTTGGTTTCAAAGCGGGATTGGGTCTTACACTCTATTAGAGGCCCACTAAGTTTGAAAAAAGATTTGTGAGGGTGAAAATCAAAGAAACCCTAATTTTGTTTTTCTTTAAAAGTAAATATTTAAAGAAAATCAATAAAATGATAAAAATACCAAATAGATTTGAATAAACCACTTGTGATTTTTGTTTAAGGTTTGAAAAATGAGGTTTTAATCATAAGATGATTTAGAACTCACTTGGTTTTGATTTTCAAAATAAATATTCACTTTTAAATGTTTAAAAACAATTAAAAATGAATTTATTCACAAAAATACCAACTATATTAAATAAATAATATAAATTTTATTTTTTTGTGGAATAAAATATTTTAATATTTTTGTGATTTGTTGCAAAAGGAACCAATAAAAAATAATTAAAATTGAGGAAGTTATTAATTTTTCAAATCATTAAGAAATAATATGAAAATAGTAAAAAAGTGGAAAAAGCATTAAAAAGGGGATCTGGGGATAGGGGGATTCGAACCCCAGACCTCTTGTGTACAACATGCGCGCCTTACCACTGGGGTGGTGATACATCCGTGTATTGAAACACAACCACAAATATACAAGGCTTGCCTTGTTTTTGGCCTGGCCCAAGGCAAGGCAAGGCAAGATTTTGGCTAGAAACGTGAAGGCCATAACTTTCTCATTTCTCCATGGATGGAGGCAAAATTTATATGTATCTGGCCTAGAATTTCCAAAGGAATCCAATGGCGGTGGTGGTTTTTCCAGAAAATAAATCCTCCTCAAAACCCGATAGTGGTTTTGAAATAGGCCATGGTTTGCATTTTCTGTGCTACCTCTTGGTACAGGTATGAATTACATGATAAATTGGTGCAAACACAACACATATAACATGTATAAGAGATGCATGATCAGTGGACTTCAAAGCAAGACATATTTCAGAGAGTTCAAGTTGTGATGCTTACCTCTTTTTGGAGCTTTTGGGCTATCTACCAAGTGCTTTGTTCCAGAAATGTTTTGATGCTTTGGACACCCTCAAATGATCCCTTAGAAGCTTTTAAAGTGGTTAGAACCAGCTGGAAACCTCAGGAATGGAAATTGGCCTTTTCTTGCAAAAGGGGCAAAAATGGCCAAAATAGCAACTCTCTCAAATGATGTTCCAGATGTGTGGAACCATTTGGGACAGTTCAAGGATGATATTTGGAGTGTGTTTGAGGTTTTATCTGGTTTGGAAAGTGACTGAATCAAGACATGGCTTGAAAAATGCACAAAAGTCCAATTTTGAGGTTTTGAGAGGGGACTTTGAGATTTTGGTGTTACAGGTCACTTATGAGAGTTTGGATAGCTTAGATATGACATATTGGATGTGTTTGGATCATGAGCTATGGTGAAATTTCTCTCTAACTCAAAAACTCAGAGTTACCTTGCTAAAGAAGGCATTTTTGCCTAGAGAAAGAGATTTTGAGGAAAGCAAGTGTTGTAGTGCTTTGGTGTACTCAAACTGAGCATAAATGAGCTCTATTTATAGTAGAGCAAGTTTGTTTTGCAAGCAATAGTGAATGGCAACTGCAGCAGTGGTTTGGCCAATGGTTGCATTTTGGAATCTCAAGTCTCCTCTAGCCATTGACTAGAGGTTAGAGCACAGGCTGCTGGTTCCCTAGTTCTTGGATATGTCTTGACTGAATTCAGTTGGAAAGTCCTCAGTCCATGCCACCTTGGTGCATCCATTAAATGCTCCAAACCAAAATTGGAGTCTTGTCCCCTCTTTAAGCATTTCTAGGTTTGGCATGCTACTTTTGGTTCCAAGGACTTGGGAGGCTGATGGATCAGTGTTTGTCCCTCCTTGGTCCCCCCTTGAGGTGTTCAGATGGATAGATTTGCTTTCCCTTTGCAAAATTTGAGCAAATTGAGCAAAATCCCCAAATCTGCCTTGCTATGACAGTTTGCAGCAAGGCATATTGGCATGGTCATATCTCATGGCTTAAGTGGAGTTTCATGGAGTTCTTGGCCATTTTGGAAAGCCCTCATATGATACAACATGTGTGTGATCATAGTTGGTCTTGATACTTTTTGGATCCAAGTGAAAAATCCCCCTACTTTTGGAAAAAAAGCAAGACATATTCTGACTTAGTGAAAATTTCACTAAGTGTTGGAAAAAGTGACATTTCATGTTTTCAGCCATTTTGATCATTCCACAACTCAAAATCCATGATGAATTGGAATTAGGTGTAGTTGAAGCTTTTGTAGAGGCCCATGAAAGCTACAAATACAGCTTTGAATGGGGAAAAACGGCCTTGTGGTTTAGGAGTTATGATCCTCCAAAGTTGGTACCCCAGCCACTTTGTTCCATAACTTAGAAAATTTCTAAGTTTTTTATGGTTACCCCTTTTACAAGTTATCCCACTTTTCTTGATTTTTCTTGATGAATGATGATTCCAATCACACATTAACATCATTTTAGGGTCAAAGAACCATAATTGTGAAAAATCTCAAAAAGTCAAAGTTGACTTTTGTGCACAGTTGACTTTTTGTCAGATGAATTCCAAACTGTGCGATCCTCTATGAAATCAAGTCCTTGACCTAAATCAAACTTGATGGATTGATTTCATAGGTGTTATAGGGTGTATTGAATCATGTCTCAAGGTTTGGGAGCATGCCTGGGTCAAAAGTCAAAGATACAGTTGACTTTTCCCGCGAAACCCTAACTGTGGTTCTGATGAACTTGAAACTTGTTGATCAAGCTTCTTGGATCAATTCATTTTTGTAAATGGATCAATGTGGTTTATTAGAGACCCTCAAATCATGTCTTGAGGTATTGGCTCATGTTTTGTCCCAAAAGTCAACTTAGGGGTGAATTAGGTCAAGAAACCCTAATTCCTAATTTTTTTGGTAAATGCATCCCCTGAGGTCAAATTGATTGGATGATTGGGTTTATGAGGCCCCTTGGAGTATCTTGAGTTATACTTTGAAGCATTGGATCATGCCCAGAGGAAAATTTCCATCTGGAGGCCCTGGTCGACCAAAACCCTAATTTGGTGACACTGGCGATCTTGAGGCTTAATCCACTTGGAATGCTGCAACCTTGTGCCTGATTCTTAATGTGGGAGTCCTCTTGATCCTTTGTGGATGTTTGAGAGGTTAGACAAGTTGAAGATCATGTCATTTCTTGATTGATCTTTTGTCTAAGGCTCTGAGAGGGCTTGAAACCCTAATCCTTGATTGTGGTGAATGCTCAAACATCTCTGAGGAGATTGGTGAGGTATGATGGTTCATCCATATTGTGATGATGATTTGCACAATGATGGGAAATCTTAGTTGTAAAAATTTGGGGTATGACATAATCCAGGCAAAAGTTAGGGATTAATGGCAAGTAACTACGTCTGATCAGTTCAACTCCTCAGCAGTAATGCCATCCATCGGCGAAAATACTTCTAGTCAAGGTCATCTTAGACAGAAGCTCAGGATGTCCAGAATTCAAAGTTGGTAGAAGGATAGCGGTCGTTATGTTTCAATGTAGCCCTTTTCCCTTAAATGACCTTTTTCTAAACTTTGTAATGCTATATGGAATCACACGATTGGCTGATCTCCATTCAATCAATAAAATTTGAGCCCTAGTGCTTTTGTTTGTAATTCTTATTTATTTTAGCTTTACAGAATGATATTTTTAACATGATCAACGATTCTTGAAATAAAACAAAAAATGAATTTACTTGTCAAAAAATTTTCTGCTTTTAAAATAAAGATGACAATTCTTTTGACTGTTGAACATCGATCGCTTCTCCGAAGGTGGTTGAACCTCAAAGTGCAGAATCAAAGTACTCCTTCTAAACCAGTACGCCTGAATGAAAGATCAACTGTATCGGATGTGATTTTCCCATCTAATATCCCCGACAGAGTTCGTACCTCTTAAGACGATTGAACAATTCTTTCTCCCTACAGGGACCATCTTTCCTAAGCAAGGCAGGATTGCTATCTTGGAACAGTGATACTTTTCATCCCCCACCGTGGCCGAGTATCCAATCGTGTTCATCCATTAGTCTATATGTCATGTCAGTTTTGTCAGCATATACATACATACATCATGCATTATTGATTCATACTTATATTCATATTGCATCACTATCACTCTAGTCGGTCTAGTTCCCAAGTGATAAAGTCCTCTTATCAATCAAGTTGTCAGTTCTTTCCTCGTTAGGAAATGTTGCATCTTAACAATCTCTCCCCAATTTATTTCCAGACTGGAGCTGGTCCTCGACCACTTTGATAACTTGAACCTCTTAAAGGCAAAAAGACATTCGACAAACATCACTCTTCACCATTGAAGATGATATCTTCGCTTTCCCGGATTAAGGAAAATCCCCAGAGAAAGCCTCGCAACTAAAGTCTCTCAGCAACACATTAGTTTTTCTCTCCAGAAAGTCAATGTTAATGAAGTCATCAGCACCTCAAAATTGGATTACATCACATGGCATTTCTCAGAGAAGATCTCGAGGAAAAGTATGATGTAATATCCCAAGCAGGAAACGACCTCTCAAGAGACTCGTTTTCCCCAGTAGAGTCAACAAATGGCATCTCCAACAGAGAAGTTTGAACACTTCTACAACTCAGACGAATGGGTTTCCCCAGCAAGTCTAACATCAAAACTTTTTCCCATCAATGGCATCTCCCCAGTAAAAACTCGGCGAGAAGTTTGATGAAAACCGCTACACATAGCGTCCCTTGTAAAAAAAACTGAGACCAGTTCTTTGGCTGAAGACCAGGATCGAGGGGAAGTTTATTGACAAAAGAAACTTAGACCAGTTCCTTAGCTGAAAACCAGGATCGAGGGGAAGTTTATCAAGAAATTGAGACCAGTTCCCTGGTGGAAGACCAGGATTGAGGGCAAGTTTACAAAAGAAACTGAGACCAGTTCCTTTGCTGAGACTAGGAACGAGGGGAAGTTTATTGACAAATGAAACTAAGACCAGTTCCGCGGCTGAAGACCAGGATCGAGGGGAAGTTTTTACCTTTTTCTGAGCATTATTGCTTAGCAAAAGAAGATGGATGAGCGAATTGCCATTCATAACCACCATTAAAATTTCGGGTATTCCGATATTTATTCCTCTTGCACCCTGAATGCCCAAATACCTTCGCCATTCACACCTTCGGGTCCAAGAAGATTAAATAGGGGCATATGTCATACCCCAAATTTTGACCACAAGATTTCCCATCATTGTGAAAATCATCATCACAATATGGATGTACTTTCATGCCTCATCAATCTCCTCAAAGAGGGGTGAGCATTTGAAGGTGCGAGAAAGACACAAAAAAGGGGAGTTTGAATTATGTATTTACTCTTTCAGTAACTTTTCGCATCTTGTTAATTTGACGCTCAAGAACCTTCAATGTTCATTGAGAGATTCTGATCTATTAACTAACGAGTATGAGAACCGTATAAGTTCTATTCATAAGATACGATACTCAGAACTTGCAGTGCGGAAGCTTATGAGAGATATGCTGCAAGGTTCTGACTTTGCTTAATATGAGGTTCTGATATTCAAAGCAGGAACATAAAAAGAGATACTAAGCAAAGGAGTAAAGAACACATGATATATCCTAGTTCACCATGCTGGCTAATCCAGTCCACCCTCCTCAGGTGATTTTGCCTTGAACACAGGGACTTAATCCACTATAACCAAATCATGATTACACTTGCACGGGCAACAGTCGCTGACTAACTACTTGCACAACCGCACTGTGACTAACAACCCAATGAACCGTTCAGGGATCCAACATGATATAACGTTCATTGACTGAGCAGACCCACTGCTGGAATTTCACAGCTAGCCGTTTAGGGATTCAACTCAATGAATATAACGCTACTGACCATATTTCAGGATTTTCCACAATGACCCTCAGCCATTGTCATCTCAAGTATCTGATCACCGCGTGATCTACTCAAGGGCCTCAACTCACAGCTGAACCGTTCAGGGATCCCATCAGGATATAACGTTCACTTGAGGAGTCTCAATTCATCTAGTTGAATTGGCAAACTGGAGATTACAAATTGTGCTTCTTAATAAGCAAGTTTCTCCTAGGTTTAAGTACAAAGAACACACACATGTGTTCAAGCAAGTTTTGAGCAATCAGCTCCTTGCTTTCCTAAGAAACTACAAAGATGTATTTAGATATTATGATTTTTGACATCTTGTAGATCTTCTTCTTCTTCGTCTTCTGGTTGAGCAAGCTTTGAGCAGCAACTCCTTGTTCAGATCTTCAATGAGCTTTGACGAGAAGGTAGGTTGATGACTTGACTGATCTTCAATTGTTGTCTTCTTCATCAACAGCTTATGTTTGATTGTTGTTGTTGTGTTAATTTATTCTTTGGAGATTCAACAACAATTGCAATGAGTGAATTAATGACAGCTTTGAATATTCTAAGTGTTACAACGAGAACTCATCGTTGTTGCTATCTTCACATGATGACTTGGTCAATTTTATAGATGAATATTCAGTTCGTAATTCTACAAGTGATCGACACATCAGAAGCAAAAACTCTTTCCATTAAATAGCCAGTAGAAATATAGCCGTTAGAGAATATTGTTGGCTGTTTGGAAAAGAGACGTTGTGATATAATGAGTTGTACTGACATATCTTCTTTTTGCAGAAGAGATCTTTTTTTGGGCAGTGTGTACAATTAACTCACAACGGTAATATTTAGACTTCGACACTTCAGTGGCTTCTGATGTTAATTTGATGAACATGAGTGGAGTCTTTATAGCAGAATATCTGATGCTTCAAGTCTTCCATTAATTGAAGAAGTCCATTAGGAATCAGTCTTCAGAAATTCAGCACTTGGTCTTTAAGAGCGTTATCCTTTTCTGCTTTAAGTCTTCTGAATCTTCAAAGCTTGTCTTCAGAGTCTTCAGAACTTCTTGTTTGAGACCTTGATCTTTAGAACTCGTCAGTCTTCAGAATCTTTCTGCACTTGGTCTTCAGCGCCTTCAGCCATCAGAACTTCAAGTCATAGGAGTCTTCAGAACTTTGGTTCTTTCTGAGTGTACTTCTTCAGAAGCTTTACTATCTTCAGAATCTTGATCACTTTCAGAGAGCATCCACAAGAGCATTGCAACAGCAATCTTGGCATCCTTGGATCTGGCTGATTATGACTAGATAAACAAGCGTTTTTACTTCTCGCGACTTTAGTCACACATAGTAACTTCGCATATATATATATATATTCAATCATAGTACATATGGCTGGTGTATGTTGGTTCTGATGTCTTTAGTTTTTATGATCTGCACACAACACACGTTAGACCATAAAATGGTTCTTTCACAAATACTTATTATTTTCATCAAAACATAGATTGACTTGTAGAGATAATTCTTGCTCTCACAATCTCCCCCTTTTTGATGATGACAAAACCAAGTATTTTGATTGAACATTTTATACAAGGTAATCACCAAAGCAAACAAATTCAGAGTGTGGAACAACAACTCCCCCTAAATGAGTTATCCTCAAAGCTTTATCTGAGATCATCTAGGATTTTATATAATCCAAAGATATACAGAGTAACATCTTGATTTGCCAGAACAGAAATAGAAAAGAGTTACTTTTATATCTTGTCCTTAAGAAAACGAAGAGTCTTTAGCATCTGGACTAGTTCAACAGAACTTCCATCTTCAGATCTTCAGAACTCAGTTTCCTTTGTTGTCATATTAGAGCTTGTTATCTTCAGAGTCGTCTGAAGCATTTCTACTTTTTAGTAGATTCAATTGAGCACAGAATTAGAGCAGTTCTTTGACTGATAAACATAGCTTTGCTGTATATCAGAAACTGTCTTTTGAGATACTCCCCCTGAGTTTCAGGCTATATGAAGAATTTAGATTTTGCATTTTGGTCTTCTGGGTAATCTCCCCCTAATTTCTATAAGTCAGATATTGGGATCTTTTAGAATCGAAATTCAGAGTTTCTAAATTTAATCACCAGTGTGATCATGACTTTTCAGAGTTTGACTTTGAACACATGTTTATTTCAGACCTTGTTATTGTCACAACTCAGTTAAATTATCAAAGTTTGATTTTTGATCAGATACCAATTGAAGGTTAAAACTTGTCATCAATCACGCTTGATTATGAATCTGGTACATCTTGTTCTAGTCGGATGTAAAAATGATGTGCTGACTCTTATACCAGAGTATTTTGAGTTTGATACCAAGTGAAGAATTTCTTCTCATACGCTTAAGAGGTAATTCATTAGAGTGCTGATATTGATACCAATGAGGGTATTTGATAGTAATCCACAGCTTTGCTTTGATTGAGAGTCTGATACTAATCTTTGTGTACTGAATCTGATTTCTAATTGATGATTTAGTCTAATACCAAATCGTCTTTAATTCAAATAGTTCCTGATAGAATGGTTTCTTGCTTGGATCTTTAATCCAGATCTTCAGACAGTTTTTGACTTCTGATTTGCACAGATCTTCTGAGTGAGCATCTTGAAATGTAGACTTTGCCTTGACTGCTTTCAGAGTTTTCTTACTTAATCTGATTCTTTATTTTGTGATCGTAGTTCTTCTTCTTATCCTGTCTTTAGAATGCCTAGTGAACTTGTTTAGAGTTCCTCGGATAACATCAAACAACAACCGTTAGTAGTAACGCATTTTATAAGAGTAATTTGTTTGAGTTCTGCATTCTTTCATATTTCCTTCTTTCAATCAAAATTAATATATTTCTCCCCCTTTTTGACATCATCAAAAAGTGTTAGGGCATATAAGCATTTAAGCATGTAGTCATTTATATTCAGTTACAGAGTCACAAAGTCATTTAAACATTTAGAAGCATTTAGACTCATTTTAGGGAAACACATCTATACTCAGTATGTATTTAATTGAAGGATGATAGATGGAATCCACTAATTACTTAATTGAAGGATTAAAGCATCTGTAGAGATTATTTCATTTGTGAACAGCAGATAGAAGTAACAATATTTCAGTATTTCATCTTTTCATTTTGGTTTTATAATTCAGACAATAGATTGATCTTAATCTAGACAAGTTCAAGATAACCATAGATAATTTAAACGCAGATTCCTAATGAAAAACATTTTAAGTAGTCCTAATAAAGCTGAGTTTTCATGGGTCCTATTGAGTTAGACTAGAGCGATCCTAAGGATAATGAAGAGAGTACAAGCTTTCAGAACTGTCAGTTCTTGAGGCATGCAACCTCTCTTCTACTTGAGTAATTGCCAATTTCTTGCTCTTCACAATTTCTTCTGAGATCCATTCATGGAACTCGTTTCAGACTTTTCAGTCTTCGTTTACACAAGAACTAGAAGCATTAACAAGAGTTTGAATCCTTGATAATGCGTTGTTCGGATGGGTTTATGTGATTTTAAGAGCAGGCATGCATGATTATGTTAGCAATTCTTTAGCGAAACTTTTGTAGCGAAAGATTCTCACATTTTCAAGAACTTAAAATTTTCATTTAATAAATTAGAAATACATAGTGCAAGAATTAAAATGACAGACAGACACTTAAATCCTAGTTCTTATAGATTTGAAAAATCCATAGGAGAACATTCTTCGGTTGTCCCAACATGTTCTAATTTAGCAATCACATCCAGAGTCTCTAGGACACGAGATATGACCCTTCCATAAGGAATACTAAGAGAGGGATTGTCTTTAGACAGAAGAATTTGTTCTTTCAAGTGATTGAACATAATTGATGGAAGGTTAATTCTTCTTCTGTAGGTGAGGAGGAAGATGAAAAGCCTATCTGAATAAGTAAGCACTTTTCCTCCGCTATCTCTAGGTAGAAGATTCTTCTCCATTATTCTGTGCCATACTTTTGGTAAGGGTTTGAGTGTGGAGACACAATTGGATGCACCGTTTCCATTGTGAATGTTACAGATGATATCGTTGAAGATGGTCATTTCCTTGTAGTTTTCAAGGGTGTCATCACTTTCATTGCACTTTATCGCCTGAGCAATGATAGATGGATTGATTCAACATGGATTTCGAAGACAGTTGACTTAATGATACACTGGTTGTGTGCATTAGAAAACACGTCTGCATTTACCCAGAATTCTTTAACACAATATAGGTAGATGATACCAGGAAGAATGTTAAGATACCCATTCCAATTTTGACACAGAAGTTCAGAGGAGGTTCTTAATAATCCAAGATCTTTGAGAGAGTTGTGGTTAAATGAGGATTCTTTAAGGACAATCAGCGCAGAGCGATTTACTCTGCTAGACAAGGTTTGTGAGTTAGACATTTTTAGAACTGATACACAGGGTGTGAGTGAGAGGAAATGCTAACAGGAGAATCAGATAAAGAAAGGTATCTCGTGCTTTAAATAGACCAATTACGAGTGAGCTTTAATGAGTGCATGTGATTTTAAACTATAGGTTTGTATTTTCAATGTATTTGGCGTTCAAATGGTACTAAGTCTAACCGTTGTTATTTCCCGTGTTTCATTTGTTTAGAGGGACTGAGATATTCCCTAATAAATTGACAGTAGAGTGGCTTTTCATTTATTATGCGTATTTCACGAGATTTGAAAGGCTGAGAAATTTTTAGTAAGAAATAAGAGAGAAGCCATTTGTACACAATTTCCTAGATGAGATGAATTAATGAGTGTCATTAAAAAATTCAAGATAGATTGAGTATAACTGGAGGGACTCTATGAGATAGAGAGTTAGGCTCTAGTAGGAGTGCTAGCTGGATTTTATCTACAGGTTGTAGGATTTGACTAGACACTGAGTAATATGATGGGTGAAGTCTTTTATCTGTGACTGATTTTAAATTTTTACTAATGAGAGGACATGTGCAAACAAATACACGGGAGGACAAAAAGGTTTTCTTAAGAATTTGTTTCAAGAAATTAAAAAGAGATTTAGGTTTTGATTATTAAGAAAAGTAAGTGGAGGCATGACGAAGGTTGAATGATGTTTTGAACTTTCAGGGTTTTGAGTGTAGGAGCATGAAAGGGAGACGTGACTTTATAGAGTAAGTGTGTAGAATGATTTATGCCTAGTCTAGGAAAGATATAGGTCAGTTCAAAAGATTTTAGTAAGATCTTATTAAGTTGTCAGAGATATGTTGTGCAATGAGGATTGTATCTTTTGTGTGTAGTTTTGTTAAAGGGTTTTCTTGGATTTAGCAATTTCTTTTCATCTATGCTTAACAGATTTTCTATTGGTTGATTATTTCCCTAAAGAAACATGTAAGAATCCCTAAATAATTATCTAGTAAAACATGCTATGATAAATTTGAAAGAATTCTAATTAAGGCATCTCATGAGTTTAACAAATTATTAGTGAAAAGAAAATTGTACCTTAGACCTTTCAGACTTGGCTTGCTTTGAGCATCTTTCTGCTTCTGCATATTTCCGAGTAAGCTGCAGATGTCTCTTGGGTTCTTCAAGATAAGCTCATCTTCTGACTTCTGAAGAGAATATTTTCTTGGAAGGTGATCCAAGTTGGATCATAGCTTTCTCTCTCTTTTCCTGTTCAACCTTGTCATTTAGTTCTCTAGGTTACAGTAACCGAGACTGGGACTTAGTATGATCAGAGTGACCATTTTAGTTGAACTAAGCCAATTCCATGCAATCCTTTTTGATAAGGCGATATTCGTATGCGTGGGAGCAATACTGAGTGAACAATAAATTTCATTTGATGACCTCATTCATAAATAACAGATTACATCTGTTTTGAATGTTTCTCACTTCTCATTTCCTTGATCCATAGAACCTGTTTAGTTTTGATACAGTTCTTGAGATATGAATCCGAATCTTAAACAACAAACTTTTGAGAATTGGTTGAGTTCTTCTTTCATAGCCCGAATTCAATTTGTGTTTGTGAGAGTTTCTTCTCTTTGAAAGATGATTGATTTCACCAGTTCAGTGAGAATCTTTGAGAGGTTATTCAGGAAGGAGTTGAGATATCAACATCTGACTTTGTTCCTCAAGGTTGTTTCAGAACTTGTTCAGAACCAGAACATCATCATGCCTCATGTGTACATCACTAGACATGATTTGCATGAACCTCTTGTTCTCACAATGATGATCAACTTATTTGGGGTTGTTCACACATATCTAAGAGTTAACTAATTTCTTCAAGCTAACATCTTTTACGCCATCTTTTATGACATCAGTTGGAGAACCTAGATACCTGAAATGATAGCATCCAATTTCATAGCACAAGTGGTTCTGAGAACACTTGATCTGTTGAAAATCAGATTATCAACATTTGATCTTTACTGGGATGATTTCAGGTTGTTGGAGCTTGATCACCGAACCAGTTAAGAGTTCGTTCAGAATCAACTGAATCTTTGGGATTCAGTTTTCCATTGAATCTTTTGATCATTCCAGATTCTGACATTGAATCATTTCTAATAATTTGAATTTTTCAGATTCTGAATTTAACAGATTTCTTTCTGAAATTCAAAGTCTTAGAACATCAATCTTTCTTCTTTACATGAAGAGATCCAGAATGAGTTTTTAAACGAGAAAGTCAAGGGTGGACCTAATCTGTTTCTTGAAAGCATCTCAAAAACTCATAATGAATTAATCTTCAGCAAACAAGATTTCTTGCTTTCTGATGATTCATCTTTTAATCATATACGTGGTTTTATCCACGCGTATTTTCTAGAATGAGCATTCAACAGATACTTCCTTTTATCTGATGAATTTATATTATCAATTGATTCTTCAATTTTAGTGAGGCTTCATCTAGAATCAGTGACTTGCTCACGAAGTAATCAGATTGATTACAATTTTGTACACAGTTAACTGCTGAACTGTTACAGAAATTGTAAGTGGATTTCAATATCACCAAGAGTACTTCTACGCACCACGTATGGATCTTTTTCTGACACTGTTAAGTGTTTGATGTGAATTAATAACAGAACCGGAGCTCTGATACCAATTGAAGGTGCGAGAAAGACACAAGAAATGGGGGTTTGAATTATGTATTTACTCTTTCAGTAACTTTTTGCATCTTGTTAATTTGACGCTCAAGAACCTTCAATGTTCATTGAGAGATTCTGATCTATTAACTAACGAGTATGAGAACCGTATAAGTTCTGTTCATAAGATACGATACTCAGAACTTGCAGTGCGGAAGCTTATCAGAGATAGGCTGCAAGGTTCTGACTTTGCTTAATATGAGGTTCTGATATTCAAAGCAGGAACATAAAAAGAGATACTATGCAAAGGAGTAAAGGACACATGATATATCCTGGTTCACCATGCAGGCTAATCCAGTCATCCCTCCTCAGGTGATTTTGCCTTGAACACAAGGACATAATCCACTATAACCAAATCATGATTACACTTGCACGGGCAACAGCCGGTGACTAACTACTTGCACAGCCGCACTGTGACTAACAACCCAATGAACCGTTCAGGGATCCAACAGGATATAACGCTTATTGATCGAGCAGACCCACTACTGGGATTTCACAGCTAGCCGTTCAGGGATTCAACTCAATAAATATAACGCTACTGACCATATTTCAGGATTTTCCACAATGACCCTCAGCCATTGTCATCTCAAGTATCTGATCACCGCGTGTTCTACTCAAGGGCCTCAACTCATAGCTGAACAATTCAGGGATCCCATCAGGATATAACATTCACTTGAGGAGTCTCAATTCATCTAGTTGAATTGTCAAACTGGAGATTACAAATTGTGCTTCTTAATAAGCAAGTTTCTCCTAGGTTTAAGTACAAAGAACACACACATGTGTTCAAGCAAGTTTTGAGCAATCAGCTCCTTGCTTTCCTAAGAAACTACAAAGATGTATTTAGATATTATGATTGTTGACATCTTGTAGATCTTCATCTTCGTCTTCTGGTTGAGCAAGCTTTGAGCAGCAACTCCTTACTTCATATCTTCAATGGGCTTTGACGTGAAGGTAGGTTGATGACTTGACTGATCTTCAATTGTTGTCTTCTTCATCAACAAATTCTGTTTGATTGTTGTTGTTGTGTTAATTTGTTCTTTGGAGATTCAACAACAATTGCCATGAGTTAATTAATGACAGGTTTGAATATTCTAAGTGTTACAACGAGATTTCATCGTTGTTGCTATCTTCACACGATGACTTGGTCAATTTTGTAGATGAACATTCAGTTCGTAATTCTACAAGTGATCGACACATCAGAAGCAAAAACTCTTTCCATTAAATAGCCAGTAGAAATATAGCCGTTAGAGAATACTGTTGGCTGTTTGGAAAAGAGACGTTGTGATATAATGAGTTGTACTGACATATCTTCTTTTTGCAGAAGATATCTTTTCTTGGGCAGTGTGTACAATTAACTCACAACAGTAATATTTAGACTTCAATACTTCAGTGGGTTCTGATGTTAATTTGATGAAGCATGAGTGGAGTCTTTATAGCAGAATATCTAATGCTTCAAGTCTTCCGTTAATTAAAGAAGTCCATTAGGAATCAGTCTTCCGAACTTCAGCACTTGGTCTTTAAGAGCGTTATCCTTTTCTGATTTAAGTCTTCCGAATCTTCAGAGCTTGTCTTCAGAGTCTTCAGAACTTCTTGTTTGAGACCTTGATCTTCAGAACTCGTCAGTCTTCATAATCTTTCTGCACTTGGTCTTCAGCGCCTTTAGCTATCAGAACTTCAAGTCATAGGAGTCTTCAGAACTTTGGTTCTTTCTAAGTGTACTTCTTCAGAAGCTTCACTATCTTCAGAATCTTGATCACTTTTAGAGAGCATCCACAAGAGCATTGCAACAGCAATCTTGGCATCCTTGGATTTGGCTGATTATGATTAGATAAATAAGCGGTCTTGCTTCTCGCGACTTTAGTCACACATAGTAACTTCACATATATATATATATATATATATATATATATATATATATTCAATCATAGTACATCTGGCTGGTGTATGTTGGTTCTGATGTCTTTAGTTCTTATGATCTGCACACAACACACGTTAGACCATAAAATGGTTCTTTCACAAATACTTATTGTTATCATCAAAACACAGATTGAATTGTAGAGATAATTCTTGCTCTCACAATGTCTAAAACTGGATCAAGCGCTTACCACTAGGCTAAAAGCTATTGCTTGTAGTCAGGGTGCAACTTAATTTCATTATAGTGAACCCTTTCTCAAGGAGCCTACCTTCGATAGGCGCTCATGGGTGGGATGTTAAGCCCATCAAATCCCAAAGGGAGACGCTGGAATTTATCCAACAAACTCCCCCCCAGTGTCAGCCGGGGGGATTCGAACCCATGACCCTGCTCTGATACCACTAAAACTGGATCAAGCACTTACCACTAGGCTAAAAGCAACTGCTTGTAGTCAGGGTGCAACTTAATTTCATTATAGTGAACCCTTTCTCAAGGAGCCTACCTTCGATAGGCACTCATGGGTGGGATGTTAAGCCCATCGAATCCCAAAGGGAGACGCTGGAATTTTATCCAACAGCATTCGCTACAATCAAGACTTAGGGTTTCAAGCCCTCTCAGAGCACTTAGACAAAGGATCAATCAAGGAATGACATGATCTTCAACTTGTATAACCTCTCAAACACTTATAAAGGATCAAGAGGACTCCCACATCAAGAATCAAGCACAAGATTGCAACATTCCAAGTGGATCAAGCCTCAAGACCGCCAGTGTCACCAAATTAGGGTTTTGGTCGACTGAGGCCTCCAGATGAAAATTTTCATCTAGGAATGAGCCAATGCTTCAAAACACAACCCAAGATACTCTAAAGGACCTCATGGACCCAATCATCAAGTCAATTTCACCTCAGGGGATGCATTTACCAAAAATCAGGAATTAGGGTTTCTTGACCTAATTCACCCCTAAGTTGACTTTTGAGACAAATCATAAGCCAAGACCTCAAGAAATGATTTGAGGGCCTCCAATACACCATATTGATCCATTTGTAACAATGGATTAATCCAAGAAGCTTGATTCACAAGTTTCAATTTCATCTGGACCACAACTAGGGTTTTGAGGAAAAAGTCAACTGTACCTTTGACTTTTGACCAAGACATGCTCCCAAACCTTGGGACATGATTCAATACACCATATATCACCTATGGAGTCCATCCATTAGGTTTGATTTAGGTCAAGGACTTGATTTCACAAAGGATCGCACAGTTTGGATTTCATCCGATAAAAAGTCAACTGTGCACAAAATCAAGTTTGACTTTTTGGAATTTTTCACAAATGTGATTCCCCTAAGTCAAAAATAATGTTAATGTGTGGTATTGATCATCATCCATCAAGAAAAATCAAGAAAAGTGAGGTTTCCTGCAAAAGGGGCAACCTTGAGAAACCAAAATTTTTCTATGTTATGGAACAAAAGTGATTTTGGTACCAACTTCCAAGGATCATAACTTGAGATCCAAGCAACCATTTTGGGTGATCCAAAGCTGGATTTGTAGGTCTTGCTACACTCTACAAAAGCTTCAACTACCTCAAACTCCAATTCCTTATGGATTTTGAGTTATGGAATGATCAAAATGGCAAAAAACATGAAAATGACACTTTTCCAACACTTAGTGAAATTTTCAACAAAAGTCAGAATCTGCCTTACTTTTTCCAAAATGTAGGGAGATTTTTCACCTTGATCCAAGTTAAACCAGGTCTAGGGGTGAACATCAAAGTTGAAGTATGCCATGAGGGCTTTCCAACAAGTACCAGATAATCTCCAAATTCCATTTGAGCAGGGAGATACAACCCTTGGAACATGGCATCATGGACTGGTTTTTACAAGGCAGAATTTGTGCATTTTGCTCGATTTGTCCAAATCTGATAAATCCAAGCCTTGTCATCAATTTGGACACATCTGAGGATAAAACAAGAAGGGAATGATCTGATCCCCAAGCCTCCAAAGTCCAAGAATCTACATTAGCCATAACAAACCTAAAAAGGCTAAAAAGGTGCCAAGACTCCAATTTTGTTGCAATGCATTTAATGGATACACCAAGGTGGCATGGACTGACACATTCCTAACTGAAAGAGTCAAGAATAAGCTCTGAATCATAGGACCATAGGCATGTGCCCTAACCTCAAGTCAATGGCTAGAGGAGACTTGAGATTCCTTTTGCTCAACATTGGCCAAAGGCCTGCTGCAGCTGCCATTCACTATTGCTTGCAAAACAAACTTGCTCTACTATAAATAGAGCTCATTTGTGCTCAGTTTGAGTACACCAAAGCACTATAACTGATGCTTTCCTCAAAATCTCTCTCTTTAGGCCAAAATCCCTTCTTTTGCAAGGTATCTATGATTTTTTGAGTTAGAGAGCAATTCCACCACAACTCATGATCCAAACACCTCAAAAATGTTGTATCTAAGCTATTCAAACACTCACTTGTGACCTGAAACACCAAATTCACAAAGTCCACTTCCAAAACCTCAAAATTGGACTTTTCTGCATTTTTCAAGCCATGTCTTGATTCAGTCACTTCCAAAACCAAACAAAACCTCAAACACACTCCAAATATCATCCTTGAACTGTCCCAAATGGTTCCCCTCATCTGGAACACCATTTGAGAGAGTTGCCATATTGGTCACTTTTTCCCCTTTTGCAAGAAAGTGCCACAACTTGTTCCTGAGGATTCCAGCTGGTTCTAACCATTCTAAAATCTTCTAAGGGATCAATTGAGAGTGTCCAAAGCATCAAATTACTTATGGCACAAGGAACTTGACAGATAGCACAAGGAGCTTCAAGAGGTAAGTGCATCATCACTTGAACTTTCTAAATTATGCATTCCTTTGAAGTCCACTGATCATAAATATCTCATACATGTTGTATATGTTGTGTTTGAACTAATTTGCCATGTAATTCTTGCCTGTACCATGAGATAACATAGAACATGCAAAAATAGGCCTATTTTGAAACCACTATCGGGTTTTAAAATAGGGACCTCATCTGAAAAAACCAAGACCACCATTGGATTCCTTGTGAAATTCGAGGCCAGATGCACCTAAATTTTGTCCCAATCCATGGAGAAATGAGAAAGTTAGAGGCTTCACGTAAATTGCCCAAAAGCTTGCGTTGCCTTGTCTTGCCCAGGCCTAGAAACAAGGCACCCCTTATGTATTTATGGGGTGGTTTTGATACACGGATGTATCACCACCCCAGTGGTAGCGCGCATGTGTGTTTGGCTTGATGGTCGTGGGTTCAAACCCCACTCAGACTATTTTACCATTTCCCCTATTTTTGCTATTTTTTTTTCATATTTTCATGTTTTTGTTAATTAATTGAAAAATTAATTTCTCTCTCAATTTTAATTATTTTTTATTGGTTCTTTTTTTGAAAATTCCCTAAAATGTTAAAATATTCCATTCCATGAAAATTTCACAAAAAAATTATTTATTTCATATATTTGATATTTTTGTAAAGAATAATATTTTATTTGCTTTTAAAACATTAAAAAATATTTCTTTCCCTTGGTTTTGCAAAATTCAAATGATTTTTAAATAATCCCATGAATGAAACATGAA
The DNA here is from genome assembly GCA_022829125.1 of Lathyrus tuberosus. Lineage (NCBI taxonomy): Eukaryota > Viridiplantae > Streptophyta > Magnoliopsida > Fabales > Fabaceae > Lathyrus > Lathyrus tuberosus. Next base: position 288,598 of record JALAZF010000775.1, on the reverse strand, counting down.
TTTTCAAATATAAATCCAAGATCAAAACTTTTTTTTACATGTTTGATTATTTTAATTGAATTTTTATTCAATTAAAATACATTTTAAAACCAAAAATTAGGGTTTTGATCACTATCGCCCTAACAAATCTTTTCAAAAACTTTTGGGCCTCTAATAGAGTGTAAGACTCATTCCTTGTAAATAAAAACCTTTTTGGGCCTCGGTCATTGTATAAGTCCCACTGCGATTTCAAAATCTTGGCGCGGTCGTCGCCTTTTAAACGAAAATCATCTGGGCCTACCCTTGTGTTGTAAGTCCCAATTCTTTTCTTTTTTTTTAAACTTTTGGGCCTCTCCTTGAGTTGTAAGACCCATCCCTTTGTACAGAAAACCTCTTTGGGCCTCAGTCATTGTATAAGCCCCAATACAGTTTACAAAACAACGGTACGATTACTGTTTTTCATCTGGGCTTCTCCTTGAGTATAAGCCCCAACAACCTTTTCACAAACAACTTCCCTTTTGATTTAGGTTCAAATATAAAGTTGTTATCAAAACTTTCTTTAATTTCTTGAAGAACTAACAATACAGCTATGGAAGCTTGCTCACCTGTAAGTTTTTATCAGCTTTCTTTTACCTGCTTATATATATATATATATATATATATATATAATTGTATTGTGGGAAGCTTGCTCACCTGTAAGTCCTTCTTTCATATCCTTTTAAATACTTGTCATATATCAACTGTATATATACTTGTATATCTGCTTAGAGTTTTCCCCGACAACTAGGTCTAGAACTAGGTAAAGCCAGTTGGTTACGCTTTAATACAATCAAAACTAGATCCCCATAGGATTTCCAGATACAGTCTTGCCTTCTCTTGGGCTTAAACAATATGGAACAAAGAGAAAGGCATTATTCCCGGTGAAACTTTTCTCAGACTGTCACTATTAGAAATTGTCAAAGAAGTTCATTTCCTCCAGAGAGGATTACTTCTCGGTGAAACCTCTATTGAATTTCTTCAAACCCTAGAACTGTTCGCTAAAGGATTAATTCTCGGTGAAACCTTTCTTGAACTTTTCTTAAGTTTGGGACCCACAGGCTTCCTAAAAGCATCCCCGCCTCCTCTTGGGATTTGTACAAGGACCCTCCGGCTTCTTAGAAGTTCTCATGCCTTCTCTTGGGCTTAATACAAGGACCCTGAAGACCTCTTAAAGGTCTAGGACAGAACTTAGTCATCCTTTGCTAGAGCAGTCTTTCCAGTGTCAAAACATCAGACCAATTTAGGGTTGATTCTCATCCCTTTAAAACATCTGCCTTCTCTTGGGCATCATACAAAGATAAACTCTTCCACACCAATAAACCCGGGTAGTCTAATCCCCTCTTGAGTCTCAAAGACATTCTCAAGTTCCCTACAAACATAGGAGAAATCCTGGTCATTTTAATAAATCTCCAGTAGAGTTAAAACCCATGGGTTCTAAAACCAAGTCTTTCTCCTAAAAATTTCCCAGCCAGGGTCAGCTTATTATCAGTATAACACTATCCCAAATCAGAACCTCAAGGCCTCTGATATCCCAACTCTTCTATAACCCTCAGCAAGAGTTGATTCCCCATTTGGACCTGCCTATGGATCTTAATAATCCTCAACAGAAGTCAGCCTCCTCTTAGGCTTTGTATAATGATTTCTCCAGCTTGTTCAGCCACAATCTTGGGCTTCGTACAAGACAGATAAAGTCACTCTCTTGTTGAGTCAAACCCTTTTCAGCCTCAATCTTGGGCTTTGTATAAGACACCATATAAATTTCCTAAGCATAGTCAATCCTTTTTTCAGCCTCAATCTTGGGCTTTGTAAAAGACTAATAACCCTCCCCAGTGGAGTCAAAACACATTTTAGCCTCAATCTTGGGCTTTGTACAAGACAGACAGAATGTTTTCCCCGGAAAAGTCAAACTTTTAGCCTCCTCTTAGGCTTTCTATAATGATATCCCCTAAAGAGTCAGTCCCTTTTTAGCCTCAATCTTGGGCTTTGTACAAGACATATATAAACACTCTCTTGTTGTGTCAGTCTTTCCCAGCCTCCTCTTAGGCTTTGTATAAGGACTTCCCCAGGGGAGTCAATCAACTTCTTAGCTTCAACCTTGGGCTTTGATCAAGATATTCCTCTGTTTATCACTCATCAAAACAGAAAAACAAACCTTAATCCCAGATAACCGCTATAAGTGGCACACTTGTTGATTCAAATTCCAAGCTGTAGTCCATCTCTTATCCTGGTAAATCTTATCTTTCATCTAATTGCTGTAAGCGGCAAGCCTCTGGATTATTTACATCCACGCCACTGTCCCTCTCTTAGCATGAAAGACTCCTAAGGAAAAATGGCATTGCTTAACACTGAGTTAACGTTTTCTCCTTCAGGACAAACCCCCTATAAAAGAAATTATGGCATTACTGGATTCTCATATTCCAGTTAAAGTAATTCTCCTTTATAATCAGTCACCCAACAGTTGTGATAAACAGACGAGATGTCTCCCCTTTAGAGATGACAAATTCCCTCTTAGTCAAACCTTTTAGCTTCAATCTTGGGCTTTGAACAAGACACAAATACTCCTTTTAGCTTCAATCTTGGGCTTTGAACAAGACACCAAAACATCTTTTTTCCTCCCATAGAATAGGAGGAACTACGATTGCTCTGATTTCCCTGTTTCTTTAAAACTGGAATACGTAGGCATAAGATTGCGAAATCTTAGCGAGCATACCAAACAAAAACTCTAGGTCCAGTACCTTCATACCAATCAAAACTTAGGTCCAATACCTACCAAAAACATCAGAAAACTCGAACATCAATAAAAAAAACTCACTCTCTCTCATATTTCCCAAGAAACTTTCCCAACCCATCAACAGATAAACACCATCAAGTACAAAGCAGAACCTAAAACTAACGACATGTGGATAACCACATATAGGATGGATAACTGACAACTCCCCATTGTATAACCTAGCCCCAAACTCCCCGAATCTCTCCTAGCGCCTGTTCAGTTAAACATTCGCGTGCAAGGTTTGTTTTAGATAGCTTCCCTTTCCCTTCCAGCTTCAAGGGGTAAATAAGAAGTCAGAAAGTAGCACCCCACTCCTCCTCATACACAATTCTGCGATAAGGTGGTCGCGTCACCGACAAAAATCGCACGCTACACTATTGTGCAGATTGATGTAGCTAGAATCATTGCTGATGACATGCGTGCCATTGTGGAAAGCGGACTTGGATCAGGATTGCGGAAGAATTATACATTGGTCTTTCCATGTTTGATTATGGTGTTATGTGTGCATGCGAGGGTTAAACTACCCTCCCGTCGTCAGGTGACGATTCCGGCTGCGATCGATGATAGGTATGTGGACAAGTTTTGCAGACCAAAGGAAGGGAGAGGAGGATAGACCTCTAGTGCTAGTACTAATGCTGGTGGTGCTTCTGGTTCTGGAGTTGCAGGCTCTCAGGGCTTTGACCCGTTTCAGAGAGAGATCTGCAGCTACAACTAGGAGTGGATGGCGGCTACTCAGCGCACCATGATTAATATACATGATTTTATGCAGGTACTACAACAGCAGTACAGGGAGCCCTCTGTGGAGCATTCTATGATGACTAGGGAGCAGTTCTTAACACATGCTGCTTGGCCTGAGGTCAGGCCACAGTTTAGAGAGGGGGCAGATGTAGGTGATCCTGAGGACGCTTAGGAGGATGGAGATGATGATGATGAGGCTGGTTCGGTGGAAGTTTTTGGTTCTGGAGAGGAGGTTGAGCTAGAGGAGACCGAGTCCGAGGAGGACTAGTTTGTTTTTATTAGTGACAATTTAAGCATGATCTTATGCAACTTACTTTGGTTCTCCAAAGTGAAGTTTTCTGTTAGCATTAGATCATTGCTACTTATATTTATGTTATGTTTATTGTATTCTCTTTTTTTGTACTTTATCCACTTGTTGGATTATTTTGGATTATGTTGTTGTATGTACCACTTTTGGGTACAAATACTTTTGTTGGTGTTTTTACACCATTAGCACATTAATGTTATTATTACTATCAGTTGAATTCCTCAATTTACGAATGTTCAACTTTCGTTTATTTTACTTTCGTTTTTCATTTTTTTAGGTTGTTAAGAGTTGAATTCTCCAGTTAAGGAATGTTCAACTCTTAAAGTTTTATTGTTGATATGCTTATTTGTGTTTATTGTTGATATGATTATTTGTGTTTATTGTTGATATGCTTGTTTGTAATTTAATGTTTCCATTTTTTTGGTGTGGAAATGTTAGAACTTCTAGGATGGTGATGATAGTATCCAATGAATATTCTCCCAAGTTTGGATGGTGATGATAGTATTTGATCATGTAAATGTTGTCAAGGTACATGGTTACCTCTTTCTAGGATGTTAGAATGTTTAAGAATTTCTTTTCTTTGTGCAAATGTAATTTTGTTTCTTGTTGCAACTTTGTTGAATGCTTGTATCACTTAGGTCCAAAAGCCAAAATGGTGAGAAACCTCCATTGTCTACTAAATGCATAGGATGACTGATAAATTTTGTTGAGTACATTTGATTCATGCTTTATCTTGTGATTAGTTAATTTTGTGGAAGCATTAGATAAGATCAAGGCATTTGTTGATAATGAGCACAACCATATCCAAAAAGTAACTTACCTGCGAGTAGTGAGAATTTGCTAACCCCGTTGAGCTTAATAGTTAGATCCTAGTTTAGTGATGAACTTGGTATTGGTACATATTGATAAAGATAGTTCTTCATTGAATTGTGTAGGATTCTAAATTTTTTCTTGAACCTTTGAAATTGTACTAAATTGTCTTCCTTGCCTCAATAAGCAAGGAACATTCACTTAAGATTTTGTTAAAAACCAAGTTGGGGAGAGTGAAAAGAAAATGGTAGGTTACTCAAAAATTTTGAAAATTTTCAAGCAAGCATGAAAAGAAAATGTGAATATGAATGTGAAAAACAAAAGACAAAGAATGCTTGTTTGAATGAGAAAAAAATAGGATAATTGTGCAAAGGTGTTGGAAGGGTGAGCAATAGAGAAAAGAAAGTGTTGGATGGAGTTGTAATGTGTACATAGCTTTGTATAGTGAATGTTTCTTTTGCATTCGCAACTTTGAATCCATGGCCTTATAAATGTCCCTTTGTTGTGAACCTAACCAAGCTACAACCTTTAAAGACCTTAGTGATCTTCTTGCTTCCATAATTTCTTTATTGATTGTTTAGATAATGTATGAATTGGTTTGTATTTGCATCATTTGTCAGGTGAGTGAAATTATCCAGCGTTTATAAGCACGTATTTCCTTCAATTCTTATTCGAAGAGGAGTGTTAGAGTGATTTGAGCATGATAATTTAGTTGTTACTTGAAGCATTGTATGATATTTGTTTAAGAACTAAATTCTTTTGCATTGTTCAATTCTAGGAAGTTGTAATCATTGCTTGTGTGCATTTGTTGTTCATTTGAGCCATAAATCCATTCTTGGTTGAATTAAATGCCTGAGCAAATCCTCTTGTTTTTATTGAGAGGCATACTTTTCTTGAGGACAAGCAAAGATCTAGTTGGGGAGAGTTTGTTAGATGATAATCTTGCTTTAAATTGATCATTTATTATTGGCATTTTTCAACTCTTTTGTGTTGATTTGTTGGATTTACTACATGAAAGCATGCTATTCTTCAATTGTTTGAAAATACCTTTGGTACTTATGATTTTTGTGTTATTGTACAGAAAGTAGGCATGAAATCATCAAAGTGTGAGACACAAGAAATTGGACAAGGTTGCCAAAGGAAGAGAAGAATATCAGTAAGTTCGCTGGGCGAACTTGCTAGCGAATGTTCGCTTTGCGAACAACTGGCAAAGAACCAGCGAATGCTCCCAGACTTGAGGCACTAGCTAAAGGGCTGTAAGTTCGTTGGGCGAACAAGCCAGCGAATGTTCGTTGTGGTAGCGCGTCAGCGAAGAGCCAGCGAAGCATCCCAGACTTGAGGCAGTAGCTAAAGGACCATAAGTTCGCTGTGCGAACTTGTAGGCAAAGTAGTTGGCTAGGCGAAGAATCATTCGCACAGCGAACTTCAGAGTTGTCTCAGGGGCGGTTTAACTATTTAGAGGCACTTCAGGTGCCTAATTTGATGTTTGCTAGGCGAATAATCTGTTCGCAATGCGAACTTGACAGATTCTAAATGTAATATATAAGTACTTTTCATCATTTTTGGGGATCATAACCCACTTTTACACACCAAAACCTGATTTTCTGAGATTTCGTCACCAAAGGGTGATATTTTACAACTAGAAGCAGGATTTGCATCCGAATTTGATTCTTCAACGTGGATGCTCATTCATCTCCTCCCGAAACTTATGAAGCAAGCTACCATGGTTATGGGTAGCTAAGTCACTTTTGTGTCAAGATTAGTGGTAGATAATCCTAACTTTTGTGTGTATTTTTCTTGACATTTTGTATGTGAACAAGTTGATGATGAATATATGGTGAAAAACCTTGTTTTTATGTTATATTTGTGTTGGATCATTATTGAGAGATATGTTTCAACTATTGACCTAGCTTTTTCATCTTTCAACAAACAAAGTCTAGAGATAGTTTTGTGAGTTGATATTCACTAATATCAATCCTTAAATGTTATCATATTGATAGTTAGGTTGAGAGATCATCTAAGGATCAATATGATAAAACTCACAATTTGTTTTAGAGATGAAACATCTTGAGAGGATATGTGATTATATTTATTGTTAATAAGTTCACATGCTTTATTAAGAAAATACGTATGAAATGGATTATCGAGCCCTAATCTTGACATGTTTTTATTAATCGATTTAAAACCGAAACTCTTTTACCATTGCTTATAACTTTTTATGCGATCGTTGCGTTACGAAACCAAAACAAACATCTTTTATGTTCTATGTTTAAAACAATTCGACTGGAGAACGACGGTAATATCAACCAATCCCTGCGAATACGATAACAAAAACCCACACTAATAATGTTTCAACATTTTGTTACTGGTTTCTGAGTTTAACTTTGACATTTGAGACTTTGTTGTGTGTTTCTTGAGTATTATCTTCATGATGTATAACTTGCTTTGACATTTACTTGTGGCTCTTTGAATCTTTATGATGGCTTATATTTGAACCCAAGGGAAATGTTTATGGTTGACTTTGTTGTCATGTGCATATGCATTGTGTTTATTTGCATTTTTCACCAATGATTTGATTATTGTTTACCCTTAGTTTGTTGGTCTTTAGATTGATTACCTTAGGTTGTTTACCCTTAGGTTGTTACCCTTAGATGATTCACTATTAGGTTCCCATTTTTCTAAATTGAACCTTTTTTTATAAGATCGGTGGTGATATCTTATGTCTTGTGAGTCTAGCTAACCAATAGATATGGTCTTCGATTCTTCACCGCGACAATGATGTTGACCGATTAGTAGCAACAATTTATTTTTAAGATCTGTGAGGATCTTGGACTGTCGAGCTAACCAACGTTAAACAAGTGATTGTTAGGAGGCACCCAAACATTATAAGTATTTCCTATTTTTCTATCGATAATATAGATAGGTTAAGATAGAATCGGGTACGGACTGCAATTTGGAGGCTAAGGCTGAAAACTGTGTTTCACTGATACTGCTTAGCGCAGTTGATGGCGCTTAGCGCGCTTTCACTTATGGTGAAAAAATTACTTTGGCCAGATGGGCCAGCTTGACCCCAGGCCCATCAAAGCATGCAATAGCGTGACCTAGCGAGGGTTTTCAGCCACAAAGATTCAGTCAATCATTTTCTTTCACTCTTCTCATTTGGAAAGCCCTAAGTTTCCATTATCTCCACTCTTGCTTGCAAACCCTTATCTATTTTCACATACTTTGTTCCTCTCTGCTCTCTATTATTTGCTTCAATCAATTCAAGGTATGTACTACTTTTCATTTCAAATTTTTTTGTTCATTACATTGTGTAGATTCAAATTTCTATGTTGCATGTTAGATATTGTTAGGATTGTTTATCAAAACTTAGGTTAGGAACATGCACATATGTGTGAAATTGAATGTGGTATTTGTATGGACTATAAATGTTGAAAGTAGCTTGTTAGGTTGTGTGTTGATAGTATAGATTGTGGTTGGAACTGCCTGGAATTGTTGTAATTTTTGTGAAAAAACCTCACCACGCTAAGCACACAAAAAATGGGCTTAGCGCGCCTTGCTATATTGTGAAAAAATTTCTATCATGAATTGTGTTGTTTTGAAAAGTGTGAGGTTTAGAGAGAGTGCAGAGGGATATTTTAGACGTGTGTACTTATGTTTGATGGTTGTATGCTAGTTTCTCTGATTTATTTTGCAGATGAGTAAAAGAACTAGTTCTTCAAAGAGGCCACGAACAAATGTTGGCTCATCATCGCAACAGAGAGACCAAGAACTGGTTCATTCAACTGGAACAAATTTTTAGGGGATGAGCAAGAGGCTCGTTACACTGAGTTGGCTAACAAGAATATCCGGTCGGAAAGGACCTTTAACATCAATACTCAAGAGGATTTTAGAGGATGCCTTTCTTTAATAGAGGGAAAGAACATGCACAGTTGTTGACTCCTCCTACCGAGCTAAATTATGAGATTGTGAGGGAATTCTATGCCAACGCACTTCCGGTGGAAGGCATGCGTTATCCTTTCACCACTTTTGTGAGGGGAAATGAGGTTTCCTTCACGTCACCACTTTTGTGAGGAGAAATGAGGTTTCTTTCACGAGGGATGCAATTAAAAAATATATGGGAAACCCTCTCCCTTTGGTGAAGAGTAAGGAGTGTGCTTATTATAAGAAGGTGGATCGTGGTGATTGGAACTTGGAATTTGTCAAAGATGCATTGGTGTTTCCAGGTAGGACCTATATCACAAATGCTTCGGGGACAAGAATGTTACTGCTCCGGTACTTATGACCCTGGTCCTTTGTAACGCCCCGTTTTGCCAATTTTATTTTATTGAGTCTTTTTGGATTATTTTATTATTATTTTATTTTATTCTCGACTTTTATGTGAAAATATGTTATTTTTCGTCGTGATTATATTTTATCGCGTTTTGGGAACATTTGCGGGATATTTGAGTGTGGGGGTATTTTGGACATTTCATAGATATTTTTACTAAGTTAGTAAGAAAGAAAAGAAAATAGAAAAGAAAAGGGAAAGAAAAATAGAGAGAAAGAAAGAAGAAAGAAGGAAAAAGAGAAGAAAAGAGGAGAAGAGAGAAAATTGGAGAAAGAGTGGAAAAATCATCAAGAACAATTTCTAGGAATCGATTAATCGGGTAAGGGTGCGAAACTCGATTATTCTATGATTGTATACGATTATGTATGTGTTTTGTTTTTGTTTTTGGATTGATTTGGTGAATATTAGTAAAACCTAGATTGTGTAAAAATTGATTAGAAATGAATTTGATTGTGGTAAAAATCTTGTTGAATGCATTGTTGATTGTTCATACATGTTTGTGGTATGTTATTACACTTCAAATTGCTGTTTTTCTGAGTTTTAGGTGAAGATTTGGTTGATTGGGGTTTGAAAAACACAGAAAATGTTCTGCAGAATTTTTCTGGGTCTGTCCTGGCCATACGCGTAAGGGGCTTGCCAATACGCGTATGAGACCAGGCGATACGCGTAACATTGTGCTGTTTTGGGGGCAATACGCGTATGAACTTGCATGTTTTACCGGCCCTCTGGTGATACGCGTATGGGCGAGGCCAATACGCGTATGGATTTGTGAAACGTGGTTTTGTGAAGGAAAATTGCTCTGTCAATACGCGTATGGGAATAGGTGGTACGCGTATGGACAGGAGAATGTCAAAAATGTGATTTTTCAAAATGTGTTTTCGGTTTTGTCCGTAACTTTGGTTCCGATTATCCGATTTTTGTATTCTTGGTGTCGTTGGAAAGGTATCGAGACGTACTTTGTGATTATTAGGTTTTGAGAATTGTTAGCCGATTAAATTTTGTCGGGAAATGTGAATAGTGTCGGTTATCGATTTTTGTCATTTTAATGGTGTGGAATTGACGTGTATTATGCCGTATGTTGTTGTTTTGTACGTGAGATGACTTATGTGCTGTTGTGATGATGCTTTGTGGCCGAAAGGCAAGAAAATGCTAAGTGTGGTATTTGATAAATGTGCATGATTATGAATATGTGCATGGATGCAATGTGAGTGTCATGAGTCATTGTATGCCAAGCATCATAATGTGCATTGTGGAAACGTCCTGAGTGACGATTTAATTCCTGAGGGAAATTGCTATAACATCGTGTGCCTCGAAAATATGAGGCGCTGCCTGAGGACCTAAAGCGGTGGTTATAGACGATTGTGGGCTCCTTTGGAGACTTAAAGCAATCCTTAACGTCGTGTGCCTCGAAAATATGAGGCGATGCCTGAGGACCTAAAGCGACGGGTGAACATCGTAGGCCCGACGGGGAGTTACTTGAGATTCTCAGTAACGAGCGATGGTTCCAATAGTTCCTGAGTGAACTGATGATGAGACCTGAGACATTGGAAGTCGGTACCCGCATGTCATGTGCATAGAGTCGTTGTGTCGGTCTATGTGCATTGCATAAATCATGAATTAATTGTGTGTGAATTTGTGAATGTGATCGATGATTGTATGGTATATGTGTGGTGTGTAATGGTATTTGATGCTTGAGAATTGTGCGGTATTATGTTATATGTGGTTGTGGTGAGACTGTGTTATTTGTACATTTTTGTGTTTATATATATATAATTTTATTCAATTATATTATGGTTGTTTTTCTCACCCTTCTGCTGTTTTATAACGCTCTATGAGGCGTTGCAGATTAGAGCTGCTGGAGGTATTCCTTTTCGTGAAGCGTTGCGTCTTCATTATTTTTTTGGTCGGTCGGCTCTGATATGTGACTCCGGGTAGTTAGGGTGGCCGCGTGCTATTATTTTGTATATCTGATTATATATTTTGGTTGTACATATGCTACCTGATGTAGGACAAACTGTTTATATGTGTATATGTATATATGTTAAGCAGATTTTAGATCTTCCGCTTTAATTCTAATTTCTGAAAAGTGGGTGTAAGGAACAAAGTTTCCTCTGTTTGATTGCTACCCCACAGTTGCATATCATTATGGGCAGGTGTTGCATGTTATGCTATGTTTGGTTACTTTGATGTGATTCCTCCCTTTCTATGCCGCGAATTCAAATGTACTCTGATGAAATTTTGAATTTTCTTTTAGTGCTTTAATTGCCTGTTAATTGGGGGTATAGATTGGGGGCGTCACATTAAGTGGTATCAGAGCAATCCGTGTCAGTTGTGTCTGTTGTGTCTGTTGTGTCTGGCATATTGGGCGAGTTGTGTTGGACGAGTTGTTGTTTAACCATAGTTTCTGTATTTGGATGAACAGAATATGGCTGGTCGTAATGATGCTGCTTTGGCTGCTGCGATGGAGGCTATGGCACGAGCTGTGCAGGGTGCACCGAATGCTTCCGGAAATGATGAGTTTAGAAAGAATAAGCCGCCGGTTTTTAAAGGGAGGCATGATCCGGATGGTGCGCAGTTGTGGTTGAAAGAGATTGAGAGGATTTTCAGAGTAATGGATTGTGATGACAATGATGATAAGGTGAGGCTGGGCACTCATATGTTACATGAAGAGGCTGACGACTGGTGGGTCAGTACTCGTCAGGTGTTGGAAGCTGATGAGGAGGAAGAAGAGATTACTTGGGAAGTGTTTAGCCGAGAGTTTCTAAGGAAGTATTTTCCGGAGGATGTCCGAGGAAAGAAAGAGATTGAGTTTTTAGAGCTAAAACAAGGTAATATGTCGGTTATTGACTATACTGCTAAGTTTGTGGAACTTGTGCAGTTTTATCCTCATTATGTGGAAGCGACTGCTGAATTTTCAAAGTGTGTGAAGTATGAAAGTGGTTTGCGTCCTGAGATAAAGCAGGCTATTGGTTATCAGAGGATACGAAGGTTTACTGATTTGGTGGAATGTTGTAGGATTTATGATGAAGATAGTAAGGCTCGTTCTGCTCACTATAAAAGTGTAAGTGACAGGAAAGGGAAACAACAGTTCCGTGGTGGTCCGTATGTGTCACCGGCTGATAAAGGTAAACAAAGGGGTAATTTTGATCGAAGGTCAAGTGGAGGAGGTATGTCTAATGCTCCTAGGTGTTTTAAATGTGGTGAATTGGGTCATCGCCAGCATGAATGTAGGAGGAATGTGATTAAGTGTTCTAATTGTGGCGGTGAAGGGCATGTTGTAGCTGATTATAAAAGGAAGAATGTAGTGAAGTGTTATAACTGTGGGGAACCTGGTCACATTAGCTCGAAGTGTCCGAATCAGAAGAAAGCTCCGACTAGTGGGAAAGTGTTTTCATTGGCGGGAACTCAGACCTCAAGTGCTGATCGTCTGATAAGAGGTACTTGCTTTATTAATAATACGCCTTTAATTGCTATTATTGATACTGGAGCGACTCATTCGTTTATTTCGTCTGAGTGCGCGGAACGTTTGAATCTTGGGTTGTCTTCGATGGATGGTGAGATGGTTATTGATACTCCAGCGATGGGGTCAGTAACTACTTATTTAGTGTGTTTGAGTTGTCCTTTAGCCATTTATGGTAAAGACTTTGTGATGGATATGGTGTGTTTACCGTTGGAAGGTTTAGATGTGGTGTTGGGAATGAATTGGTTGCAATTCAATCGGGTGCACATTGATTGTTATCATAAGCTTGTAAGGTTTCCTTCTCTTGAGGAAGATGAAGACTCGAGTTTCTTGTCTACTAAAGAGTTGAAGAAACTTTTAGCGGACGAAGCTCAATTGTTTGGATTATTTGCATCTTTGATTGTGGATAATCAAGTTTCATTGGAGGTGTTTCCTGTTGTGTGCGAATTTCCTGAGGTGTTTCCTGTTGATATTTCAGATGTACCGCCAGAGAGAGAAGTTGAATTTTCGATAGATCTAGTTCCTGGTACTAGACCTGTTTCTATGGCACCTTATAGAATGTCGGCATCTGAATTGGTGGAGTTGAAAAAGCAGTTAAGTGACTTATTGGAGAAGAGGTTCGTGAGGCCAAGTGTTTCTCCTTGGGGTGCTCCAGTTTTGTTAGTGAAAAAGAAAGATGGGAGTATGCGATTATGTATTGATTATCGCCAGTTGAACAAAGTGACGATTAAGAATAAATATCTGCTTCCAAGGATTGATGATCTGATGGATCAGTTGGTTGGTGCTTGTGTATTTAGTAAGATTGATTTGAGATCGGGGTACCATCAGATAAGGGTGAAGGAAGAGGATATTCAGAAGACGGCCTTTAGAACGCGGTACGGTCATTATGAATATTCGGTGATGCCGTTCGGGGTTTCTAATGCGCCTGGTGTGTTTATGGAATACATGAATCGGATTTTCCACGAGCATTTGGATCGTTTTGTGGTGGTGTTTATTGATGATATTTTAATCTATTCTAAGTCTCGTGAGGAACATGCAGAGCATTTGCGTATTGTTTTGCAGGTGTTGAAGGAAAGGAAGCTTTTTGCCAAATTGTCCAAGTGTGAATTCTGGTTGTCTGAGGTGAGTTTTCTTGGGCACGTAATTTCAGGTAATGGTATTGCTGTGGATCCCTCTAAAGTAGAAGCAGTTCTACAATGGGAGGCTCCTAGATCCGTTACTGAAATTCGAAGCTTTTTGGGTTTGGCTGGTTATTACCGGAGGTTCATTGAAGGTTTTTCTAAGCTAGCTCTTCCTTTGACGCAGTTGACTTGTAAGGGCAAAGCATTCATTTGGGATATTCAATGTGAAGAAAGTTTTTGTGAGCTGAAGAGAAGATTGACGACAGCTCTGATTCTTATTTTACCTGATCCTAATGAACCATTTGTTGTGTATTGCGATGCTTCTTTAATTGGTTTGGGTGGTGTTCTGATGCAGGAAGGTAAAGTTGTAGCTTATGCTTCAAGGCAGTTAAGAGTTCATGAGAAAAACTATCCTACTCATGATCTTGAATTAGCGGCTGTGGTTTTTGTGTTGAAGATTTGGAGGCACTATCTCTATGGTGCGAGGTTCGAAGTCTTTAGTGATCATAAAAGCTTGAAATATTTATTTGATCAGAAAGAGTTGAACATGAGACAGCGGAGATGGTTGGAATTCTTGAAAGACTACGACTTTGGCTTGAATTACCATCCTGGTAAAGCTAATGTCGTAGCCGATGCATTGAGCTGAAAATCGTTGCATATGTCCGCATTGATGGTGAAAGAGTTGGAACTTTTGGAGTCGTTTAGAGACTTGAGTTTGGTATGTGAAGTGACATCGGTTAGTGTAAGGCTTGGAATGTTGAAAGTTACTAATGAATTTTTGTTGTCGGTAAGTGAGAAACAAAAGCTGGATTTGAAATTAGTTGATTTGATGAGGAATGAGAATGTGGATTTCAAGGTGGATAATTTTGGTGTTTTGAGGTTTCGTGGTCGTATTTGTATTCCTGATGATGCGGAGTTGAAAAGAATGATTTTGGAGGAAGGACACCGGAGTAATTTAAGTATGCATCCGGGTGCGAATAAGATGTACCAAGATTTGAAGAAGATTTTCTGGTGGTCTGGTTTGAAAAGAGACGTGGCTCAGTTTGTGTATGCATGTTTGACTTGTCATAAATCGAAAGTGGAACATTTGAGACCTAGTGGTTTGTTGCAACCGTTGGATATTCCTGAGTGGAAGTGGGATAGCATTTCGATGGATTTTGTGACGGGATTACCGAACACTCAGCGTGGGCATAATGCTATTTGGGTGATTGTGGACAGGCTGACTAAATCGGCGCATTTTATTCCGATTGACATCAGTTTTTCTTTGGAACGGTTAGCTGAGATCTATATCAGTGTGGTGGTGAAATTGCATGGGATTCCATTGAGTATTGTTTCTGATCGAGATCCTAGATTTACATCTAGATTTTGGGAAAGTTTACAGAAGGCCTTGGGTTCGAGATTGAGGTTGAGTTCGGCTTATCATCCGCAGTCGGATGGTCAGACCGAAAGAACGATTCAGTCTTTGGAGGATTTGTTGAGAGCGTGTGTTTTGGAACAAGGTGGTGCGTGGGACGGTTATCTTGCTTTGGTTGAGTTCACGTATAATAATAGTTTCCATTCTAGTATCGGAATGGTACCTTTTGAGGCTTTATATGGACGAAGATGTAGAACGTCGTTGTGTTGGCACGAAACAGGTGAAAGTTCGGTGGTTGGACCGGATTTGGTGCAACAAACGACGGAAAAGGTAAAGTTTATTCGTGAGAAAATGAAGGCTTCTCAGGATAGACAAAAGAGTTATCATGATCGGAGACGGAAAGATCTTGAGTTTTAAGAGGGTGATCACGTATTTCTGAGGGTTACGCCGGTAACGGGTGTTGGTCGTGCTTTGAAATCTAAGAAGCTTACTTCTCGATTTATTGGTCCTTACCAGATATCTGCGAGAGTTGGTGTTGTGGCGTATCGTGTGGCGTTGCCGCCGAATCTGTCGAATTTGCATGACGTTTTTCATGTTTCACAGCTTCGGAAGTATGTTCCGGACCCTTCACATGTTATTCCAATGGACGAGGTTGAGGTAAGGGATAACCTTACGGTCGAGACTTTACCAGTTAGTATTTTGGATCGCGAGGTGAAGCGGTTGAGGGGTAAAGAGATTGCACTTGTGAAAGTGGCGTGGAGAGGCGCTGCTGAGGGTAATTTGACGTGGGAGTTGGAAAGTAGGATGCGGGAGTCGTATCCAGAGTTGTTTGTATCAGGTAAGATTTTCGAGGACGAAAATTTCTAAGTGGGGGAGAATTGTAACGCCCCGTTTTGCCAATTTTATTTTATTGAGTCTTTTTGGATTATTTTATTATTATTTTATTTTATTCTCGACTTTTATGTGAAAATATGTTATTTTTCGTCGTGATTATATTTTATCGCGTTTTGGGAACATTTGCGGGATATTTGAGTGTGGGGGTATTTTGGACATTTCATAGATATTTTTACTAAGTTAGTAAGAAAGAAAAGAAAATAGAAAAGAAAAGGGAAAGAAAAATAGAGAGAAAGAAAGAAGAAAGAAGGAAAAAGAGAAGAAAAGAGGAGAAGAGAGAAAATTGGAGAAAGAGTGGAAAAATCATCAAGAACAATTTCTAGGAATCGATTAATCGGGTAAGGGTGCGAAACTCGATTATTCTATGATTGTATACGATTATGTATGTGTTTTGTTTTTGTTTTTGGATTGATTTGGTGAATATTAGTAAAACCTAGATTGTGTAAAAATTGATTAGAAATGAATTTGATTGTGGTAAAAATCTTGTTGAATGCATTGTTGATTGTTCATACATGTTTGTGGTATGTTATTACACTTCAAATTGCTGTTTTTCTGAGTTTTAGGTGAAGATTTGGTTGATTGGGGTTTGAAAAACACAGAAAATGTTCTGCAGAATTTTTCTGGGTCTGTCCTGGCCATACGCGTAAGGGGCTTGCCAATACGCGTATGAGACCAGGCGATACGCGTAACATTGTGCTGTTTTGGGGGCAATACGCGTATGAACTTGCATGTTTTACCGGCCCTCTGGTGATACGCGTATGGGCGAGGCCAATACGCGTATGGATTTGTGAAACGTGGTTTTGTGAAGGAAAATTGCTCTGTCAATACGCGTATGGGAATAGGTGGTACGCGTATGGACAGGAGAATGTCAAAAATGTGATTTTTCAAAATGTGTTTTCGGTTTTGTCCGTAACTTTGGTTCCGATTATCCGATTTTTGTATTCTTGGTGTCGTTGGAAAGGTATCGAGACGTACTTTGTGATTATTAGGTTTTGAGAATTGTTAGCCGATTAAATTTTGTCGGGAAATGTGAATAGTGTCGGTTATCGATTTTTGTCATTTTAATGGTGTGGAATTGACGTGTATTATGCCGTATGTTGTTGTTTTGTACGTGAGATGACTTATGTGCTGTTGTGATGATGCTTTGTGGCCGAAAGGCAAGAAAATGCTAAGTGTGGTATTTGATAAATGTGCATGATTATGAATATGTGCATGGATGCAATGTGAGTGTCATGAGTCATTGTATGCCAAGCATCATAATGTGCATTGTGGAAACGTCCTGAGTGACGATTTAATTCCTGAGGGAAATTGCTATAACATCGTGTGCCTCGAAAATATGAGGCGCTGCCTGAGGACCTAAAGCGGTGGTTATAGACGATTGTGGGCTCCTTTGGAGACTTAAAGCAATCCTTAACGTCGTGTGCCTCGAAAATATGAGGCGATGCCTGAGGACCTAAAGCGACGGGTGAACATCGTAGGCCCGACGGGGAGTTACTTGAGATTCTCAGTAACGAGCGATGGTTCCAATAGTTCCTGAGTGAACTGATGATGAGACCTGAGACATTGGAAGTCGGTACCCGCATGTCATGTGCATAGAGTCGTTGTGTCGGTCTATGTGCATTGCATAAATCATGAATTAATTGTGTGTGAATTTGTGAATGTGATCGATGATTGTATGGTATATGTGTGGTGTGTAATGGTATTTGATGCTTGAGAATTGTGCGGTATTATGTTATATGTGGTTGTGGTGAGACTGTGTTATTTGTACATTTTTGTGTTTATATATATATAATTTTATTCAATTATATTATGGTTGTTTTTCTCACCCTTCTGCTGTTTTATAACGCTCTATGAGGCGTTGCAGATTAGAGCTGCTGGAGGTATTCCTTTTCGTGAAGCGTTGCGTCTTCATTATTTTTTTGGTCGGTCGGCTCTGATATGTGACTCCGGGTAGTTAGGGTGGCCGCGTGCTATTATTTTGTATATCTGATTATATATTTTGGTTGTACATATGCTACCTGATGTAGGACAAACTGTTTATATGTGTATATGTATATATGTTAAGCAGATTTTAGATCTTCCGCTTTAATTCTAATTTCTGAAAAGTGGGTGTAAGGAACAAAGTTTCCTCTGTTTGATTGCTACCCCACAGTTGCATATCATTATGGGCAGGTGTTGCATGTTATGCTATGTTTGGTTACTTTAATGTGATTCCTCCCTTTCTATGCCGCGAATTCAAATGTACTCTGACGAAATTTCAAATTTTCTTTTAGTGCTTTAATTGCCTGTTAATTGGGGGTATAGATTGGGGGCGTCACATCCTTTACAACATAAGGCCCAGGAATCATACTTCCTCCATTCAATTGGACACTGCTTGCTTGCTTTATTATATACTTGATGAAAGGCAGGTTGACGTGGCTCAGATCATTTCTAATGAGATCAAGATGATTACCTCGAGTAGTCATCGATTGGGTAACAAAACTCTGACCACTTTAGCCTTTCCGAGACTCATTATGGGATTGTGTAGGAAAGTGGTGTTACAATTCCTTCAGTGGTTCATGGAACCATTTAGGAAGTTGTGAATGATCCATACACTAAGAGGGATTGTAAGCCTTGGCAGGAAAGCATCAGAAGTGCCCCAGCACCACCATCTCCTCCTGTAAAGGCGGGATATGATAAGAGAGTAGCCTGCATGTATACTTGGGATATGCTCTAGGCCCAGCAGAGAGATTTTACTCATATGGATGATTCCATGCGCATGTTGCAGCTACAGATTAGAGAACTCCATGTTGACCATCCTTTGCCTACCATCGAGGAGTTTGCTACTTTTGTCGATTGGCCTGAGGACATGCCATTTCATTTTGTGGAGGCAGCTCGAGGTGGCACTAGTGAGGAGTCTAGTAGAGATACTATTCGAGAGGAGGAAGAGGAGAGATCTAGTGATGAGGATTGATCGGTTTGATTGTGGTTTTTACTTGATTTTTGTTTAGTTTAATTATTGCTTTATGTTGATGTTATAGTTGTTTATCTTTTTGTTGTTGGTTGTCATAACTCTTTATGTTGTTGGATTTGTTTTGTACCATCCTTTTAAGGATGAGGATTTGTTAACCTTAGGTGGCATTACATGCCACCTTAACTTTTGGTACACCATATTTTTTGTGATTTATGTTTAATGTATTAAGTTGTTAATTTAAGTTGTACAGTTTATTTTGTGTAGTTTAGTTTAAATTCTTGTTTTCAATATTTAGAAAAAAGCAAAAAAAAATTGAAGGTTTGAATCTTTTGATGTTTGTTCCTAAGTTTCAATAACTTGAAGGAACCAAGTAATCATTTCAAGATGAAATGATCAACATGTAATTGCGTGGTAATGATAGTACTTAAAAGAAGTAACAATGACAAGGTACATGTTTATTGATTTCTAAACTTAGCATGAATATGAAACTTGTGATTTGTGCAAACATCATACCATTAATTCTTTTGCAATGCATGTTCATAGATTAATCACTTTAGATCTTAAACAAGTGTGAGGAAGCTTTCCATTGTGCATTATATGTAGGAGACCAACATTCCTTGTTTTAACTTGATTTTTTATGTTTAATCATGCATTTGTGTTGATTTTTTTGAAAGCATGAAAGTGATCAAGGCATTTTTTTTTAAATTGAGCATAACCACTTGGCCTAAAAAAATCATCAACCTACCTTGCGAGTGAATGAGAATTTTTTAAAAAGGTCAATATTGATGATTTAATTGTGAAAATTGTACATGAAAAAATAAGTTCATCATTGAGTTATGGAATGGATCTTGATTTTTTTTTAGAAACACTTGAACCCTCAACCAGAAATTATGGTTGCTTATTTATTCCCTTGACTTAGAAAGTATGGGAGCATTCATGGGTTGTGTTCAAAGTTGGGGAGAAAGAGGTTGGTTTATAAGTTGTGAAAAAGAAAGTGGTTGAAAAAGAAGAAAAATTTTGTGAATAGAAAAAGAAACAATAAAAAGTAGAGCTTTGAAAAAGAAAGAAAAAAATGGAAAGAATTATATTCCAACAAGTTAGTTCAAGGTTGTAACAATTAATCAAAGAGAAAAAAGGGTAAAGACAATGCGATTGTTTAAGAATGTGAGATGTGAATGCTCTCATAGGTTTAGGAAATTTTGTTTCAATAATTTGAGAAATGACCATTCCTTGTTACCCAAGCCAAGTTACAACCCTTGAAAGTCCTTAGTGATTCATGCTTTTGTGCTTTTGATATGATTTGTTTGGTAAAAGCATAACTTGATCAGGATGTTAGAAAGATTGTTGGGTGAGAGTAAAATTCCCTCATGTTTGTCTATCATCCACTGATGAATGTGTGTTTAGGTGTGATTCATGTTTGAATTTGTATTACTTTATAATTTTTTATATGTGTTTTGTATTTAGCATTTGTTTCATAGGCATGGTTTATTTTAGAGTAGCGGTAAGCTTTACTTTGTTTGTGCTTTTGAATTTGAATCATGAAACTGTTTTCTTTCTTAAAAACTTGTTGCTCCTAATTTCTTGGAGGTTGCTTTTGTTTCCTTTGGTTTGAAAGACTTTTGTTTGGGGACAAACAAAGTTCTAAGTTAGGGAGAGTTTTTAAGGGCCAATTTATGTATATAATCAATAGTATTTTGTGGCCCTTTTCACTTGATATTATGGGAAAGTCATGATAAATCCTTAGCTTTAGTATAAAAATGTGGTTTTTAGCATTGTCATGTAAATAGATTTTAGTTTGATCAATTTTGTGCAATTTTGTAGGTTTCATAGCATGTTGGAAGCATTGGACCCTTAAAAGCACAAAGCAAGATTCAAAGTTTCATTTTAGAAGATTTCAAGTTTTACAAAGTAGGCTAAGCGCGGTCAAAGCGCGCTTAGAGGGGCCTAGGCAGTGGGGAAAGCTCAATTTTCACGCTAAGCGCACTCTTCATCACGCTAAGCCCGCTTTAAGGCGGTTTGAGTTTTGGTTTTATAATCGCGCTAAATGGGCTCTGATGGGGCTTAGAGCGATTTCACTTTTTGGCCCATGCTATTTATACTTTTTCCCTAGATATTTTGAAGCACAATTCATTCCAATTTTACTCTAAGACCATTTTCAGAGCAAACATCATCAATAACTCAGAATCAAGGTTTTGAAGCATCAATCTTCGAGTTTTTCGACGTTGATGCTTGTGAATCTCTTCTCTTTACTTGTTGAAGAAGCCACCATGGTTGTGGGTAGCTAAACCCTTTTGTGTCAAGATTAGAGGTAGTTAACCATAAATAAGTATGTATTTTTTTTATGATCCTTTGTATGTGAACAAGTTGATGGTCAATATAGATGATCCTCTTTGTTTTTATGTTATATTTATGAATTAAATCATTATTGAGAAATATCTTTCAACTTTTGACCTAAGATTTTAATCTATCAATAACCAAATGCTAGACATAGATTTGGAGTTGATATTCACTTGTATGAAAGCTTAATGTTATTGTATTGTTTAATAGAGTGAGAGATCATCGATTAAACAATATGGTAAAACTCGCGACATCGGTTCGACATAGCGGTGTTGATGAGTAATACGTGATTATATTGATTATTAACAAGTTCACATGCTCGATTAATAGAATATGTATGAATTAGGTTAACGAAATATAATCTTGACATGCTTTTTAAACCGTTAAAATCTTAACTTTTTACCGTTGTTACTTACTTCTCATGCAATTGATACTTTTCGTAACTAAAACCCTTTCAAAAACCTCGCTTAAAACATTACTAACTATAGAACGGCGGTAATATCGCACCAATCCTTGTGTTACCCTATCAAAAGAGTTTCAACAATGTGGCAAGCCAATCCATACTACAGACTGCACGATCCAACCTTTTGCCTATTAATTGCTTACCTCTCCTACCATTAGACCAAGTGCATTTATTCCCAAGAGTAGGGATATGAATGAAGTGATTAGAGTCAGACCAATTAAAGAAATCCTGCATAGGGATACTGTCATACCCCAAATTTTGACCACTAAGATTCCCCATCTGTTAGTTCTGTATTGGCAGCATTTTTTCTAAAACAAAGTGGTACATCAAGATGCCATGATTGATGTCTTGACATGTGATTCTAACTTTCTGCAATTGGTGTTTCTTAGTGTTGCAGGACTCTATGCATGATGTTGAGCCTGATGTCCTAACATTTGTTGACAGAAATTCTGTTAGAATGTTAGGGTTTATTTGCTGCGATTTATTTGCAATCTTTTATGTGTTTATGTTCAGTGATTGCGTGCGAAAATCTTGGAGTAACATTATTTTGGAGCAAGCACTTTCTGTTGTTTTCAGTTTGTTCTATTTTTGTACAAAAAGATGTGGAGAATAATTAGCTTTAATTATTAATCAAATATAAGATCTGCTAATGCCCAAGCCCAAGGAGAGTGTTGCTATTTAAAGACGTGCTGACCCTAATTGCCAGACAAAGAGAAAAGTTATTGAAAACTGCGTTTCAAGTTTTAGGGTTTAAGTCTTTTGTTAATTGTTCGATTTTGTGAGCCATTCATTCATCATTTAGATGCTTGACTTGGAATGAGTTTTGAGTTGTAAGTTGTTCACTCTAAGCTTTTAAGTACGAGTGTTTTGTTCTTGATTGAAGCTTTTAAGCAAAATCAAGTATTGTCATTGAAGTGTGTTCTTCTCTTTTGTATTATTCTGTTGTTATCACTGCATGTGATTGAGGGGGAGTGAGAGGTGTCTCTTATCTAAGAGTGTCTTAGATAGAAATTACACAGGTAGAGATTAGGTGAGAAGATTGTAAACTGGAGAGTGTTTACTGAGAGTCTTCAAACTAATTCTGTTTAGTGGATTTCCTTCCTGGCTTGGTAGCCCCCAGACGTAGGTGTGATTACACCGAACTGGGTTAACAATTGCTTGTGTCTCTTTACAATTGTTTACTACTTTTTATCTTGTTCACAAATTGATCATTGATCAGATATTAGTGTCGTGACATCTCTTTCGACATCTCATATCTGTTATCAGAATTTCAATTGGCATCAAAGCAGGTATCCTGTTCTGTTTCTTGGTGAGATCTAGGGACGATACTTTCTGGTACTATGGACAAGGAAGGAGGATTTGTGAATAGACCATCCATCTTGGATGGATCTAATTATTATTATTGGAAACCACGCATGGTGGCCTTCTTGAAATCATTGGATAGTAAGGCCTGGAAAGCTGTCATAAAAGGATGGAAACACCCTGTCATTATTGGGAAAGATGGAAGAGAAACAGCTGCTCTGAAACCTGAGGAAGAATGGACTAAAGAGGAGGATGAATTGGCTCTTGGAAACTCTAAAGCATTGAATGCTTTGTTCAATGGGATTGATAGAAACATATTTAGATTGGTGAACAATTATGAGGTAGCTAAAGATGCTTGGGAAATCCTCAAAACTACTCATGAAGGTACCTCTAAAGTGAAGATCTCAAGACTTCAATTGCTCACTACCAAGTTTGAAAATTTAAAGATGAAGGAAGATGAAAGCATACATGACTTCCATATGAATATTCTTGAAATAGCCAATGCTTCAAGTGCCCTAGGTGAAAAGATGTCTGATGAAAAGCTGGTAAGAAAAATTCTCAGGTCTCTTCCCAAGAGATTTGATATGAAAGTGACTGCCATAGAAAAAGCTCAAGATATCAGTAAGATGAGGGTGGATGAACTTGTTGGATCCCTCCAAACATTTAAACTTGGGATAAGTGACAGATCTGAAAAGAAAGCCAAAAGCATAGCCTTTGTGTTCAATGCTGAAGATGGAGAGGAGGAATGTGCTCTGGATACTAATGAGAGCTTATCAAATGCTATAGTACTGCTAGGAAGACAGTTTAACAAGGTGATGAAGAGGATGGACATAAAGTCAAGACCTAATGTCAAGAACAACTCATCTGACATCAACAGGTCTAATGATGTTGGTAGAAAATCAAGGGATGAAGAAAAATCCACTCAAGGGAAAGGGATTCAGTGCCATGGATGTGAGGGATTTGGTCACATTAGAGCTGAATGCCCTACTTACCTCAAGAAACAAAAGAAGAGTCTAACTGCATCTTGGTCGGATGAGGATTCTGAAAGTGAACTTGAAGAAGAATCTGCTAAACATATGACGGCTTTGACTGGAAGATGTGCCTCTGATGGAGATTCTAGTGATGATGAATTGACCTTTGAAGAACTTGCAGCTTCCTACAAAGAGCTGTGTCTCAGAAGTGAAGAAGTCTGTCGTGAAGGGGAGAAGCAGAAGAAACTTATAATTCAACTGAAGGCTGAAAAGGCAGAACATCTTGGAACAATCTCTAAGCTGGAGAATGAAGTCATATTGCTGAACTCCAAGCTTGATCAAATGACCAAATCTGTCAGGATGTTTAACAGTGGATCTGACGCATTGGATGAAATCCTTTAGGTTGGAAAAATGGCAGGAGATATGACTGGGCTAGGATTTGATGGAGAAAAGAAACTCACTTCAGATGCAAGTTCTTCTGGACCTAAACATAATATGTCACATCAGGTGTCTCAACATCATAGGAGAGGACATTCATCTGGACCTAAACATAATATGACACATCAGGTGCCTCAACATCATGGGAGAGGACATCCCAACCACTTAAGAGGAAGATTCCAAAGATGGAGATGCCATTACTGCGGGCGTTTTGGTCACATAAAACCTTTCTGCTTCAGGCTGTATGGATATCCTAAGTCTGCTCCTCAACCTAGACCCAATCAAAACATTCCTACTAATGGAAGACAATGGGTTCCCAAGATTGCTACTTCCAGTTTGATAGCTCACATGTCTCTCAGGGTTTTAGCTAAGGAGGATTGGTACTTTGACAGTGGTTGCTCTAGACACATGACAGGAATTAAAAATCTGTTAGTTGACATCAAATCTCATTCCACCAGCTATGCGACCTTTGGTGATGGAGCCAAGGGTGAAATCAAGGGGGTTGGAAAGCTGAACTGCTCAGGAGTTCCAAATCTTGATAATGTGTTACTGGTTAAAGGGTTGACTGCCAACTTGATAAGCATCAGTCAACTGTGTGATCAAGGATTCAATGTCAATTTCACCAAATATGAATGCTTGGTTACAAATGAAAAGAGTGAAGTGATTATGAAGGGAGTCAGATCTAAGGACAACTGCTACTTATGGGTTCCTCAAGATTCTAGTTACTCCTCCACTTGTGCTCTAGCCAAAGAGGATGAACTGAAATCGTGGCACCAAAAACTTGGTCATTTACATCTAAAAGGGATGAAGAGGATCATCTCTATGGAAGCTGTCAGAGGAATTCCTAAGCTAAAGATTGAAGAAGGAAGGGTATGTGGTGAATGCCAAATTGGAAAGCAAACTAAGATGTCACACCAGAAGATTAAACATCTCACTACTTCAAAAGTGTTGGAACTTCTTCACATGGACTTGATGGGACCTATGCAGGTGGAAAGCCTTGGTGGAAAGAAGTATGCTTATGTGGTGGTGGATGATTTCTCCAGATATACTTGGGTGAATTTTATAAGAGAAAAATCTGAAGTGTTTGATGTGTTCAAAGATCTTTTCCAAAGACTTCAAAGAGAAAAGGAGAGCAATGTTGTTAGAATTAGAAGTGACCATGGGAAGGAATTTGAGAATCACAAATTTGCTGAGTTTTGCTCATCTGAAGGGATTGGCCATGAATTTTCTTCTCCCATTACTCCACAGCAGAATGGAGTGGTAGAACGAAAAAATAGAACTATCCAGGAATCAGCTAGAGCTATGATCCATGCTAAGAAACTGCCCTACCATTTCTGGGCTGAAGCTATGAACACTGCTTGCTATGTTCATAATAGAGTGACCTTAAGAACAGGAACCACTACTACCTTGTATGAGATATGGAAGGGAAGAGAACCTACTATCAAGTACTTCCATGTGTTTGGAAGCAAATGCTATATCTTGGCAGATCGTGACCAAAGAAGAAAGATGGATCCAAAAAGTGATGAAGGAATATTCTTGGGCTATTCTACTAACAGCAGAGCTTATAGAGTCTTCAACTCCAGAACTAAAGTTATGATGAAGTCCATAAATGTTGTTGTTGATGATTTGCATAAGGTGGCTGATGCTCTAGAAAATGTTGAAACATTCTTTTATAATTCAGCTGAAACTTCAGACAAAAACACTGATCCTAATCCTACTAATGCAGAAACTGAATCTGAGCCAGTAAATAAGGGACCGTCCATCAGAATCCAGAAAGACCATCCTATAGATCTTATCATTGGTGATCTAAATGAGGGAGTCACTACTAGATCAAGAGAAGTCATAACAAGTTCTTGTTTTGTGTCAAAAATTGAACCAAAAAATGTCAAGGAAGCCTTAACTGATGAATTCTGGATTAATGACATGCAAGAAGAGTTAGGGCAATTCAAGAGAAATGAAGTATGGGAGTTGGTTCCAAGACCTGAAGGAACAAATGTGATTGGAACAAAATGGATATACAAGAACAAGTCAGATGAAAAAGGGGTGGTCACAAGAAATAAAGCTAGATTGGTTGCTCAGGGATAAACTCAGATTGAAGGGGTCGACTTTGATGATACCTTTGCTCCTGTAGCTCGTCTTGAATCCATCAGGTTGCTATTAGGAGTTGCTTGCATCCTGAGATTCAAGCTGTTTCAGATGGATGTAAAGAGTGCCTTCTTAAATGAGTACCTAAGTGAGGAGGTCTATGTGGAACAACCTAAGGGATTCATTGATCCAACTTTTCCTAATCATGTTTATAAGTTGAAGAAAGATCTGTATGGATTGAAGCAAGCTCCAAGAGCTTGGTATGAAAGACTAACTGAATTTCTAGTTGAGAATGGATACAGAAAAGGGGGCATAGACAAGACTCTTTTTGTCAAAGATGAAGAAGGGAAACTCATGGTGGCTCAAATCTATGTTGATGATATTGTGTTTGGTGGGATGTCTGATGAGATGGTTCAACATTTTGTTCAGCAAATGCAGTCAGAGTTTGAGATGAGCCTTGTTGGTGAGTTAACTTATTTTCTTGGGTTGCAAGTCAAACAGATGGAAGACTCTATATTCCTATCTCAGAGTAAATATATCAAGAACATAGTTAAGAAGTTTGGGATGGAAAATGCCAGTCACAAAAGGACATCTGCTCCTACTCATCTGAAGTTGTCTAGAGATGAAAAGGGTGTTAATGTGGACCAAAGTCTCTATAGAAGTATGATAGGGAGCCTGTTATATCTTACAGCTAGCAGACCTGACATTGCTTTTGCTGTAGGTGTGTGTGCTAGATACCAAGCTGAACCCAAAGTGAGTCATATCAATCAAGTAAAGAGGATTCTGAAGTATGTTAATGGAACATGTGATTATGGTATGTTATACACACATGGATCTGGCTATGTATTATTTGGATATTGTGATGTTGATTGGGCTAGAAGTATTGATGATAGGAAAAGCATATCAGGAGGTTGCTTCTTCTTGGGGAACAATCTTATATCTTGGTTCAGCAAGAAGCAAAATTGTGTTTCTCTGTCTACAGCTGAAGCTGAGTACATAGCAGCTGGGAGCAGCTATTCTCAACTGGTGTGGATGAAACAAATGCTGACTGGATATAATGTCACACAAGATGTCATGACATTGTATTGTGATAATTTGAGTGCTATAAACATCTCCAAAAACCCTATTCAACACGGCAGAACCAAGCACATTGATATTCGTCATCATTTTATTAGGGAACTTGTAGAAGACAAGATTATTGCCTTAGAACATGTTGCCACAGAGAAGCAATTAGCTGACATCTTCACTAAGGCATTGGATGCAAGTCAGTTTGAATTTTTAAGAGGAAAATTAGGGTTGTGTATTTATGAGGATTTGTAGCAATTAAAGGCGTGTGGGAAAATATTTTTTAGGTTTAAAAATTTAAAGTGTCATTTACTGTCTTGTGGAAATATCATTAATTTCCCCTTATGTTTCCAACAAATAAAGTGCCCCTATCATAGGCAATCATTTCTAGAAAGCCTTCTCACTCGCTACATCCATCTTGTGCCATACTTGACTAGTCCTTTCAACTTCTTTCTCAGAAAGTCCTCCGTCCCCAGTTCAAACATTTGCAAGACTATCAAGATGTCTAAACAACCAACTTCGTCTCCTTCCAGACACCCAGCTGATTTGTCTGCTTCAAAATCTAGGGTTCACTCTTAAGACATTTCTCCTGATGATGCTCTTAATGTTGCTCCATTGGCTATGATTCCACATACTGAAACTGCGATGAAAAAGCCCAGAAAAACGCATGCAAGGGGTTCCAAACATGCGAATGCAGGTAACACTTCTAAAATCCCTTTTGAGTCGTCTTCTGAAACTAGGACAACTGAAGGTAGTAAGTATATTGATAGAGCTATTAGAAGCATTGTTACTGGAGTTTTGTATGGAGATCATAAGGTTCCTGGGATTTCAATCCCACTTGCTCAAATTAATGTTGTCCCCACTTTAAATGAAAATCAAAGCGATGAAAGGGATGTTGATCCTTCAAATTCTGAGAAGGATAATGATACTACAAATCTGCACAAGTTGGCTAACTCTGTGCTGAAGGAAGGAAGGAGAGATGGTTCTGGTGTGGAGAAGAAGAGTACTGGTCCTGATCAGAGTGAGGGAAAAACTAATGACTCTGATGATGTTGTGAATCTTGATGAGGTTCCTTCTGACAATGATTTAATTGCAAATGTGCATCCTGGCATAGCTAAGCGCTTGAAGGCAAGAAGAGGGAAATCTGTGGTCAAATCTCCTAATGTTAGTGACAAGAAAAAGACTATTGTAGGTCCCCCAAAGTTCTGGAGCAAAGTGGCTACTTCCTCCAAGAAGAGGAAGATTAGGTCTGAGTCTGACTCTGAGTATGATGCTGAGGATGATGTCTAGGACATCACTCATGTGAAAAAGTCTGTGGTCAAGAAGATCTCTGACAAAGTTCCTGATGCCCCCTTGGATAACATCTCCTTTCACTATGCTGAGAGTGTTGAAAGGTGGAAATATGTGTATCAAAGGAGGATTGCTCTTGAGAGAGAATTAGGGAAAGATGCTCTGGATTGTAAGGAGGTAATGGATCTTATTACTTTTGCTGGATTGATGAAATTTGTGACTAGGTTTGCTAAGTGTTATGAAGTGCTTGTGAAGGAATTCATTGTTAATATCCCTGTGGACTGTGCTGACTACAAGAGTAAGGACTTTATGAAGGTGTTTGTTAGAGGAAAATGTGTTGAGTTCTCTCCCATCATCATCAATAGATATCTGGGAAGAAGTAAGGAAGAACAGAGTGAGATAGAGGTAACTGATAATCAAGTCTGCAAAAAGATTACTGCCAATCAGGTTACTACATGGCCATTGAAAGACAAGTTGTCTGCTGGCAGACTTAGTGTCAAATATACTATTCTTCATAGGATTGGAACTGCAAACTGGGTTCCCACCAATCATACATCTACTATTTCTGTTGGTTTGGGAAGATTTATCTATGCAGTTGGAACCAAGCAGAATTTTGACTATGGCTCCTACATCTTTGATCAAACTATGAAGCATGCTGGAACCTGTGCTGTAAAGATGCCCATTGCCTTTCCTTCTCTGATCTGTGGCATTATATTAAATCAACACCCTGGAATCCTGGCTAATACAGATGTTGTTTGCAAAATGGAATCTGCTTTGTCCCTTCATTATAAACTATTTGCAGGTAAACATGTCCCAAACATTGTTATGACATCTGCTGGTGCTTCAAATCAGCCCACAGACAAGTCAGGGGTGATCTCTGAATTAGTGGAAGCCTGCAAAGAGCTGGATGAGGTTATTCGGGTTAGTACTGAGAGAAAACTCAAGTTTGAAAGGATGACCAGGACTCTGAGAATGACTGAGGGTGATAATGTTGAGGATGAAAATTAAAAGGAAGATATTGAGGAGGGTGGTTCTGATGATTCTGATGGTAATGCTGAGGGTGAAGATGACAATTCTGAGACTAATGACTCTGCTGGTTCTGAAGATGTTTGATTGATCTGTTTCTTGAAGTTTTTTTTGTTGTACTTTTGGTTCTTATCTGGTTTTCTGTTGGCACATATGTGTGCATTGTTTGTACTGCACTTTTGGTGGTTGATGACAGCTTCTGAATGTTACTTTTTTCTGGTTGGTATGGAATTTTTTTTGTGGTGTTTGTCTAATTATGGCTAAAAAGGGGGAGAGAGTAGTGTGGCTTAGTAGTGCTGTTGGGTATCTCTGTTCCTTGGCTTGAGGGGGAGCTTCAGTAAGTTTTTGGGAATGTTAGATGTGGTTTGTTTCTGCTGCAGGGTTCTCTGATATGTGTTGGTGTTTGTTTGTTTATTTTAGCCAAAATTTGCCAAAGGGGGAGTTTGTTAGTTCTGTATTGGCAGCATTTTTGCTAAAACAAAGTGGTACATCAAGATGCCATGCTTGATGTCTTGACATGTGATTCTAACATTCTGCAGTTGGTGTTTCTTAGTGTTGCAGGACTCTGTGCATGATGTTGAGCCTGATGTCCTAACATCTGTTGACAGAACATTCTGTTAGAATGTTAGGGTTTATTTGTTGCGCTTTATTTGCAATCTTTTGTGTGTTTATGTCCAGTGATTGCATGCGAAAATCTTGGAATAACATTATTTTGGAGCAAGCACTTTCTATTATTTTCAGTTTGTTCTATTTTTGTGCAAAAATATGTGGAGAATAATTAGCTTTAATTATTAATCAAATATAAGATCTGCTAATGCCCAAGCCCAAGGAGAGTGTTGCTATTTAAAGACGTGCTGACCCTAATTGCCAGACAGAGAGAAAAGTTATTGAAAGTTACGTTTCAAGTTTTAGGGTTTAAGTCTTTTGTTAATTGTTCGATTTTGTGAGCCATTCATTCATCATTTAGATGCTTGACTTGGACTGAGTTTTGAGTTGTAAGTTGTTCACTCTAAGCTTTTAAGTACGAGTGTTTTGTTCTTGATTGAAGCTTTTAAGCAAAATCAAGTATTGTCATTGAAGTGTGTTCTTCTCTTTTGTATTGTTCTGTTATTATCACTGCATAAGATTGAGGGGGAGTGAGAGGTGTCTCTTATCTAAGAGTGTCTTAGATAGAAATTACACAGGTAGAGATTAGGTGAGAAGATTGTAAACTGGAGAGTGTTTACTGAGAGTCTTCAAACTAATTATGTTTAGTGGATTTCCTTCTTGGCTTGGTAGCCCATAGACGTAGGTGTGATTGCACCGAACTAGGTTAACAATTGCTTGTGTCTCTTTACAATTGTTTACTACTTTTTATCTTGTTCACAAATTGATCATTGATCAGATATTAGTGTCGTGACATCTCTTTCGACATCTCATATCTGTTATCAGAATTTCACCATCATTGTACAAATCATCATCACAATATGGATGGACCATCATACCTCATTAGTCTCAAGATGGGTGAGCAAGCACTACAATCAAACTTAGGGTTTCAAGCCCTCTCAGAGCCTTAGACAAAGGATCAATCAAGGAATGAAATGATCCTCAACTTGTCTAAACCTCTCAAACATCCACAATGGATCAAGAGGACTCCCACATCAAGGATCAAGCACAAGGCTGCAACATTCCAAGTGGATTAAGCCTCAAGATCGCCAGTGTCACCAAATTAGGGTTTTGGTCGACCAAGGCCTCCAGTTGCAATTTTTCTTCTGGGCATGAGCCAATGCTTCAAAGCATAACCCAAAATACTTTAAGGGACCTTATAAACCCAATCATCAAGTCAATTTAGCCTCCTTAGGGGATGCATTCATAAAAAATCAGGAATTAGGGTTTCTTGACCTAATTCACCCCTAAGTTGACTTTTGGGACAAAACATGAGCCAAGGCCTCAAGACATGATTTAAGGGTCTCTAATAAACCACATTGATCCATTTGCAACAATGGATTGATCCAAGAAGCTTGATTCACAAGTTTCAAGTTCATCAGAACCACAATTAGGGTTTCGCGGAAAAAGTCAACTGTACCTTTGACTTTTGACCAAGACATCCTCCCATGCCTTGGGACATGATTCAATACACCATATAACACCTATGAATCAATCCATCAAGTTTGATTTAGGTCAAGGACTTTATTTCATAGAGGATCGCACAGTTTGGAATTCATTTGATAAAAAGTCAACTATGCCCAAAAGTCAAAGTTTGACTTTTTTATTTTTGATTAATTATGGCCCCCTAACCCTAAAATGATGTTAATATGTGATTGGAATCATCATTCATCAAGAAAAAACAAGAAAAGTTAGATAACTTGTAAAAGGGGTAACCATAAAAAACTTAGAAATTTTCTAAGTTATGGAACAAAGTGGCTAGGGTACCAACTTCCAAGGATCATAACTTGAGATCTAAGCAACCATTTGGGCTGATCCAAAGGTGGATTTGTAGCTCTCATGGCATACTTTAAAAGTGTCAACTACACCTCATTCCAATTCATCATGGATTTTGAGTTATGGTTGGATCAAAATGGCGGAAAACATGAAATGTCACTTTTTCCAACACTTAGTGAAATTTTCACTAAGTCAGAATCTGTTTCACTTTTTGCCAAATGTAAGGGCATTTTTCACTTGGATCAAAAAATTTTCAAGACAAACTATGATCACACACATGTTGTATCATATGAGAGCTTTCCAAAATGGCAAAGAACCCCATGAACCTCCACTTAAGCCATGAGATATGACAATGGGCAATGTGCCTTGCTGCAAAGTGTCATGGCAAGGCAGGTTTGTGCATTTTGCTCGATTTGAGAAAATTTTGCAAATGAAAAACAAGTTTATCCAGCTGAACACCTCAGGGAGGGACCAAGGAGGGACAAACACTGATCCATAAGCCTCCCAAGTCTTTGGAACTAAAAATAGCATGCCATACCTAGAAAACCCTAAAGAGGGGACAAGACTCCAATTTTGTTTTGAAGCATTCAATGGATGCACCAAGGTGGCATGAACTGAGCCATTTCCAACTGAATGAGTCAAGGATGATCTCTGAACTAGGGAACCAGCAGCCTGTGCTCTAACCTCTAGTCAATGGCTAGAGGAGACTTGGATTCCTATTGATCAACATTTGCCAAACCTCTGTTGCAGTTGCCATTCCCTATTCCTTGCAAAACAAACTTGCTCTACTATAAATAGAGTTCATTTGTGCTCAATTTAAGTACATCAAAGCCATCAAACAAATGCTTTCCTCAAAATCACCTTCTCACTTCCAAATTTGCCTTCCAAAGCAAGTCACTATCGGGTTTTGAGTTTGAGATCTATTCCAACCAAACCAATCACATACACACACACCTCATAAACATCATATAGAAGTGATCCAAACACTTATACCACAACTGGAACATTGATTTCTCCGAATCACCAGCCAATTGCTCAAGGTTTTAACCAAGTTGCAGTTGAGATGCCATGAAGTGATCCATCCATTTCCAATCAAGTCCAGGCATTCAAACAAACTCCATATGGTGTAGGGAAGCTATTCAGATCATCACAACTCATCTGTAACACCTCCAACTCAAAAATCACTTTGCTCTTGCTGTCACAACCTTCAAGTAAGCCTAAGCTTGGGCATCTCTTAATCTATGCATATTTCCTCGCACAATACTTTTGCCAAATGTTCATAATCATGCATAGAATGTTTCCCCTCAATTAATTGCTCTGTTTGAATTGTGTATCAAAATTCTCATCCTTCATGCAAATTTTAGGGTTCTTGAGGTTTTGTCTTGATTTCTTATTCCATGCTTAAAATAAATGAAATTAAAGACCATAGACATGATCATGAGGTGAAAACGAGTAGATTGATATGTGGATTATGTGATTTCATCAAGTATTCAGTGAGATTGGTGAGAAAATGCAAATCTGCAGAAACAGTGGGGTGGCGCGTGTTCTTGGTGTGTTCTTGGCGCCATTTTTTTGAATGTTTGAATATTTGAATTTTGTGATTTTATTTAATTGATTCAAAAATTAACTTCTCTCTGAGTTTTAATGATTTTGAGTTGATTCTTTTTTTAATAATTCACAAAAATGTTAAAATATTTTATTTTGCCAAAAATTCCCAAAAATATTATTTATTTCATATACTTGATATTTTTGCAAAGAATTAATCTTTTATTTGTTTTTTAACATTTAAAATATTTTTTCCTCCTTGATTTTCCAAATTTAATTGGTTTCCAATCATTTTGGGGATATAAACATGATTTTTCAAACATTAATCCAAGATCACAACTTGTTTTTCACACATGTTTGATAATTTTGATCATTTTAATTAAATTTTTATTTAATTAAAATACATTTTGAAATTAATTTAGGGTTTTGATCTTAATCACCCTAAACAAATCATTTTCAAACACTCATGGGCCTCCAATAGAGTGTAAGACCCAACCCCTCTTGAAAACCAAAATATTTTGGGCCTCAGTGTATTGTATAAGTCCCGATACCGTCAAAAAGTTCGGCACGATCGTCGCCTTTTTAACAAAAATCCGTGGGCTTCTCCTTGAGCTATAAGACCCATCCTTATTCATTTTTAAACTTTATGGGCCTTTAATAGAGTGTAAGACCCAATCCCCTTTTAACCAAAACCATTTTGGGCCTCAGATATTGTATAAGTCCCTCTGCGTTAAAAGAAAAATCTCGGTGCAATCGCCAATTCAAAAATCAAATCATCTGGGCCTACCCTCGTGTTATAAGCCCCATTTCTTTTCTTTAAAATTCTTTGGGCCTCTAATAGAGTGTAAGACCCAACCCCTTTGTAAATAATACCTTTGGGCCTCACACATTGTATAAGTCCCTCTGTATATTTTCAAACGTTCGGCGCGATCGCCGCCTTTTTAAATAAAGTCAACTGGGCTTCTCCTTGAGCTATAAGACCCATCTTTATTCATTTTAAAACTCTTTGGGCCTCTAATAGAGTGTAAGACCTAACCCCTTTTTGAAACCAAAATGATTTGGGCCTCAGATATTGTATAAGACCCACTGTGTTTTCAAAAACCTCGGCGCGATCGCCGTTGCCAAACAAATCACCCTGGGCCTCTCCTTGAGTTGTAAGCCCCATCTCTTGTACAAAAACAAATCACCCTGGGCCTCTAATAGAGTGTAAGACCCATCCCCTTGTACATAAAAACTTTTTGGGCCTCACATATTGTATAAGTTCCTCTGTACAGTTTTCAAAACAACGGTGCGATCATCGTTAAAACTTGGGCCTCTCCTTGAGCTGTAAGCCCCAACCATCTTTTCAAAGCACTTTCTCCTCTGATTTTGAATTAAAATATATGTTGTCATCAAAACTTTCTTTAATTTCTTTGTTGAAAAACTAACCAAACAACATGGAAGCTCTACAACGGGTAAGTGTTTATCCGCTTTCATTTACCGCTTTCATATGTATATAACTGTATTGTGGGGCTGCTTCACTGTAAGTCTTCTTTCACATCCTTTTATATACTTGTCACATATCCACTGTGTAATACTATTATAATTATTTAGAGTTTTCCCCAACAACTACGTCTAGCACTAGGTAAAGCCTATTGGTCACTCTTAAATACAAACAAAACTAGATCCCCCGTAGGATTCCAGATACAGTCTTCCCTCCTCTTAGGGTTAAACAATATGGAACAAAGAGAAAGGCAGTATTCTCGGTGAACCTTTTCTCAGACTGTCACCCTTAGAAATTGTCAAAGAAACTCTAACTTGTAACACCCCCAATCTATACCCCCAATTAAATAAAGCAGTAACAGAAAATTTGAAATTTCATCAGAGTATATCTAAATTATCATGGCATAGACTGGGAGAATCACATTATATTGAAACAAACATACAACACCTGCTCATAAAGATATGCAACAGTGGGGTACAATCAACAGAGGAACTCAGTTCCTTACACCCACATTTCAGATTTTAGAATAAAAGCGGAAAATCTAAAACTGAATAACATATATACATATATAACATGGAAGGTTTGTCATACATCAAGTTGTACATGCAAAAGCCAAAAGATATATATACATAATACACAAATATCACAAACGGCCTCCCTAACTACCCGGTGTCACATATCAGAGCCGACTGACAAAAGAATGAAGTCCTAAGCTTCACAAAAATACCTCCAGCAACTCTAATCTGCAATGCCTCGTAGAGCATTATAAAACAGCAGAAGGGTGAGAAAAACAACCATAATATAATTGCATACAATTATATATAACGTAAAAATACACATATATACGGTTCTTACCATAACTCACACCACAATTCAACCACAATACAACACAAGGTATAATTCATATTTCCATCACCAAGGTATACCAACCATACACATATCCACATATCAATTTATCAATTTATCCACAATTCCACACATAAACAACTCATTAATGACTTATGCAAATGCAAGAGACCGACACAACGACTCGATGCATATGCGCATGCGGTACCGACTTCCATTGTTTCTCATCATTAGTTCACTCAGGAACTCTGCTGGAATCATCGCTCGTTACATCACTGTAACTCCCCATCGGGCATACGATGTCCCCCGTCGCTCACACCCCACACGGGCACACGACGTTTATGGATCGCTCACACCCCACACGGGCACACGACCCGATCGCTCACACCCCACATGGGCACACGACCGTCTATAATCATCGCTCACACCCCACATGGGCACACGACGTTATAGCGAATTCCCTCTAGAATCCAAACCGTCACTCAGGACGTCTCAACAATGCATATCATGATGCTTGGCATACAATGACTCATGACATTTAGTATGCACACATATATGCAGTCACCTCAATCAACAAAATCACACTTTGCACTTATGCCCAAAACAATGCATTTAAATGCCATATGGCCACAAATCATCACAACACCGTCTAAACACATACATTCACATCATACAACATCACCTTGCATAATACAGATCAATTACGCACAATTACAACAACAAAAGTCGACAACTGACACTATTCCTGATTTCCGACATAATTAAATCAGCTAACACTTTCCAAATCATCATAATAAGAAAGTACAGCTCAATAGCTACACAACGATACCAAGAACGTAAAAATCAGATAAACGGAACCCAAGTTACGAAAGAAAACGAAAAATGATATTTTGAAAAGTCCCATTTTACCATTCTCCTGGCCATAGGCGTATTGCCCAAATTCCTCGCCATGCCATACGCGTATTGCCCAAGGCCATACGCGTATGGGCATAGACCATTTTCCCCCAAAATTCCCAGTTTAATTCCAATACGCGTAGGGCCAACACCATACGCGTATTGCCCTTAAATGCTACGCGTATCATACGCAAATGGGCAGATGGCCGGGTAAAATGAAAATCCATACGCGTATTGGCCCATGCCTCGCCCACGTTACGCGTAATGCCAAGGTCCATACGCGTATGAACATGCCCCATACGCGTATGACCTGGAAAAACCAGAAAAAT
The DNA here is from genome assembly GCA_022829125.1 of Lathyrus tuberosus. Taxonomy (NCBI): domain Eukaryota; kingdom Viridiplantae; phylum Streptophyta; class Magnoliopsida; order Fabales; family Fabaceae; genus Lathyrus; species Lathyrus tuberosus. The sequence continues at coordinate 251,348 of JALAZF010000775.1, read as the reverse complement.
TTCTGCAGAATTTTGTTCTGCGTTTTCTCAACCAAATTCTTCCAATTTTCACCTACACCCAGAAAATTACCAATACAATGCATAACAACATGTATCTATCATGTATCAACAATAATGAACACTAAAAACATGATTTCCAACACATTTAATCAATTTCTAATCAATTTTACATAATATAGGTTTTACTAAATTTTTCCAATTCAATCCAATAACAACCACAAATACACATACATAATCATACACAAGCATACAATAATTGAGTTTCGCACCCTTACCCGATTAAATCGATTCTAGAAGTTGATTTTCTTTGATTTCCCAAGTTTTTCTCACTATTTCTCTTCTTCTTCTCTTTTCTCTCCTTTTTCCTTCTTCTCTTTTTGTTTCTCTCTATTTTTCTCTCTTTCTATTCTATTCTTACTAACTTAATTAAAAATATTATGAAAAGACCAAAATACCCCCACGCTCAATTATCTCGCAAACGATCCCAAAACCCGATAAAATATCACAACATTGAAAAATAACATATTTTCTGATAAAAGTCGAACATAAAATAAAATAATAATAAAATAATCAAAAAGACTCGATTAATTAAAACACACAAAAACTGGGGCATTACAACTCTCCCCCACTTAGAAATTTTCGTCCTCGAAAATATACCTGAGACGAACAACTCCGGATACGACTCCCGCATCTGACTCTCCAACTCCCAAGTCAAATTGCCCTCAGCAGCGCCTCCCCACGCCACTTTCACAAGTGCAATATCCTTGCCCCTCAACCGCTTCACCTCGCGATCCAAAACTCTAACTGGTAACGCCTCAACCGTAAGGTTCTCCCTTACTTCCACCTCATCCATCGGAATCACATGCGACGGATCCGGAACATACTTTCGAAGCTGTGAAACATGGAACACATCGTGCAAATTCGACAGATTCGGCGGCAACGCCACCCTATACGCCACAACACCCACTCTCGCAGATATCTGGTAAGGACCAATAAACCAAGAAGTAAGTTTCTTCGATTTCAATGCACGACCCACACCCGTTACCGGGGTAACCCTCAAAAATACATGATCGCCCTCTTGAAACTCAATATCTTTCCGTCTCCGATCATGATAACTCTTTTGTCTACTCTGAGAAGTCTTCATTTTCTCACGAATAAGCTTCACTTTTTCCGTAGTCTGCTGTACCAACTCCGGTCCAACCACCGTCCTCTCACCAGATTCGTGCCAACACAACGGTGTTCGACATCTTCGTCTATACAATGCTTCAAACAATGCCATTCCAATACTCGAATGGAAACTGTTATTATACGTGAATTCAATCAATGCAAAATAACTATCCCACGCACCACCTTGTTCCAAAACACACGCTCTCAACAAATCTTCCAACGACTGAATCGTCCTCTCCGTCTGACCATCTGTTTGCGGATGATAAGCCGAACTCAATCTCAATTTAGAACCCAAAGCCTTCTGTAAACTTTCCCAAAATCTCGAGGTAAACCTAGGATCTGGATCAGACACAATACTCAATGGAACCCCATGCAACTTCACAATCACACTGATGTAAATCTCAGCTAACCTCTCCAAAGAAAAACTAATGTCAATCAGAATAAAATGAGCCGATTTAGTCAGTCTATCAACAACCACCCAAATAGCATTATGCCCTCGCTGAGTATTCGGCAACCCTGTCACAAAATCCATGGAAATGTTATCCCACTTCCACTTAGGAATATCCAACGGTTGCAACAAACCACTAGGCCTCAGATGTTCCACCTTCGATTTCTGACAAGTCAAACATGCATAAACAAACTGAGCCACATCTCTTTTCAATCCAGACCACCAGAAAATCTTCTTCAAATCCTGATACATCTTGTTCGCTCCCAGATGTATACTCAAATTACTCCGGTGTCCTTCCTTCAAAATCATCTTTTTCAACTCCGCATCATCCGAAATACAAATTCTACCTCGGAATCTCAAAACACCATTAACTTCCACTTGAAAATCACTATTCGCATCATTTTCTCCCACCAACATCAAATCCACAAGTTTCACATCCAGCTTTTGCTTCTCACTAACCGTCATCAGAAAATCATTAGTAATCATTAGCATTCCAAGCCTCACGCTTTCCGACGTCACTTCACAAACCAAACTCAAGTCCCTAAACGATTCCAAAAGTTCCCACTCCTTAACCATCAAAGCGAACATATGTAACAATTTCCGGCTCAACGCATCGGCTACCACATTAGCTTTACCAAGATGGTAATTCAAGCTAAAGTCGTAGTCCTTCAAAAATTAAAACCATCTACGTTGCCTCATATTTAGCTCTTTCTGATCAAACAAATATTTCAAACTTTTATGATCACTAAAGACTTCAAACCTTGCACCGTAGAGATAATGCCTCCAGATCTTCAACACAAAAACCACAGCCGCTAATTCAAGATCATGAGTAGGATAATTCTTCTCATGAACTCTTAGTTGCCTTGAAGCATAAGCCACAACCTTACCTTCTTGCATCAGAACACCACCTAGACCAATCAAAGAAGCATCACAATAAACCACAAATGGTTCATTAGGATTCGGCAAAATCAAAATTGGAGTTGTCGTCAATCTTCTCTTCAGCTCATTAAAACTTTCCTCACACCGAATATCCCATATGAACGCTTGCCCTTTACAAGTCAACTGGGTCAAAGGAAGTGCTAGCTTAGAAAAACCTTCAATAAACCTTCGATAATAACCAGCCAAACCCAAAAATCTTCAAATTTCAGTAACAGATCTCGGAGCCTCCCATTGTAGAACTGCTTCTACTTTAGATGGATCCACAGCAATACCATTACCTGAAATTACGTGTCCAAGAAAACTCACCTCCGACAACCAGAATTCACACTTGGACAATTTGGAAAAAAGCTTCCTTTCTTTCAAAACCTGCAAAACAATACGCAAATGCTCCGCGTGCTCTTCCCGAGACTTAGAATAAATCAGAATGTCATCAATAAACACAACGAAAAATCGATCCAGATGCTCGTGAAAAATACGATTCATGTATTCCATAAACACACCTGGCGCATTAGAAACCCCGAACGGCATCACAGAATATTCAGAATGACCGTAACGTGTCCTAAAAGCCATCTTTTGAATATCTTCCTCCTTCACCCTTATCTGATGATACCCTGATCTCAAATCAATCTTACTGAACACACAAGCACCAACCAACTGATCCATCAGATCATCAATCCTTGGAAGAGGATACTTATTCTTAATCGTCACCTTATTCAACTGGCGATAATCAATACACAACCGCATACTTCCATCCTTCTTTTTCACCAATAAAACTGGAGCACCCCAAGGAGAAACACTAGGTCTCACAAACTTCTTCTCCAATAACTCATTCAACTGTTTCTTTAACTCGACCAACTCAGACACCGACATACGATAAGGTGCCATAGAAACAGGTCTAGTACCAGGAACTAGATCTATAGAAAACTCCACCTCTCTCTCTGGCGGCAAGTCTGAAATATCCTCAGGAAACACTTCCGGAAATTCACACACAACAGGAAACACATCAAGTGAAACTTGACTATCCACAGTCAAAGATGCAAACAACCCAAACAACTGAGCTTCATCCGCCAAAAGTCTCTTCAACTCTTTGGTAGATAAGAAACCCGAGTCTTCGTCTTCCTCCAGAGAAGGAAACCTTACCAGCTTATGATAACAATCAATATGAACCCTATTGAATTGCAACCAATTCATTCCCAAAACCAATCTAAACCCTCCAACGGCAAACACACCAAATCCATCTCAAAGTCTTTACCATAAATGGTCAAAGGACAACTTAGACAAACCAAAGAAGTAGTTACTGACCCCATTGCTGGAGTATCAATAACCATCTCACCACCCATCAAAGACAACACAAGATTCAAACGCTTTGCGCACTCAGACGAAATAAACGAATGAGTCGCTCCAGTATCAATAATAGCAACTAAAGGAGTACTATTAATAAAACATATACCTCTGATCAGACGATCTGCACTTGAAGTCTGAGTCCCCACTAAAGCAAATACCTTCCCACTAGCTGGAGCTTGCTTCGGTTTTGGACACTTGGTACTAATATGACCAGGTTCACCACAGTTGTAACATTTCACCACATTCTTCCTGGCACAATCAGCTGCAACATGCCCTACACCTCCACAATTAGTACACTTCCTCAAATATTTCCTGCACTCAAACTGACGATGCCCCAACTCACCACATTTATAACACCTCATAGGACCAGACATTCCTCCTCCACTTGACCTTTTCTCAAAATTTCCCCTCTGTTTACCCTTATCAGCTGGTGGCACATACGGACCACTACGGAACTGTTGCTTCCCTTTCCTCTCGCTCACACTCTTATAGTGAGTAGAACGAGCCTTGCTGTCCTCCTCATAAATCCTACAACAATCCACCAAATCAAAAAACCTCCGAATCCTCTGATATCCAATTGCCTGCTGTATCTCAGGATGCAAGCCATTCTCAAACTTTACACACTTAGAAAATTCCGCAGTCGCTTCTGCATAATGAGGATAAAACTGCACAAGTTCCACAAACTTAGCAGTATAATCAACCACAGACATATTACCTTGTTTTAGTTCCAAAAACTCAATTTCCTTCTTTCCCCTTACATCTTCAGGAAAATACCTCTTCAGAAACTCCATGCTAAACACAGCCCAAGTAATCTCTTCCTCTACAGCTTCCAACACATGACGAGTACTAACCCACCAATCATTAGGTTCTTCCAATAACATGTGAGTACCCAGTCTCACCTTCTGATCTTCTGCACAATCCATCACTCGGAAAATCCTTTCAATCTCTTTCAGCCAAATCTGAGCACCATCAGGATCATATCTTCCTTTGAAGACCGGCGGTTTGTTCTTCCTGAACTCATCGTTACCTGCAGCATTAGGTGCACCCTGCACAGCACGAGCCATAGCCTGCATAGCAGCAGCCAAAGCAGCATCGTTCCTACCAGCCATATTCTGTTCATTTCCAATAACATAAACTATGGTTAAACAAACAACTCACTCCAACGCCAAAACCGACAAGGACAGACACAAACTGACACGGACTAGCACAAACTGGCTCTGATACCACTTAATGTAACACCCCCAATCTATACCCCCGATTAATTAAAGCGGTAAAAGAAAATTTGAAATTTCATCAGAGTATATCTAAATTATCATGGCATAGACTGGGAGAATCACATTATATTGAAATAAACATACAACACCTGCTCATAAAGATATGCAACAGTGGGGTAGCAATCAACAGAGGAACTCAGTTCCTTACACCCACATTTCAGATTTTAGAATAAAAGCGGAAAATCTAAAACTGAATAACATATATACATATATATCATGGAAGGTTTGTCATACATCAAGTTGTACATGCAAAAGCCAAAAGATATATATACATAATACACAAATATCACAAACGGCCTCCCTAACTACCCGGTGTCACATATCAGAGCCGACCGACAAAAGAATGAAGTCCTAAGCTTCACAAAAATACCTCCAACAACTCTAATCTGTAATGCCTCGTAGAGCATTATAAAACAGCATAAGGGTGAGAAAAATAACCATAATATAATTGCATACAATTATATATAACGCAAAAATACACATATATACGGTTCTCACCACAACTCACACCACAATTCAACCACAATACAACACAAGGTATAATTCATATTTCCATCACCAAGGTATACCAACCATACACATATCCACATATCAATTTATCAATTTATCCACAATTCCACACATAAACAACTCATTAATGACTTATGCAAATGCAAGAAACCGACACAACGACTCTATGCATATGCACATGCGGGTACCGACTTCCATTGTTTCTCGTCACTAGTTCACTCAGGAGCTCTGCTGGAATCATCGCTTGTTACATCACTGTAACTCCCCGTCGGGCATACGATGTCCCCCGTCACTCACACCCCACACGGGCACACGACGTTTATGGATCGCTCACACCCTACACGGGCACACAACCCAATCGCTCACACCCCACATGGGCACACGATCGTCTATAATCATCGCTCACACCCCACATGGGCACACGACGTTATAGCGAATTCCCTCTGGAATCCAAACCGTCACTCAGGACGTCTCAACAATGCATATCATGATGCTTGGCATACAATGACTCATGACATTTAGTATGCACACATATATGCATTCACCTCAATCAACAAAATCACACTTTGCACTTATGCCTAAAACAATGCATTTAAATGCCATACGGCCACAAATCATCACAACACCGTCTAAACACATACATTCACATCATACAATAGCACCTTGCATAATACACATCAATTACGCACAATTACAACGACAAAAGTCGACAACCAACACTATTCCTGATTTCCGACATAATTAAATCGGCTAACACTTTCCAAATCATCATAATTAGAAAGTACAGCTCAATAGCTACACAACGATACCAAGAACGTAAAAATCAGATAAACGGAACCCAAGTTACGAAAGAAAATGAAAAATGATATTTTGAAAAGTCCCATTTTACCATTCTCCTGGCCATACGCGTATTGCCCTGAGGCATACGCGTATTGCCCAAATTCCTCGCCATGCCATACGCGTATTGCCCAAGGCCATATGCGTATGGGCAGAGACCATTTTTCCCCAAAACTCCCAGTTTAATTCCAATACGCGTAAGGCCAACACCATACGCGTATTGCCCTGAAATGCTACGCGTATCATACGCAAATGGGCAGATGGCCGGGTAAAATGAAAATCCATACGCGTATTGGCCCATACCTCGCCCACGTTACACGTAATGCCAAGGTCCATACGCGTATGAACATGCCCCATACGCGTATGACCTGGAAAAACCAGGAAAATTTCTGCAGAATTTTGTTCTGCGTTTTCTCAACCAAATTCTTCCAATTTTCACCTACACCCAGAAAATTACCAATACAATGCATAGCAACATGTATCTATCATGTATCAACAATAATGAACACTAAAAACATGATTTCCAACACATTTAATCAATTTTACATAATATAGGTTTTACTAAATTTTTCCAATTCAATCCAATAACAACCACAAATACACATACATAATCATACACAAGCATACAATAATTGAGTTTCGCACCCTTACCCGATTAAATCGATTCTAGAAGTTGATTTTCTTTGATTTCCCAAGTTTTTCTCACTATTTCTCTTCTTCTTCTCTTTTCTCTCCTTTTTCCTTCTTCTCTTTTTCTTTCTCTCTATTTTTCTCTCTTTCTATTCTATTCTTACTAACTTAATTAAAAATATTATGAAAAGACCAAAATACCCCCACACTCAATTATCTCGCAAACGATCCCAAAACCCGATAAAATATCACAATATTGAAAAATAACATATTTTCAGATAAAAGTCGAACATAAAATAAAATAAAAATAAAATAATCAAAAAGACTCGATTAATTAAAACACACAAAAACTGGGGCATTACATAACTCCCCAGAGATGATCTTTTCTCTGCGAATGGCATCTCTTGAGTTTTTTCCAAATCCTCGAACTTTCCTGGAATGATCTCTTCTCTGTGAATTGCATTTCTTGAATTTCTCTTGGTTTGGGGACCCACAGGCTTCCTAAAAGCATCCCCGCCTCCTCTTGGGCATTGTACAAGGACCCTTCGGCTTCTTAGAACTATTTCCACTACTACTGGTCAAGGGGCATGTCCAAACCAGGTCTCCTCTTACAATACCGGAAAATCCGCCTTTTTGGTTTGAAGCGGATCAAACTTGCCCTTACCATCAAGGAGGACCGGGGCATAACATAGGAAACTATCTCAGTTTCAAATCTGATGTGCAAAAGCTGGTTAGGAGCGGGGTCTTATCTTTCAAAGATGCGAATCTGAATGTTCTCACGAACCCGCTGCCTTATCCCGAGAAAGCTGCGGTAAATTTGATAAAGGGAGAGTCCAACAATAGCTATCAAATTCATAATGTACTCTTATTGAGGGCCAACTTGGTCAAAATGCATTGTAGACAGAGTGGATACGAGCATGTCCCACCTCATAATTATCACCAGTTGATATCTGCTCTAAAAACAATCAAGGATGTTCTGTGGTGCAATCAGCTCTACAGGAACAATTGGATCTCGGATGGATCCAAGAGCATCGAGTTCGTGGAGTTAACATGACTTATACAAGTTCCAACATCATTCAGAACCACGACATCCGTGCAATAAATGTCAACTTGGTGGCAATGCACTCAAGGCAAAGCCAACATCATAATCTGCCACGGCACAACTACGATTCCTGTCCTATCTGCTCAATAAACGATCAGGGATGCTCTTTTGTACAAGAGGCCCTCCAGCGTCAGATGGATCTTGGATGGGTTCAGGATTACCGCGATAGAAATTAGTATCAAGTGAATATGATTCAAATCTTCGATATTCGTTTGATGAATACCAGCTTGGTGAAGTTACACGCTACACAAGTCCAACTCGGTTTTCTGACTTTGCATAATTATCAGAACTGTACAGTATGCAGTGAGAGTAACCAAAGGTGCGCTCTCGTGCAAAGAACTTTACAACACTTGTTAAACCACTGGTGGCTTCCGATCTATATGGATGAAGACACACAACAAATCAGTGTGGTTAATGGGAACCCTACTAGGCATCAAAGTCCGGATGTTCGATCAATGGAAACAGATCTAGTGAGGTTGCACTGCATTCAAAACGGACGTGCCTAGGTGCCACCACATAACTATGAATGCTGCAGAGTCTGCTCGGAAAATAATCAAGGATGTTATCTCGTGCGAGCAGCCCTTCAAAGTCAGTTGGCTCCCAAGAAGATTCAACCGTGTCCAAGTTCTGGATCAATCAACTGGACGCCAGACTATTTCGCTGATCAGATTAAGGATGTTGTCATAATCTCTGGTCATGAAAGGACCAAAGATGTTTGTACCATCATCCCTCTACTTAACAAATTGAAGGTTCTTAACCAGGAATTGATTGAAGTTACTTATGATGGTCAGAAAAATCAGAAGGCCCCTGTAGTTATCTAACTACCTGGACCGTTACCGTATGAATCAACTAAGACGATCCCTTACAAATACGGTGCAACAACAATTGAGAATGGAAAGGAAACTTCATTACCCTCCGTCGTGAATATTGCAGACATCAGTCGAGTAACACAGAGCGGTCGAATCTTCAACAGAGGAGTTGGAGAACCTAACAGAGAAAAGGAACCTCAAACGGGGGTTCCTAATTCACCAGTCGGTTAATATAGTGATCCTGAACTTTCAAAGAACGATGATGAGATGCTGAAGCTCATCCAAAGGAGTGAATACAACATTGTTGATCAGCTGTTACAAACTCCTTCAAAGATCTTAGTGTTATCGCTTTTACTTAGTTCCGAAGCCCACAGAGAGGCTATACAGAGAGTCTTAGAACAAGCCTTTATGGAACAGGATGTGTCAATACGACAGTTCGATAGCATCATCGCTAACATCACTTCCTGCAACAACTTGGGGTTTAGCGATGAGGAATTGCCAGAAGAAGGCAAAAGTCATAATATGGCGCTCAATATCACAGTCAACTGCCAAGACGATGCTTTAGCCAGCGTACTGGTAGACACCGGATCGGCTCTCAATGTCATGCCGAAGTCCACTCTAATGCAACTATCATTCAAAGGATCTCCGATGAGAGGCAGTGAGGTCGTTGTCAAAGCATTTGACGGGTCCAGAAAAATAGTTATCGGCGAAGTCGACCTTCCCATAACTATCGGTCCTCACACTTTCCTAGTCACTTTCCAGGTCATGGACATCCGGGCAACATACAGTTGCTTATTAGGAAGACCTTGGATACACCAGACTGGGGCAGTCACTTCGAAACTTCACCAGAAGCCAAAGTTAGTCAAGAACGACCAACTCGTCACGTTCTGCGGAGAACAAGCCTTGATCGTGAGTAACCTTTCATTGTCGACTTGTGTAGAACTCGAGGAGGTTCTTGGAACTCAGTTCCAGGCACTTTCGGTGAGCAATGAGAATCAACTAGAGAAGGGAACATCAATATCCTCGTACAAAGATACTCTCGAGGTAATCAAAAGTAACAGTGCAAAGGGATGGGGATAACTTGTCATTCCTACTGATAATAAAACAAAGAAGGGTCTTGGTTTTTCTGCAACCTGTATCTAGATAGCTGCTAACGATGAAAGTCTTCATCCCATTAAAAACTTCTTCCATAGTGGAGGTTTCCTTCACCCAGTGTCTCAAGAAGTACATACCATCAACGAGGGAGATTCCTCCGACACAGATGAGGAATGGAAGTCCTATCTCAACGAGGACGGTTATATGTCTCAGGAAGAGGTGCCTACGCCATTTTTCTATCCCGCACAGAGTCCGAGATTTATACCAAGGTCAAATTTCGAAATGATATACGGAGATTGTGATCCAGAAGGATGTCGTGCTCCACCAAATTCATTAGAGGAGGACACTCTGATGAAAGACTACTTTGACCATGACTATTATGGCCTGATGGATGGTCTGCCTATCTGACAGCCGTACCCAGGAGACTTGGGGCAAGAAAATCAGCCAAACAGTGAAAATCAGCTGAGCATCATTGAAAAGAATACCTGCGTCCCAACCATGTCATAGGATCAACACTCAGGTCATTCAGAAAGTATCCAGCACGACGATGAATTCACAAAGTTTGCAAGACTAGAATTCATCAACTATGCCTTTCCCGAGGTCAACGTCATCAAGAGAGATGACTCCTCCAGTTCTAAAGAAGTATGTGACACCCTGGGACAACCAAGTGGAAAATTTGACTTCATGGTCAAGTATACCGCTCCTGAAAGCTCTCATATCAGGCTCGAAGACATCCACCCAACTGGATGGGGAGATATACCTGAGAGCACAAACACTATGCAAAATACAATTGAGGAATCCTCCTACGAAAACTCGGCCTGGGAGACAGATTCCAACAATCCTGCTCTGCCAAAAATCAGCGTTATTTCTGAAGACAAATCAAGGAAGGTACCAGAATTTGTGATTCACCGAGGAGTTCGCCGCCAATGGGTTGATGTCGATGTTCCAAAGATCGTTCATAAGTCTAAGTAATTTCCATCTTTATCTTAACCTTTCACCCTGCCCAGGTGAAACGGATGTTTTGATAGGGCTCACTTTTCTGTAAATACCTCTTCGCTTTGCCCAAAGCGACAGAGTTTTGTTTTATAGGGCTGTAGTTTCAAGAATCGATAAGATCATAAATAAAATAACGTCGTTCTGTAATTTTCGCATTAATTGATGTTTTCTCTTTTTGCTTTTTCAGAAAATGGTAATCCTAAAAAACAACAAATAATAAAAACAAACAGTTTTCAAAAAAACACTGCACACACTCTTGTATTTCTCTCTATCTCTTCTAAACATAAATCATCACGTCATGCAGATTGCTTGTTTTAAACCCCGTTGAAACATACGATCCAATGCCTTCTCCCAACTTTGAATTCCCAGTATTTGAGGCTGAAGAAGAAGATGACAAATAAATTCCAGAGGAGATCTCCCAATTACTCAGACAAAAGGAAAGGTCCATTAAACCTCACAAAGAGCCATTGGAAACGGTCAACTTGGGCTCAGAGGAAGAAAGAAAAGAGGTCAAGATTGGGGCACTACTCAGTCCAACTGTCAAAGAAAGTTTGACAAAGCTTCTCAAAGAGTTTCCCGATGTATTCGCTTGGTCCTATCAGGACATGCCAGGGTTGGATACCAGCATCGTGGAACATCATCTACCGTTAAGGTCAGAATGTCCGCCAGTAAAACAAAGGTTGAGACGGACTCATCCAGACATGGCCATCAAAATCAAAGAGGAGGTACAGAAACAGATTGAGGCAGGTTTCCTCGCCACATCAGAATATCCTCAATGGTTAGACAACATAGTACCAGTTCCGAAAAAGGAAGGAAAGGTCAGAATGTGTGTAGACTACAGGGATCTGAACAAAGCCAGTCCAAAGGACGACTTTCCCTTACCACACATTGACATGCTGGTAGACAGTACAACAAAGTTCAAAGTATTCTCCTTCATGGATGGATTCTCGGGCTATAATCAAATCAAAATGGCGCCGAAAGACATGGAGAAAACTTCGTTCATTACCCCATGGGGCACCTTTTGTTACAAGGTGATGCCGTTCGATTTGAAGAATGCTGGGGAAACCTATCAAAGGGCCATGACTACTCTTTTTCATGACATGATACACAAAGAAATCGAGGTATATGTCGATGATATGATTGCAAAATCTAAAACAGAAGAGGAGCATGTGACCCACCTGTCAAAACTATTTGAGCGGTTGAGAAAGTACAAACTCCGCTTGAATCCCAATAAGTTCACATTCGGTGTCTGTTCAGGGAAACTTTTAGGGTTCATCGTCAGCTAGAAAGGGATTGAGGTTGATCCTGACAAGGTCAAGGCCATTCAAGAAATGCCTTCTCCGCGGACTCAAAAACAAGTCAGGGGATTCCTGGGACGTCTGAATTACATTTCCATATTCATATTCCTCATGATCGCGACATGCGCGCCAATTTTCAAATTACTCAAAAAGAATCAGGACTGCGTTTGGACAGAGGACTGCCAAACCGCCTTCAATAGTATCAAGGAATACCTGTTGAACCCACCGATTCTATCACCACCAGTGGAGGGAAGACCACTGATTATCTACCTAACAGTCTTGGAAGACTCGATGGGTTGTGTACATGGCCAACAAGACAAAACAAAAAGGAAAGAGTCTGCCATCTACTATCTAAGCAAGAAGTTCACCGACTGTGAGACTCGATACACGATGCTTGAGAAAACTTGCTGTGCTCTGGCTTAGGCAGCCAAACGTCTTCGCGAGTATATGATTCGTCACACTACTTGGTTAATCTCAGAAATGGATCCAATCAAGTACCTCTTTGAAAAACCTGCTCTCACGGGAAGGATTGCCCGTTGGCAGATGTTGTTGTCAGAATACGACATTGAGTACCACGCTCAGAAAGCCGTTAAGGGAAGTGTTTTAGCCGATCATTTGGCTCACCAACCTATTGTCGATAAAAAATTAGTCAGATTTGACTTCCCAGACGAAGATGTCATGTACTTAAAAATGAAATATTGCGATGAACCGCTACCCAGTGAAGGGCCAGAACCAGGTTCCCAATGGGGACTAATCTTTGATGGAGCTGTCAATCATTATAGAAACAGAATTGGGGCAATCATCATAACACCTCAGGGTACCCACATTCCTTTCACCGCTAGACTTACATTTAAGTGCACAAACAACGAGGCCGAATACGAAGCTTGTATCATGGGTCTCGAAGAAGCAATCGACTTAAGGATCAAGAACTTGGACATATATGGCGACTCAGCCCTGGTTATCAATCAGATCAATGGAGATTGGAACACATACCAGTCAAGACTAATTCCTTACAAATATTACGCGAGAAGGTTATTACCCTTCTTCAACAGAATCGAGTTTAATCATATCCCTCGTGAAGAGAATCACATGGCTGATGCATTAGCCACTCTCTCTTCCATGATTAGTGTAGGTCAATGGAACGACGTACCTAAGATTGACATAATGCGCCTTGAGCGGCCCACTTACATCTTCGCGATCGAAGCAGTCACAGACGACAAACCTTGGTACCACGATATCAAATGCTTCCTTCAGAAATAAGAGTACCCACCTGGGGCATCCAGAAAAGATAGAAAGACTCTCAGAAGATTGGCAGACAACTTCTTTCTGAGCGGCGATACACTCTATAAGAGAAATTTTGACATGGTCTTGCTCCGATGTGTAGACAGACTAGAAGCAGACATGCTGATGAAGGAAATTCATGAAGGATCCTTTGGCACTCAGACAAAATCCATGTACCGCCAATGCATCTCAAAGTTCTTTCTTCCCCATGGCCTTTTTCCATATGGGGAATTGACATGATTGGCATGATTGAACCCAAAGCTTCAAACGGACATCGGTTCATCCTGGTAGCCATTGATTACTTCACCAAGTGGGTCGAAGCAGCCTCGTACGCCAATGTAACCCGACAAGTGGTGGTCCGATTTATCAAAAACAATATCATTTGCCGTTATGGTGTTCCAAGCCAGATCATTACCGATAATGGATCTAACCTGAACAATAAGATGATGAAAGAGTTGTGCACAGAGTTCAAGATCGAACACCATAACTCATCTCCCTACTGACCCAAGATGAACGGAGCGGTAGAAGCGGCTAACAAGAACATCAAGAAGATCGTTCAAAAGATGGTTGTAACCTACAAAGACTGGCACGAGATGTTACCCTTTGCTCTTCACGGTTATCGCACATCTGTCCGCACTTCAACAGGGGCAACCCCTTTCTCTCTAGTATATGGCATGGAAGCAGTGCTCCCCATAGAGGTAGAGATCCCATTAATCCGGGTATTGATGGAAGCTAAGTTAACAGAGGCTGAATGGTGTCAAAGCAGACACGACGAACTGAACCTAATCGAAGAAAAGCGAATAGTGGCACTATGCCACGGTCAGTTATATCAACAAAGGATGAAGAAGGCGTTTGACAAAAAGGTTCGACCTTGCATCTTCAGGAAAGGAGACCTTGTGCTCAAGAAGATACAATCATTTCTCACTGATTCTCGGGGCAAATGGACTCCGAATTATGACGGCCCCTATGTGGTCAAGAAAGCCTTCTCAGGCGGCGCCTTGAGACTTGCAACCATGGATGGAGAAGAATTTTCCTACCCCACGAATGCTGACGTAGTCAAGAAATACTTCGCCTAAATAAATTTTAAAAAAAAAATCGTCTCGGTGGATTGAAAACCCGAAAGGGCGGTCCAGGAAAAAATTAGAGACATAATCAAAAATCATCTCGATGGATTGGAAATCATCACAGTACAATCCAGGTAAAAGTTAGGGATAATGGCAAGTAACTACGTCTGACAAGGTTGAATCCCTCAGCAGTCATGCCATCCATCAGGCCAATCAAGGTCATCTTCGACCGAAGCTCAGGATGTCTAGAATTCAAAGTTGGTAGAAGGATAGCGGTCGTAGCCCTTTTCCCTTAAATTACCATTTTCTAACTTTGTAAATACTCCACGGAATCACGCGCTTAGCTGATTTCCATCCTATCAATAAAATTTGAGCCGTAGTGCTTTTGTTTGCAATTCTAATTTATTTTAGCTTTACAGAACGACATTTTAACATGATTAACGATTCTTGAAATAAAACAAAAAATGAATTTTACTTGTTAAAATTTTTCTGCTTTTCGAAATAAGATGGCAATTTCTTTTGACTGTTGAACATCGAAAGAACATCGATGGCTTCTCCAGAAGTAATCGAACCTCAAAGTGCAGAATCAAAGTACTCCTTCTAAACCAGTGCACCTGAATGAAGGATCAGCTATGTCAGAGACCATGTCTCATCTGACATCCCCGACAGAGTTCTTATCTCCTAAGCCCGACCAACGGTGTTCCCCACGGGGACTATCTCTCCTAAACAAGGCAGAATTGCTATCGTGAACCAGGGGTACTTTTCATCTCCCACTATGGCCGAGTATCCCGTCATGTTCATCTATCAGTCTGTATGTCGTGTCGGTTTTGTCAGCATATACATACATACATTATGCATTATTGATTCATTCATAGTCATATTGCATCACTATCACTCTAGTCGGTCTTGTTCCCAAGTGATAAAGGTCCTCTCAATCGAGTTGTCAGTTCTTTCCTCGTCAGGAAATGTTGCGTCTGAACTCTCTCCTCCAGTTTATTTATGGATTGAAGTTGGTCCCTTGACCACTTTGATAACTTGAACCTCTGAAAGACAAAAAGACCTTCGCTAAATGTCACTATTCGCCATTGAAGATGATATCTTCGCTTTCCCGGATTAAGGAAAATCCCCGGAGAAAGCCTCTTAATCAGAGATTCGGCAGTACAGCAATTTTTCTTCGAAAAATTCGCTAATGAAAAGGTCATCAGCACCTCAAAATTGGATCACATCATATGGCATTTCTCCGAGAAGATCTCGGGAAAAGTATGATGTAATATCCCCAGGCGAAAGCAGTCTCTCAAGAGACTCGTTTTCCCCAGTAGAGTCAACGAATGGCATCTCCAACAGAGAAGTTTGTGCACCTCTACAATCAAAATTTTTTCCATCAAATGGCATCTCCCCAGGAAAATTCGGCCAGAAGTTTGAGGAAAACCGCTACGAACAGCGTCCCTTGTCAAGAAAGTTTATTGACAAAAGAAACTGAGACTAGTTCCTTGGCTGAAGGCCAGGATCGAGGGGAAGTTTATATCAGAAACTGAGACCAGTTCTTTGGTAGGACACTAGGATCGAGGGGAATTTTATTCCAGAAATTGAGACCAGTTCCTTGGCTGAAGGCCAGGATCAAGTGGAAGTTTATATCAGAAACTGAGACCAGTTCCTTGGTAGGAAACCAGGATTAAGGGGAAGTTTATTGCAGAAACTGAGACCAGTTCCTTGGTAGGAAACTAGGATCGAGGGGAAGTTTTATCTTTTCTAAGCATCATCGCTTAGCAAAAAAAGATGAACGGGTAAGCTGCCATTCATAACCACCATCAAAATTTCGGGTATTCCGATATTTAATCCTCTTGCACCCCGAATGCCCGAATACCATCGCCATTCACACCTTCGGCTCTAAGAAGATTAAATAGGGGCATCTGTCATACCCCAAATTTTGAACACTAAGATTTCCCATCATTGTGCAAATCATCATCACAATATGGATGGACCATCATACCTCATTAGTCTCCCCAAAGATGGGTGAGCATCCACTACAATCAAACTTAGGGTTTTAAGCCCTCTCAGAGCCTTAGACAAAGGATCAATCAAGGAATGACATGATCTTAAACTTGTCTAAACCTCTCAAACATCCACAATGGATCAAGAGGACTCCCACATCAAGGATCAAGCACAAGGCTTCCACATTCCAAGTGGATTAAGCCTCATGATCGCCAATGTCACCAAATTAGGGTTTTGGTCGACCAAGGCCTCCAGTTGGAATTTTTCCTCTGGGCATGAGCCAATACTTCAAAGCATAACCCAAAATACTTTAAGGGGCCTTATAAACCCAATCATCAAGTCAATTTAGCCTCAAGGGATGCATTCATAAAAAACCAGGAATTAGGGTTTCTTGACCTAATTCACCCCTAAGTTGACTTTTGGGACAAAACAAGAGCCAAGGCCTCAAGACATGATTTGAGGGTCTCTAATAAACCACATTGATCCATTTGCAACAATGGATTGATCCAAGAAGCTTGATTCACAAGTTTCAAGTTCATCAGAACCACAGTTAGGGTTTCGTTGAAAAAGTCAACTGTACCTTTGACTTTTGACCAAGACATGCTCCCAAGCCTTGGGACATGATTCAATACACCCTATAACACCTATAAAATCAATCCATAAAGTTTGATTTAGGTCAAGGACTTGATTTCATAGAGGATCGCACAGTTTAGAATTCATCTGATAAAAAGTCAACTGTGCCCAAAAGTCAAAGTTTGACTTTTTTATTTTTGATCAATTATGGTCCCCTAACCCTAAAATGATGTTAATGTGTGATTGGAATCATCATTCATGAAGAAAAAACAAGAAAAGTGAGATAACTTGTAAAAGGGGTAACCATAAAAAACTTAGAAACAAAGTGGCTAGGGTACCAACTTCCAAAGATCATAACTTGATATCCAAGCAACCATTTAGGCTGATCCAAAGGTGGATTTGTTGCTCTCATGGAACACTTTAAAAGTGACAACTACACCTCATTCCAATTCATCATGGATTTTAAGTTATGGTTAGATCAAAATGGCTGAAAACATGAAATATCACTTTTTCCAACACTTAGTGAAATTTTTACTAAGTCAGGATCTGTTTCACTTTTTGCCAAATGTATGGGCATTTTTCACTTGGATCCAAAAAGTGTCAAGACAAACTATGATCACACACATGTTGTATCATATGAGAGCTTTCCAAAATGGCCAAGAACCCCATGAAACTCCACTTAAGCCATGAGATATGACAATGGCAATGTGCCTTGCTGCAAACTGTCATGGCAAGGCATATTTGTGCATTTTGCTCGATTTGAGCAAATTTTGCAAATGAAAAACAAGTTTATCCATCTGAACACCTCAAGGAGGGACCAAGGAGGGACAAACACTAATCCATAAGCCTCCCAAGTCTTTGGAACTAAAAATAGCATGCCAAACCTAGAAAACCCTAAAGAGGGGACAAGACTCCAATTTTGTTTTGGAGCATTCAATGGATGCACCAAGGTGGCATGAACTGAGCCATTTCCAATTGAATGAGTCAAGGATGATCTCTGAACTAGGGAACCAGCAGCCTGTGCTCTAACCTCTAGTCAATGGCTAGAGGAGACTTAGATTCATATTGATCATTATTTGCCAAACCTCTGCTACAGTTGTCATTCCCTATTCCTTGCTAAACAAACTTGCTCTATTATAAATAGAGCTCATTTATGCTCAGTTTAAGTACACCAAAGCCATCAAATAGATGCTTTCCTCAAAATCACCTTCTCACTTCCAAATTTGCCTTCCAGAGCAAGTCACTATCGGGTTTTGAGTTTGAGAGCTATTCCAACCAAACCAATCACACACGCACACCTCATAAACATCATATAGAAGTGATCCAAACACTTAAACCACAACTGGAACACTGATTTCTCAGAATCACCAGCCAATTGCTCAAGGTTTTAACCAAGTTGCAGTTGAGATGCCATAAAGTGATCCAGCCATTTCTAATCAAGTCCAGGCATTCAAACACACTCCATATGGTGTAGGGAAGCAGTTCAGATCATCACAACTCATCTGTAACACCTCCAACTCAAAAATCACTTTGCTCTTGCTGTCACGACCTTCAAGTAAGCCTAAACTTGAATGTTTGAATATTTGAGTTTTGTGATTTTATTAAATTGATTCAAAAATTAATTTCTCTCTTAGTTTTAATGATTTTGAGTTGATTCTTTTTTTAATAATTCACAAAAATGTTAAAATATTTTATTTTGCCAAAAATTCCCAAAAATATTATTTATTTCATATACTTGATATTTTTGCAAAGAATTAATCTTTTATTTGTTTTTTAACATTTAAAATATTTTTTCCTCCTTGATTTTCCAAATTTAATTGGTTTCCAATCATTTTAGGGATATAAACATGATTTTTCAAATATTAATCCAAGATCACAACTTGTTTTTCACACATGTTTGATAATTTTGATCATTTTAATTAAATTTTTATTTAATTAAAATACATTTTGAAATTAATTTAGGGTTTTGATCTTAATCACCCTAAACAAATCATTTTCAAACACTCATGGGCCTCCAATAGAGTGTAAGACCCAACCCCTCTTGAAAAACAATATTTTGGGCCTCAGTGTATTGTATAAGTCCCGATACCGTCAAAAAGTTCGGCACGATCGTCGCCTTTTTAACAAAAATTTGTGGGCTTCTCCTTGAGCTATAAGACCCATCTTTATTCATTTTTAAACTTTATGGGCCTCTAATAGAGTGTAAGACCCAATCCCCTTTTAATCAAAACCATTTTCGGCCTCAGATATTGCATAAGTCCCTCTGCGTTAAAAGAAAAATCTCAGCGCAATCGCCAGTTCAAAAATCAAATCATTTGGGCCTACCCTCGTGTTATAAGCCCCATTTCTTTTCTTTAAATTTCTTTGGGCCTCTAATAGAGTGTAAGACCCAACCCCATTGTAAATAATACCTTTGGGCCTCACACATTGTATAAGTCCCTCTGTATATTTTCAAACGTTCGGCGCGATCGTCGCCTTTTAAAATAAAGTCAACTGGGCTTCTCCTTGAGCTATAAGACCCATCTTTATTCATTTTCAAACTCTTTGGGCCTCTAATAGAGTGTAAGAACCAACCCCTTTTTGAAACCAAAATGATTTGGGCCTCAGATATTGTATAAGACCCACTGTGTTTTCAAAAACCTCGACGCGATCGCCGTTGCCAAACAAATCACCCTGGGCCTCTCCTTGAGTTGTAAGCCCCGTCTCTTGTACAAAAAAAATCACCCTGGGCCTCTAATAGAGTGTAAGACACATCCCATTGTACATAAAAACTTTTTGGGCCTCACATATTGTATAAGTCCCTTTGTACAGTTTCCAAAACAACGGTGCGATCATCGTTAAAACTTGGGCCTCTCCTTGAGCTGTAAGCCCCAACCATCTTTTCAAAGCACTTTCTCCTCTGATTTTGAATTAAAATATATGTTGTCATCAAAACTTTCTTTAATTTATTTGTTGAACAACTAGCCAAACAGCATGGAAGCTCTACAACGGGTAAGTGTTTATCCGTTTTCATTTACCGCTTTCATATCTATATAACTGTATTGTGAGGCTGCTTCACTATAAGTCTTCTTTCACATCCTTTTATATACTTGTCACATATCCACTGTGTAATACTAGTATAATTATTTAGAGTTTTCCCCGGCAACTACGTCTAGCACTAGGTAAAGCCTGTTGGTCACTCTTAAATACAAACAAAACTAGATCCCCCGTAGGATTCCAGATGCAGTCTTCCCTCCTCTTGGGGTTAAACAATATGGAACAAAGAGAAAGTCAGTATTCTCGGTGAACCTTTTCTCAGACTGTCACCCTTAGAAATTGTCAAAGAAACTCTAACTCCCTAGAGATGATCTTTTCTCCATGAATGGCATCTCTTGAGTTTCTTCCAATTCCTCAAACTTTCCTGGAATGATCTCTTCTCTGTGAATTGTATTTCTTGAATTTCTCTTGGTTTGTGGACCCACAGGCTTCCTAAAAGCATCCCCACCTCCTCTTGGGCGTTGTACAAGGACCCTTCGGCTTCTTAGAAGTTCTTATGCCTTCTCTTGGGCTTAATATAAGGACCCTGACGACCTCTTAAAGATATAAGACAGAACTTAGTCATCCTTTGCTAGAGCAGTCTTTCCAGCGTCAAAACTCCGACCATTTTAGGGTTGATACTCATCCCTTAATGCCTGCGCCTCCTCTTAGGCATTGTACAAAAGATAAAACTCTAGACTTGGACAGTCTAAACTTCTTGAGTCTCAAAGACATTCTCAAGTTCCTTTCAAACATAGGAAAAAATACCGATCACTATGGATCAATCTCCAGCAGAAACCCGGTCTCTCTCATGAGAATTCCCCACACTTGGACCCGCTTCAGGATCTAAATAATCCTCAGCAGTAAGTCAGCCTCCTCTTGGGCTTTGTACAAATGATTCTCCCCAGCGGAGCTAACCTTTTCAGACTCTCTTGTTGAGTCAACCACCTTTAGCCTCCGTCTTGGGCTTTGTACAAGACATATAAAAACCCACTCTCTTGTTGAGTATAAAAGACTCTCTTGTTGAGTCAATCCCTTTTAGCCTCCGTCTTGGGTTTGTACAAGACATATAAAACACTCCCTTGTTGAGTATAAAAGACTCTTTTGTTGAGTCAATCTCCTTTTAGCCTCAATCTTGGGCTTCGTACGAGACAGTAAATCACTCTCTTGTTGAGTATAAAAGACTCTCTTGTTGAGTTAATCAACCTTCAGACTCTCTTGTTGAGTCAATCACCTGTTCAAGACTCTCTTGTTGAGTCAACCTTTTTTTAGCCTCCGTCTTGGACTTTATACAGGACAGATAAAAGTACTCTCTTGTTGAGTCAAACTATTTCAGCCTCCATCTTAGGCTTTATACAATATACATTCTCCCTAACGAAGTCAAAATCCCTTTTAGCCTCAATCTTGGGCGTTGTATAAGACAGAAAGAACATTTTCCCCAGAAAAGTCAAACTTCTAGCCTCCTCTTAGGATTTGTATAAAGAAAACCCCGGTTGAGTCAATCAACCTTTTAGCATCAAATTTGTACCTTGCTCACAGCATACAAACATCAACAACTCCTCTTTAGAGATGACAAATTCTCTCTCAGTCAAAACCCTTTAGCTTCACATCTTGGGCTTTGAACAAGATACAAACCACCTTTAGCTTCATGTCTTGGGCTTTGAACAAGACACCAAAACAACCTTTTTCCTCCCATAGAATAGGAGGAACTACGATCGCTCTGATTTCCCTATTTCGTTAAACGGGAATACGTAGGCATAAGATTGCAAAATCTTAGCGAGCATACTAATCAAAAACTTAAAATTCAGTACCTCCACACATCAACCAAAGAAAATCAGGTCTAGTATCCTAACCAAAAGCCTCGCAGATAACCCAGACACTTGTATTCTTAAGAAAATAACCCTAAGAAGGACCCCCTATTTTGATAGCATCTGTAAACCAACAGTTTTGACTGTTCAACCTCAGTTTGCAAGCAGGATTATTTGGAGACATCTATTCCCCTTCCTTAATCAGGTTTACAGGATAAAAATGAATCGAACTGTAGTACCAAAGCGATAGTGATTCGAAACCACAAAAATTGCGCTACAGATACTAGCAGGGCAATGGCTTTCGTTGTACTCATCAACACTAATGATGGCATTGAAATCGCGAATAAACATCAAGGAGTGTTAGGGATTCTAATTTGGAGACTATTCCAAATATGTTTCCTATGCAAGTAACAAGTGGATGCATATATGACAGATAAACCTAATAACTTATTATTAATAAAAAGAGTGAAAGACACATGTTGGTCATCATTGTAAAGAACAACAAGATTCATGTTGGATTTGCATAAGCACCAAAGAGTAGGCAGCAAATGTTGTCTATTATTAAAAGAAAAATGTTTAAGATCAAGCTTCCCGAGCCAATTTTTAGGTAAGTTATTGAAATTTATCCATGGTTCAGTAAGAAAAACCAGGTGTGGTTTGTTATTGAGAATAAACCTCTTAAGGGCTAGTCTAGCAAATTTTTTTGCCACTCCTCTAATGTTTCAGTTGAGAGTCTTCATAGGCAATTTTTGGAGTGACTAGATATTAATCTAGTATGGTTCTTTGCCTTCAATTTTTTGTTTCTCCTTTTAGAAATGACAGCTTCAAAATCCCTTTCTAGAATGAGGTCTACAACATCATCATCCCCATCAGTAAACTCATCCATATTGACCCAAGATTTTTCAAGAAAGTCTTGCACTTTGTAATTTCAAATTCCATAATAGTCTGGGTCTCGGGATCACCAATTACATTTAAGTTGCCACAACACAGCCAGATTCAGAGTTTTCACCAAATTCAATAGTGCGTAAAGATTTAATAGTGTCATTTTCAACATTGGTGTGATTTCCTTTTCCAACCCCAGTTTCAACCAAAACAGTATCCAATTTCTCTTTAATTTTGATGTTATCTACAATAGTAGGAGTCTTACCATCCATTTCAATGTTGTTTTTCTTCATAATAGGAACAAATTTATCTTGTCTTACCTGTTTGAGTTCAGGTTCATGAGATTTAACAAGATGAAGATCCTTCTTCTTGCAGGTAGTGATGGAGTGACCAATACAAGAAAAATGAGAACAAAACTTTGGAATCTTTTCATATTCAATATCCACACAAAAAGCAAAGTCAGCCCTTTCAACAAGAATTTTGTAGCTGAACTCTTTTGTAAGATCAAGATCAACAAGAACTCTACCGAAGTGCCCAAAAGGCTTTTCAAAAGAGGATTTGTTTGAAGCCGAGTCTATACAAATCGGTGTTCCCACACTAGTAGCAATAGCAAATAAAATTTTAGGTCTTCAGTACTCTTGAGATAGGCCATGCATTCTGATCCAGACTTGTGCAGATGTCTGCTTAACAAAATCTTTGGTCCAAAGAAAAAGCTTGAGAACTCCCTGGAATAATGTCCAAGCATTAACAAATCTAACTCTATGAACATATTCTAAGGAGGATAAAGAAAATTCAAAGAATCCTTTACCTAAGGAAGTGACGCCCCACTGGCATAGAGAAGGCCATAGTTCCAAGAGCTTTAGTTTTAGATTAACAACTGTCAGAGGGGAAGCTCTCTTAGAACAAATCACTCTTCCATGAAGATGGTGTCGACAATCTTTGATTCCCAATTTATATTCCTCATCAGGAATAGTAATGGTGAGCCTATCCCCTTTTAAACACGGAACTAAGAGTTGGCTTGATGGAATGTTACAAGCATTGTTAAACAGAATAGAAGCAAACAATTTTTCAGATTTGTGGTTTGGTTTTGGAACCTGAACATTGTAGATGATGGAAGGTGAAGTCTCAGGGAAGAGCAGATGAGTCTCCATGAAGAAGGAAAAGGTGGAAGACGAAGAGAGGAGAAAAGTTATCGTTGGAGCAGAGGAATCTCTCTCTCTCTCTCTCTCTCTCTCTCTATATATATATATATATATATATATATAATTTAATAATTTTAAAATATTTATTGGGTTTAATAGTGATGCACTAACAGTATAAAATAGTTTTACACTGTCATCCAATAGGAATATATAATTTTGCCATGTCATACAAGTAGTTTAAAATTTTCAGTCTGACTTGTCGGGATACATGATCGTCATTGGTTGACAGTGTAAAATTAATTTACACGGTCAATGCATCGCCCTTTTTCTTATATTTATTTATGAAGAATAAATATTATTTAAAATTTATATTAAAAATAAGATAAAATTGAAAGAGTTATGTAGAAAAAAAAAAAAAGTTTTTTTGGCCAATAATGAATTTGAAATGATATATTATAGGTTTTATATGTCAGGGTCCTGATAAATATTATTCAATTTAGTCCCTCCAAAATTTCCCTTCAAACAATGGTCCTCCCTCACAAATTTTTTCGTCCCTAAAATTGGCCTCTCTCGTTAGTTTCCACTAACAGAGGTTTACATGGCATACCAAATGTGTTTTTTTTCCTTTGACACGTATGATTTTTATTAAATTAATTATTTTTGTTTCATATTAGTTAAACTGTGGGGTTATAAATCTCTCATAAAGGCCTTAATTCTCTCAGACATTTTATCAAGCAGCTTATGAGCAAATTTCAAAGATTTTCCAATTAAATATTTTGTTATTTTTGAAGTTTAGTTTCATTAACCATAAATGGTGTTAGTTACAAAGAATCATTCCATTTATTTTTCTCAAGTTCCTTATGGTCTTGTTAGAAGCTCTTATGAGCTTTAATGCCCTACCAATCACAGAAATATTTACTGTTGAAATACAAGAGACTAAGAGACATATGAATAAACCGTGTGTTTTTAAAAGCACTACGGAGACATTATTATATATAGATAGATTACAACTAATTACATGATATAGTTGATGTGGGACTATTCTATATACAAATATTCTTAACACTATATATATTTACAAATATCAACACTCCCGCTCAAGCTTGAGCATATAAGTCAAATGCACCAAGCTTGTTACATATATAGTTAGTTCTGGGGCTTCGTAGGGATTTTGTAAACACATCTGCCAATTGATCATTAGAGTTGACAAAGCTTGTGACGATGTCCCCTGACTCGATCTTCTCTCTGACAAAGTGACAGTCTATCTCAATATGTTTGGTCCTCTCATGGAAGACTGGATTTGAAGCAATGTGAAATGCAACTTGATTATCACAAATAAGTGTCATTGGTCTTTCTTATTCAATTTGAAGTTCCTTGAGCAAGTGTTTTAACCAAATGAGTTCACAAGTTGCCATTACCATGGCCCTATACTCTACCTCGGCGCTTGATCTTGCAACTACATTTTGTTTCTTACTTTTCCAGGATATAAGGTTTCCTCTAACAAGTACACAATACCCAGAGGTGGATCGTCTATCAATGGGTGACCCTACCCAATCAGCATCAGAGTATCCAAATATCTGGGAATGTCCTTTATCCTCATATATAAGACCTTTTCCTGGAGCACATTTGATGTATCTCAGAATCCGGATGACCGCATCCATGTGTTCTTGACAAGGAGAACTTAAGAACTGCCTTACCATACTGACTGCAAAAGAAATGTACAGACGAGTGACTGTGAGATAATTCAACTTTCCAACCAATCTCCTATACCTTCCTAAGTCAGATAGAGGCTTCCCCTGATTGGGTAGTAATTTAACACTTGGATCCATAGGAGTATCGACTGGTTTAGCATTTAACAAACATGTTTCTTCCAAAATATCCATAACATATTTCCGTTGAGAAATCACCAAACCATCTTTAGATTGGGCTACTTCAATACCCAAGAAATAACGGAGTTTACCAAGATCTTTTGTCTAAAATTGTTTCAAGAGATGTTGTTTCAAATGAAGTATTCCCTGCTGATTACTACCAGTTATGACAATGTCATCTACATACATAATAAGATAAATACACCCTTGGGGTGAGTGACGATAAAAAACGGAATGGTCAGCTTCACTACGGATCATACCAAACTGTTGGACTACAGTGCTGAATCTGCCAAACCAAGCTCTTGGAGATTACTTAAGACCATAAAGAGACCTGTGTAGCCTACAAACTATATTTAATGACTCCCCCTGAGCAACAAACCCAGGTGGTTGCTCCATATATACTTCCTCTTCAAGATCACTATGTAAGAATGCATTTTTGATGTCAAGTTGATGAAGAGACCAATGTCGAATGGCTGCAATGGCAAGAAGAAGTCTAACAGATGCAATCTTGGCTACAGGCGAAAAGGTATCACTATAATCCAACCCAAAAATTTGAGTGTATCCTTTAGCTACCAAGTGAGCTTTAATTCGATCAATCTTACCATATGGACCAACCTTCACTATATAAAGCCAACGACGACCTACTAAAGATTTCCCATGGGGTAGAGGAACCAGTTCCCAGGTACCACTGCTTTGAAGAGCACACATTTCATCAATGATTGCTTGCCTCCACTCAGGGTGAGATAATGCTTCACCTGGAGTTTTAGGAAAATAAACAGAAGACAAAGAAGACAAACAAGTATACTGCAAAGGGGAAAGCCGATGATAACATAAATCAATATAATGTGGAGAAGGATTTCATGTTTGACGTATACCTTTTTGAAGGGCAATCGGAAGATCAGATTCAGGTTGTAGGATCGGATCCGGTGATGGCGAAAGCGTCGGAGGAGAGTCCGTAGTGATCTCAGGGATAGGTACAACTTCAGGGACAAGTACGACTTCAGGGACAGATACGACTTTAGGGACAGGTACGACAAACGTTAGGCGAGGAGTGGGGGTCAACCGTAGGGGTATCTAGTGGGTCAGGTTCCCTAGAATGATGGGGGATAATGACAGATGGGACTTTCGGAAGGGGTGTGGGAATACTTTCCTATAGAGGTTCCGTAGTTACTTGGCTGGACTCGAAATATGGAATAGACTCGAAGAAGGTAACATCGGCAGATATGAGGTATCGTTGTAGAGTATGTGAGTAGCAATGGTAACCCTTTTGGGATCGATGATAGCCAAGAAAGACACACTTTAGTGATCGAGCTGATAGTTTATCAAGACCAGGGGAGAGATTGTATACAAAACACGTAGACCCGAAGACTCGAGGAGGAATTGGGTGGAGTGGAGAGTTTGGAAACAGGATTGAATGAGGGATTTTATTATTAAGGACAGATGAGGGCATGCGATTTATGAGGTAACATGCCGTGAGCACCGCATCTCCCCAAAATCGGAGAGGAACATTACCATGGAGAAGTAGGGTCCTAGTGGTTTCTACGAGGTGCCGGTTTTTGCGTTCGGCTACCCTGTTTTGTTGGGGTGTATGAGGGCAAGATGTTTGGTGCAAAATACCATTGGATGACATAAATGTTTGAAATTGTTGGGATAAATATTCACGTGCATTGTCACTTCTTAAGGTACGAATAGACAAACCAAATTGGGTTCTTTTTTCTCGATAAAATTGTTTAAAAATGGAAAATAATTCAGATCTGTTCTTCATTAAAAATAGCCGCGTGCAACGTGAATCAATAAAAGTTACAAAATACCTAGACTCAAAAGTAGACACGGTACGTGAGGGACCCCAAACATCGGAGTGAACTAAAGCAAAAGGGGAGCAACCCGTTTATTGACTCGATCGGAAAAGTGACTACGAGTATGTTTCCCTAACTAACAAGACTCACAATGTAAAGTGGATAATTTAGATAAATTGGGCACCAACGTTTGTAGCTTGGGAAGACCTGGATGACCTAACTGCGCAGTATAATGAGTGAAGAATTTATGGTGGAGCATGTGGTAGATGACATAGAGAAGTAGTAGAGGCCTTGAGACTCACATCCTACGCCAATCGCCTATCTCGAACTCCGATCCTGCAGAGTAACATTACTATTAGTAAAGGTGATAGAATAATTAAGGGAACGAGTTAAACGACTGAGTGATAGTAAATTAAATGGGCAATTAGGTACATATAGGACAGAAGTAACAGAGAGAGATGGTAAAATTTGAACAGTACTAATCCCTTGGGATCGGGTTTGAGAACCATTTGCGGCAGTTATAATGGGTAAGAAACCAGAGGTAGAGAGGGAAGAAAAAAGACCTTTATTACCAGTAACATGATCAGACGCACCAGAATCGAGGACCCAAGGACCAAGAGGAGATGATTGAGAGAAGCAAACAGATGAATTACTAGTGTGTGCAACCGAAGTGTCATACCCCAAATTTTGACCACCAAGATTTCCCATCATTGTGCAAATCATAATCACAATATGGATGTACCTATATGTCTCCTCAATCTCCTCAAAGATTGTTGAGCATTCACTACAATCAAGAATCATGGTTTTGAGCCCTCTCAGGGCACTTAGACAAAGGGTCAATCAAGGAATGACATGATCTTCAACTTGTCTAATCTCTCAAAACATCCATAAAGGATCAATAGGACTCCCACATAGCACAAAGCTGCAACATTCCAAGTGGATCGAGCCTCAAGATCGCCAGTGTCACCAAATTAGGGTTTTGGTCGACCAAGGCCTCCAGGTGGAGATTTTCCTCTGGGCATGAGCCAATGCTTCAAAGCATAACCCAAGATAATCCAAGGTACCTCAGGCACCCAATCATAAAGTCAAAACAAACTTTAGGGGATGCACTCATAAAAATCAGGAATTAGGGTTTCTGGACCTAATTCACCCCTAAGTTGACTTTTGGGACAAAACATGAGCCAAGACCTCAAGACATGATTTGAGGGTCTCTAATACACTACATTGATCCACTTGCAACAATGGATTGATCCAAGAGGCTTGATCCACAAGTCTCAAATTCATCAGGACCACAATTAGGGTTTCGAAGGAAAAGTCAACTATACCTTTGACTTTTGACCAAGACATGCTACCAAACCTTGGGACATGATTCAATACACCCTATAACACCTATGGAATATACCCATTAGGTTTTATTTAGGCCAAGGACTTGATTTCACCAAGGATCGCACAGTTTGGAATTCATCCGATAAAAAGTCAACTATGCACAAAAGTCAAGTTTGACTTTTTGATATTTTTCACAATTATGGTTCCTTGACCCTAAAATAATGTTAATGTGTGATTGGAATCATCATTCATCAAGAAAAACCAAAGAAAATGAGTTAACTTGTAAAGGGGGGGGGGGGGGGGGGGTAACCATAAAAAACTTAGAAATTGTCTAAGTTATGGAACAAAGTGGCTAGGGTACCAACTTCCAAGGACCATAACTTGAGATCAAGCAACCATTTTGGATGGTCCAAAGCTGGATTTGTAGCTCTCATGGCCTACTTTAAAAGTGTCAACTACATCTCATTCCAATTCCTCATGGATTTTTAGTTATGGAGTGATCAAAATGGTTGAAAACACAAAAGTGACATTTTTCAAACACTTAAATTTTCACTAAGTCAGAATCTGCCTTATTTTTTCCCAAATGTAGAGGCATTTTTTATTGTAATTCAAGTTGATTCAAAACCATAGTTGGACATTGTGTTGAAATAGGATATATCAGCTTTCCAAAATGTCCAAGAACCCCATGAAACTTCACCTGAGCTAGGAGTTATGACAGCTGCAACATGCCTTGCTGCAAACTGTCTTAGCCAAGAAGATTTGTGCATAAGGGCTTGATTTGATCAAATTGTGCAACAACAAGCATGGTTATCCATCTGCACACCTCAAGGGGGAACAAACAAGGGACAAGCACTGATCTATCAGCCTCTAAAGTCCCAAAATCTACAATAGCCATGCCAAACCTAAAAGAGCTAAAAAGGTGCCAAGACTCCAATTTTGTTGCAATGCATTTAATGGATACACCAAGGTGGCATGGACTGATGTATTCCTAACTGAATTATTCAAGGATAAGCTTTGAATCAAAGAACCATAGGCCTGTGCTCTAACCTCAAGTCAATGGCTAGAGGAGACTTGAGATTCCATTTGATCCACATTGGCCAAAGGCCTGCTGCAATTGCCATTCCCTATTGATGCCAAAAGAAACTTGACACACTATAAATAGACCTTATTTCTGATCAGTTTGAGTACACCAAAGGCCTACAACACTTGCCTTTCTCAAAATCACACTCTCACTTCCAAAAATGCCTTCTAATGCAAGCTACTATTGGGTTTTGAATTAGAATGTGTTTCCAACCAAACCAATCACACACACACCTCATAAACATCATATGTGAGCTAATCAAACACTAAACCAACAACTGGAACACCAAATTCATGAAATCATCATCCATTTGCTCAAGGTTTCAATAAAGTTGCAGTTGAGGTGCCATAATCTGTTCCAGTTCATTTCAAATCAATCCAAGCTTTCAAACACACTCCATATGGTGTAGGGAAGCTGTTCAGATCATCCCAACTCATCTGTAACACCTCTAACTCAAAAATCAAATTGCTCTTGCTGCCACAACCTTCAAGTAAGCCTAAACTTGGTCATCTCATAATTTATGCATATTTCCTCGCACAAAACTTTTGCCAAATGTTCATAATCATGCATAGAATGTTTCCCCTCTATTAATTACTTTGTATGAATCGTGTATCAAATTTCTCAGCCTTCATGCACAAGTTAGGGTTCTTGAGGTTTTGTTTTGATTTCTCATTCGATGCTTAAAATAAATGAAACTAAAGACCATGGACATGATCGTGAGTTGAAAACGAGCAGATTTATAGGTGGATTGTATGATTCCATCAAGTATTCAGTGAGATTAATGAGAAAACGCAAATCTGGGCAAAACAGGGCACGCGGGCAAGAACAAGATGTTCTTGGCGCCCTTTTTCAAATATTTGAATATTTGAATTTTTGTGATTTTTATTTAATTGATTCAAAAATTAATTTCTCTCTGAATTTTAATGATTTTGAGTTGATTCTTTTTTTAATAATTCACAAAAATGTTAAAATATTTTATTTTACAAAATTCCCCAAAAATATTATTTATTTCACATATTTGATATTTTTGAAAAGAATTAATTTTTATTTGTTTTTCAACATTTTGAAAATTTTCTTTCTCTTGATTTTCCAAACTTAAATGGTTTTCAATCATTTTGTGGACAAAAACATGATTTTTGAAATAATGATCCAAGATCACCCCTCATTTTTCACATGTTTTCAATAATTTTTATTAATTTTTTAACAAAATTAATTCAATTTTTAAACAAAATTAGGGTTTTGATTGATTCCACCCTCATCAATCTTTTTCAAACACTCATGGGCCTCTAATAGAGTGTAAGACCCAACCCCTTTGTAAATAAACATTTTTTGGCCTCACACATTGTATAAGTCCCTCTGTATATTTTCAAAAGTTCGGCACGATCGTCGCCTTTTTAACAAAACCAATTGGGCTTCTCCTTGAGCTATAAGACCCATCTTTGTTCATTTTCAAACTCTTTGGGCCTCTAATAGACTGTAAGACCCAATCCCCTTTCAACCAAAACAATTTTGGGCCTCAGACATTGTATAAGTCCCAACACATTTTCAAAAACCTCGGCGCGATCGCCAGTTCAAAAATCAAATCACTTGGGCCTCTCCTTGAGCTATAAGTCACATTCCTTTTCTTAAAAACACACTTTAGACCTCTTTATAGAGTGTAAGTCCCACCTCTTTGTAAATAAAATAATTTGGGCCTCAGTTTATTGTATAAGTCCCGATACAGTTTCAGAAATTTCGACGAGATCATCATTTTCAAACTACTTTCAACTGGGCCTACCCTCGTGTTGTAAGTCCCATTTATTTTCTTTAAATAATCTTTGGGCCTCTCCTTGAGTTGTAAGACCCATACCTTTGTACAAAAAACCTTTTGGGCCTCAGTCATTGTATAAGTCTCAGTACAATCTTATCAAAACAACTTCCCATTTGATTTAGGTTCAAATATACAGTTGTTATAAAAAATTTCTTTAATTTCTTTGAACAACTAACAATACAGCATGGAAGCTTGCTCACTTGTAAGTTTTATCTGCTTTCATTTACTTGCTTTAATATATATATATATATATATATATATATATATATATATATATATATATATCTGTATTGTGGGAAGCTGCACACTGTGAGTCTCCTTTCATTCTTTTAAATACATGTCAAATATATATAACTGTATTGTGGGAAGCTGCCACTGTAAGTCTTCTTTCATATCCTTTTACATACTTGTCATATATCAACTGTATATATACTAGTATAGTTATTTAGAGTTTTCCCCGACAACTAGGTCCAGAACTAGGTAAAGCCATGTTGGTCACTCTTAAATACAAACAAAACTAGATCCCCGTGGGATCTCCAGATACAGTCTTGCCTCCTCTCGGGCTTATACAATATGGAACAAAGAGAAAGGCAGTATTCTTCATGAACCTTTTCTCAGACTGTCACATTAGAAATTGTCAAAGAAAATCTACTCCCTATAGTTGATCTATTCTCGGTGAATAGCATCTCTTGAATTTCTTTAAACCTTAAAACTTTCACTAAATGATCTATTCTCGGTGAATAGCATTTCCTGAACTTTTCTTGGTTTGGGACCCACAGGCTTCCTAAAAGCATCCACGCCTCCTCTTGGGCTTTGTACAAGGACCCTCCGGCTTCTTAGAAGTTCTCATGCCTTCTCTTGGGCTTAATACAAGACCCTGAAGACCTCTTAAAGGTATAGGACAGAACTTAGTCATCCTTGGTTAGAGCTGTCTTTCTAAAGAGAGTCAAAACCCTCAGACCAATTTTAGGGTTGATACTCATCCCTTAAAAAGAGTCGGCCTCCTCTTGGGCAACATACAAAAGATTAAACTCTTCCATACCAGTAGACTTGGACATTCTAAATACCCTTGAGTCTCAAAGACATTCTCAAGTTCCCTACAAAATATAGGAGAAACCCCGAATTCTGGATTAATCTCCAGCAAGAGTTAAAGCTTGTGGGTTCTAAAACCTCGTCTCTCTCCTAAAAATTCCCCAACCAGGGTCAGTTTATCATCAGTATAGCATTATCTCAAATCAAAACCTCAAGGTTTCGGATCTATCAATTCTTCTGTAACCCTCAGCAAGAGTTGATTCCCCCACTTAGACCTGCCTCGGGATCTCAATAACCCCCGACAAAAGATAGCCTCCTCTTAGGCTTTATATAATGATCTTTCCTCATCATATTTAGCCTCCTCTTGGGCTTTGTACAAATGATTCTCCCCTGCGGAGCTAACCTTTTCAAACTCTCTTGTTGAGTCAATCACCTTTTCAGACTCTCTTGTTGAGTCAGTCATTTTTTCAGACTCTCTTGTTAAGTCAATCACCGTCTCAGACTCTCTTGTTGAGTCAATCATTTTTCAGTACTCTCTTGTTGAGTCAACCCTTTTAGCCTCAATCTCGGGCTTTGTATGAGATAGATAAAAAACACTCTCTTGTTGAGTCAATAGCCTCCTCTTAGGCTTTATATAATTATTTACCCTAGTAGGAGTTAACCTCCTCTCGAGCTGTGTATGATGATTTCTCCAGCTTGTTCAGCCACAATCCCGGGCTTTGTACAGGACAGATAAAAAGCACTCTCTTGTTGAGTCAAATCCTTTTAGCCTCTATCTTGGGCTGTGTACAAGATATAAAATTTCATAACCTTCTCTTAAGCTTGGGGACAAACATCTTCCCCAGCGAAGTTATTTCCTCCGAGCCTTCCTTTAGACTTCGAGAAATAATTCCTAAGCAGAGTCAACCCTTTTCCGCCTCCATCTTGGGCTTTGTACAAGATAGATAATGCTCTCTAGCAGAGTCAAATCCTTTAACCTCTATCTTGGGCTTTGTACAAGACACATACAAGCCTCCCCGGCGGAGTTAAAAAATCCCTTTTAGCCTCAATCTTGGGCTTTGTACAAGACAGAAAGAACATTTTCCCCAGAAAAGTCAAGTTTTTAGCCTCCTCTTAGGCTTTGTATAATGATATTCCCCAAAGAGTCAGTCTCTTTTTTGCCTCAATCTTGGGCTTTGTACAAGACACCAATATATATACTCTCTTGTTGAGTCGATCCTATTTAGCCTCCTCTTAGGCTTTATATAAGGAAATCCATAGCCGAGTCAATTAAACCTTTTAGCTTCAACCTTGGGCTTTGATCAAGGCACACAAAAATCAACAATTCCCTCAGAGGAAGTCCAATCCCTCTTTAGAGATGACAAATTCTCTCTCAGTCAAAAACTTGTAGCTTCAATCTTGGGCTTCGAACAAGACACCAAAACATCTTTTTCCTCCCTTAGAATAGGAGGAACTACGATTGCTCTGATTTCCCTGTAGGGAATACGTAGGCATAAGATTGCAAAATCTTAGCGAGCATACCAATAAAAAACTCTAGGTCCAGTACTTTCACACCAAAACTTAGGTCCAACACCTTACCAAAAACATCGGGGACACCCGAACTTCAACATCAACTCACTCACTCAAATTTCCCAAGAAACTTTCCCAACCCATTAACAGATAAACACTATTAATTACAAAGCGAAACCTAAAGCTAATATCCTGTGGATAACCACATATAGGATGGGTAATTGACAACTACCCATTGTATAACCTGACCCCGGACCCCCCAATCTCTTTTAAGCGTTTGTTCAGTTAAACATTCGCGTGCAAGGTTAGTTTTAGATAGCTTCCCTTTCCCTTCCAGCTTCATGGGATAAATAAGAAATCAGAAAGTAGCACCCTTTCTCCTCGAGGAGGAAAACCCAAACTTCAGCGATAAGGTGGTCATGTCACCGACAAAAATCGCTCGCTACACGAAGCAGTGGAACTAGAGATCTAATTAGTTTGACACCACCTGAGAAAATCCTCGTAGCTTGGCGTAGGGTTCTGAATAGAAGCTGAAGTCTGCATAGAGTCTGAGTTGTCACTTTGAGCTACATTTACCTGGGGTGGGGGTTTGCCATGTAGCTTCCAACAACGGTCAATAGTATGTCCAAGCCGGTTACAATGGTCACACTTGGGACGAGGTTTGGAGTTGGACGATCCTCCTCGAGGGCGATTCTGATTGTTGGCAAGAGATGAGAGGGAAGCAGTGTCACCTGGTGTTGGAGCAACAGTAGATAGAGTGGAAACCGGACCAAACGCATGAGGTGTAGCCAAGCGCAATAGTTGTTCACTAACTGTATCATAGTTAGGAACAGTAGTACCTGATAAAATCTGGTTACAAACGGAGTCGAGTTCTAATGGTAGTCCTTTAAGTGCCATGACCATGAAAAATGTACTCTGTTGTTCGGCATGAGCTGTTGCATCTTTTGCGTACAGCATGAGGGTTGCGTAACTTGATTTAAAGGCATCAATCTTACTCAGATATGTTTGCATATCCATATATTCCATCTTCAGTGTGTCGAGTTTGAGGATGACACTGTATAGACAATGAACGTCGTTGGAGAAGACTTTCTTCGCCTTTTCCCAAACCTCATAGCAAGTGGAGAATGCTTGATACTGCGCTTGGAGGTTAGGTGCTATGGAGAACCATAACACGGTAAGCATAGAGGCATCAGTTTTCTTCCATTTAACGAGTTTGGCGGCGGCAACATTACTCAATTGTGTGGTTAGGTGATCTTCATATCCCTAACCATGAAACCACATATCGTCAGCACGAGCCCATATGTTATAGTTTGCTGATCCGATTAGTTTTTCACATGGGATAAGCGGAACTTTAGTAAACGACACAGAATCAGCGTCTCCCATGGTTTAATGACACAAAAAACGGAGTGAAATCGGGGTTGTTTGCACTGGAGCACTGTTTTCCGTGAGTCGGAAAGTAAAACAGAGGTCGGATCTGGAATGGGTGGGGGAAAAGTGAGTAGACCGACAGAAAAATGGTCGGAATCAGCCGCCGGACGCGCTGGGGGCAGCGGCGGGAAAAAGGGCGACGGCCAGATCGGAGGACGGCGAGTTGGATGTTGGGGTCGGTTTTTCGAAACGTCGTCGGAAGTTTTGCCGGAAATGTAACGACGGCAGTGGCGACAAGGCGGTTACCGGAGAATTTTAAAAAGTGAGAGGCAAACTGGAGTGACAACACGGTTTGCCAAAAAATATTTCTCACCGGAAGATAGTAGGTCAATCGGGTAAAGTACGGCGAAGAAAGAATTGCCTCTTAGTAGGCTCTAGATACCATGTTGAAATACAAGAGACTAAGAGACATATGAATAAACCGTTTGTTTTTAAAATCACTACGGAGACATTATTATATATAGATGGATTACAACTAATTACATGATATAGTCGATGTGGGACTATTCTATATACAAATATTCTTGACACTATATATATTTACAAATATCAACATTTACAATAGAACTAGAAGAAGCATAATAAAGGAACAATGTTTTGCTCAACCTCACAGAAAGGGAGAGAAAATTTCCCTTTATTTTCTTCTCATGATGATTCTCAAATTATTCTCAGTTTTTTGAGTGAGGAACCAGATAAAGATGCTTAGGGTTTCAAATTGAAGAATGTATCTTCATCCAAAAGAATGGAAATTAATAAGAGAAACAATGTGAGTGGAGCGAGACAATTGAATTTGAGTGAGAAAATAAAAACAAAGGAAAAAGGAAATCTAAAGCAACACAAAGCATCCTCGATAGACTTGACAAGAGAGTGTGAAAAACTGACACTAAATGGGAACCTCTTACAAAAGGTGAAAATTGTAGGAAACAAAGAGATATGTCTAGATATTCATCTTATGTGGAGGGCATTGCAAATGGTATCATAACAATAATCCTCAGATAAACATTTTGTGGCGGGATAACGTTTGTTAATGCATGCTTATGTGGTATGTGATTTGAATTTGTGTTGTTGACCTATTGTTTACTATTGCTTTCTGATATCAGAAATATTTGTAAAATGAATTCTTATGAATGTTTAGATACTTCATGATAGTAAATTCAGTATATTATGCAAACTGAATCCTCTTGAGAACCTAACCCAAGAGTGTTGATTGAATTTTGAATAATTCTAACTAAAGGAGCTTGTAGGAATTAAGGAATGGCACCAGGAAACTCCAATGCTACTAATACTGAGAATGAAGTGAATATGTCGGAGATCATGCAAAAAATGCATGATATAGCGGCTGCTATTACCCAATAGGCTAGTACAACGACTTTAGAAGCTTAAACTCACACCCTGAGAGATGATCAAAGGCAACAAAAATAAGAAGCATTAGCAGCAAATAGAGGTCTAGTAGAGTTCCGACACCGTAATCCTCCTAGTTTTAAGGGTGATCATGATCCTAAAAAGGATGATCTTTGGCTGCAAGAGATCGAGAAGTTTTTTGTAGTTCTACACTGCACTAATGAGACCAAGCTGGAGTATGCCACTGTTGCAGTGAGAATAGGATATCAAGCTATTGAATTAACTTGAATCACAAATCATTGAATGTTCACCACCGAACTTAAATTTATCCAAAGGAAAGGGAAAAGATCGAATAAAACCCTAATTGCGCAATGTAACAACAAATGCAAAGAGATCTAAAGGTTCGGAGGTTGGTTATACTAAGGGAAGGTATTAGAATTCTAAGTATCTATAGTACTCTATAGGAACCTCTTGAATGTATTTGTGTTATTGTTTGCTATTTATTTTGAAATGTCTTGTCTTTGGGTTTTATTGGTGAGGATAGGAACCTAAGGGTTTATTACTAAGTATGCCCGCCAAGACTTCGCAGGCTTGTGCCTACGTATCCTAACAAGGATGGAATCAGAGCAATCGTAGTTTACCTCACTAGGGGTGAAGAATTATTGATTATGGTCAAGATTCCAAGGGGGGGTAAGTGTCCATAGTAATGACACTTACATAGAGTTTATAAGACTCTATCCTAAGTCTAAGTTGAAAGGGAATAATGACTCTAGCAAGGTCCAAAAGGGAAGGTAAGTGTCCATAGCAATGACACTTACATAGAGTTTACAAGAATCTAACATAAGGCTAGGTTAAAAGGGGAAAATGAGTGCTCATAGCAATAGCACTCACATAGAGTTTGGAAACTCTAATCCTAAGGCTACGATGAAAAGGGTTGATGATTCCAACAAGGTCAAGAGGGGAATTGAGGTAAGGCTAAGCTACCTATGACTTAAAGTTAACAAGAATACATTTCCTTAGGATTTGGAAACAAAAGAGAATAAAGAAGGATGAAGGCTAGTAAGCTACATCACTTGGGGATAAAGTTCAAAGTACACATGAACAAAAGGGTGAACATGGATGAGATGAACAAGTATAATACCAATTGCAAATAATAAAGGTAACATTTAAACAAGCATGTATAAGTCAAATCATAACTTAAACATGGATAAAATTCAAGAAGACATGAATAAGTCAAAGCATTACTTAAACATGTATAACATTCAAAGATTCAAACAAGGCATGAATAAGCCAAAGCATTACTTAAACATGTATGACCTTCAAAGATTCAAACAAGGCATGAATAAGTCAAAGCATTACTTAAACATGGATAAAGGTCACAAGTTCAAACTATCATGGATAAGTCAAAGCATTATTTAATCATGAATACAATTTAAAGTTCAAATAAGCATGTATAAGTCAAAGCATTACTTAAACATGGATACAATTCAAAACCAAACCAAAGATGTATAAATTATAGCAATACTTAAACATGGTATCATTCAAGGTTCAAGGAAAATATGGATAAGTCAAGACACTACTTAAACATGGTATCATTCAAAGGTTAAAACTTCACAAAGGTTTAAACATGGTGAGCATATAAATTGTGAATCATGTTAAGACATGTTATCAAAGTTTAAGGCAAAACATGGACATGTGATCAAAGATGATTCAAACACATATCAAATATGCATCAAAGGTTCAAAGTGGTATAAATATCATGCCAAAGTTAAAGGGAAAGTTTCACACTCAAATATGAAGAAACAAGTTATGTACACATGAAAATCATGCATTTAAAGTACACTAAACTTAGGCAAAATAAAAAGGGTCGTGTTATTAACATCAAACAAGGTTTACACAATGTTCAAAATATTCAAAAACATCAATATGGTCAAGCACAATCAAAGGATCAATAAAAAAGGATGACTTAATGACCTAAAAACACCTAAAAATGTGACTTACTTTGACTAAGTAAAAGTGTGTGAAAAATAAATTATTTTTGGAATTTTTCAAGGATTCACAAATTAGGAATAATAAAGAATAAGTGTACAAAAAATCAGCTCAAAAGGATAAATGGTTTAGGAGATAGAGAAATCTCACTCTTTACATAACAAATGCCCTAACCACATGTCACAACATTGTGATGATCATGATGTCTGACCAAGATGTCAAGACATTTGGCTCGACATCTTGCTGTGAACTTGTTTTAACAAAAAGTAAAAGAGCACTTACAGATGCAATGTAGTGATCCTTACAACTCCACTGACCTCCCAGGAATGTGTTGGAGTGCTTAGCTTGCTTTGAAACCCTCTAGAATTCTCTATCCAAATCAAGTTGCAAAGTGAAGAAGTGAGGTTGTGGTTATGGTGTTTGGGCTATTACAGAAGTGTTTCAATGGTTTGGAACACTTCTATGATGCTTATGGAAGGTGTTTGTGGTGTTGGAATAAAGTTTGATTGAGAGAAATGAGAAATCACAAGTTTTGGTTTTTTTGACAACTTGAAATTTCAAGAGAGTAGAGCAAGATGATTCTGAGGTTATGAGATGTTTTGTGTTTTGTAGCTGAACAATGCCTCTATTTATAGTGCAATTGGTCTGAAATGGTGCAATGGATATTGGCTTTGTTTTGTGGATTTTGGAGAAAAACCATAAAAGTGGACAAAAGGTACAAAAGTGGATTTTGCTTTATAGCTCCTAATTAACTTTTGCCTCACATGATCTGCAGCATATACTAACTATGTCTAGTGTTTAGATCAGCTACATGACTTCAAAAACAAGTCAACATGATTAAAGCATAATCTCATGTAATGACCATAATCACTTCAAGTTAGCACATTGGATTGAGCTTTTCCATGGTGAATCAAGATCAAATTCTGCAGAACTTAATACCATTGGAAGGATTTTGTGTCAAGGAACAAGTTTCCAGTTGGCAACTTGTTTAGAAAATGCTTGGAAAATGGGCAAAAGCACCATCCAAAACGTGCAAAAAATTTGGTTCAAAAATTCAACAAAATCTATCTTGAACAAACAGCTATATCATGGCATCTTGCAAAAATCATAACTCCATGCTCTAGTATGATACTTTTGCGTTCTTGGACTCTTTGGAAAGCTTGAAACATGCTCTAAAACTTTCATGTTTTAAGTTTTCCTTGAATCAAAATGGATCATGGAGAAAAATGGCTCTCAAGGTTGGAACTTTTACTTAAAAAAATTCTGGATGTTTTAATATCTTTGGCAATTAAGA
The DNA here is from genome assembly GCA_022829125.1 of Lathyrus tuberosus. NCBI lineage: Eukaryota > Viridiplantae > Streptophyta > Magnoliopsida > Fabales > Fabaceae > Lathyrus > Lathyrus tuberosus. The sequence goes on along the minus strand of JALAZF010000775.1, from coordinate 210,668 downwards.
AATCCAAACTTTGGCACTTTATAACTTCCAATCCTTATGAGCTTTTGATCCAATCTTTGCAACAAATTGAAGTATTAAACGTCATCTTTAAATAAATCCCTTGGGCCTGAAGAATGGTGGCTTGAATTGATCACAAATTGGTCACAAAGTAGTGTACTTGTTAAGGTGAAAAACTTAGAAAAATTCTGGATGTTTTGACATTTTCAAACAACATGAAACTCCAACTTTGAACATCAATAACTTCCACTTCAAGAAAGCTTTTTCCTTTTAATTTTCATCAACTTGTAGTATCAAATGCCATCTTTCAGAGAAGTCCTCAAGTGTTTTTAATGGATGCTTGAGGAAGAAGTTACAACCTTGGAAAGCTGGTCACTTAATCATGCATTTTAACTTAGAAAATTTTCAAGTTTTCTTCAATTTGGACAATTTTGTATCTTTGAATGATTTCTTGATTATAACTTGATCAAATGCAATCATCCATCATATTTTCTTGAATAATGACTTGTGAAGCTTAAAGTTGACCAAAAGTCAAACTTTGACTTTGTGCACTAGTTTACTTTGTATCAAATAAATCAAAATTTGCAATCTTCGAAGGATCAAACTTCTTGGGCAATTTATATCATGTGAATGGACTTTAAATATGTATTTGAGACCCTTTAATCATGTCTTGAAGTATGGTATCATGCTCAGATGAAAAAGTCAACCGCAAGCCACCTTTGGTCAAAACCCTAATTGGTGTATCATATGAACTTGAGGCTTGATGAACTTGTAATGAGGCCACAATACACTTGATTGTTGATGTAGGGAAACTCTTGATCATGAGAACTTGATATATGGGTGATCAATCCAAAACTTTGACTAATCAACCAAATCTCCTTGATGCAAACCCTAATTCATAGACAAAACAAAGCAAAGCAATATCATGATAATCTTGAGGGTTAGCTATGCATGAATGATGCACCTAAGATGTTTTGGATGCTATGCAAATGATGATGGAATCTAGGGGTAAAATTTGGGGTATGGCAGCCACCTTTTCGCTAATTGGGGGAAGTAGAGAGCTAGTGGAGAGGAGCTAAAAGCATAATGTAGAACAAAGGAGAAGAACTGACATGGGGAGATTTCAGACAGAAATTCCTAGACAAATACTTTCCAAGAAGTGCCAGAGTAGAGAAAGAAGCTCAATTCCTTAGGTTGCATCAGGGTAACATGACTGTTTATAAGTATTGTCATACCCTAATTTTTAACCCTAAGATTTCACCTCTTGCATCATCTTGCATCATTTTTAGGTCAATCATCTATGCATGACTAACCCATCTTTTTAGCTTTGTGTTGTTTGCTTTTTGTTCATCTGTGGGTTAGGGTTTCATTCCAAGGAAGTTAAAAGCTTGATCAGTCAAGTCTTGGAGAGATTTTTAACCCACTAAAGTTCTCATGTTCTCAAGAGATCTCTCTTCATCAAATTCAAGACCAAATAACCTCACATTAAGTGTTTCAAAGGCTCAATTGCTCCTAATCAAGAACTAGGGTTTTTCAATCCAAGGGTTCATATACTCCAAGACATCTCAACAAGATCATGTGTTCACCAAGATTTGGGTTAAAAGGTTATGCAGTTGATCAAGCTACTAGTGGCACCAAGGATAGGGTTTTGACTAGAGACATCTTATGATTGATTCTTGAGGCAAGCCTTGTCCATTTGGATCATCAATGTTTTCCAAGGTTCTTATATGGCTCATGGCTCATTACAAAGTCCCTCAGAGGTACATGTAGGCAGAGGAATGGTCAAGATTGTCATCTAGTCAAAGAAAGTCAATTATGGTTCTGAAGAGATTCAAGGCATGACTTTTGGTCATTTAGGTCATGAGAGGCCATCTCAAGTCATTACAAGTGCTATGGTGAGATTTAATCAAGAAGAATCAAGGAGGATCATAGAATCAAGAGGTTGCTAAATTAGGGTTTTAGAGGTTTCTAAGTGTAAAATCCCCTCTTTTAGCACCTAACTTCCATGGCACGTTTCATCATGATACAAGCTCCAATTCAATTTCCTTCAAACATAAGAGTTCTTCTTCATCCTCTAAGCTTTCCAAAAAGTGCAAGAACTCATCATTTCCATGTGTAGAACTCAAGTTATGATCTTTCTAAGTCAATGCCATTTTTGGATAACCTAGTTTTGGTCATTCACTTCAAGGCCAAAGTTCATGAACTTCAAAGCTTCAAACCAAGTTACCTACAACATGAAACTTGTTCCTCAAGATCTTGCCTTCATCATGACCTCAAATTTCATGTCATTTGATGTTTTATGATGCAAGTTAAAGCATAATGAACAAGGATACATGATTATGTGACAAGAGTTGGTTTCTTGCTTTTCAAGTCATAATTTAGAGATTTCTTGTTTCTCTCTTATACCATATCATCATCACCACATGACACCATCAAATATTACCTAAAATGGGCAAGCATACATTCCCATTTTCAAGCATTTTTCAAACTTTCACACCATAATGAGGAAATCATCAAAACAACTTACAAATCCATTTCCTTTCCATCCAACCATCCAAATTCATTTTCTCACCCTCATTTGTACTCAATACTGACCCAAAGTGGTGTGCCAACCATCCCAAATTTGTGTACACTGTCTTTTGAGCTTTTTTGGCAAGTTTGTAAAATAATCCATACACATATTATAGGCTTCCAAAAACCATCCAAACCCACCTTATATAATCCCATGCAAACCCTAAACGTGGGGAGAGAGCTCATTTGCTGCAGAACAAGCTTGAAACATCTCAAAATTCTTAAGTTTTCTCTCACTTAAAATCTACAAAATTCTTGAAGTTTCTGCTCATTTCTTGCTTGATTCTTACTTGCTGAAGCATAAGGAGCTTATTGGAGGTTTTAATCTAAAGTTTGAGCACCATTTGAAGGACCAAAGGAGTTGCTCCGTTAGGTAACTTTCTTCACTCAAATCTCTCATTTTAGGCATAGATGTAGGTTTATATTGGTTGCATCTGAAGCCCTACCATGTGTAGGCCATGTTTAAATTATTGTTGTGCTTGTTTAAGCAACTTTCAGTTTGTGTATCAAAGTTTCATGTTGAATTTTCACCATGTTAGAGGAACCTTTTAGAAAATCTAAGGCCAGAATATTGTTCCCCATAATATGTCTTGGGTTTTGATTTTTATTGAGTTTTACAGATAACTCCGGTGGGTATGTCCGGAGAAGACGACCAGAGCCCTAGCTCTGGCGTCTGATGTGTTTATCCTGCGTGGCCTTTTGACTTGTCTGACTTTGGATGATGTGGTGCGTGCTGTCATACCCTAAATTTTGACCACTAAGATTCTCATCATTGTGCAAATCATCATCACAATATGGATGGACCATCATACCTCATTAGTCTCCCCAAAGATGGGTGAGCATCCACTACAATCAAACTTAGGGTTTCGAGCCCTCTCAGAGCTCTTAAGACAAAGGATCAATCAAGGAATGACATGATCTTCAATTTGTATAAACCTATCAAATATCCATAATGGATCAAGAGGTTTCCCATACCAAGAATCAAGCACAAGGCTGCAACATTCCAAGTGGATTAAGCCTCAAGATCGCCAGTGTCACCAAATTAGGGTTTTGGTCGACTGGGCCTCCAGATGGAAATTTTCCTCTAGGCATGAGCCAATTCTTCAAAGCACAACCTAAGATACTCCAAGGGACATCATGAACCCAATCATCAAGTTAATTTTGCCTCAGGGGGATGCATTCATAAAAAATCAGGGATTAGGGTTTCTTGACCTAATTCACCCCTAAGTTGACTTTTGGGACAAAACATGAGCCAAGACCTCGAGAAGATTTAAGGGTCTCTAATAAACCACATTGATCCATTTACAACAATTTATTGATCCAAGAAGCTTGATCAACAAGTTTCAAATTCATCAGAACCATCATATTTCATTATTATACTGGACTGTGATGTGCTGGTTTTCTGTTTGGCGGGATGGGTATTTTGAGAGATAAGCCCATTACACAGGCTTGAGTATACACATAGGACTAGAGTGGATAGTAGTGTGGCCTACGTAGCATCTTGGTACGTACAGTTTACATGAAATCCACGCCCAAACGAGGTTTTCTTGGAAGATGTTCTGATTTGCGCGTTTTGTGCATTTCGGAGTGTTAACCTAGAAAGCTGTCGACTCTGGTGACCATTCCCGAGGACTCAATAACGACACTTCTCCCAAGATGTGATAATGGCAGACCAGAAATGGCAAACCCATTACACTCCTTGATCCGAGGACCCAATGCTGGGAATTCGCTATAGGATGTCCTTTTTTAAAGTGAATCAGTGGAGGCACTCCTCGATTGGCGATAGTACTGTACCCCGAGGGATGAATGTACTATTGCTTCTCGACCTCAGTGCCAGAAGCTAAGGACCTTTCGTTTTGGAGAATCAGTTGAGGCCTCCTCGATTAATGATGATGCCAAACCAGAAATGGTGAACGTATCATCATTTCTCGACCTGAGAGCCCGGGATACTGAGGATCTTAGTACCCACATGTGAGATGGGCGGGTGTTTACAGGTTTGAAGGTGACCATGCCTCCCACATACCCTGATATTCTGGTATTTTCACAGACAGATGATGTAACCTATTACAGTCAGTTGGTTGCTATCTACATTAATATTCCCAGATTTGTACAGACACCGTGCACACAGTCCAGCACAGACACAGAGCACGCTAATACCATGCCCTTTTGTATTGCATTATCATGTCATAACATTCATGTTTGTCATTTACAGGTGCTTAATACCATGCCCTTTTGCATTGCATTGCATTATCATGTCATAACATTCATGTTTGTCAAGTATTCAAGTTAAAAGTTGAAGGATTTGGAGTTGTCAGATTGACAGTTTTTTTTCTCTCATTCTCTTAATGTAGTTTTTGTTGATGGATCATCAGGCTTGTTGATGAATCCACTATTTTGATGTATGATGTTTGAACTCATTGTTGAACGCTGTGCGTGGTCTGGTTTCTTTTTAATTGAAACAAGCAAATTATTCAGAAATATTCCTTTGGAAGTTATCTGTACACAAACACATAATCACGGCATGTCTCTTCATATCACGATTTCTGATCTTCAGATTTCTGTGGTTAACATTGGAATCAGGGTGTAAGGCACCTCGGAAATCATAAACATGGCATTTGCATTGCATTGCATATCATTTTTGCATGACAGGTACTCGTTGTAGGTCCTCTAACCTTTATTTGGTTTCAGGCACTATAGCTGATAACCATATCCACCGGTACGCAACTCGCAGAAACCAAGCTAAGATCATGGATCAGATGCAGACAGAATTGGCTGAGCTGAGGAACAGGATGGACCAGTTCATGACATTAATGACTGGTTATCATTTTCACTGAAGACGGGCTGTACGTTAATTGAAGCTTCCCAAGTGAGCACTTGGGACCACAAAGACACCTTCTGAAGCAATAAGTCCAGACGGAGTCAAGTCTCATCAACAGTGGCAATCATCAGTTCCTTTACTGCATTTTCATATGTAGCTTTTATTTGTTTGTTTAAACAATGTTTGCATGTAAAAATTTGTTTGTTCTTAAATGACGATCATAATACAATAAGCATGTTTTTCTTGAAGTAAGCCATTCGTGTTCACTCTTAAATGTTCATGTGCATTGCAATACTGACTTTCTGGCTTCAACTCTTTGGGGAAAGATGATGATTTGAAAATGCAAAAATCTCTAGGGGCGTGCTTTTGAATAGAACCCTGTTGAGGATGTACAGACATTGTTTCAACTCCCCAAACACTGGAGATATAAGGGAGATAGACCCTCGTTAACCCCTTTGAGCCTTGAAGTAGGAGTTTCTTTCGTACAAAAAAACCCTCACACATAACCCCGGGGCAGGGTAGGCGTCAGTTAGTTTGACCAAGCGTTCAAACCTCAAAAGGAGTGTGCATCTGAGGATCCATTACTTTTCATTCCACCGCATCAAGAGGTCCAAAGATCGGAAACCACAATGGTTATCCCTCATCAACTGAGAAGTGAAACAGTCACAACCCTCCAAAGAAATCAAGACAGTCGGTGTCACACGATGTGTTAAAAAAAATAGAATAAAAAAAAAAGAAATGAAAAAGCCCGCTAAGTCAAAACTTGAAAGCAAGCAACGTAGGCAAAAGTTAGGGCATCCCGCTGGACTCCGAAATCAAACATTCAAAAGAATCTGTCCAGGCAAAAGTTAGGGATAAGCAAAAGAATGTGAAGGCGAAATGTGAACAGGATTACCCAAGAAAGATCCTCAAGCGAAGGAACAAAGTCGTGTGACACAGACACAAAGACGAAAAGGGATGACTGTTACTCCAACAACCTGATTGGTGCTTAACCCATTAAAAGTCAATGGTTCCTCAACCATCACAAAAGCTTCTTTTGAGAGGTGAACGCTAGTGCCGAACTAGCTGAACGTAGGACTGGAGGATATCACGAAGAGTGGGTGGGCACTAATAAATTTTGAGCCTTATATCCTTTGTTTCAATAACCGTGAACCAGGCCACGATACAACCCTCAAAAGTCCTAATTGAAACAGGGTTTATTTCGAGAGCGTACTCCAATGAGATATCGTTCCTGACTCCCATGAGTGATGCTAAAAGATCTTGTTGGTATTGCATGTGCATGTTTTCTTTCATTCAAAAATTAATGTCGTATCCTAACCCGTGATCCGCTCACAAAGGGTTTGCGACATCTTTTCAGTAAAACTTCAAGATTAACATGTGTGTTGCATTAGAATTTTCATTCTTAGACTAAAACATTTTATGCTTTCATACATTTGTTTGACATCAAAAGAAGTTTACATATGGAAATTCAGTCCAGAAGCTTAATCTTGCCGAGTTGAGAATCCTGAAACTCCCGAAGAACAGCCACATCCAGTGGTACTTCCTCAGGAAACTTTGTTGAGCGGGAGCTTTCCCAACAAGTTGTGTTAAGAAGTAGCCGATCTGGGGCAATCACGTTGAATCATCTCTTTAAGGTGTAGCCAATCTGGGCCAATCACGTCGAGAAATCTCTTCAGAGTTCAGCCAAACTGGGGCAATTACTTCGAGATTCAAATCTCTCCAAAGGCAGGTATTATGGGTCTTCCTTCGAAGATCAGTAGTTAGGGGAAAAACACTTCAAGGTTCATACTGGGGCAGGCCATCCCAAGAGCACGAGAAGTTAGTCCATCCAGACGACTGATCAGCCTATCCAGGGTTCAGAATACTGGGGCAGAATATCTCACAGTGATATGAGATTGTTCATGAATCTTCTCGCGGCGAATTCCTCGGTAGACCATACAGTCTGAGGCAGTTACTTCGAGATCCGACGAATCTCTCCAGGATTTTGAAGACATTGAGGCGTTTCGGATGTCAAGTCTTCTGTAAAATCCTCTTGAGACAATTTCTTCTGGTGGACCGTGTTGGACTGGGGCAAGTGGAAAATTGTAAAAAACTGTTCTTCACGCATATGCAGTCAATCAGCCAAAAGGCTTGAAATAAAGGGGCATTCTAACCCATGGCATTTGTGGTCCCCTGTCTTCAGCAGGCTTCATTAATCATGTTCCCAGCAAGAGATGCATCAAAACCTTTCTCCCCAACAAGTGGTGGTTCAGAGTTAGATCTTCTCAGTTGCAGAAGTCATATCCAGCACGGGGCACACGTGCATATCCTTTTGCTTGCCGGTAGCAGCCTCATACTAGGCTCAAAAGCAAGATTGAAGCCTTTTCAAGAGCATGGGCCATTTCTTCCAGACAAGTAATCACTTACCCCTAAGTCAGAATACCGGGGCAACCATATTCAGGAAAGGGTTCCCATATCACCTTTTTGTCACAACTTTTACTGATTGAGTCCACCGGTTGATCAGCGGTCGCTTGCAACGGCTTGAGATCGACGGGCAACTCCGACAATGTCGTTGTATCTTATTAAGTCGATTCTCCCATTCAGTACTTCCAACAACTACAAGCTTTTCTGTGTCGATAATAGTGGCTGATTCCCCAGCTGAGTCAGAAGGCTGATTATCTCTAACAAAGGATCTTGGGTTTGATAGATCCCCAAGCAGAGTTTTAATGACTCTTTTTCCTCAGCAGAACATCATTCAGAAAGTTCTCATCCCCAGCAAAGTTCCATGAGCAGAATAATCTCTCTCCAAGACAGAGTTGTTCAAGTGGATACTTTTTCAACAGGATCATCACACCTCAGCGCATCTGCAAGCCAATTTATTTTTGGAAATTTGTGGCAAGCGTTATCCCCGACAGAAGGGTTAATCCCCACAGAGCAATTGAAGGATTGAACAATGATCTTTTCCCCGTGGAGTTGGATTCCTCGTCTGGAGTCTCTTTTGCATTTGCATATATCATGACATTTGCATTCTCTAAAGCGTAGCATTCCATTGATATGGAGCATTACGGCAAAACTCAAACATACACATACGGAACATAAGCCAGGTTCAACCGTTTACCTGTAAGGCGGAGTAATTCACAGACAAAACATTGTCATGCAACCCCAGCAAAGCTTACTAAAACACTTGATCGTACAATGTTAATTCAATACCCGTCTGTATTGACTTTTGACACTCGTCCGTGTCCTTTCAGCACTCGTCCGTGTTTGAACTTTTATTTCAATACCCTTCCGTATTGACTTTTGACACTCGTCTGTGTCCTTTCAGCACTCGTCCGTGTTTGACCTTTTATTTCAATACCCGTCCGTATTGACTTTTGACACTCGTCCGTGTCCTTTCAGCACTCGTCCGTGTTTGAACTTTTATTTCAATACCCGTCCGTATTGACTTTTGACACTCGTCCGTGTCCTTTCAGCACTCGTCCGTGTTTGACCTTTTATTTCAATACCCGTCCGTATTGACTTTTGAAACTCGTCCATGTCCTTTCAGCACTCGTCCGTGTTTGACCTTTTATTTCAATACCCGTCCGTATTGACTTTTAGCACTCGTCCGTGTCCTTTTAGCACTCGTCCGTGTTTGAAATTTTATTTCAATACCCGTCCGTATTGACTTTTGACACTCATCCGTGTCCTTTCAGCACTCGTCCGTGTTTGAACTTTTATTTCAATACCCATCCGTATTAACTTTTAACACTCGTCCGTGTCCTTTCAGCACTCGTTCGTGTTTGAACCTTTATTTCAATACCCGTCCGTATTGACTTTTGACACTCGTTCGTGTCCTTTCAGCACTCGTCTGTGTTTGAACTCTTATTTCAATACTCGTCTGTATTGACCTGTGACACTCATCTGTGTCCTTTCAGCACCCGTCCGTGTCTGAAATTTTTAGCCAATACTCGTCTGTATTGACTTTTGAGATACTCGTCCGTATCTTATTAATCATCGTCCGATACTCATCCGCATCGTCGACTTGGTCACTCGTCGTGTTCCTTTGATGATTATCCGATGCTCGTCCGTATCGTTGACCCGAACACTTGTGTGTGTTCCCTTCTTAATCATCGTTCGATACTCGTCCGTATCGTCGACCTGGTCACTCGTCGTGTTCCTTTGATGATTGTTCTATGCTCATCCATATCATTGACCCGAACACTTGTGTGTGTTCCCTTCTTAATCATCGTCTGATACTCGTCCGTATCGTCGACTTGGTCACTCGTCGTGTTCCTCTGATGATAGTCCGTTGCTCGTCCGCATCGTTAACCTAAACACCTATCCGTGTTTCTTTCCATACTCGTCCGTATGGTCATTGATAATCGTCTGTATCCCTATTTAGATACACGTCGTATCAATCTATGCAGTTAGTTGCTTATACTTCCAGAAGGGTTTATATCCCTTTTCTTCTTCATTCAACGTGCAAATTTTCTGGTTGTTTTGATATTCAATCATAATTTACCTTGATCATCTGAATAGCCGTTTCTTTCATCTTTTTCAGGTTAACAGATGATTGAATAGGGGCCTCTGTAACACCCCAAAATTTGCCCTCTTGTTATTACATAGTTTATGTTTCATTTCATTGCATTTACATCTCATCTCATCACATATATCTCATACATGTTGCATTGGGGCATGTGATAAGTGGTTTTCAGAGAATTGATTATTCAAAGCAAGAGAACAAGAGCCAAGGGTCTTCAAATAAGCCTCAAAGGTCCCTTACATCTTAGGTCATCTCATTTGATCCCACAAGTCATTGGAGGAAGGAATTTTATCAAGAAGATAGACAGTTCATCATCTCCTAACCAAAAATAGTCCAAATTAGGGTTTGTGATTCAAGCAGTCCCCTGATGAAATTTTGGTTCAAACTTGATCTCAATGTTTTCTACATGATGTCAAGTATCTAAGGATGGAAGATTACCCATGGGGTCATTTCAGAAGGTTTTCAATTGGTCAGTTGCTTGAGAATCAAGAAATTTGGGGAAAAGTCAATTGTGCAGTAAAAAAAGTCAACTCCTGACTTTTTAAGGTCAAATTCATGGTCCTCAAGTCAAACATATCCAATGGTGAAGACTTGATCAAGAAATGTCAAGAGATTCATGAAAAATCAAGAATTGTACAAAGTTACCAAATTTAGAAACTTAGGGTTTCTAAAAATGGAAAGTTTAGGCCATTTTGCATTCATCTTCAAAGCATTCTCTCTCCATGATAAAAGTTTCAAACTTCAGGCCTAAGTTGAGCCAATTAAAGATCACATTCTAAGCTTCGAATCCATACCAAGAACTCTTCCATTGGATCAAAATTGAAGGAGTTAGGATCAATCAAAGTTTGGTAAAATCAAGGCAAAAAACCAGGTCATGACCAAGCAAAACTGGGCTGGCACGCATGCATTTCATCAAATATGTGGTGTTCCAAATGTCAAGCCATTTTTCTCCCTCAAGAAGGCTTCAAATGGAAAATTGTTAAACACCAATCTTGTTCATCTCCATGCCCTCCACAACTTTCATGTTTATCAATTTTTCATCTGATCAATGGATGGGAAGTTATGGCTACTCAAAGTTAGGGTTTCAAACTGAAATTATCATAGGCTCATGGCCAAGTCTGCAGGCCAATCTCACACCCCATGGTTCAATTTTGTCCACTTGATTTCTAAGTCATATTTGATCATCTTACAAGCCTCCATTCAATTTAATTCCAACATCAAACTTGTTCTATGATGTGTTCTCATTCCATAGACCTCAAAATCATCTCATTTCACGCACTACACTTGGAGATTTGCATCTTCAAATATCATCATTTTCATTCATACCATGCTGGCCAAAATTGGAAACTTATGGCATTGTTGTTGTTGTTTCAGCTTGTTTACACGCATGTACTTCTCACACCAGTCACTCTTTACTTCATTTAGACACACATACCTCTTACACATATGCATATGAACATGAGCCATGCATGAAGGAAGAAATTTTCAAAGGAAGCAAGGTCATCATATCACAACATCATGTATCAGCATACATATCACCATCATCACACATCATCAAGTCATGACCTTCTCCACATGAACAACAACAACACACGAGCTCTTTCATTTTCAAATTACTTCACCCACCCCCTCCATTGCTTCATACCACCACTACTAACCTAACTATAGTTCTAACTGTCAACTAAGACAGTTAGAAACTAACCAGCCATGTAATTAGAAAGCTCCAACAGAATTTGGGGAGGGACTTCATTTTCTCACATTTCACAAATCACTCTCTGAAAACTCTCTCTGAATTCTCTCTCTCTCTGCACGAGTTCATCACACTCCTTCATCAATTGTTCATCATTGTTACTTTGTGATCAAGAACAAGTGAAATCAAGATCAAGTTTCCAAGTGCAACATCTTTCTCAAGTCTGAATTTCTCTGTTATCCTCAAGAATCCAAGTTCCATAGCATTTATTTTGCTCTTTGGAAGCTCAAGATCAAGCAAAGTTCATCTTGAAGCATCTCTGGTTTTCTGAAGGCTCAAGTTGCTTCACATTTCAGGTTTCAATTCAAACTTCTCTTGATTGATTTTCTTTGATTTTTAAGTTTGTTTTATATTGATTTCAGCTTATTAGAAGCTCTTGAACTCTTGCTAGTTGATAGAGCTTGTTAGAAGCTTAGATCCAAACTTAGGGCAAACTTTTCTTTCTTCGATTCTCCATTTGTGTGCATGATATGTGAATTCTAAGGTTGGATTTGGAATGTGCATGAGCTTAGCTTCATTTTGATATAAATTTTATACATTTCTGGAACATGTGAACACTTGCAGTCGCCGGAGGTGGCCGGAGAAGATGACCGGAGGTCCTTCTCCGGCCGGTGAGGGTTTTGTTAGGATTTAACATCAGATTAAAACCCAGCCGTATGATTTGTCTGATCCAACGCATGATATGGTGCCAGCGAATAAATGATACACTTGCATATCGCGTGCCTCTCTCTCTCTCTCTCTCATATCTCTGACCTTGACCGTTGCATGTGTGCGTGTGTATGTTTGCCATGATGCGCGTGTTGTGTGATTCGTTAGATCTGCTTACTTATTTGATCATCCTTTGCTGACTGCATCGTGTGGCTTTGATTGAGTCAACATTTGACTGAGTTTCTATCATAATTGTCATGCATACACGCGTTTGTGGACTGGATTTCAAATTGCTATTCGCACCATTTTTCTTGAGCCCAATCCTATTTTGAACTGCAGAATTGCTTGTGTTGCACCCTCTCTTTTGTTTTCTTCATTTATTTTAATTTCTTTTCATATAGTTTTGATTTTATTCTTTTAAAAATACATAGATGCATTCTAAAATTCTACAAAAATTCATGAACCATTTTTAGACGTTAATATAATTTTTTATATTTTTATTTCTGATTTTGTGAATATTTGATCATATTTTGTGAATTTCCTTTTATTTCTATTTTCAAAGTGTTTCTTCCTTGATACATGAACTTCATCCATTTATTTTGCATAGTTCAAAAATCATTTTGCATTCATTCTTTTCGCCATGTTTCAACAACATCTTAAAGCATCTCAAAACATTTTTCTCATATTTTTAAAGTCATTATCATGCATTTTGATGACCATCTTTGTGCATTCCTTTGCCTTGCTTCAATGTGACTTTGAACCTTCATTTGAATTATTTTCTTTTTGAATCTTTGTGTGAGCTTTGGATACATTCTTAGGTTCTGACTTAGGTACTTTTTTATTTAATTTCATAATTTTTACAAATTCATTTCTATCTTTGCCTTGCTTGATGTTATGGGTGACATTTTGTGTGTTCCTCTTTCACTTCTAAAACCTAATTGATTAGGAGGCACTTGTGCCATTGTATTAGGACTTGTATGTGCGTTTTATAGGTCATTTCTAAGATATTATAGGTCATCCATGTTATATTATAGGTCATTTGTCTTCATGTTTTGGTTCATAAAGGTTTGGTGCTTATGTGAACTAAGTTTGACCTAATTGTGTGCATCTTCTTCTATGTGCCTTAACATGTTTTGTATGCATCTTTGTGACACTATTATTGCATTCTAATATGATCGAGCATATCATACATTACTGACTTGCATCCATTCTTATTCATGTTCATGTTCCATCCTTCATTCATAACTTGCATTACAAGTATGCCATCTTATGTGAACTTGAACAATGTTGGAACATCTTTTCATATTGTCCTTTCTTCTTGAATCATTTCACTCATGCTTTGTATGTTCATTAATTGACTTCCATAGGCATTATAACATGTCATTCAATTCTGACTTTGACATTTCTTCATGCATTTATTCATGTTTGTATGTCATACACATTCATATGTCATCCATGCTTCATAACTTGAACTTGTATGAATCTTTGGCATCTTTCTTGACATAGTTTAACATTGGTAGGTACCTTAGCCTTAGTTGAATACCTTTAGACATAGCTACTGACTTTAGAAGCCTTTGGACACTTAGGGTCCTTTCCCTTTAGGTTTAGGCTTTGTTTGATTCATAAGTTCATTTCATAAGTTGTTTGATGCTTACTTGTCTTCCTTCTTTTACTTATGCATTCATATTCAATTGTTTATCTAACCTTTGCTTGTAGGGGATAATGGTAAGTTGAGTGTGTGGATATGCTTCCACACATACTTTCTTCCCTCATCTTTTTAATGCTTTCTCTTTAGTGTTTGTGCAAAGCATTTCAATGCTTTCTTTGTTCAACTTCTTTTTTCTCCCTCTTGGTTCATAACTCATCTTCTATCTTAGAAGTGAGTTATGTTACCTCTTGTCCTGTTCTTCTCTCTTCTTTTAGATTAGAGTTTCTCATACCACACTTAACCCTTAGGATCTCCAAGCATGATAACATTAGGGTGAGTCTTAGTCCCCTTTAGTTTTTACCTTTCTTAACCTTTGACTCTCTCTTCTCCTTATCTCAAAACAAAAGCAAAAACACTTAATAAAGGCATAACATATATTGTATTTGAGCCTTTCATGTGAGAATAAGACAGTGAGGGGTCTTCTTTCACTTTCTTAGAATGTTTAGCATACGTCCCGTCTTGGGTCGATATGCGAGGCATTCAATCATACGTGAAAGACTTAAATACATTATGCGTTGTAAACACAAAATAATCAAAACACTTCTTTTCAAAATACAAAAACAAACAAACAATTCTCTTCTCATCTCCTTCATTCCATTCTTAAGGACTCGTCATGTCCGTTCTACCACAAACAGGTAACACCTAAGTCTCCCTACAGCGAGCTGAAACACCTAACTGCTGGAATGCGCACTCTGACGTTTCCATTAAAAAACACAACCAAAGCAACCCTTGTTGAGCCGAACTACATTTGCTCTGATTCTTCTTTCTCGTCTGATTGAAGATACGTAGGCACGAGATGCGATATCTCGACGAGCAACCTTTCCCGTAGTCCGTCGAACTACGTTGACTCTGACTTTCCCATTGCACTGAGGGAATACGTAGGCCTAGGACAACGATAGTGTCCTATCGAGCCACTTCTTTCCTTTTTCCCCTTCTCCTTTCTATCTTTCGTTTCTAGTTCTCCAGTTAGCGGTTGATTTACAGTTCCTTACACCCTTTGATCGAAACAGCAAGTGTGGATCCCATCGAGTATGATGGACGCGTGGGGGTGCTAACAGCTTCCCTTCGCGTAACCGACTCCCTTACCCGTTTCTCTTGGTCGCGAGACCTCGTTCTTTCCTTCCCTCAGGTTTACGCGGTGTTTCCTTTCCCTCTCTTAGAATAAATACACATTGCTGGCGACTCTGTTTCTGCGCCACTTTCGCGTTTGTACTTGGATGAAAATCCCGGGAGCGACAGCTGGCGACTCTGCTGAGGAAAGGTTGACCTCTTGCTGGTACATCCCCTTTTGCGAGTCAATCCTAGCGCTTGTTTATTTTTCTTTCATTGGGTGTTTACTTTGATGCTGTTTTTGCTATTTTACTGTTTTACGGCTTTACTGTACATTACTGTATTTACCGCATTTACTGCATCATATTTCATTATTATACTGGACCGTGCTGTGCTGGATTTCTGTTTGGCGGGATGGGTATTCTAATAGATAAGCCCATTACACAGGCTTGAGTACACACATAGGACTAGAGTGGATAGTAGTGTGGCCTACGTAACGTCTTGGTACGTACAGTTTACATGAAATCCACGCCCAAATGAGGTTTTCTTGGAAGATGTTCTGATTTGCGCGTTTTGTGCATTTCAGAGTGTTAACCTAGAAAGCTGTCGACTCTGGTGACCGTTCCTGAGGACTCAGTAACGACACTCCTCCCAAGATGTGATAATGGCAGACCAGAAATGGCAAACCCATTACACTCCTTGATCCGAGGACCCAATGTTGGGAATTCGCTATAGGATGTCCTTTTTGAAAGTGAATCAGTGGAGGCACTCCTCGATTGGCGATAGTACTGTACCCTGAGGGATGAATGTACTATTGCTTCTCGACCTCAGTGCCAGAAGCTGAGGACCTTTCATTTTGGAGAATCAGTTGAGGCCTCCTCGATTAATGATGATGCCAAACCAGAAATGGTGAACGTATCATCATTTCTCGACCTGAGAGCCGGGGATACTGAGGATCTTAGTACCCACATGTGAGATGGGCGGGTGTTTACAGGTTTGCAGGTGACCATGCCTCCCACATACCCTGATATTCTGGTATTTTCACAGACAGATGATGTAACCTATTACAGTCAGTTGGTTTCTATCTACAGTAATATTCCCAGATTTGTACAGACACTGTGCACACATTCCAGCACACACACAGAGCACGCTAATACCATGCCCTTTTGCATTGCATTATCATGTCATAACATTCATGTTTGTCATTTACAGGTGCTTATTACACTTCTGATTACAATCAATGGGCTCGACAGAGACAGTTGCCAAGAGAAAGAATAATGTTGCCTACAAATTCCCAGAACCTACTTTGGATTTACTGCATAAGGTGATAGCTATGGTTCACCCGGGTGTTCTTATCAACTTCCAGAAGAGATATGGGAAATTGGTGGAGATGGTTCGCAGTATCACACAGTATGAACATGATGCTCTTCACTCTTTGCTATAGTTTTATGAGCCTTCGTTGAGATGCTTCCTCTTTCCTGATTATATTTTGATGCCTACATTGGAAGAACTCTCATTTATTTTGGGAATTCCAGTCAAATCAGCATTATCATTCTTTTCTAGTAGTCACCCTGGCATAGAGGAGATTGCAGTTGCGGTACAGGTGAAAGATTCAGTGCTAAAAAGAAATGTGGCTAGCAAAAATGGGGTCAAAGGTTTTCACTTAGAATTTCTTACCGATCAAGCTCAAGAGGCTGCTGGCGCAAAGAATTGGGTAGTTTACAATTCCATCCTGGCTTTGTACATATATGGCATTGTTCTTTTCCCTAATCAACAGGATTTTGTGGATATGCAGGCTATAAGAGTTTTTGTTCTCAAAAATCCGATTCCTACTTTGTTAGGAGATTTTTACTACTCTGTGCACTTCAAGAATGAAAAAAGAAGGGGAGGATCTGTCAACTGTTGCACTCCACTTTTATCTCATTGGTTTTTGAAGCATTTACCTCAGGCAGGTGCTTTTGTAGACACAAAAGATTCTTTAAAATGGTCCAAGCGGATAATGGGATTAACTGTTAATAACATTGTCTGGTTTGATCGTCAGTTGCTAGGAATAGAGGTTATCACCAGTTGTGGGAATTTTCCCAATGTGCCTCTAATTGGCAGGAAAGGAGGAGTCAATTATAACCCAATCCTGGCCATTAGACAGTTTGGATATGCTTCCAGGTACCCTCCCACAAATCGGGATATTGAGAAATCTTTGTTCTTTACAGGGAATGAAGATGAGGAAATGCTGAGAGAAGTTGTGAATGCTTGGGGGCACCTGCGTAAAACAGGAAAAACAGTTTTTGGAAAAAGGGATTTCAGATCTTATTCTGATTATGAAAGATGGATTGAAATGAAGGTAAACGAATTACTCTTGCCTTTTTCAAGGGAACCCCCTCTATATCCCGTAATGCCAGAGCAGCCTACCACGGTAGCCATCGAGGAATTTGACAAGCTGCATAAGTTGATGAAGGAGCTTCGGGTAGAGAATTACGATTTGAGTAGTCTTCTTCAAAACGCTCTACATGCCAATAAAGAGTTGGAGCAGAAAGCCCAAGACGCCGAAAAAATCTTAGCGGCAAGAGAAAAGGATTTTGCCGAAAGAGCTCAACATTTCCAGAAAATTAGTAAGGGTGCCAATGCTTCCACTCGAGCTTATAAGAAGACCAAACAAGCCTTAGCCCAGACTAAAGACACGCTAGCCAAGTTTCAGCAAGCATGGGATGAGGTTAGAATCGAAAACGCAGAGTTGCAGGAACAACTAAAGATCAAGGAGGACGAGCTTAAAAAAGCACATGAACAACGGAGGAAGTATCGGGAGAACCTTGGCAAAAGTCAAGAGCAATTGGAAAGCGCCAGAGAGGAGATAAAGACTTCCAAGAAGGAGCTTGAAGAGGCTATGATAGATATGGGGAAACTCAAAGGCATAAAGGCATAAAGGGGTCTGTGACGATGAAGCTCTCTTGATGCGTATGGGTTCGCTGACTGAAGCTCTCACGAAAAGAGATGTTCTGATTAAGGAGTTAATTAAAAGACCAAATCACCAGCGCACTCACATACTCTTCGAGGAAGTCAAGTATTCAAGTTAAAAGTTGAAGGATTTGGAGTTGTCAGATTGACAGTTTTTTTCTCTCATTCTCTTAATGTAATTTTTGGTGATGGATCATCAGGCTTGTTGATGAATCCACTATTTTGATGTATGATGTTTGAACTCATTGTTGAATGCTGTGCGTGGTCTGGTTTATTTTTAATTGAAACAAGCAGATTCTTCAGATTTCTGATCTTAAGATTTCTGTGGTTAAGATTGGAATCAGGGTGTAAGGCACCTCGAAAATGATAAACATGGCATTTGCATTGCATTGCATATCATTTTTGCATGACAGGTACTCGTTGTAGGTCCTCTAACCTTTATTTGGTTTTAGGCACTATAGCTGATAACCATATCCACCCGTACGTAACTCGCAGAAACCAAGCTAAGATCATGGATCAGATGCAGACTGAATTGGCTGAGCTGAGGAACAGGATGACCAGTTCATGACATTAATGACTGATTATCATTTTCACTAAAGACGGGCTGTACGTTAATTGAGGCTTCCCAAGTGAGCACTTGGGACCACAAAGACACCTTCTGAAGCAATAAGTCCAGACGGAGTCAAGTCTCCTCAACAGTGGCAATCAATAGTTCCTTTACTGCATTTTCATATGTAGCTTTTATTTGTTTGTTTAAACAATGTTTGCATGTAAAAATTTATTTGTTCTTAAATGACGATCATAATACAATAAGCATGTTTTTCTTGAAGTAAGCCATTTGTGTTCACTCTTAAATGTTCATGTGCATTGCAATACTGACTTTCTGGCTTCAACTCTTTGGGGAAAGATGATGATTTGAAAACGCAAAAATCTCTAGGGCCGTGCTTTTGAATAGAACCCTGTTGAGGATGTACATACATTGTTTCAACTCCCCAAACACTGGAGATATAAGGGAGATAGACCCTCGTTAACCCCTTTGAGCCTTGAAGTAGGAGTTTCTTTCATACAAAATAACCCTCACACTTAACCCCGGGGCAGGGTAGACGTCAGTTAGTTTGACCAAGCGTTTAAACCTCAAAAGGAGTGTGCATCTGAGGATCCATTACTTTTCACTCCACCGCATCAAGAGGTCCAAAGATCGGAAACCACAATGGTTATCCCTCATCAACTGAGAAGTGAAACAGTCACAACCCTCCAAAGAAATCAAGACAGCCGGTGTCACACGATGTGTTCAAAAAAAATAGAATAAAAAAAAAGAAACGAAAAAGCCCGCTAAGTCAAAACTTGAAAGCAAGCAACGTAGGCAAAAGTTAGGGCATCCCGCTGGACTCCGAAATCAAAGATTCAAAAGAATCTGTCCAGGCAAAAGTTAGGGATAAGCAAAATAATGTGAAGGCGAAATGTGAACAGGATTACCCAAGAAAGATCCTCAAGCGAAAGAACAAAGTCGTGTGACACAGACACAAAGACGAAAAGGGATGACTGTTACTCCAACAACCTGATTGGTGCTTAAACCATTAAAAGTCAATGGTTCCTCAACCATCACAAAAGCTTCTTTTGAGAGGTGAACGCTAGTGCCGAACTAGCTGAACGTAGGACTGGAGGACATCACGAAGAGTGGGTGGGCACTAATAAATTTTGAGCCTTATATCCTTTGTTTCAATAACCGTGAACCAGGCCACGATACAACCCTCAAAAGTCCTAATTAAAATAGGGTTTATTTCGAGAGCGTACTCCAATGAGATAGCGTTCCTGACTCCCATGAGTGATGCTAAAAGATCTTATTGGTATTGCATGTGCATGTTTTCTTTCATTCAAAAATTAATGTCGTATCCTAACCCGTGATCCGCTCACAAAGGGTTTGCGACATCTTTTCAGTAAAACTTCAAGATTAACATGTGCGTTGCATTAGAATTTTCATTCTCAGACTAAAACATTTTATGCTTGCATACATTTGTTTGACATCAAAATAAGTTTACATATGGAAATTTAGTCCAGAAGCTTAATCTTGCCGAGTTGAGAATCCTGAAACTCCTGAAGAACAGCCACATCCAGTGGTACTTCCTCAGGAAACTTTGTTGAGCGGGAGCTTTCCCAACAAGTTGTGTTAAGAAGTAGCCGATCTGGGGCAATCACGTTGAATCATCTCTTTAAGGTGTAGCCAATCTGGGCCAATCACGTCGAGAAATCTCTTCAGAGTTCAGCCAAACTGGGGCAATTACTTCGAGATTCAAATCTCTCCAAAGGCAGGTATTCTGGGTCTTCCTTCGAAGATCAGTAGTCAGGGGAAAAACACTTCAAGGTTCATACTGGGGCAGGCCATCCCAAGAGCACGAGAAGTTAGTCCATCCAGATGACTGATCAGCCTATCCAGGGTTCAGAATATTGGGGCAGAATATCTCACAATGATATGAGATTGTTCATGAATCTTCTCGAGGCGAATTCCTCTGTAGACCATACAGTCTGAGGCAGTTACTTCGAGATCCGACGAATCTCTCTAGGAGTTTGAAGACATTGAGGCATTTCGGATGTCAAGTCTTCCGTAAAATCCTCTTGAGACAATTTCTTCTGGTGGACCGTGTTGGTCTGGGGCAAGTGGAAAATTGTAAAAAACTGTTGTTCACGCATATGCAATCAATCAGCCAAAAGGCTTGAAACAAAGGGGCATTCCAACCCAAGGCATTTGTGGTCCCCTGTCTTCAGCAGGCTTCATTAATCATGTTCCCAGCAAGAGATGCATCAAAACCTTTCTCCCCAACAAGTGGTGGTTCAGAGTTAGATCTTCTTAGTTGCAGAAGTCATATCCAGCACGGGGCATACGTGCATATCCTTTTGCTTGCAGGTAGCAGCCTCATACTAGGCTCAAAAGCAAGATTGAACCCTTTTCAAGAGCATGGACCATTTCTTCCAAACAAGTAATCACTTACCCCTAAGTCAGAATACCGGGGCAACCATATTCAGGAAAGGGTTCCCATATCACCTTTTTGTCACAACTTTTAGTGATTGAGTCCACCGGTTGATCAGCGGTCGCTTGCAACGGCTTGAGATCGACGGGAAACTCCGACAATGTCGTTGTATCTTATTAAGTTGATTCTCCCATTCAGTACTTCCAACAGCTACAAGCTTTTCTGAGTCGATAATAGTGGTTGATTCCCCAGTTGAGTCAGAAGGCTGATTATCTCTAACAAAGGATCTTGGGTTTGATAGATCCCCAAGCAAAGTTTTAATGACTCTTTTTCCTCAGCAGAACGTCATTCAGAAAATTCTCATCCCCAGCAAAGTTCCATGAGCAGAATAATCTCTCTCCAAGACAGAGTTGTTCAAGTGGATACTTTTTCAACAGGATCATCACACCTCAGCGCATCTGCAAGCCAATTTATTTTTGGAAATTTGTGGCAAGCGTTATCCCTGACAGAAGGGTTAATCCCCACAGCGCAATTGAAGGATTGAAGAATGATTTTTTCCCCGCGGAGTTGGATTCCTCGTCCAGAGTCTCTTTTGCATTTGCATATATCATGACATTTGCATTCTCTAAAGCGTAGCATTCCATTGATATGGAGCATTACGGCAAAACTCAAACATACGCATACGAAACATGAGCCAGGTTCAACCGTTTACCTGAAAGGCGGAGTAATTCATAGAAAAAACATTGTCATGCAACCCCAGCAAAGCTTACTAAAACACTTGATCGTACAATGTTAATTCAATACCCGTCCGTATTGACTTTTGACACTCGTCCGTGTCCTTTCAGCACTCGTCCATGTTTGAACTTTTATTTCAATACCCGTCCGTATTGACTTTTGACACTCGTCCGTGTCCTTTCAGCACTCGTCCGTGTTTGACCTTTTATTTCAATACCCGTCCGTATTGACTTTTGACACTCGTCCGTGTCCTTTCAGCACTCGTCTGTGTTTGAACTTTTATTTCAATACCTGTCTGTATTGACTTTTGACACTCGTCCGTGTCCTTTCAGCACTCGTCCGTGTTTGACCTTTTATTTCAATACCCATCCGTATTGACTTTTGACACTCGTCCGTGCCCTTTCAGCACTCGTCCGTGTTTGACCTTTTATTTCAATACCCGTCCGTATTGACTTTTGATACTCGTCCGTGTCCTTTCAGCACTCGTCCGTGTTTGAACTTTTATTTCAATACCCGTCTGTATTGACTTTTGACACTCGTCCGTGTCCTTTTAGCACTCGTCCATGTTTGAACTTTTATTTCAATACCCGTCCGTATTGACTTTTGACACTCGTCCGTGTCCTTTCAGCACTCGTCCGTGTTTGACCTTTTATTTCAATACCCGTCCGTATTGACTTTTGACACTCGTCCGTGTCCTTTCAGCACTCGTCTGTGTTTGAACTTTTATTTCAATACCTGTCTGTATTGACTTTTGACACTCGTCCGTGTCCTTTCAGCACTCGTCTGTGTTTGACCTTTTATTTCAATACCCATCCGTATTGACTTTTGACACTCGTCCGTGTCCTTTCAGCACTCGTCCGTGTTTGACCTTTTATTTCAATACTCGTCCGTATTGACTTTTGATACTCGTCCGTGTCCTTTCAGCACTCGTCCGTGTTTGAACTTTTATTTCAATACCCGTCTGTATTGACTTTTGACACTCGTGCGTGTCCTTTTAGCACTCGTCCGTGTTTGAACTTTTATTTCAATACCCGTCCGTATTGACTTTTGACACTCGTCCGTGTCCTTTTAGCACTCGTCCGTGTTTGAACTTTTATTTCAATACCCGTCCATATTGACTTTTGACACTCGTTCGTGTCCTTTCAGCACTCGTTCGTGTTTGAACTTTTATTTCAATACCCGTCCGTATTGACTTTTGACACTCGTCTGTGTCCTTTAAGCACTCGTCCGTGTTTGAACTTTTATTTCAATACCCGTCCGTATTGACTTTTGACACTCGTCCGTGTCCTTTCAGCACTCGTCCGTGTTTGAACTTTTATTTTAATACTCGTCCGTATTGACTTTTGACACTCGTCCGTGTCCTTTCAGCACTCGTCCGTGTTTGAACTTTTATTTCAATACCCGTCCGTATTGACTTTTAACACTCGTTCTTGACCTTTCTGCACTCGTTCGTGTTTGAACTTTTATTTCAATACCCGTCCGTATTGACTTTTGACACTCGTTCGTGTCCTTTCAGCACTCTTCTGTGTTTGAACTCTTATTTCAATACTCGTCCGTATTGACCTGTGACACTCATCCGTGTGCTTTCAGCACCCGTCTGTGTCTGAACTTTTTAGCCAATACTCGTCCGTATTGACTTTTGAGATACTCGTCCGTATCTTATTAGTCATCGTCCGATACTCGTCCGCATCGTCGGCTTGGTCACTCGTCGTGTTCCTTTGATGATTATCTGATGCTCGTCCGTATCGTTGACCCGAACACTTGTGTGTGTTCCCTTCTTAATCATCGTCCGATACTCGTCCGTATCATCGACCTGGTCACTCGTCGTGTTCCTTTGATGATTGTCTGATGCTCGTCCGTATCGTTGACCCGAACACTTGTGTGTGTTCCCTTCTTAATCATCGTCCTATACTCACCCGTATCGTCGACTTGGTCACTCGTCGTGTTCCTCTGATGATAGTCCGTTGCTCGTCCGCATCGTTAACCTAAACACGCGTCCGTGTTTCATTCCATACTCGTCCGTATGGTCATTGATAATCGTCCATATCCCTATTTAGATACACGTCGTATCAATCTACGCAGTTACTTGCTGATACTTCCAGAAGGGTTTATATCCCTTTTCTTCTTCATTCAACGTGCAAATTTTCTGGTTGTTTTGATATTCAATCACAATTTACCTTGATCATCTGAATAGCCGTTGCTTTCATCCTTCTCAGGTTAACAGATGATTGAATAGGGGGATCTGTAACACCCCAAAATTTGCCCTCTTGTTATTACATAGCTTATGTTTCATTTCATTGCATTTACATCTCATCTCATCACATATATCTCATACATGTTGCATTGGGGCATGTGATCAGTGGTTTTCAGAGCATTGATTATTCAAAGCAAGAGAACAAGAGCCAATGGTCTTCAAATAAGCCTCAAAGGTCCCTTACATCTTAGGTCATCTCATTTGATCCCACAAGTCATTGGAGGAAGGAATTTTATCAAGAAGATAGACAGTTCATCATCTCCTAACCAAAAATAGTCCAAATTAGGGTTTGTGATTCAAGCAGTCCCTGATGAAATTTTGGTTCAAACTAGATCTCAATGTTTTCTACATGATGTCAAGTATCTAAGGATGGAAGATTGCCCATGGGGTCATTTCAGAAGGTTTTCAATTGGTCAGTTGCTTGAGAATCAAGAAATTTGGGGAAAAGTCAACTGTGTAGTAAAAAAGTCAACTCCTGACTTTTTAAGGTCAAATTCATGGTCCTCAAGTCAAACATGTCCAATGGTGAAGACTTGATCAAGAAATGTCAAGAGATTCATGAAAAATCAAGAATTGTACAAAGTTGCCAAATTTAGAAACTTAGGGTTTCTAAAAATGGAAAGTTTAGGCCATTTTGCATTCATCTTCAAAGCATTCTCTCTCCATGATAAAATTTTCAAACTTCAGGCCTAAGTTGAGCCAATTAAAGATCACATTCTAAGCTTCGAATCCATACCAAGAACTCTTTCATTGGATCAAAATTGAAGGAGTTAGGATCAATCAAAGTTTGGTAAAATCAAGGCAAAAAACCAGGTCATGACCAAGCAAAACTGGGCTGGCACGCATGCATTTCATCAAATATGTGGTGTGCCAAATGTCAAGCTATTTTTCTCCCTCAAGAAGGCTTCAAATGGAAAATTTTTAAACACCAATCTTGTTCATCTCCATGCCCTCTACAACTTTCATGTTTATCAATTTTTCATCTGATCAATGGATGAGAAGTTATAGCTACTCAAAGTTAGGGTTTCAAACTGAAATTATCATAGGCTCATGGCCAGGCCTGCGGGCCAATCTCACACGCCCATGGTTCAATTTTATCCACTTGATTTCTAAGTCATCTTTGATCATCTTACAAGCCTCCATTCAATTTAATTCCAACATCAAACTTGTTCTATGATGTGTTCTCATTCCATAGACCTCAAAATCATCTCATTTCATGCACTACACTTGGAGATTTGCATCTTCAAATATCATCATTTTCATTCATACCATGCTGGCCAAAATTGGAAACTTATGGCATTGTTGTTGTTGTTTCAGCTTGTTTACACGCATGTACTTCTCACACCAGTCACTCTTTACTTCATTTAGACACACATACCTCTTACACATATGCATATGAACATGAGCCATGCATGAAGAAATAAATTTTCAAAGGAAGCAAGGTCATCATGTTACAACATCATGTATCAGCATACACATCACCATCATCACACATCATCAAGTCATGACCTTCTCCACATGAACAACAACAACACACGAGCTCTTTCATTTTCAAATTACTTCACCCACCCCTCCATTGCTTCATACCACCACAACTAACCTAACTATAGTTCTAACTGTCAACTAAGACAGTTAGAAACTAACTAGCCATGTAAATAATAAGCTCCAACAGAATTTGGGGAGGGACTTCATTTTCTCACATTTCACAAATCACTCTCTGAAAACTCTCTCCGAATTCTCTCTCTCTCTGCACGAGTTCATCACACTCCTTCATCAATTGTTCATCATTGTTACTTTGTGATCAAGATCAAGTGAAATCAAGATCATGTTTCCAAGTGCAACATCTTTCTCAAGTCTGAATTTCTCTGTTATCCTCAAGAATCCAAGTTCCATAGCATTTATTTTGCTCTTTGGAAGCTCAAGATCAAGTAAAGTTCATCTTGAAGTATCTCTGGTTTTCTGAAGGCTCAAGTTGTTTCACATTTCAGGTTTCAATTCAAACTTCTCTTGATTGATTTTCATTGATTTCTAAGTTTGTTTTATATTGATTTCAGCTTATTAGAAGCTCTTGAACTCTGGCTAGTTGATAGAGCTTGTTAGAAGCTTAGATCCAAACTTAGGGCAAACTTTTCTTTCTTCGATTCTCCATTTGTGTGCATGATATGTGAATTCTAAGGTTGGATTTGGAATGTGCATGAGCTTAGCTTCATTTTGATATACATTTTATACATTTCTGGAACATGTGAACACTTGCAGTCACCAGAGGTGGCCGGAGAAGATGACCGGAGGTCCTTCTCTAGCCGGTGAGGGTTTTGTTAGGGTTTAACATCAGATTAAAACGCAACCGTACGATTTGTCTGATCCAATGCATGATATGGTGCCAGCGAATAAATGATACACTTGCATATCACGTGCTTCTCTCTCTCTCTCTCATATCTCTGACCTTGACCATTGCATGTGTGCGTGTGTATGTTTGCTATGATGCGCGTGTTGTGTGACTCGTTAGATCTGCTTACTTATTTGATCATCCTTTGCTGACTGCATCGTGTGGCTTTGATTGAGTCAACATTTGACCGAGGTTCCATCATAATTGTCATGCATACACGCGTTTGTGGACTGGATTTCAAATTGTTATTCGTACCATTTTTCTTGAGCCCAATCCTATTTTGAACTGCAGAATTGCTTGTGTTGCACCCTCTCTCTGGTTTTCTTCATTTATTTTAATTTCTTTTCATATAGTTTTGATTTTATTATTTTAAAAATACATAGATGCATTCAAAAACTTCTACAAAAATTCATGAACCATTTTTAGACGTTAAAATAATTTTGTATATTTTTTCTGATTTTGTGAATATTTGATCATATTTTGTGAATTTCCTTTTATTTCTTTTTTCAAAGTGTTTCTTCCTTGATACAAGAACTTCATCCATTTATTTTGCATAGTTCAAAAATCATTTTGCATTCATTCTTTTCGCCATAATTCAACAACATCTTAAAGCATCTCAAAACATTTTTCTCATATTTTTAAAGTCATTTGATCATGCATTTTGATGACCATCTTTGTGCATTCCTTTGCCTTGCCTCAATGTGACTTTGAACCTTCATTTGAATTATTTTCTTTTTGAATCTTTGTGTGAGCTTTGGATACATGCTTAGGTTCTGACTTAGGTACTTTGTGATTTAATTTCATAATTTTTACAAATTCATTTATATCTTTTCCTTGCTTGATGTTATGGGTGACATTTTGTGTGTTCCTCTTTCACTTCTAAAACCTAATTGATTAGGAGGCACTTGTGCCATTGTATTAGGACTTGTATGTGCATTTTATAGGTCATTTATTAGATATTATAGGTCATCTATGTTAGATTATAGGTCATTTGTCTTCATGTTTTGGTTCATAAAGGTTTGGTGCTTATGTGAACTAAGTTTGACCTAATTGTGTGCATCTTCTTCTATGTGCCTTAACATGTTTTGTGTGCATCTTTGTGACACCATTATTGCATTCTAATATGATCAAGCATATCATACATTACTGACTTGCATCCATTCTTATTCATGTTCATGTTCCATTCTTCATTCATAACTTGCATTACAAGTATGCCATCTTATGTGAACTTGAACAATGTTGGAACATCTTTTCATATTGTCCTTTCTTCTTGAATCATGTCACTCATGCTTTGTATGTTAATTCATTGACTTCCCTATGCATTATAACATGTCATTCAATTCTGACTTTGACATTTCTTCATGCATTTATTCATGTTTGTATGTCATACACATTCATATGTCATCCATGCTTCATAATTTGAACTTGTATGAATCTTTGGCATCTTTCTTGACATAGTTTGACATTGTTAGGTACCTTAGCCTAAGTTGAATACCTTTAGACATAGCTACTGACTTTAGAAGCCTTTGAACACTTAGGGTCCTTTCCCTTTAGGTTTAGGCTTTGTTTGA
Organism: Lathyrus tuberosus; assembly: GCA_022829125.1. Classification (NCBI taxonomy): domain Eukaryota; kingdom Viridiplantae; phylum Streptophyta; class Magnoliopsida; order Fabales; family Fabaceae; genus Lathyrus; species Lathyrus tuberosus. Next base: position 182,758 of record JALAZF010000775.1, on the reverse strand, counting down.
TTCATAAGTTCATTTCATAAGTTGTTTGATGCTTACTTGTCTTCCTTCTTTTACTTATGCTTTCATATTCAATTGTTTATCTAACCTTTGCTTGTAGGGGCTAATGGTAAGTTGAGTGTGTGGATATGCTTCCACACATACTTTCTTCCCTCATCTTTTTAATGCTTTCTTTTTTGTGTTTGTGCAAAGCATTTCAATGCTTTCTTTGTTCAACTTCTTTTTTCTCCCTCTTGGTTCATAACTCATCTTCTATCTTAGAAGTGAGTTATGTTACCTCTTGTTCTCTTCTTCTCTCTTCTTTTAGATTAGATTTTCTCATACCACACTTAACCCTTAGGATCTCCAAGCATGATAACATTAGGGCGAGTCTTAGTCCCCTTTAGTCTTTACCTTTCTTAACCTTTGAGTCTCTCTTCTCCTCATCTCAAAACAAAAGCAAAAACACTTAATAAAGGCATAACATATATTGTATTTGAGCCTTTCATGTGAGAATAAGACAGTGAGTGGTCTTCTCTCACTTTCTTAGAATGTTTAGCATACGTCCCGTCTTGGGTCGATATGCGAGGCATTCGATCCTACGTGAAAGACTTAAATACAATATGTGTTGTAAACACAAAATAATCAAAACACTTCTTTTCAAAATACAAAAACAAACAAACAATTCTCTTATCATCTCCTTCATTCCTTTCTTAAGGACTCGTCATGTCCGTTCTACCGCAAACAGGTAACGCCTAAGTCTCCCTACAGCGAGCTGCAACACCTAACTACTGGAATATGCACTCTGACGTTTCCATTGAAAAACACAAACAAAGCAACCCTTGTTGAGCCGAACTACGTTTGCTCTGATTCTTCTTTCTCGTCTGATTGAAGATACGTAGGCACAAGATGCGATATCTCGATGAGCAACCTTTCCCGTAATTCGTCGAACTACGTTGACTCTACTTTCCCATTGCACTGAGGGAATACATAGGCCTAGGACAACGATAGTGTCCTATCGAGTCACTTCTTTCCTTTTTCCCCTTCTCCTTTCTATCTTTCATTTCCAGTTCCTTACACCCTTTGATCGAAACAGCAAGCGTGGATCCTATCGAGTACGATGGATGCGTGGGGGTGCTAACACCTTCCCTTCGCGTAACCGACTCCCTTACCCGTTTCTCTTGGTCGCGAGACCTCGTTCTTTCCTTCCCTCAGGTTTACGCAGTGTTTCCTTTCCCTCTCTTGGGATAAATACACATTGCTGGGGACTCTGTTTCCGCGCCACTTTCGCCTTTGTACTTGGATGAAAATCCCGGGAGCGACAATTAAGCCCAAGAGAAGGCTTGAGAAGTTCTAAGAAGCCGACGGGTCATTGTACAACGCCCAAGAGGAGGCGGGGATGCTTTTAGGAAGCCTATGGGTGCCCAAACCCCGAGAAGTTCAAGACATGCTTTTCACCGAGAATAGATCAAGCCAGGAAAGTCTGAGAATTTGGAAGAAACTCAAGAGATGCCATTCATAGAGAAAAGATCATCTCTGGGGAGTTAGAGTTTCTTTGACAATGTCTAAGGGTGACAGTCTGAGAAAGGGTTCACCGGGAATGCTGCCTTTCACGTCTCCATATTGTTTAACCCCAAGAGGAGGGATGACTGTATCTGGAAATCCTATGGGGATCTAGTTTTGTTTGTATTTAAGAGCGACCAACAGGGCTTTACCTAGTGCTAGACGTAGTTGCCGGGGAAAACTCTAAATAACTATACTAGTATTACACAGTGGATATTGGACAAGTATATAAAAGTTTGTGAAAGAATACTTACAGTGAAACAGCCCCACAATACAGTTATATACATATGAAAGCGGTAAATGAAAGTGGATAAACACTTACCAGTTGTAGAGCTTCCATGCTGTTTTGTTAGTTGTTCAACAAAGAAAATTTTGATAACAATATATTCAAAATCAAAGGGGAAAGTATTTGAAGAGATTGTTGGGGCTTACAGCTCAAAGAGAGGCCCAAGGTTTAACGATGATCGCACCGTCAATTTTGAAAATACAGTGGGACTTACACAATGACTGAGGCCCAAAAAGTTTTGGTTTTCGAAGAGGGTTGGGTCTTACACTCTACTAGAGGCCCACTAAGTTATTTTTGTACAAGTGGTGGGGCTTACAGCTCAAGGCGAGGCCCATTAAGTTGTTGGAAAAATGGCGATCGCACCAAGATTTTTGAAAATGTGTTGGGACTTATACAATGACTGAGGCCCAAACTATTTTGGTTTCAAATCGGGATTGGGTCTTACAATCTATTAGAGGCCCAAAGATTGAAAAAAGATTTGTGAGGGTGAAAATCAAAGAAACCCTAATTTTGTTTTTCTTTAAAAGTAAATATTTAAAGAAAATCAATAAAATGATAAAAATACCAAATAGATTTGAATAAACCACTTGTGATTTTTGTTTAAGGTTTGAAAAATGAGGTTTTAATCACAAGATGATTTAGAACTCATTTGGTTTTGATTTTCAAAATAAATGTTCACTTTTAAATGTTTAAAAATAATTAAAAATGAATTTATTCACAAAAATACCACCTATATTAAATAAATAATATAAATTTTATTTTTTGTGGAATAAAATATTTCAATATTTTTGTATTTTTTGCAAAAAGAACCAATAAAAAATAATTAAAATTGAGGAAGTTATTAATTTTTCAAATCATTAAGAAATAATATGAAAAATAGCAAAAAGTGGAAAAAATAGCAAAAAGAGGGTCTGGGGCGAGGGGGATTCGAACCCCAGACCTTTTGTGTACAGCATGCTCGCCTTACTACTGGGATGGTGATACATCCGTGTATTGAAACACAACCACAAATATACAAGGCTTGCCTTGTTTTTGGCCTGGCCCAAGGCAAGGCAAGGCAAGATTTTAGCTAGAAACGTGAAGGCCATAACTATCTCATTTCTCCATGGATGGAGGCAAAATTTATATGTATCTGGCCTAGAATTTCCTAAGGAATCCAATGGTGGTGGTGGTTTTTCCAGAAAATAAATCCTCCTCAAAACCCGATAGTGGTTTTGAAATAGGCCATGGTTTGCATTTTCTGTGCTACCTCTTGGTACAGGTATGAATTACATGATAAATTGGTGCAAACACAACACATATAACATGTATAAGAGATGAATGATCAGTGGACTTCAAAGCAAGCCATATTTCAGAGAGTTCAATTTATGATGCTTACCTCTCTTTGGAGCTTTTGGGCTATCTACCAAGTGCTTTGTTCCAAAAATGTTTTGATGCTTTGGACACCCTCAAATGATCCTTTAGAAGCTTTTAGAGTGGTTTGAACCAGCTGGAAACCTCAGGAATAGAAATTGGCCATTTCTTGCAAAAGGGGCAAAAATGGCCAAAATAGCAACTCTCTCAAATGATGTTCCATATGTGTGGAACCATTTGGGACAATTCAAGAATGATATTTGGAGTGTGTTTGAGGTTTTATCAGGTTTGGAAAGTGACTGAATCAAGACATGGCTTGAAAAATGCACAAAAGTCCAATTTTGAGGTTTTGAGAGGGGACTTTGAGATTTTGGTGTTACAGGACACTTATGAGAGTTTGGACAGCTTAGATATGACATATTGGATGTGTTTGGATCATGAGCTGTGGTGACATTGCTCTCTAACTCAAAAACTTAGAGTTACCTTGCTAAAGAAGGCATTTTTGCCTAGAGAAAGAGATTTTGAGGAAAGCAAGTGTTGTAGTGCTTTGGTGTACTCAAACTGAGCACAAATGAGCTCTATTTATAGTAGAGCAAGTTTGTTTTGGCTGTAATAGTGAATGGCAACTGCTGCAGAAGTTTGGCCAATGTTGATCAATGGGAATCCAAGTCTCCTCTAGTAGAGGTTAGAGCACAGGCTGCTGGTTACCTAGTTCTTGGATAAGTCTTGACTGAATTCAGTTGGAAAGGGGTCAGTCCATGCCACCTTGGTGCATCCATTAAATGCTCCAAACCAAAATTGGAGTGTTGTCCCCTCTTTATGCATTTCTAGGTTTGGCATGCTACTTTTGGTTCCAAAGACTTGGGAGGCTGATACATCAGTGGTTGTCCCTCCTTGGTCCCCCCTTGAGGTGTTCAGATGGATAGATTTGCTTGCCCTTTGCAAAATTTGAGCAACTCGAGCAAAATCCCCAAATCTGCCTTGCCATGACAGTTTGCAGCAAGGCATATTGGCATGGTCATATCTCATGGCTTAAGTGGAGTTTCATGGAGTTCTTGGCCATTTTGGAAAGCCCTCATATGATACAACATGTGTGTGATCATAGTTGGTCTTGATTCTTTTTGGATCCAAGTGAAAAATCTCCCTACTTTTAGAAAAAACCAAGACAGATTCTGACTTAGTGAAAATTTCACTAAGTGTTGGAAAAAGTGACATTTCATCTTTTCAGCCATTTTGATCATTCCACAACTCAAAATTCATGATGAATTGGAATGAGGTATAGTTGAAGCTTTTGTAGAGGGCCATGAGAGCTACAAATCCAGCTTTGAATGGGGAAAGATGGCCTTGTGGTTTAGGAGTTATGATCCTCCAAAGTTGGTACCCTAGCCACTTTGTTCCATAACTTAGAAAATTTCTAAGTTTTTATGGTTACTCCTTTTACAAGTTATCCCACTTTTCTTGATTTTTCTTGATGAATGATGATTCTAATCACACATTAACATCATTTTAGGGTCAAAGAACCATATTTGTGAAAAATCTCAAAAAGTCAAAGTTGACTTTTGAGCACAGTTGACTTTTTGTCAGATGAATTCCAAACTGTGCGATCCTCTATGAAATCAAGTCCTTGACCTAAATCAAACTTGATGGATTGATTTCATAGGTGTTATAGGGTGTATTGAATCATGTCCCAAGGTTTGGGAGCATGCCTGGGTCAAAAGTCAAAGACACAGTTGACTATTCCCGCGAAACCCTAATTGTGGTTCTGATGAATTTGAAACTTGTTGCTCAAGCTTCTTGGACCAATCCATTGTTGTAAATGGATCAATGTGGTTTGTTAGAGACCCTAAAATCATGTCTTGAGGTCTTGGCTCATGATTTGTCCCAAAAGTCAACTTAGGGGTAAATTAGGTCAAGAAACCCTAATTCCTGATTTTTTTTTTGATGTATCCCCTGAGGTAAAATTGACTTGATGATTGGGTTTATGAGGTCCCTTAGAGTATTTTAGGTTATGCTTTGAAGCATTGGCTCATGCCCAGAGGAAAATTTCCATCTGGAGGCCCTGGTCGACCAAAACCCTAATTTGGTGACACTGGCGATCTTGAGGCTTAATCCACCTGGAATGCTGCAGCCTTGTGCCTGATTCTTAATGTGGGAGTCCTCTTGATACATTGTGGATGTTTGAGAGGTTTAGACAAGTTGAAGATCATGTCATTCCTTGATTGATCCTTTGTCTAAGAGCTCTGAGAGGGCTTGAAACCCTAAGTTTGATTGTAGTGAATGCTCACCCATCTTTGGGGAGACTAATGAGGTATAATGATCCCTCCATATTGCGATGATGATTTGAACAATGATGGGAAATCTTAGTGGTCAAAATTTGGGGTATGACAGGGACCCACATCTTAATCGCATCTGTAACCTAACAGACCGCTGTTCAAACTCAGTATGCAAGCAGGGTTAATTGGAGACATCTATTTCCCTTCCTTAATAAGCTCAATAGGATAAAAAATGAATCGAACTGTAGTACCCAAGTGATCGTGACTCAGGACCACAAAAATCATGCTACAGAAAAATGGCGACCACCGTGGGGCTTAAAAAAGAGACTTTCTTACAATATTCGGTGAGAAACTTTAAGATGTCATAGAAATGGTGACTCTGTTGGGGAGTCATTGTCTGTAAAGGGTCATAAGACTAGAGTTCTAGGATGATTAATACAAATATATATACTGCTTTTCCTAATTGATATCTGTGTTTATTTTTCTGATAATGGGAATGCGTGTGATGCCGCATGTGGAAAGACTGAGTATACACCTAAAATAGGTGATGACAATACGGGTAATCTTGCGGGGAGTGATTCTTAATGTGGGAGTCCTCTTGATCCATTGTGGATGTTTGAGAGGTTTAGACAAGTTGAAGATTGTGTCATTCCTTGATTGATCCTTTGTCTAAGAGCTTTGAGAGGGCTTGAAACCCTAAGTTTGATTGTAGTGAATGCTCACCTATCTTTCGGGAGACTAATGAGGTATAATGATCCCTCCATATTGTGATGATGATTTGCACAATGATGGGAAATCTTAGTGGTCAAAATTTGGAGTATGACAGATGCCCCTATTTAATCTTCTTGGACCCCAAGGTGTGAATGGCGAAGGTATTCGTGCATTCGGGGTGCAAGAGGATTAAATATTGGAATACCTGAAATTTTGATGGCGGTTATGAATGGTAGCTTACGAATTCATCTTCTTTTGCTAAGCGATGCTTCTTAGAAAAGGTAAAACTTCCCCTCGATCCTGGTTTCCAGCCAAGGAACTGGTCTTAGTTGCTGAAATAAACTTCCCCTTGATCCTGGTTTCCTACCAAGGAACTGGTCTCAGTTTCTGATGTAAACTTCCCCTCGATCCTGGTTTCCTACCAAGGAACTGGTCTCAGTTTCTTTTGTCAATAAACTTCTTGACAAGGGACACTGTTCGTAGCGGTATTCCTCAAACTTCTCGCCGAATTTTCCTGGTGAGATGCCATTTGACGGAAAAAGATTTGATGTCAGAGTTGCTGGGGAACCCAGCTGTCTGAGTTGTAGAGGTATATAAACTTCTCTGTTGGAGACACCCTTTGTCGACTCTATCGGGGAAAACGAGTCTCTTGAGAGACTGCTTTCGCTTGGGGTATTACATCATACTTTTCTCGGGATCTTCTCGAAGAAATGCCATATGATGTGATCCAATTTTGAGGTACTGACGACCTTTTCGTCAGCGAAATTTTTCAGAGAAAAACGGTTGCATTGCCGAATCTCTGATTAAGAGGCTTTGTCTGGGGATTTTCCTTAATCCGGGAAAGCGAAGACATCATCTTCAATGACGAAGAGTGACGTATGTCGAGGGTTCTCTGGTTTTTCAGAGGTTCAAGTTATCAAAGTGGTCGAAGACCGGCTTCAATCCAGAAATAAACTGGAGAGAGATTGCTTAGATGATTCACTTCCTGACGAGGAAAGAACTGACAACTCAATTGACAAGAGGACTTTTATCCCTAGGGGATAAGACCGACTAGAGTGATAGTGATGCAATATGAATATGAATGTAAATTAATAATGCATGATGTATGTATGTATATGCTGACAAAACTGACGCAACATACAAACTAGTGGATGAACACAACGGGATACTCGACCACAGTGGGAGATGAAAAGTATCACTTGTTCGCGATAGCAATTCTGCCTTGCTTAGGAGGGATAGTCCCTGTTGGGAGCTACGTTGGTCGGTCTTAGGAGATAAGAACTCTGTCGGGGGTGTCAGACGAAACCTGGTCTCTAACACAGTCGATCCTTCATTCAGGCGCACTGGTTTAGAAGGAGTACTTTGATTCTGTACTTTGAAGCTCGATTACTTCTGGAGAAATGATCGATGTTCCTTTGACGTTCAATAGTCAAAAGAAATTGCCATCTTTATTTTAAAAGCACAAAATGTTTGACAAGTAAATTCATTTTTGTTTTATTTCAAGAATCGTTGATCATATTAAAACGTCATTCTGTAAAGCTAAAACAAATAAGAATTGTAAACAAAAGCACACGGGCTCAAATTTCATTGATAGGATGGAAATTAACCAAGCACGTGATTCCATAGAGTATTTACAAAGTTAGAAAATGGTAATTTTAGGGGAAAAGGGCTACATTGAAACATAATAACCACTATCCTTCTACCAACTTTGACTTCGGGGCATCCTGAACTTCCGTCGAAGATGACCTTGACTGGAGTTTTCCTGATGGATGGCATGACTGCTGCTGGGGGACTTGCCCCTGTTGAACATAGTTACTTGCCATTATCCCTAACTTTTGCCTGGATTGTACTTGGAGATTTCCAATCCACCAGGATGATTTTTTATTGTGTCTCTAATTTTTGCTTAGACCGCCCTTTCGGGTTTTCAATCCACCGAGATGTTTTTTTTAGTTTAGGCGAAGTATTTCTTGACTACATCAACATTCGTGGGGTAGGAAAATTCTTCTCCATCCATGGTTGCAAGTCTCAAGGCGCCGCCTGAGAAAGCTTTCTTGACCACATAGGGGCCGTCATAATTCGGAGTCCATTTGCCCCGAGAGTCAGTGAGAAATAATTGTATCTTCTTAAGCACAAGGTCTCCCTTTCTGAAGACGTGAGGTCGGACCTTTTTGTCAAACGGCTTCTTCATTCTCTGTTGATACAACTGACCATGGCATAGTGCCGTCATTCGTTTTTCTTCGATCAGATTCAGTTCATCGTGCCGACTTTGACACCATTCAGCTTCTGTTAGCTTAGTTTCCATCAATACCCGGATTAATGGGATCTCTACTTCTATGGGGAGCACTGCTTCCATGCCATATACTAGAGAGAAAGGGTTTCCCCCTGTTGAAGTACGGACAGATATGCGATAACCGTGAAGAGCAAAGGGTAGCATCTCGTGTCAGTCTCTGTAGGTTACAACCATCTTTTGAACGATCTTCTTGATGTTTTTGTTAGCCGCTTCTACCGCTCCGTTCATCTTGGGTCGATAGGGAGATGAGTTATGGTGTTCGATCTTGAACTCTGCGCACAACTCCCTCATCATCTTATTATTCAAGTTAGATCCATTATCCGTAATGATCTGGCTAGGAACACCATAACTACAGATGATATTGTTTTTGATAAATCGGACCACCACTTGTCGGGTTACATTGGCGTACAACGCTGCTTCGACCCACTTGGTGAAGTAGTCAATGGCTACCAGGATGAACCGATGTCCGTTCGAAGCCTTAGGCTCTATCATGCCAATCATGTCGATTCCCCATATGGAAAAAGGCCACGGGGAAGAAAGAACTTTGAGATGCGTTGGCGGTACATGGATTTTGTTTGAGTATATCTGACACTTATGACACTTCCTCATGTACTTGTAGCAGTCGGATTCCATTGTCAGCCAATAGTACCCTGCTCTTAGAATTTTTCTCACCATTGTGTGTCCATTGGCATGAGTGCCAAAGGATCCTTTATGAATTTCTTTTATCAGGATGTTTGCTTCTGGTCTGTCCACGCATCGGTGCAAGACCATGTCAAAGTTTCTCTTATAGAGTGTATCACCGCTCAGAAAGAAGTTTCCAGCCAGTCTTTTGAGGGCCTTTCTATCTTTTCTGGATGCCCCAGGAGGATACTCTTGTTTCTAAAGGAAGCATTTGATATCGTGATACCAAGGTTTGTCGTCTATGACTGCTTCAATCGTGAAGATGTAAGCGGGCCGTTCAAGGCGCATTACGTCAATCTTAGGTAAGTCGTTCCATTGACCTACACTAATCATGGAAGAGAGGGTGGCTAATGCATAAGCCATATGGTTCTCTTCACGAGGGATATGATGAAACTCGATTCTGTTGAAGAAAGGTAATAACCTTCTTGCGTAATCTTTGTAAGAAATCAATCCTGATTGGTATGTGTTCCAATCTCCTTTGATCTGATTGATAACCAGGGTTAAGTCACCGTATACGTCCAAGTTCTTAATCCTTAAGTCAATCGCTTCTTCGAGACCCATGATACAAGCTTTGTATTCGGCCTCGTTGTTTGTGCACTTGAACGTTAGTCGGGCGGTGAAAGGAATGTGGGTACCCTGAGGTGTTATGGTGATTGCCCCAATTCCATTTCCATAATGATTGACAGCTCCGTCAAAGATTAGTCCCCATTGGGAACCTGGTTCTGGCCCTTCATTGGGTAGCGGTTCATCGCAATCTTTCATTTTCAAATACATGACATCTTCGTCTGGGAAGTCAAATCCGACAGATTCTTGATCGTCAATCAATTGATGAGCCAAATGATCGGCTAAAATACTCCCTTTGATGACTTTTTGAGCGTGGTACTCAATGTCGTATTCGGATACCAACATCTGCCAACGGGCAATCCTTCCCGTGAGAGCAGGTTTTTCAAATACATACTTGATTGGATCCATTTCGGAGATTAACCAAGTAGTGTGACGAATCATATAATGGCGAAGACGTTTGGCTGCCCAAGCCAGAGCACAACAAGTTTTCTCGAGCATAGTATACCAAGTCTCGCAGTCGGTGAATTTCTTGCTCAAATAGTAGATGGCAGACTCTTTCCTTTTGGTTTCGTCTTGTTGGCCAAGTACACAACCCATTGAGTCTTCCAAGACTGTTAAGTAAATGATCAGGGGTCTTTCTTCCACTGGAGGTGATAGAATCGGTGGGTTCAACAGATATTCCTTGATACTGTAGAAGGCGGTTTGACAGTCTTCTGTCCAAACACAGTCCTGATTCTTTTTTAGTAATTTGAAGATTGGCGCGCATGTCGCGGTCATGAGGAATATGAATCTGGAAATGTAGTTTAAACGTCCCAGGAATCCCCTAACTTGTTTTTCAGTTCGCGGAGAAGGAATTTCTTGAATGGCCTTGACCTTGTTAGGATCAACCTCAATTCTTTTTTGGCTGACGATGAATCCCAAGAGTTTCCCTGAACGGACACCGAATGTGCACTTATTGGGATTCAAGCGGAGTTTGTACTTTCTCAACCGCTCGAATAGTTTTGACAGGTGGGTCACATGCTCCTCCTCTGTTCTAGATTTGGAAATCATGTCATCGACATATACCTCGATCTTCTTGTGTATCATGTCATGAAACAGAGTAGTCATGGCCCTTTGATAGGTTGCCCCGGCGTTCTTCAAACTGAACGACATTACCTTGTAACAAAAAGTCCCCTATGGGGTGATGAAGGAAGTCTTCTCCATGTCTTTCGGTGCCATTTTTATTTGATTATAGCCCGAGAATCCATCCATGAAGGAGAAGACATTGAACTTTGTTGTACGGTCAACCAGCATGTCAATGTGCGGTAAAGGAAAGTCGTCCTTTGGACTAGCTTGTTTAGATCTCTGTAATCCACACACATTCTGACATTTTCGTCCTTTTTCGGAACTGGTACAATGTTAGCTAACCATTGAGGATATTCTGATGTGGCGAGGAAACCCGCGTCAATCTGTTTTTACACTTCCTCTTTGATTTTGATGGCCATGTCAGGATGAGTTTGTCTCAACCTTTATTTTACCAGAGGACATTCTGATTTCAATAGTAGATGATGTTCCACGATGCTGGTATCCAACCCTGGCATGTCCTGATAGGACCAAGCGAATACATTGAAAATTCTTTGAGAAGCTTTGTCAAACTTTCTTTGACAGTTGGACTGAGCAGTGCCCAAATCCTGACTTTTTTTCTCTCTTCCTCTGAACCCAAGTCGACCATTTCCAACGGCTCTTTGTGAGGTTTAATGGACCTTTCCTCTTGTCTGAGTAGTCGGGAGATCTCTTCTGGAATTTCTTCGTCATCTTCTTCTTCATCCCCAAATACCGAGAATTCAAAGTTGGGAGAAGGCATCGGATCGTAGGTTTCAACGGGGTTTAAAACAAGCAATCTGCATGACGTGATGATTTGTTTTTTAGACGAGATAGAGAGAATGCAAGAGTGTATGCAGTGTATTATTTTTTTACTGCTTGTTTTTATTATTTGTTGGTTTTTAGGATTACCATTTTCTGAAAAACGAAAAGAGAAAACAGCAATAAATGCGGAAATTACAGAATGACGTTGACCTCGGGAAAGGCATGGTTGATAAACTCTAGTCCTGCAAATTTTGAAAATTCATCGTCGTGCTGGATATTTTCTGAATGACCTGAGTATTGATCTCATGACGTGGTGGGGGCACAGGTATTCTTTCCAATGAGAATCAGCTGATTTTCATTGTTCGGTTGATTTTCTTGCACCAAGTCTCCTGGGTACGGCTGCCACATAGGCAGGCCATCCATCAGGCCATAATAGTCGTGGTCAAAGTTGTCTTTCATCAGAGTGTCTTCCTCTAATGAGTTTGGTGGAGCACGGCATCCTTCTGGATCACAATCTCTGTATATCATTTCGATGTCTGACCTCGGTATAAATCTCGGACTCTGTGCGGGATAAGAAAATGGCGTAGGCACCTCTTCCTGAGACATATAATTGTCTTCGTTAAGATAAGACTTCCATTCCTCATCTGTGTCAGAGAAATCTCCCTCGTTGATAGTATGTACTTCTTGAGACACTGGGTGAAGGAAACCTCCACTATGGAAGAAGTTTTGAATGGGATGAAGACTTTCACCGTTAGTGGCAGTCTGGGTACAGGTTGCAGAAAAAACCAAGACCCTTCTTTGTTTTATTATCTATAGGAATGATAAGTTGTCCTCATCCTTTCATATTGTTACTTTCAATTGCCTTGAGAGCATCTTTGTACGAGGAAATCGAGGTTCCTTTTTCTGATTGATTCTCATTGCCCACCGAAAGTGCCTGGAACTGAGTTCCAACAACCTCCTTGGGTTTTACACAAGTGGATAATGAAAGCTTACTCACGATCAGGGCTTGTTCTCTGCATACCATGACGAGTTGATAGTTCTTGACAAACTTCAGTTCCTGGTGAAGAGTCGAAGTGACTGCCCCAACCCGGTGTATCCAAGGTCTTCCTAATAAGCAACTGTATGTTGCCCAGATGTCCATGACCTGGAAAGTGACTAGGAAAGTGTGAGGACCGATGGTTATGGGAAGGTCGACTTCGCCAATAACTGTTTTTCTGGACCCGTCAAATGCTTTGACGACGACCTCACTGCCTCTCATTGGAGATCCTTTGAATGATAGTCGCATTAGGGTAGACTTCGACATAACGTTGAGAGTCGATCCGGTGTCTACCAGTATGCTGGCTGAAGCATCGCCCTGGCAGTTGACTGTGATATTGAGCGTCATGTTGTGACTTTGCCCTTCTTTTGGCAGTTCCTCATCACTAAACCCCAAGTTGTTGCAGGAAGTGATGTTGACGATGCTATCGAACTGTCGTATTGACACATCCTGTTCCACAAAGGCCTGCTCTAAGACTTTCCGTAGAGCCTCTCTGTGGGCTTCAAAACTAAGTAAAAGTGATAACACTGAGATCTTTGAAGGAGTTTGTAACAGTTGATCAACAATGTTGTATTCACTCCTTTGGATGAGATTCAGCATCTCATCATTGTTCTTTGAAAGGTCGGGATCACTAGATTGAGCGACTGGTGGATTAGGAACTTCTGTTAGAGGTTCCTTTTCTCTGCTGGGTTCTCCAACTCCTTTGTTGAAGATTCTATCGCTCCGTGTTACTCGACTGATGTCTGCAATATTCACGACAGAGGGTAATGGATTTTCCTTTCCATTCTCAACTATTGTTGCACCGTATTTGTAAGGGATCGCCTTATCGGATTTGTACGGCACTGGTCCCGGTAGGTAGATAAATACAGGAGCCTTCTGATTTTTCTGACTGTCGTAAGTAACTTCGATCAATTCCTGGTTAGGAACCCTCGATTCGTCAAGTAGAGGGATGATGGTACAAACATCTTTGGTTCTTTCGCGATCAGAGATTACGACAACATCCCTGATTTGTTCAGCGAAATAGTCTGGCATCTAGTTGATAGACCCCGAAAATGAACATTGTTGAATCTCTTTGCGGTCCAGCTGATTCTGAAGGGCTGCTCGCACGAGGTAACATCCTTGATTATTTTCCAAGCAGATCCTACAACGTTCGTAGTTATGTGGTGGCACCTGGCCACGTCTTCTTTGAATGTAGTGTAACTTCACTAGATCTGTTTCCGTTGATCGAACATCCTGACTTTGATGCCGAGTAGGATTCCCATTAATCATGCTGACTTGCTGCGTGTCTTCATCCATATAGATCGGAAGCCACCAGTGGTTTAACAAGTGTTGTAAAGTTCTTTGAACGAGAGCACATCCCTGGTCACTCTCACAACATCCTTTACAGTTCTGATAATTATGCGAAGTTATAAAACCGAGCTGGACTTGCTTAGCGTGTAATTCTACCAAGCTGGTATTCATCAAGCGAATATCGAAGATCTGAATCATGATGATCTAATAAATATTTTTATCATGGTAGTCCTGGATCCACCCAAAATCCATCTGACGCTGGAGGGCCTCTTGTACAAAAGAGCATCCCTGATTGTTTACCGAGCAAGTCAGACAGGAATTGTAATCGTTCCGCGGCAGATTATGATACTGGCTTTGCCTTGAGTGCATTGCCACCAAGTTGACATTCATCACATGGATGTCATGATTCTGAATGACGTTGGAATTCGTATAAGTCATGTTAACTCCACAAACTCGGTGTTCTTGGATCCATCTGAGAACCAATTGTTCCTGCAGAGCTGATTGCACCACATAACATCCTTGATTGTTTTTAGAGCAGATATCACACTGGTGATAATTATGAGGTGGCACATGGTCGTACCCACTCTGTCTACAATGCATCTTGACCAGGTCGGCCCTCAATAAGAGTACATCGTGAATTTGATAGCTGTTATTGGACTCTCCCTCTATCAAATTTACCGTAACTTTCTCGTGTTGAGGCAGCGGGTTCATGAGAACATTCAGATTCGTATCTTTGAAAGATAAGACCCCACTGCTAACAAGCTTTTGGACATCAGATTTGAAACTAAGGCAGTTTTCTATGTTATGCCCTGGTACTCCTTAATGATAAGGGCAAGTCTGATCTGCTTTGAACCAAAAAGGTGGATTTTCTGGTACTGTAAGAGGAGACCTGGTTTGGACATATCCCTTGACCAATAATAATGGAAACAATTCAGCGTACAACATTGGTATAGGGTCAAACCCTGGTGGTCGCGTTGTTCGGTTGTGGTTGTACTGATGACGAGCCTGCTGAAGAGGCGATTGTGTCCTTTGTTGATATTGCTGTTAATTCGGTTGGCTCTGCGCAAGCTGAGGTTGATACGTTGGAACATGCGCAGGATTGATAGCAGGAGTTACAGCTGCTACTGGTTGGTATCGCCGCCTTTGCTTTCCGAGAGAGATATTCCCAATATCTTGCTCTTTTTTCTTAGGGAGAGCACTAACGTATCTTTTTGTACTACTTGATGATCCAGTGTCTTTAACTAAACGTCTTTCCCAGACCACTTCCTCAAGATGAACTCCCATGCCCAACATCTCGGTGAAGCCACTGGGCACACTGGCGACCATTCTGTCGTAGTAAAATGAGCTTAAGGTCTTTAAGAAGATCTTTGTCATCTCTTTTTCTTCAAGAGGTGGACAAATCTGAGCGACAATTTCACGCCATCTCTGAGCGTACTCCTTAAAGGTTTCCTTGTCCTTTTGTGACATTGATCTGAGCTGATCTCTGTCTGGTGCCATGTCCAAATTGTACTTATATTGTTGAACGAAGGCAGCGCCAATATCTCTGAATGTGTCGATCGTAACACGGTTTAAACCCATGTACCATTTTAATGCGACACCGGTTAAACTATCCTGAAAGTAGTGGATCAGTAGCTCTTGGTTCTTTGTCTGAGCTGACATTCGCCGAGCGTACATTACCAAATGGCTCTGAGGGGAAGAGTTACCCTTGTACTTTTCGAAGTCGGGCACCTGGAACTTGTGCGGAACTTTCACATTGGGGACCAAACAAAGGTCTGCGGCATCCTTTCCAAATAAATCCTGAGCGCGAAGGGCTTGCATTTCCTTCTGCATTTCCAGGAATTATTCTTGGAACTCATTCAATCTGTCGAACATACTTTCGTTTCCACCAGAGGATATCTGTGGAATCTGTCCTTCTGGGACAGTGTGTACCACGGGCGGTGGTATAGTCGTCATGGCCGAGACTCTCGGTGCCTCCCAAAGTTTGTAACCTTCAGGAGTTGCTGTCATGCCCCTGGCATCTTCGCTTTCCTGAAGTTTGTAACCTTCAGGCCCAGTGGCTCCTGCTGAAGTTTCCAGATCTTCAGTGATTGGCGGAATATATCCTTCCGGGATATAGTTAATAGGCATGCCCCCGGGAAGATCTTTCGGCATTTTGTACCTGGATCATACTTCTCCACTATGGGCGTCGATGTGATCTCTGAGATCACAGTCCATTGTTGTTGCATCTGGGTTGCTGCCAGATCTTGCATGTCGTTATGAAGCTTTCTCAGATCCTCTTTCAGAGTGTCGATCTCTTCCCTCAACTCTCTGTTCTCTTCCTCGAGATCATCCATCTTTTTCTGACGATTAGCCCGAGTATTGTACGAATGAGACAATTTGACTCTAGAATCGAGACGCAAATGTGAGATTCGTAGGTAAGAAGAATGCGGTATGCGAGAATGATGAATGATATGCAATAATTATATTAATTATATGTTTTTGTTTATTCAAAGTAAACTTCGACAATTGGATTGCAAATATCAAACAGTGGGGAAGACCCCGTTTTATTGAATTCAAAGACTGCGGAAACGGAAATACAGTAATTTACAAAGTGCTGCGAAAGGAAATCTAAGCTAATGGATCCTGAGTTCCTATAATTGGATGATAATTGATTCCTCCCTTAGTTCCTATAAGGGGTACATTTGGAAAATTTCCACAACGGTCAATGATCCTGATCCCGTCATAGATTTGATTGTACCAATCGATGTCAGAGTTGAAAGTAGTGTGGTCGACTAGGTTATCTGAGAAGCTGAGGTTTTTAGTAGGCTAAAACCATTTTGTAGTGCGGAAGCTATCGGAAATAGTTATCACTCGATACTACCCTCATCTGAGATCACTCTAAGATGCATCAGCTCGTTGGCGATCTGCTTGTTGATGTTATCCCAATAGGGGTCAATGATTTTGCGGACAAGTACAAAAAATACCAGTATAAACCTTTTGGAGGGGGTAGAGCCTTGACTTCATGACACCGACCCTTTGAACCCATGTTTGTTCTATGTTTTTGTGTGCTGCATTCAGGCATTCATCTAAAAAACATTAAAACAAAGAAAAATCTTCTCTTCTAGTCTCTCTTTTAAATTAAACTAAGACAATGATTGCAAATGTCAGAGAAAGGAGATTGCGCTAATGGATTTCAGTAGAAGGAAAACTCATAAGTACACCTTCAAGGTTCCAAAATTAGAGGATTTAAGAGGTTTGGCGAGGATGATAACCAACTCTGACATCGATTGGTACAATCGAATCTATGATGGGATCAGAATCATTGACCATTGTGGAAACTTCCCAAATGTACCCCTTATAGGAACTAAGGGAGGAATCAATTATCATCCAGTTTTAGTTCGTCGTCAATTTGGATGCCCGATGAGGCATATCCCACGTAATGCTCATCTGGAAGGTCTTTTCTTCAAGGAAGGAGAAAATGACAGGGCACTAAAGATAGAAATAGTGCATGCCTGGAAACACATTCATAGGAAAGGAAGATAGTCTCTAGGAAAACCAGACTGTGTCTCGATGGAGCCTTATCTCCACTGGGTACAAACTAGAGCTCTCAAGCTGAGGATGCCTTATCCTCGTCAGGAAGTTCTTCCATTAAGGGACTCTGCCCTTTATTTTATGTCTGAGACGGAAAAGCTTCAGGTTACTCTCAGCAAAGTTCATCAGGAGAAGAGGTCTTGGAGGAACAAGTACCGTATTCTCAATGTAGAGTACAAAAAATACAACAACTGTTAAAAGAAAAAGATGCTCTGATTGAGATTTTAGAGCAACATGCTGTGGAGAATCAGGATGACCAAACGAATTTGCTTGCTCCTTTCGCTTGGCAAAGGAATGACAACCCAACAACGGCCAAAGAGCCCCGGTCAAAGAAAAGGAAAGTACCAGAACCAGCACCTGAGCTCTCCTCAGAGAGGACTCAAGACCCATAAGTTTAGATTTCCTTTCGCAGCACTATGTAAATTACTGTATTTCCGTTTCAGCAATCTTTGAATTCAATAAAACGGGGTCTTCCCCACTGTTTGATATTTGAAATCCAATTGTCGAAGTTTACTTTGAATAAACAAAAACATATAATTAATATAATCACTGCATATCATTCATCATTCTCGCATAACGCATTCTTCTTACCTACGAATCTCATGTTTGCGTCTCAATTCTAGAGTCAAACTGTCTCATTCGTACAATACTCGGGCCAATCGTCAGAAAAATATGGATGATCTCGAGGAAGAAAACAGAGAGTTGAGGGAAGAGATCGACACTCTGAAAGAGGGTCTGAGAAAGCTTTATAACGATATGCAAGCTCTAGCAGAAGCTCAAATGCAACAACAAAGGACTGTGATCTCAGAGATCACATCGACGCCCATAGTGGAGAAGTATGATCCTAGGTGCAAAATGCCGAAAGATTGTCCCTGGGGCATGCCACTCAACTATATCCCAGAAGGATATATTCCGCCGATCACTGAAGATCTGAAAACTTCAGTAGGAGCCGTTGGGCCTGAAGGTTACAAACTTTGGGAAAGCGAAGATGCCAGGGGCATGACAGCAACTCCTGAAGGTTACAAACTTCGGGAGGCACCGAGAGTCTCGGCCATGACGACTATACCACCGCCCGTGGTACACACTGTCTCGGAAGGACAGATTCCACAGATACCTTCTAGTGGAAACGAAAGTATGTTCGACAGAATGAATGAGTTCCAGGAATAATTTCTGGAGATGCAGAAAGAACTGCAAGCCATTCGCGGTCAGGATATATTTGTAAAAGACGCCGTAGACCTTTTTTTGGTCCCCAATGTGAAAGTTCCACACAAGTTCAAAATGCCCGAATTTGAAAAGTACAAGGGCAACTCTTGCCCTCAAAGCCATTTGGTGATGTACGCTCGGTGAATGTCAACTCAGACTAAGAACTAAGAGCTACTGATTTACTATTTTCAGGATAGTTTAACCGGTGCCGCACTCAAATGGTACATGGGTTTAAACCGCACTAAGATCTTGGCGCTGCCTTTGTTCAACAATATAAGTATAACCTGGACATGGCACCAGACAGAGATCAACTCAGATCGATATCACAGAAGGATAAGGAAACCTTTAAGGAATACGCTCAGAGATGGCGTGAAATTTACGTTCAGATTTGACCACCTCTTGAAGAAAAAGAGTTGACAAAGATCTTCTTAAAGACCTTAACCTCATTTTACTACGACAGAATGGTCGCCAGTGCGCCCAGTGACTTCACCGAGATGGTGGGCATGGGAGTTCGTCTTGAGGAAGCGGTCCGAGAAGGATGTTTAGTTAAAGACGCTGGATCATCAAGCAGTACAAAAAGACATGGTAGTGCTCTCCCTAAGAAAAAAGAGCAGGATATTGGGAATATCTCTCTCGGAAAGCAAAGGCGACGATACCAACCAGTAGCAGCTGTAACTCCTGCTATCAATCCTGCGCCGGTTCCAACGTATCAACCTCAGGTTGCGCGGAGCCAACCGAATCAACAGCAATATCAGCAAAGGACACAACCGCCTCTTTAGCAGGCTCGTCCCCGGTACAACAACAACTGCACAACGCGACCACCAGGGTTTGACCCTATACCAATGTTGTACGCAGAATTGTTTCCATTATTACTGGTCAAGGGACACGTCCAAACCAGGGGTCCTCTTATAATACCGGAAAATCTGCCTTTTTGGTTCAAAGCGGATCAGACTTGCTCTTACCATCAAGGAAGACCAGGGCATAACATAGAAAACTGCCTCAATTTCAAATCCGATGTGCAAAAGCTTGTTAGGAGCGGGGTCTTATCCTTCAAGGATACAAATCCGAATGTTCTCACGAACCCGCTGCCTCAACACGAGAAAGCTGCGGTAAATTTGATAGAGGGAGAGTCCAATAACAGCTATTAAATTCATGATGTACTCTTATCAAGGGCCAACTTGGTCAAGATGCATTGTAGACAGAGTGGGTACGACCATGTGCCACCTCATAATTATCACAAGTGTGATATCTGCTCTAAAAACAAACAAGGATGTTTTGTGGTGCAATCAGCTCTACAAGAACAGTTGGATCTCAGATGGATCCAAGAACATCGAGTTCGTGGAGTTAACATGACTTATACGAATTCCAACGTCATTCAGAACCACGACATCCGTATGATGAATGTCAACTTAGTGGCAATGCACTCAAGACAAAGTCGGTATCGTAATCTGTCGCGGCACGATTACAATTCCTGTCTGTCTTGCTCGATAAACAAACAGGGATGCTCTTTTGTACAAGAGGCCCTCCAGCGTCAGATGGATCTTGGGTGGATCCAGGACTACCATGATAAAAATCCTTATCAGATTAACATGGTTCAAATCTTTGATATTCGTTTGATGAATACCAGCTTGGTAGAGTTGCATGCCAAGCAAGTCCAACTTGGTTTTCTCACTACCCATGATTATCTGAACTGTACAGTATATCGGGAGAGTAACCAAGGATATGCTCTCGTTCAAAGAACTTTGCAACACTTGTTAAACCACTGGTGTCTTCCGATCTATATGGATGAAGACACGCAGCAAGT
Organism: Lathyrus tuberosus; assembly: GCA_022829125.1. NCBI lineage: Eukaryota > Viridiplantae > Streptophyta > Magnoliopsida > Fabales > Fabaceae > Lathyrus > Lathyrus tuberosus. The sequence goes on along the minus strand of JALAZF010000775.1, from coordinate 162,313 downwards.
CAGCATGGTTAATGGGAATCCTACTCGGCATCAAAGTCAGGTTGTTTGATTAACGGAAGCAGTTCTAGTGAGGTTCCATTGCATTCAAAGCGGATGTGGCCAGGTGCCACCACATAACTACGAGCACTGTAGAATCTGCTCGGAGAATAACCAAGGATGCTACCTCGTGCGGGCAGCCCTTCAGAGTCAGTTGGACCGCAAAGAGATTCAACAATATTCAGTTTCGGGGTCTATCAACTGGACGCCAGACTACTTCGTTAATCAGATCAAAGATGTTGTTGTAATCTCTTATCCTAAAAGGCCAAAGATGTTTGTACCATCATCCCTCTACTTGACGAATCAAAAGTTCCTAACCAGGAATTGATTGAAGTTACTTACGACAGTCAAAAAAATCAGAAGGCTCCTGTAGTTATTTATCTACCGTATGACTCAACTAAGGCGATCCCTTACAAATACGGTGCAACAACAGTTAAGAATGGAAAGGAAATTCCATTACCCTCCGTCGTGAATATTGCAGACATCAGTCGAGTAACACGGAGCGGTAGAATCTTCAACAGAGGAGTTGGAGAACCCAGCAGAGAAAAGGAACCTCTAACAGAAGTTTCTAATCCACCAGTCAGTCAATCTAGTGATCCCGACCTTTCAAAGAATGATGATGAGATGCTGAAGCTCATCCAAAGGAGTGAATACAACATTATTGATCAGCTGTTACAAACTCCTTCAAAGATCTTTGTGTTATCTCTTTTACTCAGTTCTGAAGTCCACAGAGAGGCTCTGAAGAAAGTCTTAGAACAAGCCTATGTGGAACAGGATGTGTCAATACGACAGTTCGATAGCATCGTCTCTAACATCACTTCCTGCAACAACTTGGGGTTTAGTGATGAGGAATTTCCAAAAGAAGGCAAAATCTGCAACATGGCGCTCCATATCACAGTCAACTGCCAGGACGATGCTTTAGCCAGCGTACTGGTAGACACCGGATCGGCTCTCAACGTCATGCCAAAGTCCACTCTAATGCGACTATCATTCAAAGGACCTCCGATGAGAGGCAGTGAGGTCGTCGTCAAAGCATTTGACGGATCCAGGAAAACAGTTATTGGCGAAGTCGACCTTTCCATGACTATCAGTCCTCACACTTTCCAAGTCACTTTCCAGGTCATGAACATCTGGGCAACATACAATTGCTTATTAGGTAGACCTTGGATACACCAGGCTGGGGCAGTAACTTTGACACTTCACCAGAAGCTGAAGTTTGTCAAGAATGACCAACTCGTCACGGTCTGTGGAGAACAAGCCTTGATCGTGAGTAACCTTTCATTATCTACTTGTGTAGAGCCGGAGGAGGTTGTTGGAACTCAGTTCCAGGCACTCTCGGTGAGCAACGACAATCAGTCAGAAAAAGGAACATTGATTTCCTCGTACAAAGATGCTCTCGAAGTGATCAAAAGTAACAACGCAAAAAGATGGGGACAGCTTGTCATTCCTACTAATAATAAAACGAAGAAGGGTCTTGGTTTTTCTGCAACCTGTACCCAGACAGCTGCTAACGATGAAAGTCTTCATCCCGTTCATAACTTCTTCCATAGTGGAGGTTTCCTTCACCCAGTGTCTCAAGAAGTACATACTATCAACGAGGGAGATTCCTCCGACACAGATGAGGAATGGAAGTCCTATCTTAACGAGGACGGTTATATGTCTCAGGAAGAGGTGCCTACGCCATTTTGTTATCCCGCACAGAGTCCGAGATTTATACCGAGGTCAAACGTCGAAATGATATACGGAGACTGTGATCCGAAAGGATGTCGTGCTCCACCAAACTCATTAGAGGAGGACACTCTAATGAAAGACAACTTTGACCACGACTATTATGGCCCGATGGATGGTCTGCCTATCTGGCAGCCGTACCCAAGAGACTTGGGCAAGAAAATTAGTCGAATAATGAAAATCAGCTGAGCCTCATTGGCAAGAATACCTGCATCCCCACCATGTCATGGGATCATTACTCAGGGCATTCAGAAAATATCCAGTACGACGATGAATTGGCAAAGCTTGTCGGACTAGAATTCATCAACTATGCTTTTCCCGAGGTCAACGTCATCGAACGAGATGACTCTTCTAATTCCAAAGAAGTGTGGGACACCTTAGGACAACTAAGTGGAAAATACGACTATATGGTCAAGTACATCGCTCCTGAAAGCTCTCATATCAGGCTCGAATACATCCAGCCAAATGGATGGGGAGATTTACCTAAGAGCACAAATACTATGCAAAATACAACTGAGGAATCCTCCTACGACAACTCTGCCTTGGAGACAGATTCCAATGATCCTGCTCCACCAGAAATCAGCGTTATTTCTGAAGACAAATCAAGGAAGCTACCAGACTTTATGATTCACTGAGGAGTTCGCTGCCAATGGGTTGCTGTCGATGTTCCGAAGATTGTTCATAAGTCAAAGTAATGGCCATCTTTGTTTTAACCTTTCACCCTGCCTAGGTGAAACGGATGTTTTGATAGGGCTCATTTTCTGTAAATATCCCTCTTCGCTTCGCCCAAAGCGACAGAGTTTTGTTTTATAGGGTTGTAGTTTCAAGAATCGACAAAATCATAAATAAAATAAACGTCGTTTTGTAATTTCCGCATTTATTGCTGTTTTCTCTTTTCACTTTTTCAGAAAATGGTAATCCTAAAAAACAATTCAAATAATAAAAACAAGCAATAAAAAATAATACACTGCACACACTCTTGCATTTTCTCTACCTCTTCTAAACACAAATCATCACGTCATGCAGATTGCTTGTTTTAAACTCCATTGAAACATACGATCCGATGCCTTCTCCCAACTTTGAATTCCCGGTATTTGGGGATGAAGAAGGAGATGACGATGAAATTCCAGAAGAGATCTCCCGATTACTCAGACAAGAGGAAAGGTCCATTAAACCTCAAAAAGAGCCGTTGGAAACGGTCAACTTGGGTTCAGAGGAAGAGAGAAAAGAAGTCAGGATTGGGGCACTGCTCAGTTCAGCTGTCAAAGAAAGTTTGACAAAGCTTCTCAAAGAGTTTCCCAATGTATTCGCTTGGTCCTATCAGGATACGCCAGGGTTGGATACCAGCATCGTGGATCATCATCTACCATTAAGGTCAGAATGTCCTCCAGTAAAATAGAGACTGAGACGGACTCATCCAGACATGGCCATAAAAATCAAAGAGGAAGTACAAAAATAAATTGACGCGGGTTTCCACGCCACATCAAAATATCCTCAATGGTTAGCCAACATCGTACCCGTTCTGAAAAAGGACGGAAAGGTCAGAATGTGTGTGGATTACAGGGATCTAAACAAGGCGAGTCCAAAGGATGACTTTCCTTTACCGCACATTGACATGCTGGTTGACAGTACAACAAAGTTCAAAGTCTTCTCCTTCATGGATGGATTCTCGGGCTATAATCAAATAAAAATGGCGTCGAAAGATATGGAGAAGACTTCCTTCATCACCCCATGGGGGACTTTTTGTTACAAGGTAATGTTGTTCGGTTTGAAGAACGCCGGGGTAACCTATCAAAGGGCCATGACTACTCTGTTTCATGACATGATACACAAGGAAATTGAGGTATATGTCGATGACATGATTGCCAAATCTAGAATAGAGGAGGATCATGTGACCCACCTGTCAAAATTATTCGAGCGGTTGAGAAAGTACAAACTCCGTTTGAATCCCAATAAGTGCACCTTCGGTGTCTCCTCAGGAAAACTGCTAGGGTTCATCGTCAGCCAGAAAAGAATTGAGGTTGGTCCTGACAAGGTCAAGGCCATTCAAGAAATTACTTCTTCGTGAACTGAAAAATAAGTCAGGGGATTCCTGGGACATTTAACTACATTTCCAGATTCACATTCCTCATGACCGCGACATGCGCGCCGATCTTCAGATTACTCAAAAAGAATCAGGACTGTGTTTGGACAGAAGACTGCCAAACCGCCTTCGACAGTATCAAGGAATATTTGTTGAATCCTCATATCCTGTTACCTCCAGTGGAAGAAATACCACTGATAATTTACTTAACAGTTGAAAGACTCAATGGGTTGTGTACTTGGCCAACAAGATGAAACCAAAAGGAAAGAGTCTGCCATTTACTATTTGAGTAAGAAGTTCACCGACTGCGAGACTCGGTACACTATGCTTGAGAAAACTTGTTGTGCTCTGGCTTGGGCAGCCAAACGTCTTCGCCAGTATATGATTCGTCACACTACTTGGTTAATCTCCGAAATGGATCCAATCAAGTACGTCTTTGAAAAGTCTGCTCTCATGAGAAGGATTGCCCATTGGAAAATGTTGTTATCAGAATACGACATCGAATACCACTCTCAAAAAAACGTTAAAGGAAGTATTTTAGCCTATCATTTGGCTCATCAACCGATTGACGATCAGGAATCAATCAGGTTTGACTTCCCAGACAAAGATGTCATGTATTTAAAAATGAAAGATTGCGATGAACCGCTACCCAGTTAAGGGCCAGAACCAGGTTCCCAGTGGGGACTAATCTTTACGGAGTTGGCAATCATTATGGAAACGGAATTGGGGCAATCATCATAACACCTCAGGGTACCCACATTCCTTTTACCGCCCGACTGACATTCAAGTGTAACAACAACAAGGCCGAATACGAAGCCTGTATCATGGGTCTCAAAGAAGCAATTGACTTAAGGATCAAAAACTTGGATGTTTATGACGACTCAGCCCTGGTTATCAATCAGATCAAAGGAGATTGGAACACATACCAATCAGGATTGATTCCTTACAAAGATTACGCGAGAAGTTTGTTACCATTCTTCAACAGAATCGAGTTTCATCATATTCCTCGTGAAGAAAATCACATGGCTGATGCATTAGCCACTCTCTCTTCCATGATTAGTGTAGATCAATGGAACGACTTACCTAAGATCGACATAATGCGCCTTGAACGGCCCGCTTACATCTTCACGATTGAAGCAGTCATAGATGACAAACCTTGGTATCACGATATCAAACGTTTCCTTCAGAAACAAGAGTACCCACCTGGGGCACTAAGGAAAGACAAAAAGACCCTCAGAAGGCTAGCAGGCAGTTTCTTTCTGAGCGGTGATACACTCTATAAGCAAAATTTTGACATGGTCTTGCTCCGATGCGTAGACAGACCAGAAGCAGACATGCTAATGAAAGAAATTCATGAAGGATCCTTTGGCACTCATGCCAATGGACACACAATGGCGAGAAAAATTCTGAGAGCAGGGTACTACTGGTTGACCATGGAATCCAACTGCTACAAATCCATGAGGAGATGTCACAAGTGTCAGATATACTCGGACAAAATTCATGAGCTGCCAACGAATCTCAAAGTTCTCTCTTCCCCATGGCCTTTTTCCATATGGGGAATCGACATGATTGGCATGATCGAACCCAAGGCTTCAAACGGACATCGGTTCATCCTGGTCGTCATTGACTACTTCACCAAGTGGGTCGAAGCAGTGTCATACGCCAATGTAACCCGACAAGTCGTGGTCCGATTTATCAAAAACAATATCATTTGCCGTTATGGTGTTCCAAGCCAGATCATTACCGATAATGGATCCAACTTGAACAATGAGATAATGAAAGAGTTGTGCGCTGAGTTCAAGATCGAACACCATAACTCATCTCCCTACCGACCCAAGATGAATGGAGCGGTGGAAGCGGCTAACAAGAACATTAAGAAGATCGTTTAAAAGATGGTTGTAACCTATAAAGACTGGCACGAGAAGCTACCCTTTGCTCTTCACGGTTATCGCACATCTATCCACACTTCAACAGGGGCAACCCCTTTCTCTCTAGTATATGGCATGGAAGCAGTACTTCCCATAGAAGTAGAGATCCCATCAATCCGGGTATTGATGGAAGCTGCTAACAGAAGCTGAATGGTGTCAAAGTCGACACGACGAACTGAATCTGATCGAGGAAAAGCGAATCACGACACTATGCCATGGTCAGTTGTATCAACAGAGAATAAAGAAGGAGTTTGACAAAAAGGTCCGGCCTCACGTCTTCTGGAAAGGAGACCTTATGCTCAAGAAGATACAATCATTTCTCACTGACTCTCGGGGCAAATGGACCCCGAATTATGACAGCCCATATGTGGTCAAGAAAGCTTTCTCAGGCGGCGCCTTGAGACTTGCATCCATGGATGGAGAAGAATTTTCCTATCCCACAAATGTTGACGTAGTCAAGAAATACTTCGCCTAAATAAAAAAAAAAAGAAGGAAAAAAACGTCTCGGTGGATTGAAAACCCGAAAGGGCGGTCCAGGCAAAAATTAGAGACATAATCAAAAATCATCCCGGTGGATTGGAAATCTCAAAGTACAATCCAGGCAAAAGTTAGGTATTCATGGCAAGTAACTACGTCCAACAAGGGGAAAATCCCCCAGCGGCAGTAATGCCATCCATCAGAAAAAACTCCAGTCAAGGTCATCTTCGACAGAAGCTCAGGATGTCCAGAATTCAAAGTTGGTAGAAGGATAGCGGTCGTTATGTTTCAATGTAGCCTTTTTCCCTTAAATTACCATTTTCTAACTTTGTAAATACTCTATGGAATCACGCGTTGGCTGATTTCCATCCTATCAATAAAATTTGAGCCCTGGTGCTTTGTTTATAATTTTTACTTGTTTTAGCGTTACAGAACGACGTTTTAACATAATTAACGATTCTTGAAATAAAACAAAAATGAATTTACTTGATAATATTTTTCTGCTTTTAACATAAAGATGGCAATTCTTTTGACTGTTAAACGTCAAAAGAACATCGATCGCTTCTCCATAAGTAATCGAGCTTCAAAGTGCAGAATCAAAGTACTCCTTCTAAACCAGTGCACCTGAATGAAGGGTCAGCTGTGTCAGAGACCATGTTTCATCTGACACCCCCGGCAGAGTTCTTACCTCTTAAGCCCGACCAACATAGCTCTCAACAGGGACTATCTCTCCTAAGCAAGGCAGAATTGCTACTTTTGGACCAGCGATACCTCTTCGTCCCCCGCAGTGGCTGAGTATCCCGTCGTGTTCATCCATTAGTCTGTATGTCGCGTCAGTTTTGTCAGCATATACATACATACATCATGTATTATTGATTTACGTTCATATTCATGTTGCATCACTATCACTCTAGTCGGTCTTATCCCCTAGGGATAAAAGTCCTCTCAATCGAGTTGTCAGTTCTTTTCTCGTCAGAAAGTGAATCATCAAAGCAATCCCTCTCCAGTTTATTTCTGGATTGAAGCCGGTCTTCGACCACTTTGATAACTTGAACCTCTGAAAAACCAGAGAACCCTCGACAAACATCACTCTTTGCCATTGAAGATGATGTCTTCGCTTTCCCGGATTAAGGAAAACCCCCACAGAAAGCCTCACGGGCAAAGACTCTTAGCAACACATTGATTTTTCTCTCCAAGAGAGTCAATGATAATGAAGTCATCAACACCTCAAAATTGGATCACATCATATGGCATTTCCCCGAGAAGATCCCGAGAAAAGTATGATGTAATACCCCAAGCGAAAGCAGTCTCTCAAGAGACTCGTTTTCCCCCAGTAGAGTCAACAAATGGCATCTCCAACAAAGAAGTTTGCACCCCTCTACAACTCAGATGACTAGGTTCCCCAGCAACTCTGACATCAAATCTTTTTCCGTCAAATGGCATCTCCCCAGGAAAATCCGACGAGAAGTTTGAGGAAAACCGCTACGAATAGCGTCCCTTATCAGTAAAGTTTATTGGCAAAAGAAACTGAGACCAGTTCCTTGGTAGGAAACCAGGATCGAGGGGAAGTTTATTTCAAAAACCGAGACCAGTTCCTTGGTAGGAAACCAGGATCGAGGGGAAGTTTATTTCATAAATTGAGACCAGTTCCTTGGTAGGAAACCAGGATCGAGGGGAAGTTTATTTAAGAAAACTGAGACCAGTTCCTTAGCTGAAGACCAGGATCGAGGGGAAGTTTACCTTTTCTAAGCATCATTGCTTAGCAAAAGAAGAAGGATGCATGAACTGCCATTCTTAACCACCATCAAAATTTCGGGTATTCCGATATTTAATCATCTTGCACCCCGAATGCCCGAATACCTTCGTCATTCACACCTTCGGGTCCAAGAAGATTAAATAGAGGCATCTGTCATACCCCAAATTTTGACCACTAAGATTCCCATCATTGTGCAAATCATCATCACAATATGGATGGACCATCATACCTCATTAGTCTCCCCAAAGATGGGTGAGCATCCACTACAATCAAACTTAGGGTTTCGAGCCCTCTCAGAGCTCTTAAGACAAAGGATCAATCAAGGAATGACATGATCTTCAATTTTTCTAAACCTCTCAAATATCCATAATGGATCAAGAGGTCTCCCATACCAAGAATCAAGCACAAGGCTGCAACATTCCAAGTGGATTAAGCCTCAAGATCGCCAGTGTCACCAAATTAGGGTTTTGGTCGATTGGGGCCTCCAGAGGGAAATTTTCCACTGGGCATGAGCCAATGCTTCAAAGCACAACCTAAGATTCTCCAAGGGACATCATGAACCCAATCATCAAGTCAATTTTGCCTCAGGGGATGCATTCATAAAAAATCAGGAATTAGGGTTTCTTGACCTAATTCACCCCTAAGTTGACTTTTGGGACAAAACATGAGCCAAGACCTCAAGAGAGGATTTGAGGGTCTCTAATAAACCACATTAATCCATTTACAACAATGGATTGATCCAAGAAGCTTGATGAACAAGTTTCAAATTCATCAGAACCACAATTACGGTTTCACGGAAAAAGTCAACTGTGCCTTTGACTTTTGACCAGGACATGCTCCCAAACCTTGAGACATGATTCAATACACCCTAAAACACCTATAAAATCAATCCATCAAGTTTGATTTAGGTCAAGGACTTGATTTCATAGAGGATCGCACAATTTGGAATTCATTTGACAAAAAGTCAACTGTGCACAAAAGTCAACTTTGACTTTTTGAGATTTTTCACAATTATGGTTCTTTAACCCCAAAATCATGTTAATGTGTGATTGTAATCATCATTCATCAAGAAAAATTAAGAAAAGTCGGATAACTTGTAAAAGGGGTAACCATAAAAAACTTAGAAATTTTCTAAGTTATGGAACAAAGTGGCTAGGGTACCAACTTTGGAGGATCATAACTCCTAAACCACAAGGTCATTTTTCCCCATTCAAAGCTAGATTTGTAGCTCTCATGGCCCTCTACAAAATCTTCAACTACACCTCATTCCAACACTTAGTGAAATTTTCACTAAGTCATAATCTGTCTTGCTTTTTTTCCAAAAGTAGGGGGATTTTTCACTTGGATCCAAAAAGTATCAAGACCAACTATGATCACACACATGTTGTATCATATGAGGGCTTTCCAAAATGGCCAATAACTCCATGAAACTCCACATAAGCCATGAGATATGACCATGCCAATATGCCTTGCTGCAAACTGTCATGGTAAGGCAGATTTGGGGATTTTGCTCGATTTGCTTAAATTTTGCAAAGGGCAAGCAAATCTATCCATCTGAACACCTCAAGGGGGGACCAAGGAGGGACAAACACTAATCCATCAGTCTCTCAAGTCCTTGGAACCAAAAGTAGCATGCCAAACCTAGAAATGCCTAAAGAGGGGACAAGACTCCAATTTTGGTTTGGAGCATTTAATGGATGCACCAAGGTGGCATGGACTGAGCCCTTTCCAACTAAATTCAGTCAAGACTTATCCAACAACTAGGGAACCAGCAGCCTGTGCTCTAACCTCTAGTCAATGGCTAGAGGAGACTTGGATTCCCATTGATCAACATTGGCCAAACCTCTGCAGCAGTTGCCATTCACTATTGCAGCCAAAACAAACTTGCTCTACTATAAATAGAGCTCATTTGTGCTCAGTTTGAGTACACCAAAGCACTACAACACTTGCTTTCCTCAAAATCTCTTTCTCTAGGCAAAAATGCCTTCTTTAGCAAGGTAACTCTGAGTTTTTGAGTTAGAGAGTAATTCCATCACAGCTCATGATCCAAACACATCCAATATGTCATGTCTAAGCTGTCCAAACTCTCATAAGTGACATGTAACACCAAAATCTCAAAGTCCCCTCTTAAAACCTCAAAATTGGACTTTTGTGCATTTTTCAAGCCATGTCTTGATTCAGTCACTTTCCAAACCAGATAAAACCTCAAACATACTCCAAATATCATCTTTGAACTGTCCCAAATGGTTCCACACATTTGAAACATCATTTGAGAGAGTTGTTATTTTTGCCATTTTTGCCCCTTTTGCAAGAAAGGGCCAATTTCCATTCCTGAGGTTTCCAGCTGGTTCCAACCACTCTAAAAGCTTCTAAGGGATCATTTGAGGGTGTCCAAAGCATCAAAACATTTCTGGAACAAAGCACTTGGTAGATAGCCCAAAATCTCCAAACAGAGGTAAGCATCACAACTTGAACTCTCTGAAATATGCCTTGCTTTGAAGTCCACTGATCATGCATCTCTTATACATGTTATATGTGTTGTGTTTGCACCAATTTATCATGTAATTCATACATGTACCAAGAGGTAGCACAGAAAATGCAAACCATGGCCTATTTCAAAACCACTATCGGGTTTTGAGGAGGATTTATTTTCTGGAAAAACCACCACCACCATTGGATTCCTTAGGAAATTCTAGGCCAGATACATATAAATTTTGCCTCCATCCATGGAGAAATGAGAAAGTTATGGCCTTCACGTTTCTAGCCAAAATCTTGCCTTGCCTTGCCTTGGGCCAGGCCAAAAACAAGGCAAGCCTTGTATATTTGTGGTTGTGTTTCAATACACGGATGTATCACCACCCCAGTGGTAAGGCGCACATGCTGTACACAAGAGGTCTAGGGTTCGAATCCCCCTCGCCCCAGACCCTCTTTTTGTTATTTTTTCCACTTTTTACTATTTTTCATATTATTTCTTAATGATTTGAAAAATTAATAGCTTCCTCAATTTTAATTATTTTTTATTGGTTCTTTTTGCAAAAAATCACAAAAATATTGAAATATTTTATTCCACAAAAAAATCAAATTTATATTATTTATTTAATATAGTTGGTATTTTTGTGAATAAATTTATTTTTAATTGTTTTTAAACATTTAAAAGTGAATATTTATTTTGAAAATCAAAACCAAATGAGTTCTAAATCATCTTGTGATTAAAACATCATTTTTCAAACCTTAAACCAAAATCACAAGTGGTTTATTCAAATATATTTGGTATTTTTATCATTTTATTGATTTTCTTTAAATAGTTACTTTTAAAGAAAAACAAAATTAGGGTTTCTTTGATTTTCACCCTCACAAATCTTTTTTCAAATCTTTGGGCCTCTAATAGAGTGTAAGACCCAACCCCTTTGTAAATACACCACCTTTTGGGCCTCAGTCATTGTATAAGTCCCACTGTATTTTCAAAAACAACGGCGCGATCATCGCCTTTTTAACAAAATCAACTGGGCCTCTCCTCGAGCTATAAGTCCCAATTCTTTTTCTTAAAAATATTTGGGCCTCTAATAGAGTGTAAGACCCAACCCCTTTTTGAAACCAAAATGATTTGGGCCTCAGATATTGTATAAGACCCACTGTGTTTTCAAAAATCTTGGCGCGATCGCCATTTTTCAAACAACTTAATGGGTCTCTCCTTGAGTTATAAGCCCCACCACTTGTGCAAAAACAACTTAGTGGGCCTCTAATAGAGTGTAAGACCCAACCCCCTTGTACATAAAAACTTTGTGGGCCTCACATATTGTATAATTCCCTCTGTACAGTTTTCAAAACAGCGGTGCGATCATCGTTAAAACCTTAGGCCTCTCCTTGAGCTGTAAGCCCCAACAATCTCTTCAAAATACTTTCTCCTTTTATTTTGAATATGTTGTTATCAAAACTTTCTTTGTTGAACAACTAACCAAACAACATGGAAGCTCTACAACGGGTAAGTGTTTATCCGCTTTCATTTACCGCTTTCATATGTATATAACTATATTGTGGGGCTTTTTCATTGTAAGTCTTCTTTCACAAACTTTTATATACTTGTCCAATATCCACTGTGTAATACTAGTATAGTTATTTAGTGTTTTCCCACTCAACTACGTCTAAGACTAGGTAAAGCCCTGTTGGTCACTCTTAAATACAAACAAAATTAGACCCCCATAGGATTTCCAGATACAGTCTTCCCTCCTCTTGGGGTTAAACAATATGGAGACGTGAAAGACAACATTCTCGATGAACCCTTTCTCAAACTGTCACCCTTAGACATTGTCAAAGAAACTCTAACTCCCCAGAGATGATGTTTTCTCTGTGAATGGAATCTCTTGAGTTTCTTCCAAATTCTCAGACTTTCCTGGCTTGATCTATTCTCGATGAATAGCATGTCTTGAACTTCTCGGGGTTTGGGGACCCACAGGCTTCCTAAAAGCATCCCCGCCTCCTCTTGGGCATTGTACAAGGGCCCTTCGGCTTCTTAGAAGTTCTCATGCCTTCTCTTGGGCTTAATACAAGGACCCCAATGACCTCTTAAATGTATAAGACATAACTTAGTCATCCTTTGCTAGAGCAATCTTTCCCGTGTCAAAACTCCGGCCATTGTAGGGTTGATACTCATCCCTTAATGCCCGTGCCTCCTCTTGGGCATTGTACAAAAGATAAAACTCTAGACTCGGATAGTATAAGACCCTTGAGTCTCAAAGACATTCTCAAGTTCCTTGCAAACGTAGGAAGAAACCCGGTCTCTCTCATGAGAGTTCCCCACACTTGGACCCGCTTCAGGATCTCTAGAATCCACAGCAGTAAGACAGCCTCCTTTTGAGCTTTGTACAAATGATTCTCCCCAGCGGAGCTAACCTTTTCAGACTCTCTTGTTGAGTCAATCTCCTTTTAGCCTCCATCTTGGGCTTTGTACAAGACATATAAAAACACTCTCTTGTTGAGTATAAGAAGACTCACTTATTGATTCAAACACCTTTTAGCCCCCGTCTTGGGCTTTGTACAAGACATACATAAACACTCTCTTGTTGAGTATAAAAGACTCTCTTGTTGAGTCAAACCCTTTTAAGCCTCAATCTCGGGCTTCGTACGAGACAGCAAAACACTCTCTTATTGAGTATAAAAGACTCTCTTGTTGAGTCAATCACCTTTTTCATATTCTCTTGTTGAGTAAATCACTCTCTTGTTGAGTATAAAAGACTCTCTTGTTGAGTCAATTATCTTTTAGCCTCCGTCTTGGGTTTTGTACAAGACATATAAAATCACTCTCTCGTTGAGTATAAAAGACTCTCTTGTTGAGTCAACTTCCTTTTAGCCTCAATCTTGGGCTTCGTACAAGACAGAAAGAACATTTTCCCTGGAAAAGTTAACCGCTTAGGCTTTGTATAAGGAAAACCCCGATTGAGTCAATCAACCTTTTAGCATCAAAGTTGTGCCTTGTTCACAGCATACAAACATCAACAACTCCTCTTTAGAGATGACAAACTCTCTCTAACCCTTTAGCTTCACATCTTGGGCTTTGGACAAGATACAAACCACCTTTAGCTTCACGTCTTGGGCTTTGAACAAGACACCAAAACAACTTTTTTTCCTCCCATAGAATAGGAGGAACTACGATCGCTCTGATTTCCCTGTTTCGTTAAACGGGAATACGTAGGCATAAGATTACAAAAAATCTTAGCGAGCATACTAATCAAAAAACCAAAATCCAGTACCCCCATATATCAAACCTAAAGCACCAAGTCCTAACATCTTACCAAAAACCTCGCAAATGATCCAGACCTTCTGATTTTAAAAAAATAAACCGAAGAGGGACCCACGTCTTAATCTCATCTGTAACCTAACAGACCGCTGTTCAAACTCAGTATGCAAGCAGGGTTAATTGGAGACATCTATTTCCCTTCCTTAATCAGCTCAATAGGATAAAAAATGAATCGAACTATAGTACCCAAGCGATCGTGACTCAGGACCACAAAAATCTCACTACACGTGCATGGCATGAGGTGACGGCCACCTCTGATTAATGAAACAGCACGTTTCATTTTTTCTGATATGTGTTGGTTTGTTTGACTTGAGCTTTGGCAATTTGCTTTCCACACCACCAGTTTTTGGCCCAACTGCGCTTTGAACTAAATTCCTTTGTAACCTGAATTGCTTGATGCACCCCTCACTTTTCTATTTCTTTATTTTATTTATTTTCTTTCTATTTTACATTCTGATTTTATTTTAATGGTTCCAAATATTATAAAATTCCACAAAAAATGTTTTAAATACTTTGATGTGTTATTTAATTTTTTATAATTTTTATTTTTAATTTTAACTTGTTTTGATATTTTATTTGGATTTAATTGTGTGATGTGTCTGTTTGACCTAGTCTTTGAACTAATGCCTTGATTCATGGTCTTTCCAATTAGTTCTTGATCCAATCTCTTGCACACTTTTATGTACATTTATGTAGGGAATTTGAATGTTCATTTGATGTCTTGATCATGTATTTTGGTTCTTATATGAAATGCTTCTTGATGCCTAACTTCTTTGATCAATGGATTATGTGTTTGCCCAATGTTTGAGATGGTTTGAACATCTTTTGTACACATTCTTAGGCACTCTTTTAGAGCATATTGACTTACTTCCCTCCTGATACCATGATCATTTTCCATAATTTTTAGAAGCCATAACTATTTTTCATTTGTGATGCATTACATACTTAATTGTTTGAATGTGCTTGAGCTTTGTGGATTGGTTAGAGGTGCACTTGTGCAACCACTTAGGGTTAATTCTCCCCTTTTGTTATTGATTGGAATATCTTGAGTTAGAGCCTTTGTTTGAGTCTCATGAGGTCATTTCTTCCATCTTTCTTGATGCCTAATTGTAGCTTATGTCTCTTGTTTGAGCATGCTTAGTGTTTGACCTAGCTCCTAACCTTTTGATCACTTGTGCTTGATTGAAGTTTGAAATGCTTTTGAATGTGATTACATGCTGCCTTAACTTTATTGTGGCTTTTATTTCATCATCATTTATTCCTTTTCCTATTTTTGATTGAGATCTTAAGATGAATATGTTTTGAGTTTGCTCCTTTGGTATTTTGACCTAATTTGTTAAGGTGCCTTCTTGTATGATTTTAGTGGATGATTGTGAGTTCTTATGTGATTGGAATGACATGTTTAAGACTTTGGTTTCCATTTTGTGTTGGTCATTGTATGATCTCTTCTTTTTCTTTTCTTCACCTGATCATCTTTTTTTTATGAGTGGTTTGAATGGTGTTTGCCTAACTCTTTTGAGCATGATGCTTGTTGATTTGGTTTGATATTTTGGAATTGAATGTGATATGATAGATTTGAGTGTGATTCTGACTTTGATGATATGGTATGCCTTGCTTGATCATTTGTACTATGTGCCTTGCTTGAACATTTCCTTTTCTTTAAGGATGGCCATGATGTATGCTTGCTTAGCCTTGATGCATGTTTTGGATTTAATCCTTGTTGTTTCTCTTGTGTATTCATGAGTTGATGTTTAAGTTGATGTTCATGATTATATTACTTCCCCTACTTGGATTCATACCCTAATCCCACATGGCTAATCTTTTGATGTGTGTTTTGCATGAGTTATGTGTTAGCAATTGTTTGAGTGTTGGTGTGATGTATGTCTTGTATGCTTTTGCTCCTCTTCTAGTATTTCTTGTGAGTTAAACATGATGTCATGTAGCTACTGCCCTTCTTTATTCTCGCTTCATCTTTGTCCATCTTACTTGGTTACTTTGAAATTTGATGTCTGTTTAGGGTTCTCTACCCTTATGTGCTTTGCATACCTGTTTCTCATATGCGCTTAACATGATGCATACTTGATCCATGATGTGATACTTTGCTTGACAAGTTGATTGGATGTTATACTACTTGTCTAACATGTTGATATTCATCATCTATCTTTGGCTTTGACTTTTGATGTCCATCATCTACATTCTTCTGATATTTTGATTGCCTCTGTTGTGAGTCCAAGGGAAAGACTTTTGGTTGATTATACTATCATGTGCACTGCATCTCTTTTGCATTTCCCTCTTCTTCTTCTCACTTCTTTGCTTGATCCTTATTACCCTTTAGGTTGATTACCTTAGTGTATACATTTAGATTATTCCCCTTAGACTAACATTTAGTCTGTATCCCCGGGCTAGTCCTCTTAGGATTGCTACAACTCTAGATAACCTACAATTAGGTTCCCTTTCTCCCATGAGAGAATTAGACATGAGTCATCCCTAGTTGAGATGTAATTCTCCTACCCCATGACATAGTTGAGAAAGATGTAGATTCTTTTCCACTTGAGAGAGGTATGTGGCATACTAGTCGATTCCATATCCGAGTTAGAGCCCTTCTCTTAATGTGAAGCAAAGATCCATCTTCCACATGTTTGTGGTGGTTTAAGTTGAGTTTTCTCCTTAAGATGATAACTTGTCTCTTCTCCTAGACAAACCAACAAACTTTGTTACCCTTAGGGAGGGGAACTACGAATGCTCTGATTCTTTTAGTCAAGATACGTAGGCACGAGATGTGATATCTTGGCGGGCATACTTAGGAGTAGCACCTTAGGTCTACCTTTTTCTTTTTCCCTTTTCTTTCCACTTTACCCATCTTACCTTTAGCAAAAAAAATTAACAAATAACACAATAAGACAAGAGGTTCTTGTAGAGTACTACAGATACTTAGGATGCTAGTACCTTCCTTTAGTATAACCAACCCCAGAACCTTAGATTCTCTTTTGCTTTGTTTTTGCATTGCATGCTTATGGGTTTATTCATTCTTTTTCCCTTCCCTTGGATAAATTAAAGATCGGTGGTGAATTAAGATATGTGAACCTAGCTAACTCAATAGTTATGGTCTCCGATTCTCACCGCGACAGAAATGGTGACTTCACTGGGGACATCCCCCTAAAAGGGTTACACCTAACTTGTCTTATATGTGTTATTTGTTGTATATTTGTATACCTGTATATCTGTATATTTATATATCTGTATCTGATTGGGTTTTTCTGTATGCAGGGTTGTTATCTTGAGTGGTGAGATAAGTCCTAACCCGGACTTGAGTGCACTTATGATAGGATGGTAGGTATAGTCAAGGAGACTTAGAGGGAGTAATCCCGAAGAAGTTGACTTGAGATCCCGCGCTTAGTTGAGGCCCTCTTGAGGGTAGTATATGTTGAACGAGTAATCGTGAATGCATTACTACTTTCGACCTAGGAGCCTGTGACACTGAGGACCTTTAGTTACCCTTAACCCAACTTGGCCTTCTTAGGACGTAGTGCGATGACTATGAGGGAGTAGTCCCAAAATAGTTGATACGCGATACTACACTCAAAAGAGGTTCTCTTGAGAATATTATTAACTACCAAGTAATTGGGAAATTGATAATATCCGAAAGATGGACTGATGACTTTGGGAACTTTGTAGAACCCGTTGTACAGATACAAAAAAACCCTTAGTCCACACCATTTGGGATGGGTAGACCATGGCTCCATGCTCGTGAGCTCAAAACCTAAACCCCATGTTTGTATATATGTGTGAATATGTGTATATGTGTGTTTGTGCATACATGCATCCATACATCCATGTATCCTTTTTCATACCATCTTCAAGGAACTCAATGTTATTTTGCAAACCTTATTGGAAGAATTTTGGGAGAAGAAGAACACATAAGTACACCTTCAAAAGTCCTAAGTTGGAAGACTTACGGAAGCTAGGAGAGTTGATTAAGGACCCTTTGGCATTCAACCACAAGTATGGGAGTATCTTCCCTTTAATAAAGCTCAAGATGGTGGATGGAGTGCTTTCTTCCCTCGTGCAGTTTTATGACCCGTTGTACCATTGCTTCACTTTCCCTAATTACCAATTGATGCCTACCCTAGAGGAATATTCTACCTTGGTTGGACTTCCTATTTCCTCAAGACCTCCTTTCTCTGGCTTGGAAGATATACCTAGTGGAAAGGATATTGCAGAAGCCACTCACCTCAAGTTGTCTGACATCAAGGCTAATATGGCTACTAAAGGAGGAATCCCTGGGTTACCTGCTAAATTTCTAATGGAGAAAGCTCGACACCATGTTGGTATAAAGAACATGGATGCTTATGAAGCTATTCTACCTTTGCTCATATATGGACTTTTTTCTTCCCGAATATTGACGATTTCATTGATATAGATACGATGAAGATCTTCATACTTGGGAATCCAGTCCTAACTCTGCTCGCTAATGCTTATCATTCCGTGCATTTAAGGAATTCTCGTGAAGGAGGGATGATAACTTGATGTGCTACCTTGCTATACAAGTGGTTTATTTTGCACTTGCCTCGCTTAGCCATATTTTGGAATCTTAAAGATGGTCTTCTTTGGTCGCAGAAAATTATGTCGCTCACGGATTCCGATATTGAGTGGTATAATCTTATCTTTGGAGGAGTGGCTATGATCGACAACTGTGGTGATTTCCCCAACATGCCTCTTCTTGGTACGAAAGGATCTATAAGCTATAACCCGGCCTTAGCTCGTCGTCGGCTCGGTTATCCTATGAAGGATAAGCCAAACAACATATACTTGGAGGGATTGTTCCTTAAAGAAGGTGAGAACCTTGTACTCAAGGAGAAGATTATGCACGCATGGCGTCACGTGCATAAGAAGGGAATGACTATTCTAGGAAAACTCGATTGCACTGCTGTAGGATGCGATTTTTGTCAGTGACGCAACCACCTTATCGCAGAATGGTTTCCTCGAATGGGGGTGCTCTTTCTGATTTCTTATTTATCTTGTGAAGCTGAAAGGGAAAGGGAAGCTATCTAAAACTAACCTTGCACGCGAATGTTTAACTGAACAAACGCTTAAAGAGATTCGGGGAGTTCGGGGTCAGGTTATGCAATGGGGAGTTGTCAGTTACCCATCCTATATGTGGTTATCCACAGGTTGATAGTTTTAGGTTCTGCTTTGTACTTGATGGTGTTTATCTGGGAATGGGTTGGGAAAAGTTTGAGATAGAGAGTGAGTTTTTGATGATTTTGGTGAGGTATTGGACCTCAGTTTTGATTGGTATGAAGGTACTGGACCTAAGGTTTTTTTTTGGTATGCTCGCTAAGATTTCACAATCTTATGCCTACGTATTCCCGTTTAAAGAAACAGGGAAATCAGAGCAATCGTAGTTCCTCCTATTCTCTGGGAGGAAAAAAAATATGTTTTGGTGTCTTGTTCAAAGCCCAAGATTGAAGCTAAAAGGTTTATTTATGTCTTGTTCAAAGCCCAAGATTGAAGCTAAAAGGTTTGACTGAGAGAGAATTTGTCATCCCTAAAGGGAGACATCTCATCTGTTTATCACAGTTGATGGGTGACTGTTTATAAAGGAGGATTACTTTAACTGGGATATGTGAATCCAGCAATGCCATAATTTCCTTTATAGGGGATTTGTCCTGAAGGAGAAAACTTTAACTCAGTGTTTGAGCAATGCCATTTTTCCTTAGGAGATTTTTCATGCTAAGAGAGGGGCAGCGGCGTGGATGTAAATAATCCAGAGG
Source organism: Lathyrus tuberosus (assembly GCA_022829125.1). Lineage (NCBI taxonomy): Eukaryota > Viridiplantae > Streptophyta > Magnoliopsida > Fabales > Fabaceae > Lathyrus > Lathyrus tuberosus. Next base: position 142,737 of record JALAZF010000775.1, on the reverse strand, counting down.
CTTGCCACTTATAGCTATTAGATGAAAGAAAGGGATTTACCAAGATAAGAGATGGACAACAGCTTGGATATTTGAATCAAAAAGTGTGCCACTTATAGCAGTTATCTGGGATTAAGGTTTGTTTTGAGTATTCTGTTTTGAAGAGTGATAAACAGAGAAATGACTTCCTATAGAGATTTTGATTTCCTCTGAGGGGATGTTGATTTTTGTGTGCCTTGATCAAAGCCCAAGGTTGAAGCTAAGAGATTGATCGACTCCACTGGGAAGTCCTTATACAAAGCCTAAGAGGAGGCTGGAAAAGACTAACTCAACAAGAGAGTGTTTATTTGTCTTGTACAAAGCCCAAGATTGAGGCTAAAAGAGTTGACTCTTTAGGGATATCATTATACAAGCCTAAGATGAGGCTAAAAGTTTGACTTTTCCGAGGAAATATTTTGTCTGTCTTGTACAAAGCCCAAGATTGAGGCTAAAAGAGATTTTGACTCCGTCGGGGAGAGGTTGTATGCGTCTTGTATAAAGCCCAAGATTGAGCCTGGAAAGAAGACTGACTCTGTGGGAAAGAAATCTTTATCTGTCTATTACAAAGCCCAAGGTTGACGCTAAAATGAGACTTTACTGACTCGGCTGAGGATATTTTAGGTGTCTTGTACAAAGCCCGAGATTGAGGCTAAAATGAGTTTGACTCTGCTGGAGAGTATTATCTGTCTTGTACAAATCCCAAGATTGAACCTGAAAAGAGGATTGACTCTGCTTAGGGAAATTTATATGGTGTCTTGTACAGAGCCCAAGATTGAGGCTGAAAGATGTTGACTCAACAAGAGAGTGTTTTTGTTTTATACCATTGACTCAACAAGAGAGTGTGGAAAGGTGATTGACTCAACAAGAGAGTCTGAAAAGGTTAGCTCAGCTGGGGAAAATCATTGTACAAAGCCCAAGAGGAGGCTAGCTAGGCTGAGGAAAGGAAGGATCATTATACAAAGCCTAAGAGGAGGCTATCTTTGCTGGGGAATAACAAAGAAAGAAATCTTTATACAAAGCCTAAGAGGAGGCTGTCTTCTGCTGAGGATTATTGAGATCCAGAGGCAGGTCCAAATGGGGAATCAACTCTTGCTGAGGGTTTACAGAAGAGTTGAGATATCAGAGGCCTTGAGGTTCTGATTTAGGATAGTGTTATACTGATAGTAAGCTGACCCTGGCCGGGGAATCTTAGGAGAAAGACTGGGTTTTAGAACCCATGGGTTTTAACTCTACTGGAGATTGATTAAAATAACCAGGGTTCCTCCTATGTTTGTGGGGAACTTGAGAATGTCTTTGAGACTCAAGAGGAGATTATACTGTCCAAGTCTACTGGTATGGAAGAGTTTATCTTTGTATGATGCCCAAGAGGAGGCAGGTGTTTTAAGGGATGAGAATCAACCCTAAATTGGTCTGAAGTTTTGACACTGGAAAGACTGCTCTAACAAAGGATGACTAAGTTCTGTCCTATACCTTTAAGAGGTCTTCGGGGTCCTTGTACTAAGCCCAAGAGAAGGCATGAGAACTTCTACGAAGCCGGAGGGTCCTTGTACAAAGTCCAAGAGGAGGCGGGGATGCTTTTAGGAAGCCTTTGGGTCCAAACTTAAGAAGAGTTCAAGAAAAGTTTCACCGAGAAAAATCTTTTCTTTAGTGAACAGTTCTAGGGTTTGAAGAAATTCAAGAGAGGTTTCACCGAGAATTAATCCTCTCTGGGGAAATGAACTTATTTGACAATTTCTAATAGTGACAGTCTGAGAAAAGTTTCACCGGGAATAATGCCTTTCTCTTTGTTCTATATTGTTTAAGCCCAAGAGAAGGCAGGACTGTATCTGGAAATCCTATGGGGATCTAGTTTTGACTATTTTTAAGAGTGACCAACTGGCTTTACCTAGTTCTAGACCTAGTTGCCGGGGAAAACTCTAAGCAGATATACTAGTATATATACAGTTGATATATGACAAGTATTTAAAAGGATATGAAAGAAAGACTTATAGGTGAGCAAGCTTCAAGCAATACAGTTATATATAAAGCATGTAAATGAAAGTTGATAGAAACTTAAAGGCTAGCAAGCTTCCATAGTAACAGCTGTATGGTTAGTTGTTCAAGAAATTAAAGAAAATTTTGATAACAACTATGGATTTGAACCTAAATCAAAAGGGAAGTTGTTTTTGAAAAGAAGATTGGGGTTTATACTCAAGGAGAGGCCCAGATGAAAAACAACAATCGTACCGTTGTTTTGAAAATTGTATAGGGACTTATACAATGACTGAGGCCCAACAAAGGTTTTTTTGTACAAAGGGATGGGTCTTACAACTCAAGGAGAGGCCTAAGTTATTTTGTTGAAAAGGCGACGATCGCGCCGAGGTTTTAAAATCGCAGTGGGACTTATACAATGTCTGAGGCCCAAAAAGATTTTATTTACAAAGGGGTGGGACTTACACTCTATCAAGAGGCCCAAAAGTGTATTTTTAAAAGAAAGATGGGACTTACAACACAAGGGTAGGCCCAGATGAAAACAACGATTGCACCGTCGTTTTGTAAACTGTACTAGGACTTATACAACGACTGAGGCCCAAAACATTATCTATGTACAAAGGGGGTTGGGTCTTACACTCTATTAGAGGCCCAAAAGTGTTTCGAATGAAGTTTTGAAAGATTTTAAAAATCAAGGAAAACCCTTAATTTCATTTTTTAAAGGTATTTTTCAAAGAAAAATCAAGTAAAAAATGATAAAAATATCAAATAAAATCATTAATCATGTTATACACAATGATTAAGGTTTATGAAAAAGTATTTTATCCACATGAATATTTAAAATAATTATGGTTTTAAAGAAAATCAAGAAAGAAATCATTTTTAAAACATTTAAAAACAATTTAAAATAATATTTTTAATATATTAAAAATATATCAAATGAAAATTATTTTTGTGATTTTTTTGTGGATTAAAATAGTAGGGAGTATGAATAAGAAGTGTGTAAAACAGAATTGAAAAATGATGATTTTTATAATGTGAAAGAATTGGTTGAGTTTTGAAAATAAAATAAGAAAAAAAGGAAAGATGTCACAACATCAATTTCGACATCTCTTATAAGGCAAAAACCAGAACTGAAACTTTAGTTTTCAACATCTTTTTTTATCAAACGTCCAACACTCATAACTCTCCCAATTTTTAACAAAATTAAAATCTATAAGAACCTATCTTGGCCGATTTTTTTGCAAGGAATCCAATGGTACCACTCATACATACTGAAACTAAACGTACAGAACACACGAGGCAAAAAACCAGAACTGAAACTTTAGTTTTCAACAATATAAACTCCACATATGAACATGTTAAAGTGCAAACAGTAGGAGGATCACAACAAACACATTAAGGACTACATTTTTGCTTCAAGAATTAATCAATAATGATGCATCTATATGGAGTTTCAAAGTGTAAGAACACTTACCTATTGGAGCAAGGTCCAATGCCTCTTCAATGTAATTACAGCAGCAAGAGGAAGATTCTATGAGATTCCTTGATCCTCCAGGAGTGTGTTTGAATGCTTAGAGTGAATTGAAATGAGCTGGAACTGGTTGTGGTACCTCAACTACAACTCTATCAAGAATTTGAGCAATTGGATGGTGATTTGATGAACTTGATGTTCCAGATGTTGTGTTAGTGTTTAGATCACTCACATATTATATTTATGAGGTGTGTGTGTGTGTGTGATTGGTTTGGACAGAAATGCTCTCTAACACAAAACCCGATAGTGACTTGCAAGAGAAGGTGTTTTTTGGAGTGAAAGAGAGAATTTGAGGAAAGCATCAGTTTGGGTGCTTTGGTGTACTCAAACTGAGCACAAATGAGCTTTATTTATAGTGGAACAAGTTTATTTTGGCAGCAATAGTGTGTGGCAACTGCAGCAAGCCTGTGGCCAATGGTGATCAAATGGAATCTCAAGTCACCTCTAGCCATTTACTAGAGGTTAGAGCACATGCCCATGGTTCTTTGATTCAGAGCTAATTCTTGACTCATTCAGTTAGGAATGTGTCAGTCCATGCCACCTTGATGCATCCATTAAATGCTTGGAAACAAAATTGGAGTCTTGGCACTTTTTTGCCTTTTTAGGTTTGTTATGGCTATGTGTAGATTCTTGGACTTGGGAGGCTTGGGGACCAGATCATTCCCCTTTGATATCATCCTATGATGTGTCCAAATGGATGACAAGGATTGAAAATCGTGTGATGCAAGAAATGCACAAAATCTGTCATGAAAAATCAGTTTGAGACTTCAACTTTGATGTTCATTTTGAGACTTCAACATTTTTCCAGCAAGAAAGTCCCAACTTTAAGGACGTTTTTCTCATTGCTCAATTTGAATTAATGGGAGTTTTAATACTTTTTGGAAAGCTTGGATGACGTACTTCAACTTTGATGTTCATTTTGTGTGAAGATAATACTTGCAAAGTCATCAAAAATGATCTTGAACTTGTGTAGTCAAATCTGTCCTAAAATCTGTCTTGAAAATATGTTTTATCAATGCATTTTGCAAAACATCATAACTTCCTACTCGAGCATGATAAATGGACGTTCTAGGAATTTTCGGAAAACTGGGATGACATACTCCAACTTTGATGTCCAAGGTTTGGCTCGAATCAACTTGGATCGTGGAGAAAAACGTCCTTAAAGTTGGGACTTTCTTGCTAGAAAAATGTTTAATGATGACCTACGAAAGGTCGGAACATCTGACATTAAGAATTCCAAACTTTGATCACTTATATCTTTAAATCCTTATGATATTTTGAATTGATTCATTTTACAATGTTGAAGTATCAAATATCCTCTTTAAAAGTAGCTCTTAAGCAAAATCAATGGATGCTTGGATCAATAGTTACAACCTTGAGAAGTTGTGTATTTGAACATGATTTTAACTTAGAAAAAATTTCTAAGTTTCCTTCAATTTGATCAATTTTGCAACTTTGCATGATTTCTCGATTTAAATTTGATCAAATGCAATCACCCATCATATTTTCTTGAGTAATGGCTTGTGAAGCTCATAGTTGACCAAAAGTCAAACTTTGACTTTCTGTGCTAGTTGACTTTGTATCAGATGAACTTGAGGCTTGATCAACTTGAAATGTTGCATTCTTATGCTTGATTCTTGATGTGGGAGACCTCTTGATCCTTTATAAGTGTTTGAGAGGTTAGACAAGTTAAAGATCATGTCATTCCTTGATTGATCCTTTGTCTAAGTGCTCTGAGAGGGCTCAAAACCCTAATTCTTGATGGTAGTGAATGCTCGACAATCTTTGAGGAGATTGAGGAGGCATGAAAGTTGATCCATATTGTGGTAATGATTTGCACAATGATGGTAAATCTTGGTGGTCAAAATTTGGGGTATGACAGATGCCCCTATTTAATTTTCTTGGACCCGAAGGTTTGAATGGCGAAGGTATTTGGGCATTCGGGGTGCAAGAGGATTAAATATCAGAATACCCAAAATTTTGACAGTGGTTATGAATGGCAGTTTGCCCGTCCATCTTCTTTTGCTAAGCAATGATGCTTAGAAAAGGGTAAAACTTCCCCTCGATCCTGGTTTTTACCCACGGAACTGGTCTCAGTTTCTTTTGTCAATAAACTTCCCCTCGATCCTGGTTTTCAGCCACAGAACTGGTCTTAGTTTTCTTTGAAATAAACTTCCCCTCAGTCCTAGTCTTCAGCCACGGAACTGGTCTCAGTTCCTTCTTGTCGAGTTTCTTCCTTGACAAGGGACGCTATTTGTAGCAGTTTTCATCAAACTTCTCGCCGAATTTACCTGGGGAGATGCCATTTGAAGGAAAAAGTTTTGATGTCAGACTTGCTGGGCAAACCCATTTGTCTGAGCTGTAGAGGTGTGCAAACTTCTCTGTTGGAGACGCCATTTGTTGACTCTACTGGGAAAAAACGAGTCTCTTGAGAGATTACTTTCTGCTTGGGGATAATACATCATACTTTTCTTCGAGATCTTTTCGGAGAAATGCCATGTGATGTAATCCAATTTTGAGGTACTGATGACTTAATTATCATTGACTTTCTTAGGAGAAAAACCAATGTGTTGCTGAGAGTCTTTGGTTAAGAAGCTTTCTCTGGGGATTTTCCTTAATCTGGGAAAGTGAGAATATCATCTTCAATGGCGAAGAGTGATGTTTGTTGAATGTCTTCTTGCCTTTCAGAGGTTCAAGTTACCAAAGTGGTCAAGGACAGGCTCCAATCCAGAAATAAACTGGGGGAGAGATTACTTTAGACGAAATATTTCCTGACGAGGAAAGGACTGACAACTCGATTGAGAATAAGGTTTTACCACTTGGGAAATGAGTATGCCCAGAGTGATAGTGATGCAATATGAATATGAATGTGAATCAATAATGCATGATGTATGTATGTTTATGCTGATAAAACTGACGCGACATACATACCAATAGATGAATACGACTGGATACTCGGCCACTGCGGGGAATAAAAAATATCACTGGTTCCAGATAGCAATCCTGCCTTGCTTTGGAGAGCCGGTCCCTATAGGGAGAAAGAATTGTTTAATCGATCTTAAGAGATACGTACTCTTCCGGGGATGTCAGATGAAACATGGTTTGTGACTCAGTTGATCCTCCATTCAGATGCTCTAGTTTTAGAATGAGTACTTTGATTCTGCACTTTGAGGTTCAACCACCTTCGTAGAAGCGGTCGATGTTCTTTCAATGTTCAACAGTCAAACGAATTTCCATCTCTATTTAAAAAAAAAAGCAAAAAATTTTTGACAAGTAAATTCATTTTTTTTATTTCAAGAATCGTTGATCATGTTAAAATGTCATTCTGTAAAGCTAAAACAAATAAGAATTGCAAACAAAAGCACTAGGGCTCAAATTTTATTGATAGGATGGAAATCTGCCAAGCGCGTGATCCCATAGAGTATTTAAAAAGTTTAGAAAATGGTAATTTAAGGGAAAAGGGATACATTGAAACATAACGACCGTTATCCTTCTACCAACTTTGGATTCTAGACATCCTGAGCTTCTGTCGGAGATGACCTTGACTGGAGTTTTCTGATGGATGGCATTACTGCTGAGGAGTTGAACTGATCAGACATAGTTACTTCCCATTAATCCCTAACTTTTTTCCTGGATTGTACTTTGAGATTTCCAATCCATCGGGATGATTTTTGATTTTTTTTATGTCTCTAATTTTGCCTGGACCGCCCTTTCGGGTTTTCAATCCACCGAGACGTTTTTTTTTATTTCATTTAGGCGAAGTATTTCTTGACTACATCAACATTCGTGGGGTAGGAAAATTCTTCTCCATCCATGGTTGTGAGTCTCAAGGCACCGCCTGAGAAAGCTTTCTTGACCATATAGGGGTCGTCATAGTTCGGAGTCCATTTGCCCTGGGAATCAGTGAGAAATGATTGTATCTTTTGAGCACGAGGTCTCCTTTCCTGAAGACACGGGGTCGAACCTTTTTGTCAAACGCTTTCTTCATTCTTTGCTGATATAGCTGACCATGGCACAAAGTCGTTATTCATTTTTTCTTGATCAGATTCAGTTCGTCGTGTCAATTTTGACACCATTCAGCCTCTGTTAGCTTAGCTTCCATAAATACCCAGATTGATGGGATCTCTACCTCTATGGGAAGCATTGCCTCCATGCCATATACTAGAGAGAAAGGGGTTGCCCCTGTTGAAGTGCGGATAGACGTGCGATAACCGTGAAGAGCAAAGGGTAGCATCTCGTGCCAGTCTTTGTAGGTTACAACCATCTTTTGAACAATCTTTTTGATGTTTTTGTTAGCCGCTTCTACCGCTCCATTCATCTTAGGTCGGTAGGGAGATGAGTTATGGTGTTCGATCTTGAACTCAGCACACAACTCCTTCATCATCTTGTTATTCAAGTTGGACCCGTTATCAATAATGATCTGGCTTGGAACACCATAACGGCAGATGATGTTGTTTTTGATAAATCAGACCACCACTTGTCGGGTTACATTGGCGTATGATGATGCTTCGACCCACTTGGTGAAGTAGTCAATGGCTCCCAGGATGAACCGATGTCCGTTTAAAGCCTTGGGTTCGATCATGTCAATCATGTCGATTCCCCATATGGAAAAAGGCCATGGGGAAGAGAGGACTTTGAGATGCGTTGGCAGTACATGGATCTTGTCTGAGTATATCTGACACTTGTGACGTCTTCTCACGTACTTGTAGCAATCGGATTCCATGATCAACCAGTAGTACCCTGCTCTCAGAATTTTTCTCGCCAGTGTGTGTCCGTTGGCATGTGTACCAAAGGATCCTTCGTGAATCTCTTTTATCAGCATGTTTGCTTCTGGTCTGTCTACGCATCGGAGCAAGACCATGTCAAAGTTTCTCTTATAGAGTGTATCACCGCTCAAGAAGAAGCTGCCATCCAGTCTCTTAAGAGTCCTTCTATCTTTTCTTGATGCCCCAGTTGGGTACTCTTGTTTCTGAAGGAAGCACTTGATATCATGATACCAAGGTTTGTCATCTATGACTGCTTCAATCGTGAAGATGTAAGCGGGCCTTTCAAAGCGCATTATGTCAATCTTAGGCATGTCGTTCCATTGACCTACACTGATCATGGAGGAGAAAGTGGCTAGTGCATCAGCCATGTGATTCTCGTCACGAGGGATGTGATGAAACTTGATTCTATTGAAGAATGGTAACAACCTTCTCGCGTAATCTTTGTAAGGAATCAGTCCTGATTGGTATGTGTTCCAATCTCATTTGATCTAATTAATAACCAGGGCTGAGTCTCCATACACATCCAAATTCTTTATCCTTAAGTCATTTGCTTCTTCGAGACCCATGATACAAGCTTCGTATTCAGCCTCGTTGTTTGTGCACTTGAATGTTAGTCTGGCAGTGAAAGGAATATGGGTACCCTGAGGTGTTACGATGATTTCCCTAATTCCGTTTCCATAATTATTGATAGCTCCGTCAAAAATTAGTCCCCATTGGGAACCTGGTTCTGGCCCTTCACTGGGTAGCGGGTCATTGCAATCTTTCATTTTCAAATACATGACATCTTGGTCTGGGAAGTCAAACCCGACTGATTCCTGATCGTCAATCGGTTGATGAGCCAAATGATCGGCTAAAATACTTCCTTTGATGGCTTTTTGAGCATGGTACTCTATGTCGTATTCTGATAACAACATCTGCTAACGGGCAATCCTTCCCGTGAGAGCAGGTTTTTCAAAGACATACTTGATCGGATCCATTTCAGAGATTAACCATGTAGTGTAACAAATCATATACTGGCGAAGACGTTTGGCTGCCCAAGCCAGAGCGCAGCAAGTTTTCTCAAGCATAATGTACCCAGTTTCACAGTATGTGAACTTCTTGCTTAAATAGTAGATGGCAGACTCCTTTCTTTTTGTTTCATCTTGTTGACCAAGTACACAGCCCATTGAGTCTTCCAAGACTGTTAAATAGATGATCAGCGGTCTTCCCTCTACTGGAGGTGATAGAATTGGTGGGTTCAATGGGTATTCTTTGATATTGTTGAAGGCGGTTTGGCAGTCTTCTGTCCATACGCAGTCCTGATTCTTTTTTAGTAGTTTGAAGATTGGCGCGCATGTCGTGGTCATGAGGAATATAAATCTGGAAATGTAATTCAAATGTCCCAGGAATCCTCTGACTTGTTTCTCAGTCTTTGGAGAAGGCATTTCTTGAATGGCCTTGACTTTGTCAGGATCAACCTCAATTTATTTCTGGCTGACAATGAATCCTAGCAGTTTTCCTGAGCGGACACCGAACGTCCACTTGTTAGGATTCAAGCGGAGTTTGTACTTCGTCAGACGCTCGAATAATTTTGACAGGTGGGTCACATGCTCCTCTTCCGTTTTAGATTTGGAAAACATATCATCGCCATACACTTCGATTTCTTTGTGTATCATGTCATGAAATAGAGTAGTCATAGTCCTTTGATAGGTTGCCCCGGCGTTCTTCAAACCGAACGTCATTACCTTGTAACAAAAGGTGCCCCGTGGGGTGATAAAGGAAGTTTTCTCCATGTCTTTCGATGCCATTTTTATTTGATTATAGCCCGAGAATCCATCCATGAGGGAGAAGACTTTGAACTTTGTTGTACTGTCTACCAGCATGTCTATATGTGGCAGGGGAAAGTCATCCTTTGGGCTAGCTTTGTTCAGATCCCTGTAGTCTACGCACATTCTGACTTTTCCGTCCTTTTTCGAAACTGGCACTATGTTGGCTAACCATTGCGGATATTCTGAGGTGGCGAAGAAACCCGCGTCAATCTATTTCTGTACTTCCTCTTTGATTTTGATGGCCATGTCTGGATGAACCTGTCTTAGTCTTTATTTTACTGGCGGACATTCTGATCTTAGCGGTAGATGATGTTCCACGATGTTGGTATCCAACCCTGGCATGTCCTGATAGGACCAAGCAAACACATCGGGAAACTCTTTGAGAAGCTCTATCAAATCTTCTTTAACAGTCGGACTGAGCAGTGCCCCTATCTTGACTTCTTTTCTCTCTTCTTATGAACCCAAACTGACCTTTTCCAATGGCTCTTTGTGAGGTTCAATGGACCTTTCCTCTTGTCTGAGTAATCGGGAGATCTCTTTTGGAATTTCTGTGTCTTCTTCTTCTTCAGCCTCAAATACCGGGAATTCAAAGTTGGGAGAAGGCATTGGATCGTATGTTTCAACAGGGTTTAAAACAAGCAATCTGCATGACGTGATGATTTGTTTTTAGAAGAGATAGAGAGAATGCAAGAGTGCGTGCAGTGTATTTTCTGAAAAATGCTTGTTTTTATTTTGAGTTGTTTTTAGGATTACCATTTTCTGAAATAGCGAAAAGTGAAGACAGCAATTAATGCGGAAATTACAGAATGACGCTATTTTATTTATGATTTTGTCAATTCTTGAAACTACAGCCCTATAAAACAAAACTCTATCGCTTTGGGCGAAGCGAAGAGAGACATTTACAGAAAGTGAGCCCTATCAAAACATTAGTTTCACCTGGGCAAGATGAAAGGTTAAAACAAAGATGGAAATTACTTAGATTTATGAACGACTTTCGGGACATCGACAGCAACCCATTGGTGACGAACTCCTCGGTGAATCACAAAGTCTGGTACCTTCTTTCTTGGCTTGTCCTAAAAAATGACGCTGATTTCTGGCGGAGCAGGATCGTTGGAGTCTTCCTCCCAGGCAAAGTTGTCGTAGATGAACTCTTCTGTTGTATCTTGTATAGCATTTTCACTTTCAAGCAGATCTCCCTATCCAGTTTGCTGAATGTCTTCAATCTTGATACGAGAGCTTTCAAGAGCGGTGTACTTGACCAAGAAGTCGTACTTGCCACTCGGTTATCCTAAGGTGTCCCATACCTCAGTGGAACGGAGGAGTCATCCCTCTCGATGACGTTGACCTCAGGAAAAGCATAGTTGATGAACTATTGTCCTGCAATCTTTGCAGATTCGTCGTTGTACTGGATATCTTCAGAATGCTTTGAGTAATGATTCCATAACTTGGTGGGGACGCAAGTATTCTTTTCAATGATGTTCAGCTGATATGCATCATTTGGCTGACTCTTTTGCCCCAAGTCTCTTGGGTACGGCTTCCAGATAGGTAGGTCATCCATTGGGTTATAATAGTCATAGTCAAAGTTGTCTTTCATCAGAGTGTCCTCTTCTAATGAGTTGGGTGGAGCACGGCATCCCTCAGAATCACAATCTCCATAAATCATCTTGACATCTGATCTCGGTATATATCTTGGGTTCTGCGTGGGATAGCAGAATAGCGTAAGCGTTTCTTCCTGAGACATATAACCGTCCTCGTTGAGATAGGACTTCCACTCTTCATCTGTATCGGAGGAGTCTCCATCATTGAAGACAATGGGTGAAGGAAGCCTCCACAGTGGAAGAACTCCTGAATGGGATGAAAACTTTCATCGTTAGTAGCAGTCTGGGTACAGGTTGAGGAAAAACTAAGACCTTTCTTTGTCTTGTTATCAGTAGGAATGACAAGCTGTCCCCATCCTTTTGCGTTGTTACTCTTGATCACTTTGAGAGCATCTTTGTAGGAGGAAATCGATGCCCCTTTTTCTGACTGATTCTCATTGCTCACCGAGAGTGCTTGGAACTGAGTTCCAACAACCTCCTCAGGTTCTACACAGGAAAATGATAAATTGCTCACGATTAAGGCTTGCTCCCCACAGACTATGACTATCTTGTCATTCTTGACGAACTTCAGCTTCAGGTGAAGTGTCGAAGTGACTGCCCCAGCCTCGTGTATCGAAGGTCTTTCTAATAAACAACTGTATGCTGCCTGGATGTCCATGGCCTGGAAAGTGACTTGGAAAGTGTGAGGATCGATAGTTATGGGAAGGTCAACTTCGCCGATAACTGTTTTTCTAGATCTGTCAAAGGCTTTGACGATGACCTCACTGCCTCTCATCGGAGATCCTTGAAATGATAGTCGCATTAAAGTAGATTTTGGCATAACATTCAGAGCTGATCCGGTATCTACCAGTACACTAGCTAAAGCATCATCCTGGCAGTTGATTGTAATGTTAAGCGCCGTGTTGTGATTTTTGCCTTCTTCCGACAGTTCTTCATCACTGAATCCCAAGTTGTTGCAGGAAGTGATGTTGGAGATGATGCTATCAAATTGTCTTATTGTTACATCTTGTTCCACAAAGGCCTGCTCTAAGACTTTCTGTAGAGCTTCTCTATGAGCTTCGAAACTGAGCAAAAGAGATAACATAGAGATTCTCGAATGAGTTTGCAACAGTTGGTCTACAATGTTATACTCGCTCTTCTGGATGAGCTTCAGCATCTCATCGTTGTTCTTTGAAAGGTCGGGATTACTGGATTGACCGACTGGTTGATTAGGAACTTCTGTTTGAGGTTCCTTTTCTTTTGTGGGTTCTCCAACTTCTCTGTTGAAGATCTGGCCGCTCCGTGTTACTCGACTGATGTCTGCAATATTCACGACGGAGGGTAATGGAGTTTCCTTTCCATCTTCAATTGTTGTTGCGTCGTATTTGTAAGGGATAGACTTATCGGATTTGTACGGTATTGGTCCCGGTAGATAGATAACTACAGGAGCCTTTTGATTTTTCTGACCATCGTAGCCGGCCTCAATTGGTTCGAGGTTGAGAATATTTCTACTATCAAGAGGAACTCTTGATTCATGGAGTAGAGTGATTATGGCGCATACGTATTTGGCCACTTCCTATTTAGGGATTAAGACAACATCTTTGCTTTGATCAGGAAGATAGTCTTGCATTATGTTGATCAAACCAGAACTTGAACATGGTCGAATTTCTTTTCGGTCCAACTGACTTTGAAGGGCTTCTCGTACGAGGTAGGATCCTTGGTTGTTCTCTGAGCAAACTCTACAACACTCATAATTATGTGGTGGCATCCGGCCACATCCGCTTTGTATGCAGTGTAATCTCACTAGATCTGTTTCCATCGAGTGAACATCCCGACTTTGATGCCTAGTAAGATTCCCGTCAGTCATACTGATTTGTTGTGTGTCTTCATCTAGGTAGATCGGAATCCACTAGTGGTTCAACAAGTTTTGAAGTGTTCTTTGGACTAGTGCACATCCTTGGTCGTCCTCACGACATACTTTGCAGTCCTGATAATCATGTGAAGCCAGAAAGTCGAGCCTGACTTGTTTAGCATGTAATTCTACCAGACTGGTATTCATCAAGCGAATATCAAAGATTTAAATCATATTAACTTGATAATGACTTCTATCACGGTAGTCCTGAATCCATCAGAGGTTCATCTGACGCTAGAGGGCCTCTTGTACAAAAGAGCATCCCTGATTGTTTATCGAGCAGATCGGACAGGAATTGTAATCGTGTTGTGGCAGATCATGATGTTGTCTTTGCCTTGAGTGCATTGCCACAAAGTTGACATTCATCGCATGGATGTCGTGGTTTTGAATGATGTTGGAATTTGTATAAGTCATGTTGACCTCACGGATTCGGTGGTCTTGGATCCATCCGAGATCCATCTGTTTTTGTAGAGCTGATTGCACTACGGAACATCCTTGATTATTCTTGGAGAAGATATCACACTGGTGATAATTGTGAGACGGTACATGACCGTACCCGCTCTGTCTGCAATGCATCTTGACCATATTGGTTCCTAATAGGAGCACATCGTGAATTTGATAGTTGTGTTTAGATCCTTCCTCTATCAAATTTAGTGCAGCCTTATCGTGTTGAGGCAACGAGTTTGTCTGAACATTTGGATTTGTATCCTTGAAGGATAAGACCCCGTTCCTGACAAGCTTTTGCATATCGAATTTGAAGCTGAGACAGTTTTCTATGTTAGGCCCCGATCCTCCTTGATGATAAGGGCAAGTTTGATCTGCTTTGAACCAAAAAGGTGGATTTTCCGGTACTGTAAGAGAAGACCTGGTTTGGATGTGCCCTTTGACTAGTAGTAGCGAAAACAGTTCTGCATACAACATCGGTATAGGGTCAAACCCTGGTGGTCGAGTCGTGTGGTTGTTGTTGTTGTATTGAGGATGAGCCTGCTGAAGAGGTTGTTGTGTCCTTTGCTGATATTGTTGTTGATTCGGTTGGCTCTGAGCAACCTGAGGTTGATACGTTGGAATAGGCGCAGGGTTGATAGCAGGAGTTACTGCTACTACTGGTTGATACCTTCGCCTTTGCTTTCCGAGAGAGATATTACCAATATCTTGCTCTTTTTTCTTAGGGAAAGCACTACCGTATCTTTTGGTACTGCTTGATGGTCATGTGTCCTTGACCAGACGTCCTTCTCGGACTACTTCTTCAAGGCGTACTCCCATGTTCACCATTTCAGTGAAGTCGCTGGGCGCACTGGCGACCATTCGGTCGTAGTAGAATGAGCTCAAGGTTTTCAAAAAGATCTTTGTCGTCTCTTTTTCCTCAAGAGGGGGACAGATCTGGGCGCCAATTTCACGCCACCTTTGAGCATATTCCTTAAAAGTTTCCTTATCCTTCTGCGACATCGCTCTGAGTTGATCTCTGTCTGGTGCCATGTCCAAGTTATACTTATACTGCTGAACGAAGGCAGCATCAAGATCTCTAAAAGTGAAGATCTTGGTGCGGTTTAAACCCATGTACCATTTGAGTGCGGCACCGGTTAAACTGTCCGGGAAATAATGGATCAGTAGCTATTGATTCTCTATCTGAGTTGACATCTTTCGAGCGTACATCACCAAATGACTTTGAGGGCAAGAGTTGCCTTTGTATTTTTCAAAGTTAGGCACCTTGAATTTGTGCAGGATTTTCACATTGGGGACCAAACAAAGGTCTGCGGCGTCCTTTCCGAATAGATCCTGACCACGAATGGCATGCAGTTCCTTCTACATTTCCAGAAATTGCTCCGGAACTCATTCATTATGTCGTACATGTTTTCATTTCCACCATAAGGTATTTGTGGAATCTGTCCTTTCGGGATAACGTGTACCACTGGTTGTGGTATAGTCATTACGGCGGTGACTCTTGGTTCTTCTATGCCCCGAAGTTTGTAACCTTCAGGAGTTGCTACCATCACTCTTGCGTCTTCTCTTTCCCGAAGTTCGTAAGCTTCAGGCCCAGCGGTTCCTACTGCAGTTCCTGGGTCTTTCGTGACCGGCGGGATATATCCTTCAGAGGTAAATTTGATAGGCATGCCCCGGGGACGATCTTTAGGCATGTTGTACCGATGATCATACGTCTCCACTATGGGCGTAGATGTGATCTCCGAGATCACAGTCCTTTGTTATTGTCTCTGAGGTGCTGCCAGAGATTGCATGTCACTGTGAAGTTTTTTCAGATCTTCCTTCAGAGCGTCGATTTCTTCTCTCAGCTCTCTATTCTCTTCCTCGAGATCGTCCATTTTCTTTTGTCGATTGGCCCGGGTATTGTACGAATAAGACAGTTTGACTCTAGAATCGTGACACATACGTGAGATTTGAAGATAAGAAGAACGCGTTATGTGAGAATGATGAATGCAATGATATATTTTTTTTTTTTTTTTTTGTTTTTTTGCTTTAATAAAAAAGAAACTTCAACAAATAGATTGCAAATATCATACAGTGGGGAGACCCCGTTTTTATTGAATTCGAAAGATTGCGGAAATGGAAATACAGTATTTTACAAAG
Organism: Lathyrus tuberosus; assembly: GCA_022829125.1. Lineage (NCBI taxonomy): Eukaryota > Viridiplantae > Streptophyta > Magnoliopsida > Fabales > Fabaceae > Lathyrus > Lathyrus tuberosus. The sequence goes on along the minus strand of JALAZF010000775.1, from coordinate 126,568 downwards.
TGTTGTAAAAGGAAATGTCTAAGTTTATGGATCCTGAGTCCTCTCTGAGGAGAGCTCAGGTGCTGGTTCTGGTATTTTCCTTTTCTTTGACCGGGGCTCTTGAGCCGTTGTCAGGTTGTCAGTCCTTTGCCAAGTGAAAGGAGCGAGCAAATTTCTTTGGTCTTCCTGACTTTCTACAACATGTTGCTATAATATCCTAATCAGAGCATCCTTTTCTTTTAACAGTTACTGAATTTTGGTACACTCCACATTGAGAATACTGTAATTGTTCTTCCAAGATTTATTTTCTCGTCGAACTTTGTTGAGAGTGACTTGCAGTTTTTCCGTATCAGACATAAAATAAAGGACAGATTCCTTTAGTGGAAGAACTTCTTGACGAGGGTAATGCATCCTTAGCTTGAGAGCTCTAGTTTGTACCCAGTGGAGATAAGGTTCCACAGAGACACAATCCAGTTTTCCTAGAGACTCTCTTCCTTTCCTGTGAACATGTTTCCAGGCATGCACTATTTATGTCTTTAGTGCCCTGTCATTTTCTCCTTCCTTGAAGAAAATACCTTCCAGATGAATATTATGCGGAATATGCCTCATCGGGTATCCGAGTTGACGACGAACTAAAATTGGATGATAGTTGATTCCTCCTTTAGTTCCTATGAAGGGTACATTAGGGAAGTTTCCACATTTGTTAATGATCCTTATCTCGTCATAGATTTGATTGTACCAGTCTATGTCAGAGTTGGTAAGAGACATGATTCTCTGTGACCAACGTAGAGTACTCTTATGATCCCAAAAAGCAACAGACTTGGGTAAATGGGAAGTCAACTAATTGTATAGCAGGGGTACATAGCATGTGATCATTCCTCCATTGTACAAATTCCTTAAGTGTACAGAATGATAAGCATCTACGAGCAAGGTTGGTACGGGGTTTCCAATAAAAAATATCTTAATGGCATTGGTATAGACGAAGTTATCTATGTGGGGAAAAAGGAATAACCCGTATGTGAGTAGAACAAAGATATCTTCGAAAGCAGTAGTGTTTCCTATACTGGCGAAGTACATGGCTTTTTCTACCAAGAACTTGGCCGTTAAACCTTGGATTCCATCCTTAGCGGTCATGTGAGTCCTAACTTCTGACTCGTCCAAATAGATTGCTCTTGCAATGGTTTGATCCTTTGGAATTTCTTTCAGTCTAGAAAATGGAGCTTGGTCAGTGATAGGTAAATCAGTCAGGTGAGAGTACTCCTCCAGTGTTTGTGCTAGTTGATAATCTGGGAATGTGAAACAGTGATAAACCGGATCATAAAACTGAATCAGCATAGACAGGATTCCTTCAACTACATGGACCCTTAATAGAGACAGCAGTCCTCCGTACTTAGCTCTAAAAGAATCAGGGTTGGTGATCATCCGTGCCAACCCTCTTAAATCCGCTAGTTTTGGAGTTTTGAAGGTGTACTTGTGCGTCTTCCTTCTACCGAAATCCATAACGCAATCTTTCTTTCTGATATTTGCAATCATTGTTTTAGTTGAATTTGAAAAAAAGAGGGAAGAGAAAAGAATATTTTTTATTTGTTAAAGTTTTTTAAATGAATGCATGAATGCAGCACACAAAAATATAGAAAAAACATGGGTTCAAAGGTTTAGCGTCACGAGCATGGAGTCATGGCTCTACCCATCCCCAAAGGTTGTACTATGGTGAATTTTTGTACCTGTTCTCAAAATCATTGACCCCCCTTGGGATAACAACAGCAGGCTGGTTCACCCGAGCGAGTTATAGTATCTTAGGGTAATCTCAATTGAGTGTAGTATCGCGTGACAACTATTTCTGATAGCTACCGTACTACTAAATAGCCACATGGTTACTGTCTACTAAATCCTCAGTTTCATGGATACCACAATCGGACAATCTGCTTTCACAACCGAAGTCGTTAGACATTGAATCCGCAAAGGGTACCTCCACTGATTTGATGGTCTACCGGGACAGCTTATTCGGGACTCACTCCCTGTAAGACCGCCCGTCTCTGCCATCACCTATCTTAGGTATCACTCATACTTTCCGCATGCGACATCACTCGCATTCCCATTAGCAGAAAAATAAACACAGATATCAAGTAGGAAAAGCGATATATATATATAGTATGATTCCTAAAACTAACATCCTAGACCTCTTAATAATTTTAGTCTTAGTCCTAGACAGATCAAAGACGTCCCCAGCAGAATCTCCATTTTACTGTAGCGTGCGATTTTTGTCGGTGATGCGATCACCTTATCGCAGAATGGTTTCCTCCTCATAGAGTGGGGGTGCTACTTTCTGATTTCTTATTTATCCCGTGAAGCTGAAAGGGAAAGGGAAGCTATCTAAAACTAACCTTGCACGCGAATGTTTAACTGAACAAACACTTAAAGAGATTCGGGGAGTTCGGGGCCAGGTTATACAATGGGGAGTTGTCAGTTACCCATCCTATATGTGGTTATCAACAGGTTGATAGTTTTAGGTTCTGCTTTGTACTTGATGGTGTTTATCTGGGAATGGGTTGGGAAAAGTTTGAGATAGAGAGTGAGTTTTTGATGATTTTGGTGAGGTATTGGACCTCAATTTTGATTGGTATGAAGGTACTGGACCTAAGGTTTTTGTTTGGTATGCTCGTTAAGATTTTGCAATCTTATGCCTACGTATTCCCGTTTAAAGAAACAGGGAAATCAGAGCAATCGTAGTTCCTCGTATTCTATGGGAGGAAAAAAAAGATGTTTTGGTGTCTTGTTAAAAGCCCAAGATTGAAGCTAAAAGGTTTATTTATGTCTTGTTAAAAGCCCAAGATTGAAGCTAAAAGGTTTGACTGAGAGAGAATTTGTCATCTCTAAAGGGAGACATCTCGTCTGTTTATCACAGTTGTTGGGCGACTGTTTATAAAGAAGGATTACTTTAACTGGGATATGTGAATCCAGCAATGCCATAATTTCCTTTATAGGGGATTTGTCCTGAAGGAGAAAACTTTAACTCAGTGTTTGAGCAATGCCATTTTTCCTTAGGAGATTTTTCATGCTAAGAGAGGGGCAGCGGCGTGGATGTAAATAATCCAGAGGCTTGTCACTTATAGCTATTAGTTGAAAGAAAGGGATTTACCAGGATAAGAGATGGACGACAGCTTGGATATTTGAATCAACAAGTGTGCCACTTATAGCAGTTATCTGGGATAAAGGTTTGTTTTGAATATTCTGTTTTGAAGAGTGATAAATAGAGAAATGACTTCCTACAGAGATTTTGATTTCCTCTGAGGGAATGTTGATTTTTGTGTGCCTTGATCAAAGCCCAAGGTTGAAGCTAAGAGGTTGATCGACTCCACTGGGAAGTCCTTATACAAAGCCTAAGAGGAGTCTGGAAAAGACTAACTCAACAAGAGAGTGTTTATCTATCTTGTACAAAGCCCAAGATTGAGGCTAAAAGAGTTGACTCTTTGGGGATATCATTATACAAAGCCTAAGAGGAGGCTAAAAGTTTGACTTTTCTAGGGAAATATTTTATCTGTCTTGTACAAAGCCCACGATTGAGGCTAAAAGAGATTTTGACTCCGCCGGGGAGGGTTTGTATGCGTCTTGTATAAAGCCCAAGATTGAGGCTGGAAAGAAGACTGACTCTGTGGGAAAGAAATCTTTATCTGTCCTGTACAAAGCCCAAGGTTGAGGCTAAAATGAGACTTTACTGGCTCGACTGAGGATATTTTAGGTGTCTTGTACAAAGCCCAAGTTTGAGGCTGAAATGAGTTTGACTCTGCTGGAGAGTATTAAATGTCTTGTACAAAGCCCAAGATTGAGGCTGAAAAGAGGATTGACTCTGGTTAGGGAAATTTATATGGTGTCTTGTACAAACCCCAAGATTGAGGCTGAAAGAGGTTGACTCAACAAGAGAGTGCTTTTCTTTTATACCATTGACTCAACAAGAGAGTGTGGAAAGGTGATTGACTCAACAAGAGCGTCTGAAAAGGTTAGCTCAGCTGGGGAAAATCATTGTACAAAGCCCAAGAGGAGGCTGGCTAGGCTGAGGAAAGGAAGGATCATTATACAAAGCCTAAGAGGAGGCTATCTTTGCTGGGGAATAACAAAGAAAGAAATCTTTATACAAAGTCTAAGAGGAGGCTGTCATCTGTTGAGGACTATTGAGATCCAGAGGCAGGTCCAAATGGGGAATCAACTCTTGCTGGGGGTTTACAGAAGAGTTGAGATATCAGAGGCCTTGAGGTTCTAATTTGGGATAGTGTTATACTGATAGTAAGCTGACCCTGGCTGGGGAATCTTAGGAGAAAGACTGGGTTTTGGAACCCATGGGTTTTAACTCTACTGGAGATTGATTAAAATAACCAGGGTTTCTCCTATGTTTGTGGGGAACTTGAGAATGTCTTTGAGACTCAAGAGGAGATTAGACTGTCCAAGTATACTGGTATGGAAGAGTTTATCTTTGTATGATGCCCAAGAGGAGGCAGGTGTTTTAAGGGATGAGAATCAACCCTAAATTGGTCTTAAGTTTTGACACTGGAAAGACTGCTCTAACAAAGGATGACTAAGTTCTGTCCTATACCTTTAAGAGGTTTTTGGGGTCTTTGTACTAAACCCAAGAGAAGGCATGAGAACTTTTAAGAAGCCGGAGGGTCCTTGTACAAAGCCCAAGAGGAGGCGGGGAAGCTTTTAGGAAGCCTGTGGGTCCAAACTTAAGAAGAGTTCAAGAAAAGTTTCACCGAGAATAATGCCTTTCTCTTAGAAAAGTTTCACCGGGAATAATGCCTTTCTCTTTGTTCCATATTGTTTAAGCCCAAGAGAAGGCAAGACTGTATCTGGAAATCCTATGGGGATCTAGTTTTGACTGTTTTTAAGAGTGACCAACTGGCTTTACCTAGTTCTAGACCTAGTTGTCGGGGAAAACTCTAAGCAGATATACTAGTATATATACAGTTGATATATGACAAGTATTTAAAAGGATATGAAAGAAAAACTTACAGGTTAGCAAGCTTCCAGCAATACAGTTATATATAAAGCATGTAAATAAAAGCTGATAAAAACTTACAGGCGAGCAAGCTTCCATAGTAACAGCTGTATGGTTAGTTGTTCAAGAAATTAAAGAAAATTTTGATAACAACTATGGATTTGAACCTAAATCAAAAGGGAAGTTGTTTTTGAAAAGAAGATTGGGGCTTATACTCAAGGAGAGGCCCAGATGAAAAACCGCAATCGTACCGTTGTTTTGAAAATTGTATCGGGACTTATACAATGACTGAGGCCCAACAAAGGTTTTTCTATACAAAGGGATGGGTCTTACAACTCAAGGAGATGCCCAAGTTATTTTTTTGAAAAGGCGACGATCGGGCCGAGGTTTTAAAATCGCAGTGGGACTTATACAATGTCTGAGGCCCAAAAAGATTTTATTTACAAAGGGGTGGGACTTACACTCTATCAAGAGGCCCAAACGTGTATTTTCAAAAGAAAAATGGGACTTACAACACAAAGGTAGGCCCAGATGAAAACAACGATCGCACCGTCGTTTAGTAAACTGTATTGGGACTTATACAACGACTGAGGCCCAAAAATTATTTATGTACAAAGGGGGGTTGGGTCTTACACTCTATTAGAGGCCCAAAAGTGTTACAAATGAAGTTTTGAAAGATTTTAAAAATCAAGGGAAACCCTTAATTTCATTTTTTTAAGGTATTTTTCAAAGAAAAATCAAGTAAAAAATTTTAAAATTTCAAATAAAATCATTAATCATGTTATAAACAATGATTAAGGTTTATGAAAAGGTATTTTATCCACATGAATATTTAAAATCATTTTGATTTTAAAGAAAATCAAGAAAGAAATCATTTTATAAACATTAAAAAACAATTTAAAATAATATTTTTAATATATTAAAAATATATCAAATGAAAATTATTTTTGTGATTTTTTTGTGGATTAAAATAGTAGGGAGTATGAATAAGAAGTGTGTAAAACAAAATTGAAAAAAGATGATTTTTGCAATGTGAAAGAATTGGTTGAGTTTTGAAAATAAAATAAGAAAAAAAGGAAAGATGTCACAACATCAATTTCGACATCTCTTATGAGGCAAAAACCAGAACTGGAACTTTAGTTTTCAACATCTTTTTTTATCAAACTTCCAACACTCATAACTCTCCCAATTTTTAACGAAATTAAAATCCGTAAGAACCTATCTTGACCGATTTTTCGTAAGGAATCCAATGGTACCACTCATACATACTGAAACTAAACCTACAGAACACACGAGGTAAAAAACCAGAACTGAAACTTTAGTTTTCAATAATATAAACTCCACATATGAACATGTTAAAGTGCAAACAGTAGGAGGATCACAACAAACACATTAAGGACTACATTTTTGCTTCAATAATTAATCAATAATGATGCATGTATATGGAGTTTCAAAGTGTAAGAACACTTACCTATTGGAACAAGGTCCAATTCCTCTTCAATGTAATTACAGCAGCAAGAGGAAGATTCTATGAGCTTCCTTGATCCTCCAAGAGTGTGTTTGAATGCTTAGAGTAGATTTAAATGAGCTGGAACTGGTTGTGGTACCTCAACTGCAACTCTATCAAGAACTTGAGCAATTGGCTGGTGATTTGATGAATTTGATGTTCCAGATGTTGTGTTAGTGTTTAGATCATTCACATATGATGTTTATGAGGTGTGTGTATGATTGGTTTGGACATAAATGCTCTCTAACTCAAAACCCGATAGTGACTTGCAAGAGAAGGTGTTTTTTGGAGTGAAAGAGAGAATTTGAGGAAAGCATCAGTTTGGGTGCTTTGGTGTACTCAAACTGAGCACAAATGAGCTCTATTTATAGTGAAAAAAGTTTATTTTAGCAGCAATAGTGTGTGGCAACTGCAGCAGGCCTGTGGCCAATGGTGATCAAATGGAATCTCAAGTCTCCTCTAGCCATTGACTAGAGGTTAGAGCACAGGCCTATGGTTCTTTGATTCAGAGCTGATTCTTGACTCATTTAGTTAGGAATGTGTCAGTCCATGCCACCTTGATGCATGCATTAAATGCTTGGAAACAAAATTGGAGTCTTGGCACTTTTTAGCCTTTTTAGGTTTGTTATGGCTATGTGTAGATTCTTGGACATGGGAGGCTTGGGGACCAGATCATTCCCCTTTGATATCATCCTCTGATGTGTCCAAATGGATGACAATGCTTGAAAATCATGTGACACAAGAAATGCACAAAATCTGTCATGAAAAATCAATTTGAGCAAGGCATGTTGTGAGGATCATAATTCCTTGCTCAATTTGAATTAATGGGAGTTCTTGTACTTTTTGGAAAGCTTGGATGACGTACTTCAACTTTGATGTTCATTTTGTGTGAAGATAATACTTTCAAAGTCATAAAAAATGATCTTGAACTTGTGTAGTCAAATCTGTACTAAAATCTGTCTTGAAAATATGTTTTATCAATGCATTATACAAAAATCATAACTTCCTGCTCGAGTATGATAAATGGACGTTCTAGGACTTTTTGGAAAGCTGGGATGACATACTTCAACTTTGATGTCCAAGGTTTGGCTCGAATCAACTTGGATCATGGAGAAAAACATCCTTAAAGTTGGGACTTTCTTGCTGGAAAAATGTTTAATGATGTCCTACGAAATGTCGGAACATCTGACATTAAGAATTCCAAACTTTGATCACTTATATCTTTAAATCCTTATGATATTTTGAATTGATTCCTTTTATAATGTTGAAGTATCAAATATCCTCTTTAAAAGTAGCTCTTAAGAAAAATCAATGGATGCTTGGATCAATAGTTACAACCTTGAGAAGTTGTGTATTTGAACATGATTTTAACTTAGAAAAAATTTCTAAGTTTCCTTCAATTTGATCAATTTTGCAACTTTGCATGATTTCTCGATTTAAATTCGATCAAATGCAATCATCCATCATATTTTCTTGAGTAATGGCTTGTGAAGCTCATAGTTGACCAAAAGTCAAACTTTGACTTTCTGTGCTAGTTGACTTTGTATCAGATGAACTTGAGGCTTGATCAACTTGAAATGTTGCATTCTTATGCTTGATTCTTGATGTGGGAGACCTCTTGATCCTTTATAAGTGTTTGAGAGGTTAGACAAGTTAAAGATCATGTCATTCCTTGATTGATCCTTTGTCTAAGTGCTCTGAGAGGGCTCAAAACCCTAATTCTTGATTGTAGTGAATGCTCGACAATCTTTGAGGAGATTGATGAGGCATGAAAGTTCATCCATATTGTGGTAATGATTTGCACAATGATGGGAAATCTTGGTGGTCAAAATTTGGGGTATGACAACTGCTTCAGAGCCTTATATCCAATGGGTGCAAGAAAGGGCTGTCAAGTTGAAAATGCCCTATCCTTGTCATGAGCATATCTCTTTAGCTCCTAGAGACCCCGCTTTTATCTTCATGAGCAATGAAGAAGAGTTTAAGATTAATTTTGCTAAATTAGAGTGAGAAAGAGATGCTTGGAAGAATAAGTATCAAGTCCTAAACTATGAGATGGGAGAGCTTCAGAAGCTCTATAGGCAAAAGGAAGAGGAAGAGTCTGCCAAAAAGAGGAAGGCGCGAGAGGATTTATTTTCCTATAGCGTACCATCAGTGCCTATTGTCAGTTCTTACTGTCATACCCTAAATTTTGACCACAAGATTTCCCAGCATTGTGCAAATCATCACTACAATATGGATGTACCATCATACCTCATCAATCTCCTCAAGGATTGTTGAGCGTTCACTACAACCAAGAATTAAGGTTTTGAGCCCACTCAGAGCACTTAGACAAAGGATCAATCATGAATTGACATGATCTTCAACTTGTCTAATCTCTCAAACACCCATAAAGGATAAAGAGGTCTCCCATATCAAGAATCAAGCACAAGGTTGCAACATTCCAAGTGGATCAAGCCTCAAGATCGCCAGTGTCACCAAATTAGGGTTTTGGTCGACCAGGGCCTCCAGAGAGAAAATTTTCATCTGGGCATGAGCCAATACCTCAAAACATGATCTAATAAGATCAAAGGGACCTCATGGACCTAATCATCAAGTCAAAATGGTATCAGGGGAAGCATTCATCAAAAATCAGGAATTAGGGTTTCTTGACCTAATTCACCCCTAATTTGACTTTTGAGGCAAGACATGAGCCAAGACCTCAAGACATGATTTGAGGGCCTCAAATACACCACATTGATCCATTTACAACAATGGATTGATCCAAGAAGCTTGATTCACAAGTTTCAAATTCATCTGGACCACAATTAGGGTTTTTAAGAAAAAAAGTCAATTGTATCTTTGACCTTTTGACCAAGACATGTTCCCAAACCTTGGGACATGATTCAAGACACCCTAAAACACCTTTGGAATCCATCCATTAGGTTTGAGTTAGGTCAAGAACTTGATTGCATAGAATATCACACAATTTAGAAATCATATGACAAAAAAAGTCAACTGTGCCCAAAATCAAGTTTGACTTTTTTGAATTTTTTCACAAATATGGCTCCCCTAAGTCAAAAACAATGTTAATGTATGGTTTTGATCATCATCCATCAAGAAAAATCAAGAAAATTAAGGTTACTTGCAAAAGGGGCAACCATAGAAAACTTAAAATTTTCTAAGTTATGGAACAAAATGGATTTGGTACCAACTTTTCAAGGCCATAACTCCCAAACCCTAAGGCCTTTTTCTTTCATCCAAAGCTCAAATGAAAGTTCATATGACATATTTCAAAAGTGTCAACTACATCAGATTCCAAATCCTCATGGATTTTGAGTTATGGATTGATCAAAATCGCAAAAACATGAAAATGACCACTTTTTCCAACACTTAGTGAAATTTTCAAGTCAGAATCTGTCTTGGTTTTTCACCAACTTTAAGGCCATTTTTCACCTTGATCCAAGCTGAACCAGGTCCATTGGTGGACATTAAAGTTAAAGTATGTCATACAAGTTTTCCAAAGAGTATCAGAACATCATCAAACTCCATTTGAGCAAGGAGATATGGAGTGTCCAACATACCTTGCTGCAAACTGTCTACAAGATAGTTTTGGACATTTCTTGCTAACCACGATTCTTTTTGTCAAGAGTAATGATCAAAACCACTCACATTCAGTGTATAGCTGATGAATCACCACTAACCTGCAAGGTTAGACCATGGAGTCAAGAAAATCTCAAATGGCATGATGGGTTTTGTCACTTTATGCTTTGAATTCAAAATGGCATTTATGTGCAATAGTGCACATTCAACAAAATGAAATCCCTCAGTCAAGATGCTCACATAAACAACAATAAAAATGACTGAGGAATGTGGAATTGGTCAATTGATAGCTGATCTATTTGGACACCTTGGTGTACCTTGCATTAGGGGTAATGATACCATTTCAAACCATTGAACCAAGGCCTTATCTTCCAATCTGATGTTGTTCATCCAAGAGAAACCTCATCTACTATAAATAGAGGTCACATTGCTTCATTCAGATCACACCAAAAAACCACAATGCTTATTTTCTCACAATTCCTCTCTCTTGCTAAATTCTAAGTCCTCAAAGAGTGAAAGTTTGGAATTCTCAAACCAGAGCAATTCTGTCCAAACCAAGCATTCAAACACTTCAAATACACTATGTGAAAGTGATTCAAACACTTACATTCCATCTGTAACATCAGGATCACTAAGTCATACACCATTTGCTCAAAATACACAATATGCTGCAGTTGGATTCGAGCTACTCAATTCAGAGGGACTCAAGTCATTCCAATCACATAAACATCATCCTTAAGGCCTAAGGAAGCTATCCAGATCATTGTTTCACTTCTGTAACACCTCTACAACAGAATTTGATTCCTTCTTGCAGAGGTAAGCCTTAAACCTTCAAACTCCATGAATCATGCAGCATAAATGTTGTTTTAAGTTACCATCATGATTCTGGTTGCTTATAGATCATTAACCCTCAATTAATTGCTATTTATCTTGCGTGTATAAGATTTCATATAGTTCTTGCATTTTTTAGGCTTCATCTGATTATAACATGATATCTCTTAATAAACTTAAAATAAATAAAATTGAAAAGAACCATCATGTTCCTTGTCAAAAAACGAATGAGTTTCATTTTTACATCTTCCAAAATGGTTGAGAAACGAAGGACATAGCATGCTTCTTGCAAATCAGAAGTTGGTTGGAGGAAGAAGATGGCCATGGCGCCATTTCCAGGTTTTCAAAACCAAACTCACTATATATTATTTCATTTCCATATAATACTTAAATTGGCATTGCGCCCTAGTGGAAACACTAGTATTTGTGTATGAGCGTGTTCAAGGTTTGGGGTTCTAATCCCCCTCGCCCCAGACCTTTTGATTTTATTTTTTTAACTATTTTCAAAAGGATTTTTCACATATTACTCACTCCCTTCCATTCTCTATCACCACACGCACCTAGATTAGTTGGTAAATTTTAAACCCTCCACCCCAAGGGCGTGGGTTCAAACCTTGGGAGGGCCATCTCTTTTTTTTACCACTTAATTTCTTCACATTTTTTTCACAATTTCTCAAAAGATTTCAAAAATTAATTTCTCTCTCAATTTTAATCATTTTTTATTGATTCTTTTTTCTAAAATTCACAAAAATGTTAAAATATTGTATTCAAAAAAATTTCACAAAAATATTATTTATTTTATATATTTAATATTTTTTGTAAAGAATTTGTTTTTATTTGTTTTTAAGCATTTAAAAATATTTCTTTTTCTTGATTTTTCAAATTCAAATGGTTTTCAAATCATTCTATGAATAAAACATGATTTTTCAAACATTAATCCAAGATCACAACTTGTTTTTAATACATGTTTGATAATTTTGATCATTTTAATTAATTTTTATTCAAATTAAATACATTTTTAAATCAAATTAGGGTTTTAGTTATTTTCACCCTCACAAACATTTTTCAAAACACTTTTGGGCCTCTAATAGAGTGTAAGACCCATCTCTTGTATAAAAATAAATTCTTGGGCCTCTAAAAGAGTGTAAGACCCATCCCTTTTCTAAATACAATAACTTGGGCCTCATTCATTGTATAAGTCCCTCCGTGGTTTTCAAAACTACGACGCGCTCGTCGCCTTTTCAAAGGAACTCATCTGGGCCTTTCTTTAAGAATAAATCCCAAACTTCCTTTTACAACAACTTTCTTTTTTATTTAGATTCAAATTCTAAGCTTTATCAAAACTTTCTTCAATTTCTTGAATAACTAACCATACAACTGTAGTTGTTATGTTTGGGCTTGCACAACTGTAAGTTCCACTATCATTTCAACACATACTTGTTTATATATTTCATCTGTATATGTATATATTCTTTTACATGTTTGCTTAGAGTTTCCCCCAGCAATTAGGTCTAGGTCTAGATCAAACCAGTGGTTACTCTTTTAACACAGTCAAAACTAGTTCCCTATAGGAAATTCCAGATACAGTCTTGCCTTCTCTTGGGCTTATACAATATGGAACAGAGAAAGGCATTATTCCCGGTGAAACTTTTCTCAAGATTGTCACAACTTAGAAATATTTGTACAAGAAATTCATTTCCCCAAAGATGATTAATTCTCGGTGAAACCTCTTTTGAATTTCTTCAAACCCTAGAATTGTTCTGCAAGGAAATGACTAATTCCCGGTGAAACCTTTCTTTGAAATTTTCTTAGGTTTGGACCCACAGGCTTCCTAAAAGCATCCCCAGCCTCCTCTTGGGCTTTGTACAAGGACTCACAGGCTTCTTAGAAGTTCTCAACCTCCTATTGGGCTTAGTACAAGGACCCGAAGACCTCCTACAGGTATAGGACAGAACTTAGTCATCTCTACTAGTTCAATCCTCCAGAGAGTCAGAATTCCAGACTATCTAACTATTCTAGGGTTGTTTCTCATCCCTTAAAACCATAGCCTCCTCTTGGGCATCATACAAAAATCATTTTTCAGCTAAGAGTCAACCTCTTCATACCAGTAGACTTGGAAAGTCTCATTTCCTCTTGGATCCCAAAGAAACCCTCAAGTTTCCTAAAAGCACGGGAAAAACCCTGATCACTCCATCAATCTCCAGCAGAGTTTGAAACCTCCATAGGTTTTCAGACTCAAGGTTTAAACCTTCACCTAAAAAAAACACCCAGACAGGGTCAACTTATCATCAATAAAACCCTAACAGAATCAGAGCCTCATGATATCTGATACTGTAAAATCCTTAGCAAGAGTTGATTCCCAATTTGGACCTGTCTCTGGATCTCAATAATCCTCAACAGAATTCAGCCTCCATTTAGGCTTCATATAAGAATTTCCCCAGCCAACCTCCTCTTAGGCTTTGTATAATGATTTTTCCTCAGCAGATTTAGCCACAATCTTGGGCTTTGTACAAGACAAATAAAACCTCTCCCCAGTGGAGTCAACTTCTTTCATCTTCAATCTTGGGCGTTGTACAAGACAGATCATACTCTTCAGCTGAGTCAATCTCATTTTAGCCTCAATCTTGGGCTTTGTACAAGACATATAAAACCTTCCCAGGGGAGTTAATATCCTTTTAGCCTCAATCTTGGGCTTTGTACAAGACACACAAAACATTCCCCGGAAGAGTCAATCTCTTTTCAGCCTCAATCTTGGGCTTTGTACAAGACAGATAAAACTCCCTTAGTAGAGTCAACCTTTTAGCTTCAACCTTGGGCATTGATCAAGGAACACAAAAAATCAACATCCCCTCAGAGGAAACCAAGAGTTTTCTCTGTAGGAATATGTAGGCATAAGATTGCGAAATCTTAGCGAGCACACAAATCAAAAACTTTAGGTCCAGTACCTTCCCAAAAACAACGGAAAATCCGAAAAACAACAAAAACACTCTCTCAACATTCCCAAAGGAGAAACTTTCCCAACCCATAATAGATAAACACCAGAAAGTATTTAAACATGCCAAAGAAGATCTATGGATAACCATATATACACTGGGTAATTGACAACTTCCCTTTGTATAACCTTACCCCGGACCCCCCCAATCTTTTAGCATTTGTTAAAGAAAACATTTGTGTGCAAGGTTAGTTTTAGGTAGCTTCCCTTTCCTTTCCAGCTTCATAGGATAAATAAGAAATCAGAAAGTAGCACCCAATTCCAACCATTGCGGTAAGGTAGTCGCGTCACCGACAAAAATCGCACGCTACATTGACGTTCCTCCTACTTCAGGCGCATGGAAGCTATATGTGGATAAATTGATCCTCGAAAAGGCGAAGATGCAAGAGGAAATCAACAAGCTCACAAAGAAGTTGCAAAAAGGAGAAGGACCGTCTCGTCAAATGGCCTAGGATTTATTTTCCTTTATTTTGTATTGTTCCACTTTGTTTGACTTTTGAGGGTGTAATTCATTTTGTAATCTTTAAAAGTTTGTTATCAATGAAATGAGATTCTCTTTTGTTATTTAAAAAATGTGTGTTCTCTGTCTTATATTGTTTGCAGATACGACTTTTTTTGAGTTCTTTGATCTGTTTGCATTGCGCATTTGCATACGTCATTGGCATCGCATCCTTTACATTCCAGGTTCTCACTCTTGCTTCTTGCTTCCGTAGACAAGCTGAATCACCAGTACAATACCCGAGCAGGTCATCAGGGAAGAATGGATCAACTAGAACAAGAAAATAGAGCACTCTATGAAGAGGTCACGAAATTGAAAGAAAGCTTGGAGAAACTTAATGGTATGATGGAAGCGTTGGCGGCTTCCCAGAATCAGTCGTCACACAACTCACAAGTGCATATCCAGAGGACTGTAATCTCAGAAGTTGTATTCGCGCCGATCCCAGTGGTGCCAATCAGTGAATCACAATACACTATGCCTCCTGGTTTTCCATGGGGACGCCTCCTCATTTTATTCCAGTTGGATAGCGTCCACTAGTTTCTGAAGTTCCAACCGTAACTGCTGTAATGACTGCGCCACCACCCTTGGTGAATATTGTTCCTTACAATCTGGAAGAGCCTGCGTTCCATACTGCACCTAGTGAGAGTGTTGGGTTTGATGTAAGGATGGATAAGTTCCAAGATAAGTTCTTGGAGATGCAGAAAGAGATTAAGGCCCTCCGTGGGAAGGAGTTATTTGGGAAGAGCGCTTATGATCTTTGCTTAGTCCCGAATGTCAAGGTTCCTCCCAAGTTTAAGGTTCCTGACTTCGAGAAGTACAAAGGCAACTCTTGCCCTCAGAGTCATCTTGTCATGTATGCCCGTAAAATGTCAACTCAGACCGACAATGATCAGCTACTTATCCATTACTTCCAGGATAGTCTGACAGACGCAGCTCTTAAATGGTACATGGGGCCGGATAGTATGAAGATCCATACCTTCAATGATCTTTGTGATGCTTTTATCAGACAATACAAGTATAATGTTGATATGGCACCTGACAAAGATCAGTTGAGAGCCATGACTCAGAAGGATAGGGAGAATTTCAAGGAGTAAGCTCAATGCTGGCGTGAAGTGGCTGCTCAGATCACACCACCCCTAGAGGAAAAAGAAATTACTAGGATTTTCTTGAAGACTTTAAGTTCATTTTTCTATGAAAGGATGGTAGCTAGCGCACCCAGTGATTTTACTAAGATGGTAAACATGTGAATGTGTTTGGAAAAGGGAGCTCACGAGGGTAGGCTGACTAAGGAAGCTGGTACTTCTAGCAATGCAAAGAAACGTGGAAGTAGCTTTGCAAAGAAGAAAGAGCAGGAAGTGAGTGTCGTACACCATCGTCGACCCAAAAGGAGAAATCAACAACATCAATAAGTTGCAGCCGTGTCACCAATCATCAATACTCCCGCCTATCAACCATAGTTTGCGCAACAGTATCAACCACCACCACAAGTTCAACAATAACAGCATCAACGTTATCAGAATTAACAGCCTTCCCAACAGGCTCGACAACCATTTAACAATCAGAATCGTGGGCAGAGAAGGCCAAACTTTGATCCTATCCCTATGTCTTATGCAGATTTGTTCCCAACTTTGTTGCAGAAAGGACACATTCAGACCAAGTCTCCGCCAGAAGTGCCTAAGGATCTCCCTTATTAGTACAAAGCAGGTCAATTTTGTCCATATCACCAAGGTGCACTAGACCATAATATTGAAAACTGTATTGGGTTGAAAGCAGATGTTCAGAGATTGGTTAAATGTAGGATTTTGTCCATCAAGGACTCCAACCCGAATGTGCAAGTCAATCCTCTCTCACCGCATGGATCATCCAGTGTGAACATGGTTCATGGGTGCCCTGGAAAGTATGTTGTTTTTTTATGTTAGGTACATCCGAGAATCTTTGGTGAGAACTCATGAAGGTTTATCCATAATGGCTTTTTTTGACCATGAAAATCATAATTACACTACTTGTCGTGTTTGTTCTGTCAACCCTCGAGGGTGTCGGCTCGTAAGGAGTGATATTCAGAGATTGTTGGATCGAATGGCTATTACAATTACCTATGATAGAAATCCTATTAATGAGGATGAAGATGAGGAGGTGTTTGTAATAGTGCCTCAGTTCAAAGAATCGAAGCGTATTGAATTCACTTATGATAGCAGGAAGTCTTCTACAACTCCTTTGGTCATCAATATTCCTGGCCCAACTCCCTATGCCACTGATAAGGCAGTTCCTTACAAATATAGTGCCACTATGCTGGAGAATGGGAGGGAGGTGCCTTTTCCTGTCCTGCCATTAGTTGTTAATATTGCTGATATCAGTAGGGTTACTAGGAGTGGTCGTGTTTTCTCTTCAACACCTTCGAAGGAAAAGGAGATTTCTTTTGAACAGCCAATTGTGAAAGATTCAACCTTGGGGCAGTCCAGTGGGGCTGATTCCTCCTCTAAATCTGATGAATTTTTGAAAATGATTAAAAGAAGTGATTATAAGATTTTAGACCAACTTCTGCAAACGCCGTCCAAAATTTCTGTGTTACAATTGTTGATGAGTTCTGAAGCCCACGGAAAGGCACTGCAGAAGGTACTCGAACAAGCTTAGGTCGACCATGATGTGAATGTCGACCAATTTGATGGAATTATAGGAAACATTACCTTGTGCAATAATCTCGGATTTTGTGAAGAAAAACTCCCAGAGGAGGGGAGGAAGCACAACATGGCATTACACATTTCTATAAATTGCATGAATGATGCATTATCTAGTATGCTGGTTGACACTAGATCGTCATTAAACGTGATTCCAAAAATAACCCTTGTGAGATTATCGTACCAAGGAATAGCGTGCGATTTTTGTCGGTGACGCGGCCACCTTACCGCAAATTGGATTTGGGTGCTACTTTAAGATTTCTTATTTATCCTATGAAGCTGGAAAGGAAAGGGAAGATATCTAAAACTAACCTTGCAAGCAAATGTTTTCTTTAACAAATGCTAAGAGATCGGGGAACGGGGTCTGGTTATACAAAGGGAAGCTATTAACACCCAGTGTATCTATGGTAATCCATAGGAACCTTTTATTGCATGTATTTTCTGGTAGTTTGAAATGCTTTCTTGTGTTTATCTGTCATGGTTCGGGAAAGTTTCTCCTTTAGGAGAATTGAGAGAATGTTTTTGTGGTTTTCGGGTTTTCTGTTGTTTTTGGAAAGGTACTGGACCTAAAGTTTTTTATTTGTGTGCTCGCTAGGATTTCACAATCTTATGCCTACGTATTCCCGTAAAGAGATTTGGGAAATCAGAGCAATCGTAGTTCTTCCTATTTATATGGGAGGAAAATGTTTGGTGTCTTGTTTAAAGCCCAAGATTGAAGCTATCAGAGTATTTGTGTCTTGTTCAAAGCCCAAGATTGAAGCTAAAAAGGGTGTTTGTGTCTTGTTTAAAGCCCAAGATTGAAGCTAAAGTTAACTGAGAGAGAGAGAGAGAGAGAGAGAGAGAGGGAATTTGTCATCTCTAAAGGGAGAAATCTCACCTATTCATCACAAATATTGAGAAAATTGGTTATAAGGGAAATTACTTTAACTGGGATATATGGAATCCAGCAATGCCATAATTTCCTTTATAAGGGGGATGTCATGAAGGAAGAAAGCTTTAACTCAGTGTAGAGCAATGCCACTTTTTCCATATGAATCTTTCATGCTAAGAGAGGGACATTGGCTTAGATGTATGGAATCTAGAGGCTTGCCACTTACAGCAGTTAGATGAAAGATGATTTTAGCCAGGATAAGAGAAGGACTCCATGGATTTTGAATCAACAAGTGTGCCACTTACAGCAATTATCTGGAAAAGGTTTTGATTGTTTGTTTTGATATGTGATGTATAGAGGAAATATCCTCCTGCAGAGAGGAATCATGGTCTCATCTGAGGGGATGTTGATTTTTGTGTGCCTTGATCAAAGCCCAAGGTTGAAGCTAAAAGGAAACTAACTCCACTGGGGAGGGTTTTATCTATCTTGTACAAAGCCCAAGATTGAGGCTGACTGAGGAAAATTCTTATATGAAGCCTAAGAGGAGGCTATCTCTTGCTGAGGATTTATGGAAATCCAGGAGCAGGTCCAAATTGTATTGAGGAATCCAAAAGGAATTTACTCTTGTTGGGAAACAGGGAAGAGTTGAAGTATCAGATGCCATGAGGCTCTGATTCTATTGGGATTTGTTTATGGTAAATTGACCCTAGCTGGGGAATTTCTTGAAATGACAACTTAAGCCTTGTTGGGGGTCAGGTTTTGAGGTGAGTTTGAAAACCTTAGAGGTTTTAACTCTGCTGGAGAATGATGTAATGGTAAAGTGACCAGGGTTTTTCCTATACTTTTAGGAAACTTGAGGGTCTCTGTATGAGGTCCAAGAAGAGATGATACTTTCCAAGTCTACTTGTATAAAGCCCAAGAGGAGGCTGAGACTTTCCAAGTCTCTCAAGAAGTGGTAGGCTCTAGTGTAGAGAGAGATCTTTGTATGATGTCCAAGAGGAGGCTGAAGGTTTAAGGGAAGAGGATCAACCCTAGAATGATATGATGTTTTGGAATTTTTTACTCTCCTGAGGATTGAACTAGTAGATATGACTAAATGTCTATCGTATGCCTTTAGGAGGCCTTTGGGTCCTTGTACTAAGCCCAAGAGGAGGCTGAGGGGAACTTCTAAGAAGCCTGTTGGTCCTTGTACTAAGCCCAAGAGGAGGCTGGGGATGCTTTTAGGAAGCTTGTGGGTCCTTGTACTAAGCCCAAGAGGAGGTTAGGGATGCTTTTAGGAAGCCTGTGGGTCCAAGCCAAAGAAAAGTTCAAGAGAGGTTTCACCGAGAATTAATCCTTTCACTATTGAACAGTTTTAAAGTTTGAAGAAATTCAAAAGAGGTTTCACCGGGAATTAATCCTCTTTGGGGGAATGAATTTCTTATATATATATATATATATATAAGTTTGACAGTCTTGAGAAAAGTTTCACCGGGAATAATGCTTTTCTCTGTTCCATATTGTATAAGCCCAAGATGAGGCAGACTGTATAGGGAATTTCCAATGAGGGAACTAGTTTTGACTATGTTGTAAAGTAACCTCTAATTTGACCAAAGTGTAGACCTAACTGCTGGGGGAAACTCTAAACAAGATATGCACAAGTATATACAGATAAGTAAATTGACAGATATATAAACAAATATACATTGAAGAGATTTTTGGGACTTATAGTCTGATGAAAGCCCATGTGTATTGTGATCCATTGTATTGACTACAACTGTATGCTTGATTAGGGTTTCAAGAAATTGAAGAAAGTTTTGAGAAAACTTTGAGTTTGTATTTGAATTAAAAGAAAAGTTGTTTAAAAAAGAAGAAAGTTTGGGGCTTATAGCTCAAAGAGAGGCCCAGATGTTTTATTTTGAAAAGTCGACGATCGCGCCGTGATTTTGAAAATCACATAGGGACTTATACAATGACTGAGGCCCATAATTATTTATGTACAAGAATGAATGGATCTTACAGTCTATTAGAGGCCCAAAGTTTATTTTTATAGAAGAGATGGGGCTTACAGCTCAAAGAGATGCCCAGATGAAAAACAACGATCACACCGTTATTTTTGAAAATCGTATCGGGACTTATACAATGACTAAGGCCCAAAATGGTGTATTTACAAAGGGGATGGGTCGTACACTCTATTAGAGGCCCAAAAGTGTTTCAAATGAAGTTTGAAAAAATCAAAATTTAGAAAAACCCTAATTTTAATTTAAAAATATAATTTTCAATGGAAATTAAATTAAAAATGATATAAAATATCAAATATATTCAAAAACAAGTTGTAAACTTTGAAAAATATTTTGAAAAATCATGTTTAATCACATGAAAGCTTGAAATTCACTTGAATTTGAAAATTCAAGGTGGAAATTTCATTTAAAAATGTTTTAAAACAATTAAAATGAAATTATTTACAAAAATTCAAACTATATCAAATAAATAATATAAATTTAATTTTTTTGTAGAATAAAATATTTTAACATTTTTGTGAATTTTTAAAAAATGAACCAATCAAAAACGATAAAAATTAAGAGAGAAATTAATTTTTGAAATCAATTAAGAAAATGACCAAAAATTCAAAAATTCAAATTATGGCGCCAACAGTCATCTTCTTCCTCACGACCTCCCTCCATGGCCGTTTTGCAAAACCTCACATATCTTTCTTAATACGTAATGGTTTTGACTTTTATAAACACGAAAGTTGTGTATTTTTGAACAAGGATTTCAATGATATAAATTAATTGCATTTATATTAAGTGTGGAGTGAGAAATCAAAAGATGAACATAAGAACCCTAATTTCTGCAAGAACATAATGAAATCCTATACACGATAGCTACAAAGCAATTGATTGAGGGGAAACACTCTACATAAGTGCAGAAACATGTTTGTAACTTAAAAACAAATTTATGATGCATGGATCATAGAGTTTGAGAGTGTCAGGCGTACCTCTGCAAGAGGAAATCGAATCCTCAGTTGTAGGTGTTACATAAGTGTTTTGATGATTTAGACAGCTTCCTTAGACCTCAAGTAGTGTGTTTGGAAGCTTGGAATGGATTGAAACAACCTAGAACTTGTTATGGTACTCCAACTGCAAATAGGCCAAAAAGCTTGAGCAATTGGATGGTGACTTTGTGATTCTAGTGTTCCTGATGTGTTTTGAGGTTATGGATCACTTGTATATGACATATGTGAGGTGTTAGGATGGTTGGTTTGGATGGAATTGATCTCTATTTGAAAATTTGAATGTGGCTTGTATGAGAAGCAAATTCTGGTTTTTTAGAGTGATTGGAAGGAAAGCATGAGTTGTTATGCTTTGGTGTACTTGAATTGATCAGAAAGAACCTCTATTTATAGTAGAGCAACTTTGTTTTGGGAGCAATAGTGATTGGAGGCTGGATCACTCCATTATCCATTGAACTTTGTCATGTAGCCAAAGTCTCCTCTAGCCATTGACTTGAGTCAATCTTGCTGGCTATGAGTCTTCTGTTGTAGGGATAAGGCTTGACTCCTTTAGTGATCAATGACTCAGTCCATACCACCTCAATGTATCTCTTGAATGCCTTGAAACAAAATTAAAGTTTTTGGATTTGCAACATTGAATTTCACATGCCAAGGAATGGGATTTTTGACTTGGTGGCTTTGTGATCAGGTTCTCCATCATTTGTGTTGATTTTGGACAGAATTGAAATGATGCAAGTGTCCAAATTTGGCTCAAGAAATCATGGGAACCAAGTCATGTTTTCATGACTTTGTGTGGGCAGGGTGAAAATGCCATTTTTTTAGGCTTATAACTCCTTGCTCAAGTTGAACCATGGGAGGCTCTTGTACTTTTTGGAAAGCCCCAATAACATACTTCAAATTTGATGTTTAACTTTGGTCTTGAATAACCTTGGATCATAATGAAAAATGGCCTCAAAGTTGGTGAAAATGCAAAACAGATTCTGTCCAAAATTTCACTAAGTGTTGTAAAAGTGGCCATTTTCATATATTTGTGATTTTGATCAATCCATAACTCAAAATCCATGAGGATTTGGAATCTGTTATAGTTGACAATTTTGAAGTATGTAATGAGAGCTTTCATTTGAGCTTTGGATGGAAGAAAAAGGTTACTTGGATCACAAGTTATGGCCTTGCAAAGTTGGGTATAAATCATTTTTTTTCATAACTTAGTGAAATTTCAAGTTTCTTATGGTTGCCCCTTTTGCAAGTAACCCCTCTTTTCTTGATTTTTCTTGATGGATGATGATTCAAACCATAAGTTAACATTGTTTTTTACTTAAGGAAGTCTTGTTTGTCAAGAAATTCAAAAAGTCAAACTTGATTTTTGGCACAGTTGACTTTTTGTCAGATGAATTTCAAACTTTGTGATCCTCTATGAAATCAAGTCCTTGACCTAATTCAAACATAATGGATGGATTCCATAGGTGTTTTAGAGTGTCTTGAATCATGTCCCAAGGTTTGGGATCATGTCTTGGTCAAAAGTCAAAGGTACAGTTGACTTTTCATCAGAAATCCCTAATTGGTCCAGATGAATTTGAATCCTTGTGTTGCTTATGAACTAAGTTATTTGAGTCAATCCATTCTTGTAAATGGATCAATATGATGTATTGGAGGTCTTCAAAAGACTTCTTGAGGCCTTGGCTCATGCCTTGCTTCAAAAGTCAACTTAGGGGTGAATTAGGTCAAAAAACCCTAATTCCTGATTTTTGATGAATGCATCCCCTGAGGCTATTTTGAACTTGTGATTGGGTCCATGGGGTCCCTTTAAGCTCATTGGATCATGTTTTGAATTATTGGCTCATGCCCAGATGAAAATATTCCTCTGGAGGCCTTGGTCGACCAAAACCCTAATCTGCTGACACTGATGATCTTGAGGCTTGATTAGCTTGAGATGTTGCATTTCCATGCTTAATTCTTGATATGGGGGACCTCTTGATCCTTCATGGATGTTTAAGAGGTTTTAAAATTTGAGGATCATGTCCATTCTTGATTGATCCTTTGTCTGAGTACTCTGAGAGGACTCAAAACCCTAATTCTCGGTTGAGGTGAATGCTCAACAATCTTTGAGGGGATTGATGAGGCACGAAGGTACATCTATATTGTGGTGATGATTTGCACAATGATGGGAAATATTGTGGTCAAAATTTGGGTTATGATAGTTTCCCCTATTTAATCTTCTTGGACCTAAAGGTATGAATGGTGAAGACGTTCGTACATTCAAGGTAAAAGAGGATTAATATCGGAATACCCGAAATTTTGACTGTGGTTATGAATGGTAGCGGTTTGCTCATCCATCTTCTTTTGCTAAGTGGTGTTGCTTAGAAAAGGGTAAAACTTACCCTCGATCCTTGTCTTCAGCCACGAAACAGGTCTTAGTTTCTTGAAATAAACTTCCCCTCGATCCTGGTCTTCAACCATGGAACTGGTCTCAATTTCTTTTGAAAATAAACTTCCCCTCGATCCCGGTCTTCAGCCATGGAACTGGTCTTAGTTTCTTGAAATAAACTTCCCTTCGATCCAGGTCTTCATCCATGGAACTGGTCTTAGTTTCTTGAAATAAACTTCCCCTCGATCTTGGTCTTCAGCCATGGAACTGGTCTCAATTTCTTCTTGTCGAGTTCCTTCCTCGACAAGGAACGCTATTTGTAGCGGTCTTCATCAAAATTCTCGCCTAGTATTACTGGGGAGACGCCATTTGATGGAAAAAGATTTGAAGTCACACTTGCTGGGGAGAACCATTTGTCTGAACTGCAAAGGTGCATAAACTTCTCTGTGGGATGCCATTTGTCGACCTATTGGGGAAAACAAATCTCTTGAGAGATCGCTTTTCGCTTGGTGGTGTTACATCATACTTCTTTTCGATACCTTTTTTGGAGAAATGCCATGTGATGTAATCCAATTTTGAGGTGCTGATGACTTCATTGAAAATAATTTTTTCGGGGAGAAATTACCATATTGCTAAGAGTCTTTTTAGTGGAGAGGCTTTCTCTGGGGATTTTCTTTAATCCGGGAAAGCAAAATATCATCTTTAATGGAGAAGAGTGATGTTCCAAAATGTGTATAACCAAAGCTTCTGGTCGTTTAGAGGTTCAAGTTATCAAAGTGGTCGAGGACCGATTTCAATCCAGGAATACATTGGAGAGAGATTGTTTAGACGATATATTTCTTGATGAGGAAAGTACTTAAACCAGAATTTTGTCCTATCTGACGTGGTAAGGAAAACTGACAACTCTATCGGAGAGAGGACGTTTATCACTTGGGGATGAATATGACCAGAGTGATATTAATGCAACATATATATGAATATGAATCAATTATGCATGTTTATGCTGACAAAACAGACACGGCATACAGACTGGTGATGGGTTCAACTAGATATCCGGCCACTTTGGGAGATGGGGGTATCTCTGGAGATTTTGAAAGTTGTACTTTTACTTAGGAAAAGGGATTTCTGTGTTCGTTCTGATTTCCGGAGATACAAAACTGCTAGGTATGGAAATCTGTTCTTGTTTTTTCAGAGGTGGACCCTACTGGGGTGAAAAACCATCAATGGGTTTTCAGAGGTGAGAATTGTAACACCCTTTTCTACCCCACAATTATCGCAGCGGAATAACATAAAATCATAGTAAAATCAGAATCACCTCAAAGGGTGCATATTTCTCAATAAATTCAAATCAACAAAAATTTCTCCATAAACAACGGGTTTTCCTCAAAATAACTCAAAATGCCTTCAAAGGTCAGCAGAACCACCATAACCAAAAATCCCACAAAAAGGTTTATTAAAATAACCCATAGTCATCAAATAATCAATAAAATAACAGCCAAATAAAATTCAACATGGTTCGACTCAACGACCCAACCCGATGTTACACTATCAGAGCAAGACCCTCTACATCGACCAAAATGCAAATAACTTCAAAAGTCCTCAAAAGCATCCACAGCTAATCCTGATCACCTGCACGTTACCCACGTGGAGGCAACATTCAAACAGGCAGGGTGAGTAATACAATTCATTATAATCAATATAAAATAAGATATGCATAAAAATGGCATCATCATCATATACAACATCATCAGAGTCATCACAAGGCAAACATCAAAACACGTCATCATCAATCACAACAAATGCCACATAAATGCAATGCACAATAGGACTCATGCATGTGGTACCAATCGTCACAATCGATGGACACTTAGAACCGAAGCACATCATAAACCACTTCACTTCCACAAAATGCGATGGAAGCCACAAATAGACCAAAGTCTAACATCGTCACAAAAATGCTATGAATGCATGATACACAACGTCATAATCATCATCGTCAATAAAAACCATCTATGTGCATCATCATTCATCAATCCTCATATTAAATCATATCATCATAAATTCGTCAAACATCACAAAACATCATCTCATAATCATCAGTAACATCATGGTAAATCATCAGAAATATCACAGCACCAAAACATCAAGACATCACAGAATCATAACAAAATTTAGCAAACAGCAGACGCTCACTGCTGAGTTCGCTGTGCGAACCTGCTCGCTGGGACCTTTACTTTGCGAAGCTGGCAGCGAAGCCCCAATCTGATACAAAAACCAGAGAGTTCACCAGTCTGCCTCTCCTCGCTCATCTATTTGCTGCGTGAAGCCCTTCGCTGAGACATTCGCTGTGCGAGCCCACAAAATCACATCTCAGAATTCATCCTAGTATTCACCACAAAATCATCGCGCATTCGCTGCGCTGCTCGCTTTGCAAGCATGGGAGAACATTTGACTTGCGAATGATTTTGTTCGCTTTGCGAACTAGCGATTCCTGCAATCGCTGCTACGCACCAGTAGCATCCCAACCCCAAACACCTCTATGATTCCAACCTCAAATCACCCCCAAAACACTCCCAAAACAGTCCTGAAACATCAAGGCAATCAAAAGCATAAAACCTACGACTATTATGTCGGTTAATTCCACTATCCTAACTCAAAATCACCTAAACCTTCACAAACTCTCAAGGTTCCCATAAACCCCATAAATCCCTTTCTCATACAAGATCCCACATATCATCAAAAAGGTTTTGCCTCGAAGGCTTATTTTTACCCGAATCTATTCAACCCTTAATAATCCATCATCGATCCTCATAAATACCTCTAAATCATCAATAACTTATAAACCCTTCAAAAACCCCAAAAACCTCAAGATCCATTTTAAACACATCACTTCCTATAGTGAAAACAATGAAAGGCAATACTCCCCATACCTTAGATTGTCGTTCCAGAGTTTTCTCTACTGATTCTTTGGAAGCCTTCACGAATCCTCGCCTTTTTCCTTCTTTCCTCAGAGCTCTGCACTTTTCTCCTTATTTTCACGTTCCAACAATGAATCCTATTCCTTTCCAATTCCTTTTTGTTAAACCCTTGGGCTTCCAAAAATAGGCTTTCCCCATAATACCCTCACTAATCCTCCTCAAATGTCCACCTTACCCTTAATTCCTCTAATATTATTTAAATTAATAATAATACTAATATATTCATATTATATATTATTATTTAATTAAATAACCGAAACTCCACGAAAAAGCCAACGTCAACACAAACCACCAAAATTCACCGAAAATTCACAAATATTATATTTAAACAAATTAAATAAATATTCTAATAAATTTGGGGTGTTACAACTCTCCCCCACTTAAAGAATTTTCGCCTTCGAAAATTACCTCAAAGAAATAGAGTCGGATACGACTCCCTCATCTAATCTTCGCGTTCCCAAGTCCAACTT
Source organism: Lathyrus tuberosus (assembly GCA_022829125.1). Lineage (NCBI taxonomy): Eukaryota > Viridiplantae > Streptophyta > Magnoliopsida > Fabales > Fabaceae > Lathyrus > Lathyrus tuberosus. The sequence continues at coordinate 99,840 of JALAZF010000775.1, read as the reverse complement.
TCGTCAGCTGGTCCGCCCCACAACACCTTCACCAAAGTTATGTCTTTACCCCGCAGTTGCTTCATCTCTCGACAGTCAATCCGCACCGGTAAAGCTTCCACTGTCAGATTATCCATCACTTGTACATCATCCATCTGAATCATATGCAATGGATCCGAAATGTACTTCCTCAACTGAGACACATGGAACACGTCATGCAAATTCGCAAGTGACGGTGGTAAAGCAATTCGATAGGCTACCTCTCCTATCCTCTGGGAGATTTGATATGGACCAACAAAACGTGTAGTGAGCTTCCTAGACTTCAAAGCTCGACCCACACCAGTCACTGGCGTCACCCTCAAAAGCACGTGATCTCCCTCTTGGAATTCAAGGGTCTTCCTCCTCTTATCATGGTAGCTTTTATGACGAATCTGTGACGCTCTCATCCTTTCTTGGATCATCTTAATCTTTTCGATCGTCTCTTGCACAATCTCAGGTTCGAGTACAACACTTTCGCCTGACTCATACCAACACAAAGGAGTCCTACACCTTCGCCCATACAAAGCTTCTTGTGGCACCATTCCAATACTAGCATGAAAATTGTTGTTGTACGTGAACTCAATCAACGGCAAATGGCTATCCCAAGATCCTCCATGATCCAACACACAAGCTCCCAGCAAGTCCTCTAAGGATTGGATAGTCCTTTCTGTCTGACTGTCCGTCTGCGGATGATAGGTAGAACTCATCCTCAACTTAGTACCCAAACCATCTTGCAAACTCTTCCAGAACCTCGATGTAAATCTCGGATCTCTATCCGACACAATACTCGAAGGTATCCCATGCAACTTCACAATCTCCTCAATGTACATCTCAGCTAACTTATGCATAGAATGATTAATCTTCATCGGTAAAAAAATGAGCTGATTTAGTTAATCTATCCACAATCACCCAAATGGAATCATTTCCTATAGCAGTCTTTGGCAATCCCACCACAAAATCCATGCAAATACTATCCCACTTCCATTCTGGAATCCTCAACAGCTGCATCATACCTAAAGGTTTCTAATGTTCAACCTTCAACTTCTGACAAGTCAAACACGCATAAACAAACTCCGCAACATCCTTCTTCATACCTGGCCACCAAAACAACTTCTTCAAATCTTGGTACATCTTCGTAGCACCAGGATAAATACTCAACCTACTTCGGTGTCCTTCTTCAAGTATTCTCTTCTTAATATTTGGGACATCTGGAACATACACCCAGTCTCTGAACATCATCACACCATTTTCATCAAATTGGAATTCTCCTCCGTTACCTTGGTTGATCAACGTCAACTGGTCCACTAACTTCAAGTCAGATTGTTGTCCCACTCTGGTCTCTTCCAAAATGCCACTAGTCAACTTCAACATTCCCAACTTCACACTGTCAGGAGTCTCTTCACATACCAAACTCAAATCTCTGAATTGCTCAATTAATTCCAATTATTTCACCATAAGCATCGACATATGCAATGACTTCATGCTCAATGCATCAGCCACTACATTTGCTTTGCCTGGATGATAACTCAAATCAAAATCGAAATCCTTCAACAACTCTAACCACCTTCTCTGCCTCATATTCAATTCTTTCTGATAAAATAAGTACTTCAGACTTTTATGATCACTGAACACTTCAAACTTAGAGCCAAACAGATAATGTCACCAAATTTTCAACACAATTACCACGGCAGCCAATTCCAAGTCATGGGTAGGATAATTCCTCTCATGAACTCGCAATTGTCTCGAAGCATAGGCAATAACTTGTCGATTCTGTATCAATACTCCACCAAGACCCATCTTCGACGCATCACAATACACCACAGAAGATTCACTCGGATTAGGAAAAATCAACACTGGAGTGGTCGTCAACTTCTTCTTCAATTCCACAAAACTCTCTTCACAAGCTACATCCCACACAAACGATTGACCCTTCCGAGTCAACTGAGTCAAAGATAATGCCAACTTAGAAAAGCCCTCGATAAACTTGCGGTAATAACCCATCAATCCCAGAAAACTTCGTATCTCAGTAGCAGACTTCGGAGTCTCCCACTGCAACACAACATCAATCTTGGAAGGATCTACAGCAATTCCACCACTTGAAATCACATGGCCAAGAAAACTCACTTCCTTCAACTAGAACTCACACTTCGACAGTTTCGTATACAACTTTTTTCCTTCAATACTTGCAACACAGTTCTCAAATGCTCAGCATGCTCTTCTTTAGACTTAGAATATATCAGAATATCATCAATGAAAACCACCACGAACTGATCCAAATACTCATGGAAAATCCGGTTCATATACTCCACAAACACACCAGGCGCATTGGATACACCAAACAACATCACAGTGTATTCATAGTGGCCATACCTCGTTCTGAAAGCTATCTGCGAAATGTCATCAGGCTTAACACGAATCTGATGATAACCTGACCTCAAATCAATCTTACTAAACACACAAGCACCTACTAACTGATCCATCTAGTCGTCGATTCTTGAAAGTGATACTTATTCTTGATAGTCACTTTATTCAACTGCTGATAATCAACACACAATCTCATACTTCCGTCTTTCTTCTTCACTAACAACACAGGAGCACCCCACGGAGAAACACTTAGTCAAACAAACCTCTTCTCAAGTAATTCTTCCAGTTGTTTCTTCAATTCACTTAACTCAGAAGCTGACATCCGATAAGGAGCCATCGACACTGGACTCGACGTGGTACTAAGTCCATGGCAAACTCTACTTCACGTTCTGGAGGCAAATCACTGATGTCATCTGGAAACACTTCTGGAAACTCACAAACAACAGGTAAGTCGACACTCGTAGCTTCACGATCAATCTGCAATGATTCAAATATTGTAAACACTAAGGCTTCATCTTCCATAAGCTCGTCTACTTGCCTAGCAGACAGGAACATCAAGTCTCCACTATCACCAAACTCAGGAAACTCCACAGTCTTAGTATAACAATTGATATAAACATGGTTGAACTCCAACCAGTTCATTCCAAGGATTACATCGATTTGGTGCAAGGGTAAACACACCAAATCCATCGCAAAACTCTTCCCAAAAATCGTCGAAGGACATCTCAAACACACAAAAGTAGTAGTAACAGAACCATTAGCAGGGGTCTCTATTAGCATACTACCATTCATATTAGACAACTTCAAACCCAATCTATTAGCACATTCAAGCGAGATAAAAGAATGAGTAGCACCAGTATCAATCATAGCAACCAACTCAATATCATTAATAAAACAAGTACCTCGAATCAGGTTGTCCTTCTCTGACACTTCTGCACCACTCAAAGCAAACACTCTGCGACTGGTCTGAGCAGCAGTAGCCGTCTTCTTCGGTTTCTGACACTTGGTACTGATGTGACCCTTCTCACCATAATTGAAACAAGTTAGACCTTCATCCTTGCAATCAGTAGCTCTATGACCCTTCTTACCACACCTGTAGCACCTCAACACACTATTAGTACAAACATCAGCACGGTGACTTTGCTCGCCACACCTGTAACACTTCCCAGAAGCGGGAGTTGCTCCCCCACTTGTCTTTTTCCCCTCTGAAGCCTTCTGCTTCCCTTTGTCAGCTGAAGTCGTATAAGGTTTTCCCCTATACTGCCCTTTCTTCTCACTCAACTGCTTGTATTGAGCAGATCGAGTTCAGCTATCCTCATCGTAGATTCTGCTCTTGTCTACTAACTCAGCATATCTGCGGATCTGTTGATACCCAATACCCTGCTTAATCTCTAGTCTCATTCCATTCACAAACTTAAGGCACTTAGACATCTTAGCATCAACACGGTTGTAGTGAGGACAAAACTTCACCAGCTTCTCGAATTTCGTAGCATACTCTGCAACAGTCATGTCTCCTTGCTTCAGCTCAAGGAATTCCACCTCCCTCTTACCACGAGCATCCTCTGGATAATACTTTCCCAGAAATTACTGCTTGAACACAGCCTAGGTTATCACATTGCCAACCTCTTCCAGTCTCTGACGGGTGTTATCCCACCAATCCTCAGCCTTTTCTGACAACATATGAGTTCCAAACTGAACTTGTTGTGCATCCGTACATCCCATTCCTCGGAAAATGTTCTCGATCACCTTCAGCCACTTATGTGCACTTGCTGGATCGTGAGTACCCTCAAACTCTGGCAGATTGTTCTTCTTGAACTCCCCCAAAGCATGAAACTCATCTGGGACTCCACCATTCAGATTGAGTTGCGCCACCACATTAGCAACTGATTCCAAAGCATCAGCAATAGCACGATCATTTCTTCCAGCCATCCTGCACACCACCAACAAGGTTAGAAGAACTAAAACATGACAGTGTACATACACTTGTCGACCGACAGGGGACTGACATCACGTAAAAACCTGGTCGGACGAACCGACCTGCTCGGATACCACTGATGTAACACCCTTTTCTACCCCGCAATTATCGCAGCGGAATAACATAAAATCACAGTAAAATCAGAATCACCTCAAAGGGTGCACATTTCTCAATAAATTCAAATCAACAAAAATTGCTCTGTAAACAACGGGTTTTCCTCAAAATAACTCAAAATGCCTTCAAAGGGCAGCAAAACCACCATAACTACAAAAATACCACAAAAGGGTTTATTAAAATAAACCATAGTTATCAAATATTCAATAAAATAATAGCCAAATAAAATTCAACATGGTTCGACTCAACGACCCAACCCGATGTTACACTATCAGAGCAAGACCCTCTACATCGACCAAAATGCAAATAACTTCAAAAGTCCTCAAAAGCATTCACAGCTAATCCTGATCACCTGCATGTTACCCATGTGGAGGCAACATTCAAACAGGCAGGGTGAGTAATACAATTCATTATAATCAATATAAAATAAGATATGCATAAAAATAGCGTCATCATCATATACAACATCATCAGAGTCATCACAAGGCAAACATCAAAACACGTCATCATCAATCACAATGCCACATAAATGCAATGCACAACAGGACTCATGCATGTGGTACCAATCGTCACAATCGATGGACACTTAGGCCATCACCCTCCAAAGATCCCCGTCAATAGGATCGGTTCCACACAAGAACCGGAGCACGTCATAAACCACTTCACATCCACACAATGGGATGGAAGCCACAAATAGATCGAAGTCTAACATCGTCATAGAAATGTTATGAATGCATGATACACAACGTCATAATCATCATCGTCAATAAAAACCATCTATGTGCATCATCATTCATCAATCCTCATGTTAAATCATATCATCATATATTCGTCAAACATCACAAAACATCATCTCATAGTCATCAGTAACATCATGGTAAATCATCAGAAATATCACAGCACCAAAACATCAAGACAGCATAGAATCATAACAAAATTTCGTAAATAGCAGACGCTCGTTGCTGAGTTCACTGTGCGAACCTGCTCGCTGGGACCTTCGCTTTGCGAAGCTGGCAGCGAAGCCCCAATCCCATACAAAAACCAGAGAGTTCCCCAGTCTGCCTCTCCTCGCACATCTATTTGCTATGTGAAGCCCTTCGCTGGGACATTCGTTGTGCGAGCCCACAAAATCACATCTCAGAATTCATCCCAGTATTCACCACAAAATCATCGCGCATTCACTGCGCTGCTCGCTTTGCGAGCCTGGGAGAACATTCGCCTTGCGAATGATTTTGTTCCCTTTGCGAACTAGTGATTCCTGCAATCGCTACTACGCACCAGTAGCATCCCAGCCCCAAACACCTCTATGATTCCAACCTCAAATCACCCCAAAACACTCCCAAGACAGTCCTAAAACATCAAGGTAATCAAAAGTATAAAACCTACGACTATTATGTTGGTTAATTCCACTATCCTAACTCAAAATTACCTAAACCTTCACAAACTCTCAAGGTTCCCATAAATCCCTTTCTCATACAAGATCCCACATATCATCAAAATGGTTTTGCCTCGAAGGCTTATTTTTACCTGAATCAATTCAACCCTTAATAATCCATCATCGATCCTCAGAAATACCTCTAAATCATCAATAACTCATAAACCCTTCAAAAACCCCAAAAACCTCAAGATCCATTTTAAACACATCACTTCCTATATTGAAAACAAAGAAAGGCAATACTCCACATACCTTAGATTGTCATTCTGGAGTTTTCTCTACTGATTCTTTGGAAGCCTTCACGAATCCTCGCCTTTTTCCTTTTTTCTCAGAGCTCTGCACTTTTCTCCTTATTTTCACGTTCCAACAATGAATCCTATTCCTTTCCAATTCCTTTTTGTTAAACCCTTGGGCTTCCAAAAATGGGCTTTCCCCATAATACCCTCACTAATCCTCCTCAAATGTCCACCTTACCCTTAATTCCTCTAATATTATTTAAATTAATAATAATATTAATATATTCATATTATATACTATTATTTAATTAAATAACCGAAACTCCACAAAAAAGCCAACGTCAACACAAACCACCAAAATTCACCGAAAATTCACAAATATTATATTTAAATAAATTAAATAAATATTCTAATAAATTCGGGGTGTTACAACTCTCCCCCACTTAAAGAATTTTGCCCTCGAAAATTACCTCAAAGAAACAGAGTCGGATACGACTCCCTCATCTGATCTTCGCGTTCCCAAGTCCAACTTTCGCCAGCTGGTCTGCCCCACAACACCTTCACCAAAGGTTTGTTTTTACCCCAGAGTTGCTTTATCTCTCGACTGTCAATCCGCACCGGTAAAGCTTCCACTGTCAGATGATCCCTCACTTGTACATTATCCATCTGAATCACATGCGACGGATCCGGAATGTACTTCCTCAACTGAGACACATGGAACACGTCATGCAAATTTGCAAGTGACAGCGGTAAAGCAATTCGATAGGCTACCTCTCCTATCCTCTGGGAGATTTGATATGGACCAACAAAACGTGGAGTGAGCTTCCTAGACTTCAAAGCTCGACCCACACCAGTCACTGGCGTCACCCTCAAAAACATGTGATCTCCCTCTTGGAATTCAAGGGTCTTCCTCCTCTTATCATGGTAGCTTTTCTGACGACTCTGCGACCCTCTCATCCTTTCTTAGATGATCTTAATATTTTCGGTCGTCTCTTGCACAATCTCAGATCCGAGTACAACACTCTCGCCTGACTCATACCAACACAAAGGAGTCCTACACCTTCGCCCATACAAAGCTTCATAGGGCGCCATTCTAATATTAGCATGAAAACTGTTGTTGTACGTGAACTCAATCAACGGCAAATGGCTATCCCTAGATCCTTCATGATCCAACACATAAGCCCTCAGCAAGTCCTCTAAGGATTGGATAGTCCTTTCTGTCTGGCGGTCCGTCTGCGGATGATAGGCTGAACTCATCCTCAACTTAGTACCCAAAGCATCTTGCAAACTCTTCCAGAACCTCGATGTAAATCTGACACAATACTCGAAGGTATCCCATGCAACTTCACAATCTCCTCAATGTACATTTCGGCTAACTTCTGCATAGAATGATTAATTTTCATCTACAAGAAATGAGTCGATTTAGTTAATCTATCCATAATCACCCAAATGGAATCATTTCCTTTAGCAGTCTTCGGCAATCCCACCACAAAATCCATGGAAATACTATCCCACTTCCATTCTGGAATCCTCAACAGCTGCATCATACCTAAAGGCTTCTGATGCTCAACCTTCGACTTCTGACAAGTCAAACACGCATAAACAAACTCCGCAACTTCCTTCATCATACCTGACCACCAAAACAACTTCTTCAAATCTTGGTACATCTTTGTAGCACCGGGATGAATACTCAACCTACTTCGGTGTCCATTTTCAAGTATGCTCTTCTTAATATCTAGGAAATCTGGAACACACACCCTGTCTCTGAACATCATCACACCATTTTCATCAACTCGGAATTCTCCTCTGTTACCTTGGTTGCTCAACGTCAACTGGTCCACTAACTTCAAGTCAGATTGTTGTCCCACTCTGATCTCTTCCAGAATGCCACTAGTCAACTTCAACATTCCCAACTTCACACTGTCAGGAGTCTCATCACATACCAAACTCAAATATCTGAATTGCTCAATTAATTCCAATTCTTTCACCATAAGCATCGACATATACAATGACTTCCTGCTCAATGCATCAGCCACTACATTTGCTTTGCCCGGATGATAACTCAAATCAAAATCAAAATCCTTCAACAGCTCTAACCATCTTCTCTGCCTCATATTCAATTCTTTCTGATCAAATAAGTACTTCAGAAATTTATGATCACTGAACACTTCAAACTTAGAGCCAAACAGATAATGTCTCCAAATTTTCAACACAAACACCACGGCAGCCAATTCCAAGTCATGGGTAGGATAATTCCTCTCATGAACTCGCAATTGTCTCGAAGCATAGGCAACAACTTGTCCATTCTGCATCAATACTCCACCAAGACCCATCTTCGACGCGTCACAATACACCACAAAAGATTCACTCGGATAAGGCAAAATCAACACTGGAGCGTTCGCCAACTTCTTCTTCAATTCCACAAAACTCTCTTCACAAGCTACATCCCACACAAACGATTGACCCTTCCGAGTCAACTGAGTCAAAGGTAAAGCCCTCGATAAACTTGCGGTAATAACCCACCAATCCCAGAAAACTTCGTATCTCAGTAGCAGACTTCGGAGTCTCCCACTGCAACACAACATCAAACTTGGAAGGATCTACAGCAATTCCACCACTTGAAATCACATGGCCAAGAAAACTCACTTCCATCAACCAGAACTCACACTTCAACAGTTTCACATACAACTTCTTTTCCTTCAATACTTCCAACACAGTTCTCAAATGCTCAGCATGCTCTTCTTCAGACTTAGAATATATCAGAATATCATCAATGAAAACCACCACGAACTGATCCAAATACTCATGGAAAATCCGGTTCATATACTCCATGAAAACACCAGGTGCATTGGACACACCAAACGACATCACAGTGTATTCATAGTGACCATACCTCGTTTTGAAAGTTGTCTTCAGAATGTCATCAGGCTTAACACGAATCTGATGATAACCAGACCTCAAATCAATCTTACTAAACACACAAGCACCTACTAACTGATCCATCAAGTCGTCGATTCTAGGAAGTGGATACTTATTCTTGATAGTCACTTTATTCAACTGCCGATAATCAACACACAATCTCATACTTCCGTCTTTCTTCTTCACTAACAACACAGGAGCACCCCACGGAGAAACACTTGGTCGAACAAACCTCTTCTCAAGTAATTCTTCCAGTTGTTTCTTGAATTCATTCAACTCAGAAGCTGACATCCGATAAGGAGCCATCGACACTGGACTCGTACCTGGTACTAAGTCCACTGCAAACTCTACTTCACGTTCTGGTGGCAAATCACTGATGTCATCTAGAAACACTTCTGGAAACTCACAAACAACAGGTAAGTCGACACTCGCAGCTTCAAGATCAATCTTCAACGATGCAAACATTTGCAAACACCAAGGCTTCATCTTCCATAAGCTCGTCTACTTGCCTAGCAGACAGGAACATCAACTCTCCATTATCACCAAACTCAGGAAACTCCACAGTCTTAGTATAACAATTGATATGAACATGGTTGAACTCCAACCAGTTCATTCCAAGGATTACATCGATTTGGTACGAGGGTAAACACACCAAATCCATCACAAAACTCTTCCCAAAAATCGTCAAAGGACATCTCAAACACACAAAAGTAGTAGTAACAGAACCATTAGCAGGAGTCTCTATTAGCATACTACCATTCATATTAGACAACTTCAAACCCAATTTATTGGCACATTCAAGCGAGATAAAAGAATGAGTAGCACGAGTATCAATCATAGCAACCAACTCAATATCATTAATAAAACAAGTACCTCGAATCAGGTTGTCTTTCTCTGACACTTCTGCACCACTCAAAGCAAACACTCTGCCACTGGTCTGAGCAGCAGTAGCCGTCTTCTTCGGTTTCTAACCCTTGGTACTGATGTGACCCTTCTCACCACAATTGAAACAAGTTGGACCTTCATCCTTGCCATCAGTAGCTCTATGACCCTTCTTACCACACCCGTAGCACCTCAACACACTATTAGTACAAACATCAGCACGGTGACCTTGCTCGCCACACCTATAACACTTCCCAGAAGCGGGAGCTGCTCCCCCACTTGTCTTTTTCCCCTCTGAAGCCTTCTGCTTCCCTTTGTCAGCTGAAGTCGTATAAGGTTTTCCCCTATACTGCCCTTTCTTCTCACTCAACTTCTTGTAGTGAGCAGATCGAGCTCGGCTATCCTCATCGTAGATTCTGCTCTTGTCCACCAACTCAGCATACATGCGGATCTGTTGATACCCAATACCCTGCTTAATCTCTGGTCTCAGTCCATTCTCGAACTTGAGGCACTTGGACATCTCAATATCAGCACGGTTGTAGTGAGGACAGAACTTCACCAGCTTCTCGAATTTTGCAGCATACTCTGCAACAATCATGTCTCCTTGCTTCAGCTCAAGGAATTCCACCTCCCTCTTAACACGAGCATCCTCTGGATAATACTTTCCCAGAAATTCCTCCTTGAACACAGCCTAGGTTATCACAGTGCCAACCTCTTCCAGTCTCTGACGGGCGTTATCCCACCAATCCGCAGCCTCTTCTAACAACATATGAGTTCCAAACTGAACTTGTTGCACATCGGTACATCCCATTCCCCGGAAAATCTTATCGATCGCCTTCATCCACTTGTGTGCACTTGCTGGATCGTGAGTACCCTCAAACTCTGGCGGATTGTTCTTCATGAACTCCCCCAAAGCACGAAACTCATCTGGGACTCCACCATTCGGATTGAGTTGCGCCACCACAGTAGCAACTGATTCCAAAGCATCAGCAATAGCATGATCATTTCTTCCAGCCATCCTGCACACCACCAACAAGGTTAGAAGAACTAAAACATCGACAGTGTACACACACTTGTCGACCGACAGGAGACTGACATCACGTAAAAACGTGGTCGGACGAACCGACCTGCTCTGATACCACTGATGTAACACCCTTTTCTACCCCACAATTATCGCAGCAGAATAACATAAAATCATAGTAAAATCAAAATCACCTCAAAGGGTGCACATTTCTCAATAAATTCAAATCAACAAAAATTACTCCGTAAACAACAGGTTTTCCTCAAAATAACTCAAAATGCCTTCAAAGGGCAGCAGAACCACCATAACCACAAAAATCCCACAAAAGGGTTTATTAAAATAAACCATAGTCATCAAATAATCAATAAAATAACAGCCAAATAAAATTAAACATGGTTCGACCTAACGACCCAACTCGATGTTACACTATCAGAGCAAGACCCTCTACATCGACAAAAATGCAAATAACTTCAAAAGTCCTCAAAAGCATCCACAGCTAATCCTGATCACATGCACGTTGCCCACATGGAGGCAACATTCAAACAGGCAGGGTGAGTAAGACAATTCATTATAATCAATATAAAATAAGATATGCATAAAAATAGCGTCATCATCATATACAACATCATCAGAGTCATCACAAGGCAAACATCAAAACACGTCAGCATCAATCACAATAAATGCCACATAAATGCAATGCACAACAGGACTCATGCATGTGGTACCAATCGTCACAATCGATGGACACTTAGGTCATCACCTTCCAAAGATCCCCGTCAATAGGATCGGTTCCACGCAAGAACCGGAGCACTTCATAAACCACTTCACGTCCACACAATGGGATGGAAGCCACAAATAGACCAAAGTCTAACATCGTCACAGAAATGCTATAAATGCATGATACACAAGGTCATAATCATCATCGTCAATAAAAACCATCTATGTGCATCATCATTCATCAATCCTCATGTTAAATCATATCATCATATATTCGTCAAACATCACAAAACATCATCTCATAATCATCAGTAACATCATGGTAAATCATCAGAAATATCACAACATCAATAAATCAAGACAGCACAGAATCATAACAAAATTTCGCAAACAGCAGACGCTCGCTGCTGAGTTCGCTGTGCGAACCTGCTCGTTGGGACCTTCACTTTGCGAAGCTGGTAGCAAAGCCCCAATCCCAAACAAAAACTAGAGAGTTCCCCAGTCTTCCTCTCCTCGCTCATCTATCCGCTGTGTGAAGCCCTTCGTTGGGAAATTCACTGTGCGACCCACAAAATCACATCTCAGAATTCATCCCAGTATTCACCACAAAATCATCGCGCATTCACTGCGCTGCTCGCTTTGCGAGCCTGGGCAAACATTCGCCTTGTGAATGATTTTGTTCGCTTTGCGAACTAGCGATTCCTGCAATTGCCTCTACGGACCAGTAGCATCCCAGCCCCAAACACCTCTATGATTCCAACCTCAAATCACCCCAAAACACCCCCAAAACAGTCCTGAAACATCAAGGTAATCAAAAGCATAAAATCTATGACTATTATGTCGGTTAATTCCCCTATCCTAACTCAAAATCACCTAAACCTTCACAAACTCTCAAGGTTCCCGTAAACCCCATAAATCCCTTTCTCATACAAGATCCCACATATCATCAAAAAAGGTTTTGCCTCGAAGGCTTATTTTTGCCCGAATCAATTCAACCCTTAATAATCCATCATCGATCCTCAGAAATACCTCTAAATCATCAATAACTCATAAACCCTTCAAAAACCCCAAAAACCTTAAGATCCATTTTAAACACATCACTTTCTATATTGAAAACAATGAAAGGCAATACTCCCCATACCTTAGATCGTCGTTCCGGAGTTTTCTCTACTAATTCTTTGGAAGCCTTCACGAATCCTCGCTTTTTTCCTTCTTTCCTCAGAGCTCTGCACTTATCTCCTTATTTTCACGTTCCAACAATGAATCCTATTCCTTTCCAATTCCTTTTTGTTAAACCCTTGGGCTTCTAAAAATGGGCTTTCCCCATAATACCCTCATTAATCCTCCTCAAATGTCCACCTTACCCTTAATTCCTCTAATATTATTTAAATTAATAATAATACTAATATATTCATATTATATACTATTATTTAATTAAATAACTGGAACTCCACGAAAAAGCCAACGTCAGCACAAACCACCAAAATTCACCGAAAATTCACAAATATTATATTTAAACAAATTAAATAAATATTCTAATAAATTTGGGGTGTTACAACTCTCCCCCAAACCTGTCGGATATAGTTACTTGCCATGTATCCCTAACTTTTTTCTGAATTTCCTTTTAAGGTTTTCAACCCATCAGGATGATTTTTTCTTATGTCTCTAATTTTTGCCTGGACCGCCCTTTCGGGTTTTTAATCCACCGAGACGTTTTTTTTTAGACGAAGTATTTCTTGACTACATCAACATTTGTGGGGTAGGTAAACTCCTCTCCATCCATGGTTGCGAGTCTCAAGGCACCACTGAAAAGGCTTTCTTAACCACATAAGGGTCATCGTAATTTGGAGTCCATTTGCTCCTGGAATCAGTGAGAAATGATTGTATCTTCTTGAGCACGAGGTCTCCTTCTATGAAGACACGGAGTCAGACCTTTTTGTCAAACGCTTTCTTCATTCTTCGTTGATACAACTAGCCATGACACAATGCCATCATTCTCTTTTCTTCGGTTAGGTTCAGTTCATCGTATCGGCTTTGACACCATTCAGCTTCTGTTAGCTTGGCTTCCATCAATACCCTTATTGATGGTATCTCTACTTCTATGGGGAGCACTGCCTCCATGCCATATACTAGAGAGAAAGGGGTTGCCCCTATTGAAGTGCAGACAGATGTGCGATAACTGTGAAGAGCGAAGGGCAACATCTCATGCCAATCTTTGTAGGTTACAACCATCTTCTGAATTATCTTCTTGATATTCTTGTTAGTCGCTTCTACTGCTCCATTCATTTTGGGTCAGTAGGGAGATGAGTTATGGTGTTCGATCTTGAACTCATCACACAACTCTTTCATCATCTTGTTGTTCAAGTTAATCATTATCCGTAATGATCTGGCTTGGAACACCATAATGGCAGATGAGATTGTTCTTGATAAATCAGACCACCACTTGTTGGGTTACGTTGGTGTATCACACTGCTTCAACCCATTTGGTGAAGTAGTCAATGGCTACCAGGATGAACCGATGTTCGTTCAAGGCTTTGGGTTCAATCATGTCAATCATGTCGATTCCCCATATAGAAAAAGGCCATGGAGAAGAAAGAACTTTGAGATGCGTTGGCGGTACATGGATTTTGTCAGCGTATATCTGACACTTGTGACACCTTCTCTTGTACTGGTAACAATCGGATTCCATTGTCAGCCAATAATATCCTGCTCTCAGAATTTTTCTTGCCATTGTATTCCCATTGGCATGAGTGCCAAAGGAGCCTTCATGAATCTCTTTCATTAACATGTTTGCTTCTTATCTTTTTACGCATTTGAGCAAAACTATGTCGAAGTTTCTCTTGTAGAGTGTATCACTGTTCAGGAAGAAGTTGCCAGCCAGTCTTCTGAGAGTCTTCCTATCTTTTCTTGATGCCCCAGACGGGTATTCCTGTCTTTGAAGGAAGCACCTGATATCATGATACCATGGTTTGTTATCGATGATTGCTTCCATCGCGAAGATGTAAGCGGGCCTATCAAGGCGCATTATGTCGATCTTAGGTACGTCATTCCATTGACTTACACTAATCATGGAGGATAAGGCGGCTAATGCATCAGCCATGTGATTTTCTTCACGAGGGATATGATGAAACTCGATTCTGTTGAAGAATGGTAACAACCTTCTCGCGTAGTCTTTGTAAGGAATCAATCCTGATTGGTATGTATTCCACTCTCCTTTGATCTGATTTACCACCAGAGCTGAGTCTCCATACACATCCAAATTCTTTATCCTTAGGTCGATTGCTTCTTCGAGACCCATGATACAAGCTTCGTATTCGGCCTCATTGTTTGTGCATTTGAACGTCAATCTGGCAGTGAAATGAATATAGGTACCCTGAGGTGTTACGATGATTTCCCCAATTCTGTTTCCATAAGTATTGACGGCTCCGTCGAATATTAGTCCCCATTAGGAACCTGGTTCTGGCCCTTCACTAGATAGTGGTTCATCACAATCTTTCATTTTCAAGTACATGACATCTTTGTCTGGGAAGTCAAATTTGACTGATTCCTGATTGTCAATTGGTTGATGAGCCAAATGATCAGCCAAAATACTTCCTTTGACGGCTTTCTGAGCATGGTACTCGATGTCGTATTCTGATAACAACATCTGCCAATGGGCAATCCTTCCCGTGAGTGCAGGCTTTTTAAAGACGTACTTGATCGGATCCATTTCGGAGATTAACTAAGTAGTGTGACAAATCATGTACTGGCAAAGACGTTTGTCTGCCCAAGCCAGAGCACAACAAGTTTTCTCAAGCATAGTGTACCGAGTTTCACAGTTCGTGAATTTCTTGCTTAAGTAGTAAATGGCAGACTCTTTTCTCTTTGTCTTGTCTTATTGGCCAAGCACACAGCCCATGGAGTCTTCCAAGACTGTTAAGTAGATGATCAGTGGTCTTCCTTCCACTGAAGGAGACAGAATCAGTAGGTTCAATGGATATTCTTTGATGTTGTCGAAAGCTTTTTGGCAATCTTCTGTCCATACACATCTTTGGTTCTTTCTGAGTAGTTTGAAGATCGGCGTGTGTCATACCCCAAATTTTGACCACCAAGATTTCCCATCATTGTGAGAATCATCATCACAATATGGATGTACCATCATGCCTCATCAATCTCCTCAAAGATGGTTCAGCATTCACCACAATCAGGAATTAGGGTTTTAAGCCCTCTTAGAACACTTAGACAAAGGATCAATCAAGGAATGACATGATCTTTAACTTGTCTAACCTCTTAAACATCCACAAAGGATCAAGAGGACTCTCACATCAAAAATCAAGCACAAAAGTTGCCACATCCCAAGTGTTTTGAGCCTCGAAACACCCGATGTCGCCGAATTAGGGTTTTGAACGACTGGGACCTCCAGAGTGAGATTTTCACAAGAGGATAAGCCAAGACTTCCACATATGACTCAAACTGTTCAAAATAACCTTAAGAATCCATTTGCAAAGCTAAACTACCCTTAGAGGATGCATTCCCCAAAAGTCGGGAATTAGGGTTTTTACGCGTCGAACCGTTCCGGAGCCAAAAGTCAAAACATGACTTTTTTGGCAAAAATGATTCTTATAATTCATATTTTCATAAAATGTGACTTGTAATGACATTTGAACAAGAATTGATCAAGAAATCATGATAACTTGTAAAAGGGACCTTGAAAAATTGAAAAAATTTCTAAGTTATTAAGTTTGAATGATTTTGGTACCAACTTCCAAGGACCATAACTTCTGATCCAAACAACCATTTTGAGTGATCCAAAGCCTGATTTGTAGATCTTCCTCCACTCTAAAAAAGCTTCAAATACCTCAAACTCCAATTCTTTATGGATTTTAAGTTATGGAGTGATCAAAATGACAAAAATGAAGAAAATGACACTTTTCCAACACTTAGTGAAAATCTGCCTAAGTTACCAGCCTTGGACACCAATGTTCAAGAGGATTTTTCAATGGGATTCAAATAGTTTCAAAACAAACTATGATCACACATGTTTTGTATTATATGAGGGCTCTTTAAAAAGCACAAGAGCCTCTCATAACTCAACCTGAGCAGGGAGATATGATCCCCTCAAAATCACCATTTCCAACTGTCTTGTACAAGGCAAATTTGGACAACTCCAAGCCTTGTCATCCATTTGGACACATCAGAGGATAAAATCCAAGGGGAATGATCTTATCCCCAAGCCTTCCAAGTCCAAGAATCTACATATAGCCATAACAAACCTAAAAAGGCTAAAAAGTGCAAAAGACTCCAATTTTGTTTCCAAACATTCAATGGATGCATCAAGGTGGCATGGACTGAGACATTCCTAACTGAATGAGTCAAGATTCAGCTCTGAATCAAAGGACCATAGTGTCACACCCCAAATTTTGACCACTAAGATTCCCATCATTGTGCAAATCATCATCACAATATGGATGAACCATCATACCTCATTAGTCTCCCCCAAAGATGGGTGAGCATCCACTACAATCAAACTTAGGGTTTCAAGCCCTCTCAGAGCTCTTAGACAAACGATCAATCAAGGAATAACATGATCTTCAACTTGTCAAACCTCTCCAACATCCATAAAGGATCAAGAGGACTCCCACATCAAGGATCAAGCACAAGGCTGCAACATTCCAAGTGGATTAAGCCTCAAGATCACCAGTGTCACCAAATTAGGGTTTTGGTCGACCAATGCCTCCAGATGGAAATTTTCCTCTGGGCATGAGCCAATGCTTCAAATCATAACCCAAAATACTCTAAGGGACCTCATAAACCCAATCATCAAGTCAATTTAGCCTCAGGGGATGCATTCATAAAAAAATTCAGGAATTAGGGTTTCTTGACCTAATTCACCCCTAAGTTAACTTTTGGGACAAAACATGAGCCGAGACCTCAAGACATGATTTGAGGGACCCTAATACACTACATTTATCCATTTGCAACAATGGATTGATCCAAGAAGCTTGATTCACAAGTTTCAAGTTCATCAGAACCACAGTTAGGGTTTCACAGAAAAAGTCAATTGTGCCTTTGACTTTTGACCAGGACATGCTCCCAACCCTTGGGACATGATTCAATACACCCTATAACACCTATGAAATCAATCCATCAAGTTTGATTTAGGTCAAGGACTTGATTTCATAGAGGATCGCACTGTTTGGAATTCATCTTATAAAAAGTCAACTGTGCCCAAAAGTCAAAGTTTGACTTTTTTATTTTTTGATCAATTATGGTCCCCTAACCCTAAAATGATGTTAATGTGTGATTTGAATCACCATTCATCAAGAAAAACCAAGAAAAGTGAGATAACTTGTAAAAGGGGTTGTAATACCTCAAAATTTTCCCTTTTGTTTTCTCAATAAATTGGTCTATGCTTTACTCATTTGCATTCCATAATAGGTCATTGCATTGCATATCATTGGTTGCATAAGGGCATATGATCAGTGGTTTTCAAAGGTGTTAATCATCCAAAGCAAGAGAATAAGAGCCAAGGGTCTTCAAACAAGCCTCAAGGGTCTCTTATATCATGTATCCTCTCACTTTGATCCCACAAGGCATTGGAAGTTGGGAATTCATCAAGAAGATTGGATAGTGCATCATCTCCTACAGAAAACAGTCTAAAATTGGGCTAATACCCTCAAATGGCCAAGCTCCTTGAGTTTTTATCATCTCCAAATGTCATATCTCATCTTTTTTAGATAGGATATACATCATATTCAGAGGAATTTGGATTTGGAGGATGTGTTATTTCCTCCTAACCAGAGGGTGCCAAAATTAGGATTCGACATAAAATCAGTTTATTTCTGATTTTTTGGACAAAACTTGATCTCATGGTGTTCTTTATGTTCCTAAGTGTATAGGGATGGAAAATTGCCCATCAATTGGTTTCAGAGGGGTTTCAATTGATCAGAAGATTCAAAATCAAGAAATTGGGGAAAAAGTCAATTGTGCAGTGAAAAAAGTCAACTCCTGACTTTTAAGGTCAAATTCATGAAATTCAAGTTGTATGTGCTCATTGGACAAGATTTGATCAAGAAATTATGGAGGAATCATGAAAAATCAAGGAATGTGCAAAGTTTCCATTTTTGGAAATTTAGGGTTTCCAAAAATGGCAAGTTTGGACCATCTTGTGCCACACTTTGAGGCCTCTTTTCTCCATGATAAAAGCTCCAAACCTCAGGCCCAAGTTGATCCAGTTAAAGTTCACACTCTAAGCTTCAAATCCATATAAATAACTCTTCCATTGGATCAAAATTAAGGGAGTTATGGTCAATCAAAGTTTGACAAAAACTAGGTGAAAAAACCAAGTCATGACCAAGCAAGACTAGGCCCATGCGCCATAATTTTGACAAACACTTGGTATGCCAAATGTCAAGCCATTTTTCTCCATCAAGGAAGCTTCAAATGGAAAACTTTCTAACATCAAAGTTGTTCCTTTCCATGCCCTCTACAATGTTCATGTTGGACATTTGTTAATTTGGGCAAGTTATGAGATAGTTATGATGGTCCCAAGATGAGGTGTCCATGCTGAAAATTCATAGGCCATGTTGCCTTGCCATGCCATGCCAAGTTACACGCACAAATCAGTTTGGATTCATTCAGTTCATGGCCATTTTTAAGTGTGTTTGAGGTCCCATTTCAATTCAATTTCCACACCAATCTTGTTCTATCATAGTTCCTCTTTCTAATGACATTCAAATCTCATCAAACCATGCACTAACATGAGAGAAATTCACTTATAAACTTCCATATTTCCATGGCTGCTACAAAATCAGAAAAGTAACATTGTTGTTGTTGTTAATTCACATCATCCACACGCATGTTCCAACACCATTCAATCATTGCTTCATTTAGCCAAACATCTTCCTTACATCATACACATACATAATGCTTCATACATCAAAAGAGAAAATAAAACAAAACTTGTCGTGCAAGTCATGGTGCAGCCACACATCAGCATAATTTCATCACCACCATTCCTTCTCAACCTCACCATAATACCATGGATTTCACCCTCACCATATCACAACCAAGACCAACTCGCCCCTAACTAACTTAACTCAGTTAGTTAGGGTGGACTCACTCAACTCAGTCACCAAACTCACTTCCTAACCTCACCTATATAAACAAACATACACACAGTTTCACTCGCTCTCTCATTTTTCACTCTCACTTCATTTCATTCTCACTTTTTCCTCTCAAATTCTCTCTACTCTCTCATTCAGATCTCACACGATTTCATCATTTTCCTCAATCATCTTCATCATTTGTTAATTATCAAGTAAGAACACTCAAGAACAACTTCATCTCTCCATGCTCAACATCACTGCGGTCATCAATTCTCTTCTTATACTCAAGAGCAATACCATTTATTTTGCTTAAAAGTTGAAGTTCTACAAGCTCAAGATCTCACAAGTTCTCTGGTTTTCTCAATAATTCCAAGTTCTGTAAGTTTCAGGTTCCACAATTTCCAAACCTTTATTGCATGATTTCTTGTCTTTTTTGCCACTTTTATGTTGATTTGAGCTTAGTAGAAGCTCCTGAGTATCCGGCTAGTTGATAGAGCTCCTTAGGAGTTTAGACTAAAAATTAGGGCAAAACTGTTGGTGTTCGAATCTCTCTATGCGTGCATGATATGTGATTTTCAGTGGTAGATTTGGAATGTACATGACTTCAGCTTCATTTTGGTATATAGTTTGCGTATTTCTGGGATGTTTGGAATTTGCAGGTGGCGAAGTGTGGCCGGAGAAGATGACCGGAGGTCCTTCTCCGGCCGGTGAGGTTTAATGCTAGGGCTTTAGGCCAGATCATATCCTGTCCGTTAGATCATTATCATCCAACGACCATCACCTTGCCAACGCATTAAAAAGACACATGACGTGCACGTGCTCTATTTTGACCTCAGATGTTTGTATGTGTGTGCATCATGCTTGCTATTGTGTGCCTCACATCTGATCCACTCATCTTGCATGCTTGATCATCATCTTTTTAATCCAACGTTCATTATATTGCCAGCGCATTAAAAAACACATGCCTCTCAAGTGCTTTCTTTTTCTCATTTTTTATTTTGACTTGTTTGTATGAGCGTACGTGCATGATAATTTCTGTGTTCACGTGTTATGGATCATTGGATTCTTTTACTTTTGAGATTGATCCTATTGACTTGATCCAACGCCTATGATTGAATGGTATATTAGCTGATTGCACACACTACCACACACGATCACACGTTTAAGTGGATTAGGTTTCTAATTTCTATCTGCGCCCCACATGTTTGAGCCCAATTATTTTGAACTACTCTTTTACTCACGCTGCACCCCCTCCCCATTTCTTTTATTATTTTTAATTTCTTTTCCATATCTGTTTGATTTCCTATTTTTAAAAATAGTAAAACATTTCTAAAAATCCAAAATAAATTCATGTGTGTTCTTTATGCATTTAATTAATTTTCTATTATTTTTAATTCTGACTTTGTGAATTTTTGAGCATAATTGCATAATTTTCTTTTAATTCCTTTTTAATTGATGTTCATCATTGACACTCAAACTTGTACATTTTCTTTTTCCCATCTCACACCATATTTTTCATCCATTCTTTTTGAATTTGTTATATATCACATTGAAACATGTAATACAATTTTCATTTGAATTTTAAAATCATTTTATCATGTGTTTTGATGTTCTTATTTGAGCTTTCTTTTGAGGTGTTTCAAGGTGGATTTGTGAACTTTGTTGAGCATGTTTCTTGTTGAGTTTTGCACCATACTTTTGATAGGTGATTCCCTTCTGACTTAGGTTGGTTGTGGCTCATTTTCACAATTTTATCTTGTGCTTTGATAATTGTTGATGCCTTGCATGTGAAGTTACTTTTTGTGCACATTATTCTATCTCATTCTTATATGTTTTGATGAGGCATTTATGCCACCATTTGATGTTTGTTTGTGCATCAATCATAGGTCATTTGCATGATATTATAGGTCATCTTAGTTTCATTATAGGTCACTTTGACTTATGTTTTCATTTGATATGAATTTGTGTGTTATAACTTGAAACTTTGACATGTTTCCTTCTCTTGTTCTCTTCTTATGCTCTATGGGTTTGGTGCTTACATTTTACATGACATTTCTCTCCTTCCATTTGCATTACATCAATGGTATGCCACTGCCCATATGCATTCTTTAATCATTTTACATGTTATACATCTCTAATATGTCACTTTGTGTACCTAATTGAACACGTCTCTCTTTACTTAATTCTTTTTCATCTTATGTCTTTTTCTTATATTCTTTTATGCATGATTTGTATGATGATCCATGTGCATCTTAAGACATTTATGGATTGAATATAATTCTGACTTTGACCTTTTGTGAAGCATTATTGCATGATCACTTTGCATATTCACTCATTCTTCATCCATTTCTTCCATGATTCACTTCTTGGATGTTTAAGACATTTGATTGTGCATAGTTGGTGTGTATTGGGTATCTTAACATTAGAGAGCACATTTTAGATGTAGGTTCTGACCTTGATTGAGTTTCATCTCCTAGGATCCTTATTCATTGGTTCTTAATTGTGTTTGATCACTATTTGTTATTCTTTCATCCTTTTTACTACTTGTAAGTAGTTTGTGAACTAACCTTTTCATGTAGGTACAAATGGTAAGTAAGTGTGTGGATATGATTCCACATGCAACTCTTTCTTTCATCTTCTCTTATTTATTTTAATAATTCAACTTGTGATCATGATAAGCATTTATATGCTTTCCTTGAATAACTTCTTCTTCATCCCTCTTTAAGATCAACTTAACTTCCATCTTGGAAGTAAGTTGCTTCTTTTGCTCTTCTTCTCTTCTTTTAGGATTAGGTTTCTTAAACCACATTAACCATAGGAACATCCATGTATGATAACATTAGGGTGAGTCTTAGTCCCCTTTAGTTTTCACCTTTTGCTCCTACTTGAGTCTTCTCTTCTCATCTCATAATCTTTATAAAACACTTAATAAAGGCATAGCATGCATTGTATTTGAGCCTTTCATGTGGGAATAAGGAGGTGAGGGGTCTTCTCTCATTTTCTTAGAATGTTTAGCGTATGTCCCGTCTTGGGTCGATATGCGAGGCATTCGATCCTATATGAAGGACTTAAATACAATACGTGTTACAAAACATAAAATAATCAAAATACTTCTTTCTTAAAAGACAAAAACAAGCAATTCTTTTCTCATCTCCCTCACTCTATCCCTTAAGGACTCGTCACGTCCGTTCTACCGCAAACAGGTAACGCCTAAGTCTCCATACAGCGAGCTGCAACACCTAAACTGCTAGGATGCGAACGTTGACGTATTCCACTAAAAACATAAACAATTTTCCCTTGGCTGAGGGGAACTATGTCGCTCTGATTCTCATGTTCCCGATGAGATACGTAGGTAGTGGGGTAGGGCCCATTCGAGCACTTCTTTTATTTTCCCTACATTTGTCTCTCCTTTCTTTTCCATTCCTGTTCCTTTTCTTTCCAGTAGCAGCGGAGTTCCAGTCGACGACACCCTTTGATCGAGACAAGCAAGCGTGGATCCCATCGGGTACGATGGACGCGTGGAGGTGCTAATACCTTCCCCTCGCGTAACCGACTCCCGAACCCAGTTCTCTTGGTCGCAAGACCATGCTCTTTCCTTCTCTCTGGTTTACGCAGTGTTTCCTTTCCCTCTCTTGGGACAAATACACATTGTTGGCGACTCTGTTTCGATGCCACTTTCGCGTTTGTACTTGGATGAAAATCCCAGGAGCGACAGGGGTAACCATAAAAAACTTAGAAATTTTCTAAGTTATGGAACAAAATGGCTAGGGTACCAACTTCCAAGGATCATAACTTGAGATCCAAGCAACCATTTGGGCTGATCCAAAGATGGATTTGCAGCTCTCATGGCATACTTTAAAAGTGTCAACTACACCTCATTCCAATTCAGCATGGATTTTGAGTTATGGTTGGATCAAAATGGCTGAAAACATGAAATGTCACATTTTCCAACACTTAGTGAAATTTTCACTAAGTCAGAATCTGTTTCACTTTTTGCCAAGTGTAAGGGCATTTTTCACTTGGATCCAAAAAGTGTCAAGACAAACTATGATCACACACATGTTGTATCATATGAGGGCTTTCCAAAATGGCCAAGAACCCCGTGAAACTCTACTTAAGCCATGGGATATGACAATGGCAATGTGCCTTGCTGCAAACTGTCATGGCAAGGCAGATTTGGGCATTTTGCTCGATTTGAGCAAATTTTGCAAATGACAAACAAGTTTATCCATCTGAACACCTCAGGGAGAGACCAAGCAGGGACAAACACTGATCCATAAGCCTCCCAATTCTTTGGAACTAAAAATAGCATGCCAAACCTAAAAAACCCTAAAGAGGGGACAAGACTCCAATTTTGTTTTGGAGCATTCAATGGATGCACCAAGGTGGCATGAACTGAGCCATTTCCAACTGAATGAGTCAAGGATGATCTCTGAACTAGGGAACCAGCAGCCTGTGCTCTAACCTCTAGTCAATGGCTAGAGGAGACTTGGATTCCTATTGATCAACATTTGCCAAACCTCTGCTGCAGTTTCCATTCCCTATTCCTTGCAAAACAAACTTGCTCTACTATAAATAGAGCTCATTTCTGCTCAGTTTAAGTACACCAAAGCCATCACCTTCTCACTTCCAAATTTGCCTTCCAAAGCAAGTCACAATCGGGTTTTGAGTTTGAGAGCTATTCCAACCAAACCAATCACACACACATACCTCATAAATATCATATAGAAGTGATCCAAACACTTAAACCACAACTGGAACACTGATTTCTCAGAATCACCTGCCAATTGCTCAAGGTTTTAACCAAGTTGCAGTTGAGATGCCATGAAGTGATCCAGCCATTTCTAATCAAGTCCAGGCATTCAAACATACTCCATATGGTGTAGGGAAGCTGTTCAGATCATCACAACTCATCTGTAACACCTCCAACTCAAAAATCACTTTGCTCTTGCTGTCACGGCCTTCAAGTAAGCCTAAACTTGGTCATCTCTTAATCTATGCATATTTCCTCACACAATACTATTGCCAAATGTTCATAATCATGCATAGAATGTTTCCCCTCAATTAATTGCTTTGTTTGAATTGTGTATCAAAATTCTCAGCCTTCATGCAAATTTTAGGGTTCTTGAGGTTTTGTCTTGATTTCTTATTCCATGCTTAAAATAAATGAAATTAAAGACCATACACATGATCGTGAGGTGAAAACGAGTAGATTGATATGTGGATTGTGTGATTTCATCAAGTATTCAGTGAGATTGGTGAGAAAATACAAATCTGCAGAAACAGAGGGGTGGCGTGTGTTCTTGGTGTGTTCTTGGCGCCATTTTTTGAATGTTTGAATATTTGAATTTTGTGATTTTATTTAATTGATTCAAAAATTAATTTCTCTCTGAGTTTTAATGATTTTGAGTTGATTCTTTTTTTAATAATTCACAAAAATGTTAAAATATTTTATTTTGCCAAAAATTCCCAAAAATATTATTTATTTCATATACTTGATATTTTTGCAAAGAATTAATCTTTTATTTGTTTTTTAACATTTAAAATATTTTTTCCTCCTTGATTTTCCAAATTTAATTGGTTTCCAATCATTTTGTGGATATAAACATGATTTTTCAAACATTAATCCAAGATCACAACTTGTTTTTCACACATGTTTGATAATTTTGATCATTTTAATTAAATTTTTATTTAATTAAAATACATTTTGAAATTAATTTAGGGTTTTAATCTTAATCACCCTAAACAAATCATTTTCAAACACTCATGAGCCTCTAATAGAGTGTAAGACCCAACCCCTCTTGAAAACCAAAATATTTTGGGCCTCAGTGTATTGTATAAGTCCCGATACCGTCAAAAAGTTCGGCGCGATCGTCGCCTTTTTAAACAAAGTCAATTGGGCTTCTCCTTGAGCTATAAGACCCATCTTTATTCATTTTTAAACTCTTTGGGCCTCTAATAGAGTGTAAGACCCAACCCCTTTTTGAAACCAAAATGATTTGGACCTCAGATATTGTATAAGACCCACTGTGTTTTCAAAAACCTCGGCGCGATCGTCGTTGCCAAACAAATCACCCTGGGCCTCTCCTTGAGTTGTAAACCCCATCTCTTGTACAAAAACAAATCACCCTGGGCCTCTAATAGAGTGTAAGACCCATCCCCTTGTACATCAAAACTTTTTGGGCCTCACATATTGTATAAGTCCCTCTGTACAGTTTTCAAAACAACGGTACGATCATCGTTAAAACTTGGGCCTCTCCTTGAGCTGTAAGCCCCAACCATCTTTTCAAAGCACTTTCTCCATTGATTTTGAATTAAAATATATGTTGTCATCAAAACTTTCTTTAATTTCTTTGTTGAGCAACTAACCAAACAACATGGAAGCTCTACAACGGGTAAGTGTTTATCCGCTTTCATTTACCGCTTTCATATGTATATAACTGTATTGTGGGGCTGCTTCACTATAAGTCTTCTTTCACATCCTTTTATATACTTGTCACATATCCACTGTGTAATACTAGTATAATTATTTAGAGTTTTCCCCGGCAACTACGTCTAGCACTAGGTAAAGTCTGTTGGTCACTCTTAAATACAAACAAAACTAGATCCCCCATAGGATTCCAGATACAGTCTTCCCTCCTCTTGGGGTTAAACAATATAGAACAAAGAGAAAGGCAGTATTCTTAGTGAACCTTTTCTCAGACTGTCACCCTTAGAAATTGTCAAAGAAACTCTAACTCCCCAGAGATGATCTTTTCTCCGTGAATGGCATCTCTTGAGTTTCTTCCAAATCCTCGAACTTTCCTGGAATTATCTCTTCTCTGTGAATTGCATTTCTTGAATTTCTCTTGGTTTGGGGACCCACAGGCTTCCTAAAAGCATCCCCTCCTCCTCTTGGGCATTGTACAAAGACCCTTCGGCTTCTTAGAAGTTCTCATGCCTTCTCTTGGGCTTAATACAAGGACCCTGGCGATCTCTTAAAGGTATAAGACAGAACTTAGTCATCCTTTGCTAGAGCAGTCTTTCCAGCGTCAAAACTCCGGCCATTTTAGGGTTGATACTCATCCCTTGATGCCCGCGCCTCCTCTTGGGCATTGTACAAAAGATAAAACTCTAGACTTGGATAGTCTAAACCTTTTGAGTCTCAAAGAAATTCTCAAGTTCCTTTCAAACATAGGAAAAAATACCGATCACTCTGGATCAATCACCAGCAGAAACCCGGTCTCTCTCATGAGAATTCCCCACACTTGGACCCGCTTCAGGATCTCAATAATCCTCAGCAGTAAGTCAGCCTCCTCTTGGGCTTTGTACAAATGATTCTCCCCAGCGGAGCTAACCTTTTCAAACTCTCTTGTTGAGTCAACCTCCTTTAGCCTCCATCTTGTGCTTTGTACAAGACATATAAAAACCCACTCTCTTGTTGAGTATAAAAGACTCTCTTGTTGAGTCAATCCCTTTTAGCCTCCGTCTTGGGCTTTGTACATGACATATAAAACACTCCCTTGTTGAGTATAAAAGACTCTCTTGTTGAGTCAATCTCCTTTTAGCCTCAATCTTGGGCTTCGTACGAGATAGCAAATCACTCTCTTGTTGAGTATAAAAGACTCTCTTGTTGAGTCAATCAACCTTCAGACTCTCTTGTTAAGTCAATCTCCTGTTCAAAACTCTCTTGTTGAGTCAACCTTTTTTTAGCCTCCGTCTTGGGCTTTATACAGGACAGATAAAAGTATTCTCTTGTTGAGTCAAACCATTTCAGCCTCCATCTTGGGCTTTATACAAGATACATTCTCCCCAACAGAGTCAAAATCCCTTTTAGCCTCAATCTTAGGCATTGTACAAGACAGAAAGAACATTTTCCCTGGAAAAGTCAAACTTTTAGCCTCCTCTTAGGCTTTGTATAAAAAAAAACCCGGTTGAGTCAATCAACCTTTTAGCATCAAATTTGTGCCTTGCTCACAGCATACAAACATCAACAACTCCTCTTTAGAGATGACAAATTCTCTCTCAGTCAAAACCCTTTAGCTTCACATCTTGGGCTTTGAACAAGATACAAACCACCTTTAGCTTCATGTCTTAGGCTTTGAACAAGACACCAAAACAACCTTTTTTCTCCAATAAAATAGGAGGAACTACGATCGCTCTGATTTCCCTGTTTCGTTAAACAGGAATACGTAGGCATAATATTGCAAAATCTTAGCGAGCATACTAATCAAAAACTCAAAATCCAATACCTCCACACATCAACCAAAGAAAATCAGGTCTTGTATCCTAACCAAAAGCCTCGCAGATAACCCAGACACTTGTATTCTTAAGAAAATAACCCTAAGAAGGACCCCCTATTTTGATAGCATTTGTAAACCAACAGTTTTGACTATTCAACCTCAGTTTGCAAGCAGGGTTAATTGGAGACATCTATTCTCCTTCCTTAATCAGCTTCACAGGATAAAAAATGAATCGAACTGTAGTACCAAAGCGATAGTGATTCGAAACCACAAAAATTGCGCTACAGAAAAATGGCGACCACAGTGGGAGGCATTCTTTCTTGCATTCCCAAGGGATGAAACCTTAAGTTCTCGAAGTGTCACAGAAATGGCGACTCTGCTGGGGAGTCATTGTCTGTATAGGATCATAAGACTAAAGGTCTAGGATATTAATACAAATATATATACTGCTTTTCCTAATTGATATCCGTGTTTACTTTTCTGCTAATGGGAATGTGTGTGATGCCGCGAGTGGAAAGATTGAGTATACACCTAAGATAGGGGATGGCATTATACGGGTAATCTTACGGGGAGTGAATACCAGTTAAGAGTTCTCGGTCGACCATCAAACTCAGTGGAGACTCCCTTTGCAGATACATTACCTATACGACTTCGGTTGTTGAAAGTAGTGTGGTCGGTTGGGTTATCTGAGAAGCTGAGGTTTTTAGTAGACAGAAACCATTTTGTAGTGCGGAAGCTATCAGGAACAGTTGTCACGCGATACTACCCTCATCTGAGATCACTCTAAGATACATCAGCTCGCTGGCGATCCGCTTGTTGTTGTTATCCCAAGAGGGGTTAATGATTTTGCGGACAGGTACAAAAATTACCAGTATAAACCTTTGGGGATGGGTAGAGCCTTGACTTCATGACATCGACCCTTTGACCCCATGTTTTTTCTATGTTTTTGTGTGCTGCATTCATACATTCATTTAAAAAACATTAAAAAACAAAGAAAAATCTTCTCTTCTAGTCTCTCTTTTTCAAATTAAACTAAGACAATGATTGCAAATGTCAGATAAAGAGATTGCGTTATGGATTTCGGTAGAAGGAAAACTCACAAGTACACCTTCAAGGTTCCAAAACTAGAGGATTTTAGAGGGTTGGCAGGGATGATAACCAACCCTGAGGCTTTCAGAGCTAAGTATGGAGGACTACTGTCTCTATTAAGGGTCCATGTAATCGAAGGAATCATGTCCACACTAATCCAGTTCTACGATCCGGTCTATCACTGTTTCACATTCCCAGATTATCAACTAGCACCAACACTGGAGGAGTACTCTCACCTGACTGATTTACATGTTACTGATCAAGCTCCCTTTTCTGGACTGGAAGAGATTCCAAAGGATCAAACCATTGCAAGGGCAATTTATTTGGACGAGTCAGAAGTCAGGACTCACATAACCACTAAGGGTGGAATCCAGGGTTTGCCAACCCAGTTACTTTGCTAGTATAGGGAACGTGGCCGCTTTCGAATGCATGTTTGTTTTGCTTACCTACGGGTTATTTTTATTTCCCAACATCGATAACTTCGTTGATATCAACGCCATTAAGATTTTTCTGATTAGAAACCCTGTACCAACCTTGTTCGCAGTTGCTTATCATTCTGTACACTTAAGGTATTTGTACAGCGGAGGAATGATCACATGTTATGTACCCCTGTTGTACAAATGGTTTATTTCCCACTTACCCAAGTCTGCTGGATTTTGGGATCAAAAAAGTACTTTACGTTGGTCACAGAGAATCATGTCTCTTACCAACTCAGACATCGATTGGTACAATCGAATCTATGACGGGATCAGAATCATTGACCGT
Source organism: Lathyrus tuberosus (assembly GCA_022829125.1). Classification (NCBI taxonomy): domain Eukaryota; kingdom Viridiplantae; phylum Streptophyta; class Magnoliopsida; order Fabales; family Fabaceae; genus Lathyrus; species Lathyrus tuberosus. The sequence continues at coordinate 69,996 of JALAZF010000775.1, read as the reverse complement.
TGTGGAAATTTCCCAAATGTACCCCTTATTGGAACTAAAGGAGGAAACAACTATCACCCAATTTTAGTTCGTCGTCAATTCGGATACCCGATGAGGCGTGTCCCGCGTAATGCTCATCTGGAAGGTCTTTTCTTCAAGGAAGAAGAAAATGACAGAGCACTAAAGACAGTAATAATATATGCCTGGAAACACGTTCATAGAAAAGGACGAGAGTCTCTAGGAAAACCGGATTGTGTCTCTGTGGAACCTTATTTCCACTGGGTACGAACTAGAGCTCTCAAGCTGAGGATGGTACATTTGGGAGATGTACTGTATTCTCAATGTGGAATGTAAGAAAATACAGCAGCTGTTAAAAGAAAAAGATGCTCTGATTGAGATTTTAGAGCAACATGCTATAGAAAATCAGGATGACCAAAGGAATTTGTTCGCTCCTTTCACTTGGCAAAGGAATGACAACCCGACAACGGCTCAAGAGCCCCGGTCAAAAAAAAGGAAAGTACCAGAACCAGCACCTGAGCTCGCTTCAGAGAGGACTCGGGACCCATAAGTTTAGATTTCCTTTTGCAGCACTATGTAAATTACTGTATTTCCATTCTGCAATCTTTAAATTCAATAAAACGGGGTTTCCCCACTGTTTGATATTTGCAATCCAATTGTCGAAGTTTACTTTGAATAAACAAAAAAAAATATACAATTAATATAATCATTGCATATCATTCGTAACGCATTCTTCTTACCTACGAATCTCACGTTTGCGTCTCAATTCTAGAGTCAAATTGTCTCATTCGTACAATACTCGGGCCAATCGACAGAAAATGATGGATGATCTCGAGGAAGAGAACAGAGAGTTGAGGGAAGAGATCGACACTTTGAAAGAGGATTTGAGAAAGCTTCACAACGATATACAAGCTCTGGCAGAAGCTCAGATGCAACAACAAAGGACTGTGATCTCAGAGATCACATCAACGCCCATAGTGGAAAAGTACGATCCTAGGTACAAAATGCCGAAAGAGCGTCTCTGGGACATGCCTATTAACTATATCTCGGAAGGATATGTTCCACCAATCACTGAAGATCAGGGAACCGTAGCAGGAGCCACTGGGCCGGAAGGTTACAAACTTCGGGAAAGCGAAGATGCCCTGGGCATGACAGCAACTCTTGAAGGTTACAAACTTCGGGAAAGGGATGGACCTAGAGTCACTGCCATGATGACTATACCACCACCCATGGTACACACTGTTCCAGAAGGACAGATTCCACAGATACCTTCTGGTGGAAACGAAAGTATGTTCGACAGAATGAATGAGTTCCAGAAACAGTTCCTGGAGATGCGGAAGGAACTGCAAGCCATTCGCGAACAGGATTTATTTGGAAAAGACGCCGCGGACCTTTGTTTGGTCCCCAATATGAAAGTTCTGCATAAATTCCAGGTACCCAATTTTGAAAAGTACAAGGGTAACTCTTGCCCTCAAAGCCATTTGGTGATGTACGCTCGGCGAATGTCAACTCAGACAGAGAACAACCAGCTACTGATCCACTATTTCCAAGATAGTTTAACCGGTGCCGCACTTAAATGGTACATGGGTCTAAGCCGCACTAAGATCGACACTTTCAGAGATCTTGGCGCTGCCTTCGTTCAACAATATAAGTATTACCTGGACATGGCACCGGATAGAGATCAACTCAGATCGATGTCACAAAAGGACAATGAAACCTTTAAGGAGTATGCTCAGAGATGGCGTGAAATTTCTTCCCAGATTTGTCCACCTCTTGAGGAAAAATAGATGACAAAGATCTTCTTGAAAACCTTAAGCTCATTTTACTACGATAGAATGGTTGCCAGTGCGCCCAGTGACTTCACCGAGATGGTGGGCATGGGAGTTCATCTTGAGGAAACAGTCCGAGAGGGGAGTTTAGTTAAAGACGCTGGATCATCAAGTAATACAAAACGATACGGTAGTGCTCTCCCTAAGAAAAAATAGCAGGATATTGGGAATATCTCTCTCGGAAAGCAAAGGCGGCGGTATCAACCAGTAGCAGTTGTAACTCCTGCTATCAACTCTGCGCCTATTTCTACGTATCAACCTGAGGTTGCTCAGAGCCAACCGAATCAACAGCAATTTTAGCAAAGGACACAACAGCCTCTTCAGCAGGCTCGTTCTCCATATAACAACAATCGTACGACACGACCTCCCGGGTTCGACCCTATACCAATGTTGTACGCCGAACTATTTCCACTACTACGGGTCAAGGGGCATGTCCAAACCAGGTCTCCTCTTACAATACCGAAAAATCTGCCTTTTTGGTTCAAAGCGGATCAGACTTGCCCTTACCATCAAGGAGGACCGAGGCATAACATAGAAAACTGTCTCAGTTTCAAATCCAATGTGCAAAAGCTTGTTAGGAGTGGGGTCTTATCTTTCAAAGATACGAATCCGAATGTTCTCACGAACCCGCTGCCTCAACACGAGAAAGCTGCTGTAAATTTGATAGAAGGAGAGTCTAACAACAGCTATCAAATTCATGATGTACTCTTATTGAGGGCCAACTTGGTCAAAATGCATTGTAGACAGAGTGGATACGGGCATGTCCCACCTCATAATTATCACCAATGTGATATCTGCTCTAAAAATAATCAAGGATGTTCTGTGGTGCAATCAGCTCTACAGGAACAATTGGATCTCGGATGGATCTAAGAGCATCGAGTTCGTGGAGTTAACATGACTTATACAAATTCCAACATTATTCAGAACCACGACATTCGTGCAATGAATGTCAACTTGGTGGCAATGCACTCAAGGCAAAGCCAACATCATAATCTGCCACGGCACGACTCCGATTCCTGTCCTATCTGCTCAATAAACGATCAGGGATGCTCTTTTGTACAAGAGGCCCCCCAGCGTCAGATGGATCTTGGATGGATTCAGGATTACCGTGATAGAAATCAGTATCAAGTGAATATGATTCAAATCTTTGATATTCGTTTGATGAATACCAGCTTGGTGGAGTTACACGCTACACAAGTCCAGCTCGGTTTTTTGACTTCGCATAATTATCAGAACTGTACAGTATGCAGTGAGAGTAACCAAGGGTGTGCTCTCGTGCAAAGAACTTTACAACACTTGTTAAACCACTGGTGGCTTCCGATCTATATGGATGAAGACTCGCAACAAATCAGTGTGGTTAATGGGAACCCTACTAGGCATCAAAGTCAAGATGTTCGATCAATGGAAACAGATCTAGTGAGGTTGCACTGCATTTAACGCAGACGTGGCCAGGTGCCACCACATAACTATGAACGATGTAGGGTCTGCTCGAAAAATAATCAAGGATGTTACCTCGTGCGAGCAGGCCTTCAAAGTCAGTTGGACCGTAAAGAGATTCAACCGTGTCCAAGTTCTGGATCAATCAATTGGATGCCAGACTATTTCGTTAATCAGATTAAGGATATTGTCGTAATCTCTGATCATGAAAGGACCAAAGATGTTTGTACCATCATCCCTCTACTTGACGAATCGAAGGTTCTTAACCAGCAATTGATTGAAGTTACTTACGATGGTCAAAAAAATCAGAAGGCCCCTGTAGTTATCTATCTACCGGGACCGTTACCGTATGAATCAACTAAGGCGATCCCTTACAAATACGGTGCAACAACAATTAAGAATGGAAAGGAAACTCCATTACCCTCCGTCTTGAATATTGCAGACATCAGTCGAGTAACACGGAGCGGTCGAATCTTCAACAGAGGAGTTGGAGAACCTAACAGAGAAAAGGAACCTTAAACGGGGGTTCCCAATTCACCAGTCGGTCAATCCAGTGATCCCGACCTTTCAAAGAACGATGATGAGATGCTGAAGCTCATCCAAAGGAGTGAATACAACATTATTGATCAGGTGTTACAAACTCCTTCAAAGATCTCAGTGTTATCGCTTTTGCTCAGTTTCGAAGCCCGTAGAGAGGCTCTACAGAAAGTCTTAGAACAAGCCTTTATGGAACAGGATGTGTCAATACGACAGTTTGATAGCATCATCGTTAACATCACTTCCTGCAACAACTTGGGGTTTAGTGATGAGGAATTGCCAGAAGAGGGCCCAAGTCACAACATGGCGCTCAATATCACAGTCAACTGCCAGGACGATGCTTTAGCCAGCGTACTGGTAGACACCGGATCGGCTCTCAACATTATGTCGAAGTCCACTCTAATGCAACTATCATTCAAAGGATCTCCGATGAGAGGCAGTGAGGTTGTCATCAAAGCATTTGACGGGTCCAGAAAAATAGTTATCGGCGAAGTCGACCTTCCCATAACTATCGGTCCTCACACTTTCCTAGTCACTTTCCAGGTCATGGAGATCCGAGCAATATACAGTTACTTATTAGGAAGACCTTGGATACACCAGGCTGGGGCAGTCACTTCGACACTTCACCAGAAGCTGAAGTTCATCAAGAGCGGCCAACTCGTCACAGTCTGCGGAGAACAAGCCTTGATCATGAGTAACCTTTCATTGTCCACTTGTGTAGAACCCGAGGAGGTTGTTGGAACTTAGTTCCAGGCACTTTCGGTAAGTAATGAGAATCAACTAGAGAAGGAAACATCAATATCCTCGTACAAAGATGCTCTCGAGGTGATCAAAGGTAACAATGCAAAGGGATGGGGACAGCTTATCATCCCTACTGATAACAAAACAAAGAAAGGTCTTGGTTTTTCTTCAACCTGTACCCAGACTGCTATTAACAATGAAAGTTTTCATCCCATTCAGAATTTCTTCCACAGTGGAGGTTTCCTTCACCCAGTGTCTCAAGAAGTACATACCATCAACGAGGGTGATTCCTCTGACACCGATGAAGAATGGAAGTCCCATCTTAATGAGGACGGTTATATGTCTCAGAAGGAGGTGCCTACGCCCTTTTGCTATCCCGCACAGAGTCCGAGATTTATACCGAGGTCAGATGTCAAAATGATATACGGAGATTCTGATCCGGAAGGATGTTGTGCTCCACCAAACTCATTAGAGGAAGACACTCTGATGAAAGACTACTTTGACCACGACTATTATGGCCCGGTGGATGGTCTGCCTATCTGGCATCCGTACCTGTAACACCCCACTTTCCCATTTTATAAAAATAAAAGTAATACGGATAAAATCAGAGTTTTCAACTTTTACAAGTAGGATGCTACACCAAAAAAATCAACAATAAAACTCCTTTGTATTAAATGAAGTAAAATAGCGGAATAATCATTTCATAAGTTTACGGCACACTTGCCAAAATACTCCAAAACTCCACATAAACTCGTGGTCCTCAAAATATTGAATTCAAAGAGATACGTAACAAAATTCATTACAAAATAACAATTAATAAAATCCCCAAAATTCCCGTGTTACGTATCAGAGTGACTCCTGCGACTCAAATAGGCAACACGCACTCCAAGCAACTCAAGTACCTGGATTATCTGTACTTTCGAAGAAGCACAGACACGACAACAACAAAGGGGTGAGAATTACATTTAATAATAAATGGAAAATAACACATGATAAGAGTAGTTGCTCGTACACAATCATACAATCACATAAGCACGACCTACTTGTCACTTTCAATCATAATTCAATCAACACAAAATGATAATGCAATGTGACTCAACAATAGACACAATGCATGTGGTACCAACAATCACAATGGTTCATTCAATCGAACCCGGATAAATCACATACACCTCTACTTGGCAATGATTTATCCCACCATTCACCACATTGGAGTTCGGATGAATCATATACACTCCTCCTGAGCAATGATCCATCACCACCGACACACCATGAATGCATGACATCAATATGCATATAATTCATGTATAATCACACTCATACATTTCCACAATCCTCCTGATCACAATCAATGCATAACACCACAGAAAACACCTCACCCGACGCTAATTAGCTGATTACTAATTAATTCACCAAAATTATTAAATTAATTATTTTTTATCACCAATCCTACATTTTTCAAAGTCTAACATCTATCCCCAACCTCTCAAACCAAAAGAAACAACTTCGGACGCGAAAACAGGAAAGAAATCGCGAAACGGCAAAATTATGCACCCTCACTGGCCATACGCGTATTGCCTTGTGCCATACGCGTAATGCCCAGCTCGCTCGCCCATCCCTACGCGTATCCTACGCGTACAGCCTCTTCTCCCGCCCTGCCATATGCGTAGTGCCCTACCTATTACGCGTATGGGCAGGGACCTGTTTCCCATCAAAATCCCATTCTCAGATCCAATACGCGTATCCCCTTCTCATACAAGTAATGCCCAAGCTCCAATACGCGTACTGTTACGCGTACGGGCAGAGGGTCGTGCCAAGCCTCCTTTTGGCCCTCCCATACGCGTATTGACCATAGCCATACGCGTATTACCCTACCTGATACGCGTATGGCCAGATCTATTACGCAAATACAATTTCCCCACACTAGTTTGGGTTCTGCTACGGGATCCTCACTTTTCCACTCTAATTCAGTCCTAAAATTAGTTCTACATCAGTTTTAGGTCTTATTCTTCATCTTACTTCTTTTTACCTATTCTTACTAGTCAAATTTATGGTTCTTGGATCTAATTCGATCACTCAACCTGCACCAAAACTCAGATCTGCAACATTCATATTCATACATTAACAGCAACACCAAAATATCAAGCAATCAGAACCACAATGATTCGATTCACACAATTTTCATCACAGATTCACATATGCACAACATAATCATAATGCAGCATAAATTCATACGAATTCCTACTGGGTTAAGGACTCCCCACTACCCTCTCATGATTACATTGCCAATATTAAATTCATTCTCCCCCTTACCTCGAATTTCTTGATCAAATTCCTGCGAAATTGATGAAGATGAGTGCCCTAGCTCTTCCTTGTTCTTCCTTCTCTAACTCTTTATTTTCCAAAATCTGATTATGGCTCATTCTCCCACTAACCCTCACTAATCTCAGCTTAATTACTAAACTGTCCCTTAATTCATCCATTAGCCCATTATCAATTTAATTAAATTAGATTTTAATTTAAAATAATAATAGTATTAATAATAATAATAAGGATAGTAATAATAATAATAATAATAATAAAATAAGTTCCATATTACTATTAATGGATACACCCCCACCTTATCACTATTAACATTACCCCTTCGTACTCAGACACCCCCCCCCCCCCCCCCAAACAAGGCCAAACAATTGAAAATAAAACACGACGATTAAATAATTTAAATTGGGGTGTTACAGTACCCAGGAGACTTGGGGCAAGAAAATCAGCCGAACAATGAAGATCGGCTTAGCGTCATTGGAACAAATACCTGCGTCCCCACCATGTCATGGGATCAACACTCAGGTCATCCAGAAAATGTCCAGCACGACGATGAATTTGCAAAGTTTACAGGACTAGAATTCATTAACTATGCTTTTCCCGAGGTCAACGTCATCGAAAGGGATGACTCCTCCAGTTCCAAAGAAGTGTGGGACACCCGAGGATAACCAAGTGGTAAATACGACTTCATGGTCAAGTATACCGCTCTCGAAAGCTCTCGTATCAGGCTCGAAGACATCCACCCAACTGGATGGGGAGATATACCTGAGAGCATAAATACTATGCAAAATACAACTGAGGAATCCTCCTACGACAACTCTGCCTGGGAGACAGATTCCAATGATCCTGCTCCACCAGAAATCAGCGTCATTTCTGAAGACAAATCAAGAAGGAAGGTACCAGACTTTGTGATTCACCGAGGAGTTCGCCGCCAATGGGTTGCAGTCAATGTTCTGAAGATCGTTCATAAGTTTAATTAATTGTCGTCTTTATCTTAACCTTTCACCCTGCCCAGGTGAAACGGATGTTTTGATAGGGCTCACTTTTCTCTAAATACCTCTTCGCTTTGCCGAAAGCGACAGAGTTTTGTTTTATAGGGCTGTAGTTTCAAGAATCGACAAGATCATAAATAAAATAACGTCGTTCTGTAATTTGTGCATTAATTGTTGTTTTCTCTTTTTGCTTTTTCAGAAAATGGTAATCCTAAAAAACAACAAATAATAAAAACAAGCAGTTTTCAGAAAAACACTGCACACACTCTTGCATTTCTCTCTATCTCTTCTAAATACAAATCATCACGTCATGCAGATTTCTTGTTTTAAACCCCGTTGAAACATACGATCCAATGCCTTCTCCCAACTTTAAATTCCCGGTATTTGAGGCTGAAGAAGAAGTTGACAAAGAAATTCCAGAGGAGATCTCCCGATTACTCAGACAAGAGGAAAGGTTCATTAAACCTCACAAAGAGCCGTTGGAAACGATCAACTTGGGCTCAGAGGAAGAAAGAAAAGAGGTCAAGATTGGGGCACTACTCAGTCCAACTGTCAAAGAAAGTTTGACAAAGCTTCTCAAAGAGTTTCCTGATGTATTCGCTTGGTCCTATCAGGACATGTCGGGGTTGGATACTAGCATCGTGGAACATCATCTACCGTTAAGGTCAGAATGTCGGCCAGTAAAACAAAGGTTGAGACGGACTCATCCAGACATGGCCATCAAAATCAAAGAGGAGGTACAGAAACAGATTGACGCGGGTTTCCTCGCGACATCAGAATATCCTCAATGGTTAGCCAACATAGTACCAGTTCTGAAAAAGGACGGAAAGGTCAGAATGTGTGTAGACTATAGGGATCGGAACAAAGCCAGTCCAAAGGACGACTTTCCCTTACCACACATTGACATGCTGGTAGACACTACAGCAAAGTTCAAAGTATTCTCCTTCATGGATGGATTCTCGGGCTATAATCAAATCAAAATGGTGCTAAAAGACATGGAGAAAACTTTGTTCATTACCCCATGGGGCACCTTTTGTTACAAGGTAATGTCGTTCAGTTTGAAGAACGCCGAGGCAACCTATCAAAGGGCCATGACTACTCTATTTCATGACATGATACACAAAGAAATCGAGGTATATGTCGATGATATGATTGCAAAATCTAAAACAAAAGAGGAGCGAGTGACCCACCTGTCAAAATTATTCGAGCGGTTGAGAAAGTACCGACTCCGCTTGAATCCCAATAAGTGCATATTCGGTGTCCGTTCAGGGAAACTTCTAGGGTTCATCGTCAGCCAGAAAGGAATTGAGGTTGATCCTGACAAGGTCGAGGCCATTCAAGAAATGCCTTCTCCAAAGACTGAAAAACAAGTCAGGGGATTCCTGGGACGTCTGAATTACATTTCCAGATTCATATTCCTCATGACCGCGACATACGCGCCAATTTTTAAATTACTCAAAAAGAATCAGGACTGTGTTTGGATAGAGGACTGCCAAACCACCTTCGACAGTATCAAGGAATACCTGTTGAACCCACCGATTCTATCACCACCAGTGGAGGGAAGACCACTGATTATCTACCTAACAGTCTTGGAAGACTCGATGGGTTGTGTACTTGTCCAACAAGACGAAACAAAAAGGAAAGAGTCTTCCATTTACTATTTGAGCAAGAAGTTTACGGACTATGAAACTCAGTATACTATGCTTGAGAAAATTTGCTGTGCTCTGGCTTGGGCAGCCAAACGTCTTCGCCAGTATATGATTCGTCACACTACTTAGTTAATCTCAGAAATGGATCTGATCAAGTATGTCTTTGAAAAACCTGCTCTCACGGGAAGGATTGCCCGTTGGCAGATGTTGTTGTCAAAATACAACATCGAGTACCACGCTCAGAAAGCCGTTAAGGGAAGTGTTTTAGCCGGTCATTTGGCTCATCAACCGATTGACGATCAAAAATCAGTCGGATTTGACTTCCCAGGTGAAGATGTCATGTATTTAAAAATGAAAGATTGCGATGAACCACTACCCAGTGAAGGGCCAGAATCAGGTTCCCAATGGGGACTAATCTTTGACGGAGCTGGCAATCATTAAGGAAACGGAATTGGGGCAATCATCATAACACCTTAGGATACCGACATTCCTTTCACTGCCTGACTGACATTCAAGTGTACAAACAACGAGGCTGAATACGAAGCTTGTATCATGGGTCTCGAAGAAGTGATTGACTTAAGGATCAAGAACTTGGACGTATATGGCGACTCAGTCCTGGTTATCAATCAGATCTAAGAAGATTGGAACACATACCAATTAGGGTTGATTCCTTACAAAGATTACGCGAGAAGGTTGTTACCATTCTTCAACAGAATTGGGTTTCATCATATCCCTCGTGAAGAGAATCACATGGCTGATGCATTAGCCACTCTCTCTTCCATTATTAGTGTAGGTCAATGGAACGACGTACCTAAGATTGACATAATGCACCTTAAACGGCTCGCTTACATCTTCACGATCGAAGCAGTCACAGACAACAAACCTTGGTATCACGATATCAAATGCTTCCTTCACAAACAAGAGTACCCACCTGGGGCATCCTGAAAAGATAGAAAGACTCTCAGAAGATTGGCAGGCAACTTCTTCCTGAGCGGTGATACACTCTATAAGAGAAATTTTGACATGGTCTTGGTCTGATGTGTAGACAGACCAGAAGCAGACATGCTGATGAAGGAAATTCATGAAGGATCCTTTGGCACTCATGCCAACGGACACACAATGGCGAGAAAAATTCTAAGAGCAGGGTACTATTGGTTGACAATGGAATCCGATTGCTACAAATACATGAGGAAGTGTCACAAGTGTCAGATATACTCAGACAAAATCCATGTACTGCCAACGCATCTCAAAATTCTTTCTTCCCCATGGCCTTTTTCCATATGGGGAATCAACATGATTGGCATGATTGAACCCAAAGCTTCAAACGGACATCGGTTCATCCTGGTAGCCATTGATTACTTCACCAAGTGGGTCGAAGCAGCCTCGTACGCCAATGTAACCCGACAAGTGGTGGTCTGATTTATCAAAAACAATATCATTTGCCGTTATGGTGTTCCTAGCCAGATCATTACTGATAATGGATCTAACTTGAACAACAAGATGATAAAAGAGTTATGCACAGAGTTCAAGATCGAACACCATAACTCATCTCCCTACCGACCTAAGATGAATGGAGCGGTAGAGGCGGCTAATAAGAACATCAAGAAGATCGTTCAAAAGATGGTTGTAACCTACAAAGACTGGCACGAGATGTTACCCTTTGCTCTTCATGGTTATCGTACATCTGTCCGCACTTCAACAGGGGCAACCCCCTTTCTCTCTAGTATATGGCATGGAAGCAGTGTTCCCCATAGAAGTAGAGATCCCATCAATCTGGGTATTGATAGAAGCTAAGCTAACAGAGGCTGAATGGTGTCAAAGTCGACACGATGAACTGAATCTGATCGAAGAAAAGCGGATAACGGCTCTATGCCATGGTCAATTGTATTAGCAAAGGATGAAGAGGGCGTTTGACAAAAAGGTCCGGCCTCGCGTCTTCAGGAAAGGAGACCTTGTGCTCAAGAAGATACAATCATTTCTCAATGATTCTCGGGGCAAATGGACTTCGAATTATGATGGCCCCTATGTGGTCAAGAAAGCCTTCTCAGGCGGCGCCCTGAGACTCGCAACCGTGGATGGAGAAGAATTTTCCTACCCCACGAATGCTGATGTAGTCAAGAAATACTTCGCCTAAATAAATTTTAAAAAAAATCGTCTCGGTGGATTGAAAACCCGAAAGGGCGGTCCAGGCAAAAATTTGATACATAATCAAAAATCATCCCGATGGATTGGAAATCATCACAATACAATCCAGGCAAAAGTTAGGGATAATGGCAAGTAACTACGTCTGACATGGTTGAATCCCTCAGCAGTCATGCCATCCATCAGGAAAACTCTAGTCAAGGTCATCTTCGACCGAAGCTCAGGATGTCTAGAATTCAAAGTTGGTAGAAGGATAGCGGTCGTAGCCCTTTTCCCTTAAATTACCATTTTCTAACTTTGTAAATACTCCATGGAATCACGCGCTTAGCTGATTTCCATACTATCAATAAAATTTGAGCCCTAGTGCTTTTGTTTGCAATTCTCATTTATTTTAGCTTTACAGAACGACGTTTTAACATGATTAACGATTCTTGAAATAAAACAAAAATGAATTTACTTGTTAAAATTTTTCTGCTTTTCGAAATAAGGTGGCAATTTCTTTTGACTGTTGAACATTGAAAGAACAGCGATCACTACTCCAGAAGTAATCAAGCTTCAAAGTGCAGAATTAAAGTACTCCTTCTAAACCAGTGCACCTGAATGAAGGATCAACTGTGTCATCTGACACACCCCCCGACAGAGTTCTTATCTTCTAAGCCCGACCAACGGTTGTCCCCCACAGGGACTATCTCTCCTAAGCAAGGCAGAATTGCTATCGTGAACCAGTGATACTTTTCATCTCCCACTATGGCCGAGTATCCCATCATGTTCATCTATTAGTCTGTATGTCGTGTCAGTTTTGTCAGCATATACATATATACATCATGCATTATTGATTCATTCATAGTCATATTGCATCACTATCACTCTAGTCGGTCTTGTTCCCAAGTGATAAAAGTCCTCTCAATCGAGTTGTCAGTTCTTTCCTCGTCAGGAAATGTTGCGTCTAAACACTCTCGTCCAGGTTATTTCTAGATTAAAGTTAGTCCCTTGACCACTTTGATAACTTGAACCTCTGAAAGACAAAATGACCTTCGACAAACATCACTCTTCGCCATTGAAGATGATTGTTAGTTCTGGTGTTGGCAGCTATTTTGGTAAAACAATGTGCTGGTTCAAGATGTCTTGCTTGATGTCTTAACATGTGCTTTTGTGTTTCTAACATTCATCATAAGGTGTATATGTTGTGTTGCAGGTCTGTGTACTGATGTCAAATACGATGTCCTGACATCTGTTGACAGTACATCAGTTTGGTTTGTTTCTAGAGCTGCGTTGTTTTTAATATATCTTGGGAGATACTGTTTGAGGATTGCAGGCGAAATTCCTAGTGCAGATTTATTCAGTGCAATCGATTATTTCTCTATTTAGGGCGAAAAGATTTGAAGTAAAAATCGGTTTTAATTGTTAAATCAATTCTGTGAATTCATATTGCCCAGATCCAAGAATCTGTTTCTATTTAAAGGAGTCTCAACCCTACTTGGAAGATACGAAGACAAGATATTGAGTGCAGAGTTCAAGTATTAGGGTTTGAGTTTGTGTGTTATTTGTGAGCCATTCACTCATCTCTTTGATGTTTGAATATGACTGTTTTAGTTGAGTTGTATGTTGTCCACTCTAAGCTTTTAAGCACGAGTGTTTGTTCTTGATCAAAGCTTTTAAGCAAGATCAAGGTGTGTCTTTGGAGTGTGATCTTCTACACTGTATAATCTTCGAATTGTATCACTATGGTGATTGAGGGGGAGTGAGAGGTGTCTCATATCTAAGAGGTTCTTAGGTAGAAGTGTCATTAGGTAGTGATTAAGTGAGTAGACTATCAACTGGTATGTTGATTGTAGAGTCTGTGAATTAATACTACTAATAGTGAATTTCCTCCCTGGCTTGGTAGCCCCCAGACGTAGGTTGTTAGACCGAATTGGGTGAACAATTCTGTGTGTTGATTTACTGTTGTTTTACTGCCTTGTTTATACAACAGATATTGATGTTGTGACATCTCACTTGACATCACATATCTGATACCAGAATTTCAATTGGTATCAGAGCAGGTCATCTTACTCTGCATCTGGGTGAGATCTAGGGTTGTTACTTTCTGGTACAATGGACAAGGAGAGTGGTGGATTTGTGAATAGACCCCCTATTCTAGATGGATCAAAATATGACTATTGGAAACCTCGAATGGTTGCCTTTTTGAAGTCTTTAGACAGCAGGGCTTGGAAGGCTGTTTTGACAGGATGGAAACACCCTGTCATTGTGGGAAAAGATGGTGTGTCAAAGCTGAAACCTGAAGAGGAGTGGACCAAGGAAGAAGATGAACTTGCACTTAGGAATTCTAAGGCCTTGAATGCCTTATTTAATGGTATAGACAAGAACATCTTCAGGCTGGTCAACATATGTGAAGTGGCTAAGGAGGCTTGGGATATTCTAAAAATAACTCATGAAGGAACCTCCAAAGTCAAGATGTCAAGACTTCAGCTGCTAACAACAAAGTTTGGAAGCTTGAAGATGAAAGATGAAGAGACCATTCATGACTTTCACATGAATATACTTGAACTGTCAAATGCTTCTAGTGCCCTAGGAGAAAGGATGTCTGATGAGAAACTTGTGAGAAAAATTCTCAGATCTCTTCCCAAGAGATTTAATATGAAGGTGACTGCTATAGAGGAAGCTCAAGACATCAGCCAGATGAGGGTTGATGAACTGATTGGGTCACTTCAGACATTTGAACTAGGATTGAATGATAGATCTGAAAAGAAGGTCAAAAGCATAGCTTTGGTGTCTAGTACAGAGGATGAGGAGAAAGAGTGTGGTCCTAAAACTCAGGAAGAGCTATCCAATGCTATTGTTCTGCTAGGAAGACAGTTTAATAGGGTTTTGAAAAGAATGGACAGGAAATATAGACCAAATGTTAAGAACATCTCATCTGACATTAACAAGTCAAGTGATCAGATGAAGAGAACAACAGCTGAAGAAAAGTTTAATCATGACAAAGGAATCTAATGTCATGAGTGTGAAGATTATGGTCATATCAGAAAAGAATGTCCTACATATCTCAAGAAACAGAAAAAGGGCTTATCTGTGTCCTGGTCTGATACTGAGAGTGAGGAAGATGAAGAGACTGCCCAGCATGTTAGGGTTTTGACTGGAAGGTATATCTCTGATGATGAGTCTATGAATGAAGAGAGCATATATGATGAGCTTATTGATTGTTATAGAGAGCTATGCATTGAAAGTGAAGAAGCCTGTCAAGAAGGGGAGAGGTAAAAGAAGATTATTGCCCAACTCAAGGCTGAAAAGACAGAGCATTTGGAAACCATTGCCAAACTGGAAGATGAAGTATCTGTGCTGAACTCTAAACTTGAATCTATGTCCAAGTCTATTAGAATGCTGAATAGTGGGACTAATGTTCTAGACAAGATTCTGGATGTTGGAAGAACTACAGGAGACAAAAGTGGATTGGGGTTCAACAGTGGATCTGCTTCAAATGAGGTTATTCCTAGTTCCAAACCAGTGATGTTGAAGCAGATGTTGAAACATACTGACAGGACTCCCTCTAGGAAGAAATTTAGGCACTGGAGATGTCATCACTGTGGGAGGTTTGGACACATAAAGGCATTCTGTTATAAGTTGCACGGGTATCCTAAGAGTACTTCTAATTGTGCACCCAGACAGGTCATTCATAAAGGTAATCAAGTCATCAAGCAAAAGAAGCAATGGGTCACCAAAACTGATGTTGTCAGCTTGATAGCTCATACTTCTCTTAGAGTCTCTGCTAAAGAAGACTGGTACTTTGACAGTGGTTGTTCAAGACACATGACAGGAGTGAAGAATTTGCTGGTGGATGTTAAACTTCAATCTTCTGGCCATATGACTTTTGGTGAAGGTGTCAAAGGAGAAATCAAGGGTGTGGGAAAGCTGGATTGTGAAGGTACACCTAGACTCGATGATGTATTGCTAGTCAAGGGGTTGACTGCAAATTTGATCAGTATTAGTCAACTATGTGATCAAGGACTCATAGTTAATTTTACAAAAACTGAGTGCATTGTCACTAATGAGAAAGATGAAGTCATCATGAAGGGTGTTAGGTCTAAGGACAACTGCTACTTATGGGTGTCACAAGACTCAAGTCCCTCCACATGTGTCCTTGCTAAAGAAGATGAAGTCAAAGTCTGGCATCAAAAGTTGGGACATTTACATCTGAAGGGAATGAAGAGAATCATATCCACAGAAGCAGTAAGAGGAATCCCTAGGCTTAAAATTGAAGAGGGAAGAGTCTGTGGAGATTGTCAGATAGGGAAACAAACCAAGATGTCACATCCAAAGCTTCAACATTTCACTACTTCTAAAGTTTTGGAACTTCTTCATATGGACTTAATGGGGCCTATGCAGGTGGAAAGTTTAGGTGGGAAGAAATATGCTTATGTTGTAGTAGATGAATATTCCAGGTACACTTGGGTGAACTTCATCAAAGAAAAAACAGAAATGTTTGATATGTTTAAAGATTTATATCAGAAACTCCAAAGGGAAAATGAGAGCAATATCATCAGAATAAGGAGTGATCATGGGAGAGAGTTTAAAAATAGCAAGTTTACTGAGTTTTGTTCTGCTGAAGGCATCAGTCATGAGTTTTCTTCTCCTATTACTCCTCAGCAAAATGGAGTAGTTGAAAGGAAGAACAGAACCATTCAAGAATTTGCTAGGGCAATGATACATGCCAAAAAGCTTCCTTATCATTTTAGGGCTGAAGCTATGAATACTGCTTGTTATATTCACAACAGAGTAACCTTGAGAAGAGGTACTTCAGCTACCTTGTATGAATTGTGGAAGGGAAGAAAACCTAGTGTGAAGTACTTTCATGCCTTTGGTAGTAAGTGTTATATCCTGACAGATCGTGAACAAAGGAGAAAAATGGATCCAAAAAGTGATGAGGGGATTTTTCTGGGATACTCTACAAACAGCAGAGCTTATAGGGTATTCAATTCCAGAACCAAAGTCATGATGGAATCTATAAATGTTGTTGTTGATGACAGTGGAATGAAGGAAGATCTTGATGTCATAGATGATGTTGGAACATGTCGTGATGATGTATCAACAGAAGCTGAAGACAGAAGTGTAAATCCCAATCCTGTTGCTACTGAACCTGATCCTGAACCTGAACAACCTAATAAGGAACCATCTATCAGAGTACAGAAGGACCATCCAAAAGAGCTTATCATAGGTGATCCAAACTCAGGAGTTGTCACTAGGTCAAGAGAAGTTGTGTCAAACTCTTGCTTTGTGTCCAAAATTGAACCCAAAAATCTGAAAGAAGCATTGACTGATGAATTTTGGATTAATGCCATGCAAGAAGAGCTGGGACAATTCAAAAGAAATGAAGTTTGGGATCTTGTTCCACGACCTGATGGAATAAATGTGATTGGCACCAAGTGAGTTTACAAGAATAAATCTGATGAACAAGGGGTGGTCACCAGAAATAAGGCTAGACTGGTTGCCTAAGGATATACTCAGGTAGAAGGAATTGACTTTGATGAAACATTTGCTCCTGTGGCCAGATTGGAATCTATCAGGTTACTTTTAGGTGTAGCTTGTAATCTCAAATTCAAGCTATTTCAGATGGATGTGAAAGTGCTTTCTTGAATGGGTACTTAAATGGAGAAGTTTATGTAGATCAACCAAAAGGTTTTGTTGATCCAAAATTTCCTAATCATGTCTACAAACTAAGGAAAACTCTTTATGGTTTGAAGCAAGCACCAAGAGCTTCGTATGACAGGCTTACTGAATTTTTGGCTCTGAATGGTTACAGAAAAGGTGGAATTGACAAGACTTTGTTTGTCAAAGAGGAAGGAGGAAAATTATTGATAGCTCAAATATATGTTGATGACATAGTGTTTGGTGGGATGTCAGATGCAATGGTTCAACATTTTGTGAAACAGATGCAGTCTGAGTTTGAGATGAGTCTTGTTGGTGAGCTCAGCTATTTTCTGGGTCTGCAAGTTAGACAAATGGATGTTTCTATATTCATCTCACAGAGCAAATATGCAAAGAATATAGTGAAGAAGTTTGGTCTGGAGAATGCTAATCATAAGAGGACACCTGCACTTACTCATCTGAAGTTGTCCAAGGATGAACATAGAGTTAGTGTTGATCAAAGCCTATACAGAAGCATGATTAGAAGCCTATTGTATCTCACAGCTAGCAGACCTGATATCTCCTTTGCTGTAGGAGTCTGTGCCAGATATCAATCTGAACCTAAGGTTAGCCACATGAATCAAGTGAAGAGAATTCTGAAATATGTGAATGGTACTAGTGACTATGGTATTCTATACAGTCATGGATTAGGCACTGAACTGAGTGGATATTGTGATGCTGATTGGGCAGGGAGTGCTGATGATAGAAAAAGTACTTCAGGAGGTTGCTTCTTCTTAGGGAACAATCTTATCTCGTGGTTTAGCAAAAAGCAGAACTGTGTGTCCCTCTCTACTGCTGAGGCTGAGTATATAGCAACTGGGAGTAGTTGTTCTCAACTTGTTTGGATGAAGCAAATGTTAACTGAATACAATGTCAAGCAAGATGTCATGACATTGTACTGTGATAATCTTAGTGCTATCAATATCTCCAAGAACCCAATTCAACATAGCAGGACAAAACATATTGATATACGTCATCACTTTATTAGAGATTTGGTTGAAGACAAAGTGGTTACTTTGGAACATGTTGCTACTGAACTGCAATTAGCTGATATTTTTACTAAGGCCCTAGATGCAAATCAATTTGAAAATTTAAGAAACAAATTGGGGATTTGCATATATGAGGATTAGTAGATTCTTTTGCAGGTAGATGTGTGTGGTGCAATTGTTTTAGTGACAAAGTGAGAAACCATGTTGGAAAAAAACAAAGAACCATTTTATTACTGGAAGCACACAACATTACATTTTTATTCCAACAGAAACTACAAGCAAAGAGTTTTCATGTTTGAAGCCAGCTACTCATTCCAACCACCTGAGTTAATGAAATTAACCCAGTCTTCATCTGCTTCATCATCAGAAGCATGTAGTAGCACTGGAGGTTTCTTGATGGTCGTCATCCTTGTTTCTGTCTTTCTTCCTGTTCTTGTTGCACCTGTAGTGGATCCAGCTGTTGTCATCTCTTTGGAAGTCATCTAATTTGGCTTGGTGGTCTTGTTTTTCTGGTCTTGCTTCAACTGACCCTTGTGTGCTTCAACTGTTCTGGAGGACTGGCTCATGTTTCCTTCCTTGTTTGGATGTCTCCTCAAGATTTTGGTGTGGGTCTTATATTTCAAATAATAGTGATTGTTTGTATCGCCTGGTCAGTCAAAGTTGTTTGGTGTTTGTGCACTTCTCTCTGTTGAGTTTTGTGTTGTGGTTCAACATTCCTTCTTGGCATTTTTTTTGTATTTTTTGAAACTTGAAGTTTGACCATGTTTGACTAATTGTCAAAACTTTGTGCTTGCTGCCATATTCAGAGTTTGTCCTATTATGGCTAAAAAGGGGGAGAGTAGCCTTAATTTTTTGTGAGAGTAGTTTTTTTTGTGTGATGAGCCGTGTATGTTAGATATGGTTATGGTGTTGTTTCTGCTGTTGGTATCTCTGATGTGTGCTGATACTGTTTTAGCCAAAATTTGCCAAAGAGGGGGTTTGTTAGTTCTGGTGTTGGCAGCTATTTTTGGTAAAACAATGTGCTGGTTCAAGATGTCTTGCTTGATGTCTTAACATGTGCTTTTGTGTTTCTAACATTCATCATAAGGTGTATATGTTGTGTTGCAGGTCTGTGTACTGATGTCAAACACGATGTCCTGACATCTGTTGACAGTACATCAGTTTGGTTTGTTTCTAGAGCTGCGCTATTTTTAATATATCTTGGGAGATTCTGTTTGAGGATTGCAGGCGAAATTCCTGGTGCAGATTTATTCAGTGAAATCGATTGTTTCTCTATTTAGGGCGAAAAGATTTGAAGTTAAAATCGGTTTTAATTGTTAAATCAATTCTGTGAATTCATATTGCCCAGGCCCAAGAATCTGTTTCTATTTAAAGGAGTCTCAACCCTACTTGGAAGATACGAAGACAAGATATTGAGTGTAGAGTTCAAGTATTAGGGTTTGAGTTTGTGTGTTATTTGTGACCCATTCACTCATCTCTTTGATGTTTGAATAGGACTGTTTTAGTTGAGTTGTATGATGTCCACTCTAAGCTTTTAAGCACGAGTGTTTGTTCTTGATCAAAGCTTTTAGGCAAGATCAAGGTGTGTCTTTGGAGTGTGATCTTCTACACTGTATAATCTTTGAATTGTATCACTGTGGTGATTGAGGGGGAGTGAGAGGTGTCTCATATTTAAGAGGCTCTTAGGAAGAAGTGTCATTAGGTAGTGATTAAGTGAGTAGACTATCAACTGGTATGTTGATTGTAGAGTCTGTGAATTAATACTACTAATAGTGAATTTTCTCCCTGGCTTGGTAGCCCTCATACGTAGGTTGTTAGACTGAATTGGGTGAATAATTCTTTGTGTTGATTTACTATTGTTTTACTGCCTTGTTCATACAACAGATATTGATGTTGTGACATCTCACTTGACATCTCATATCTGATACCAGAATTTCAATGATATATTCGCTTTCCCGGATTAAGGAAAATCCCCAGAGAAAGCCTCTTAATCAGAGATTCGGCAATACAGCAGTTTTTCTCCGAAAATCCGCTGACGAAAAGGTCATCAGCACCTCAAAATTGGATCACATCATATGGCATTTCTCCGAGAAGATCCCGAAAAAAGTATGATGTAGTAACCACAAGCAAAAGCAGTCTCTCAAGAGACTCGTTTTCCCCCAGTAGAGTCAACGAATGGCATCTCTAATAGAGAAGTTTGTGCACCTCTACAATCAAAAACTTTTTCCATCAAATGGCATCTCCCCAGGAAAATTCGGTGAGAAGTTTGAGGAAAACCGCTATGAACAACGTCCCTTGTCAAGAAAGTTTATTGACAAAAGAAACTAAGACCAGTTCCTTGGCTAAAGGCCAGGATCGAGGGGAAGTTTATATCAGAAACTGAGACCAGTTCCTTGGTAGGAAACCAGGATCGAGGGGAAGTTTAATCCAAAAATTGAGACCAGTTCCTTGGTAGGAAACCAGGATCGAGGGGAAGTTTATTTCAGAAACTGAGACCAGTTCCTTGGTAGGAAACCAGGATCGAGGGGAAGTTTATTGCAGCAACTAAGACCAGTTCCTTGGTAGGAAACTAGGATAGAGGGGAATTTTTACCTTTTCTAAGCATCATTGCTTAGCAAAAGAAGATGAATGCGTAAGCTACCATTCATAACCACCATCAAAATTTCGGGTATTCTGATATTTAATCCTCTTGCACCCCGAATGCCCGAATACCTTCGTCATTCACACCTTCGGGTCCAAGAAGATTAAATAGGGGCATCTGTCATACCCCAAATTTTGACCACTAAGATTCCCATCATTGTGCAAATCATCATCACAATATGGATGAACCGTCATACCTCATTAGTCTCCCCCAAAGATGGGTGAGCACCACTACAATCAAACTTAGGGTTTCAAGCCCTCTCAGAGCTCTTAGACAAATGATCAATCAAGGAATGACATGATCTTCAACTTGTCAAACCTCTCCAACATCCACAAAGGATCAAGAGGACTTCCACATCAAGGATCAAGCATAAGGCTGCAACATTCCAAGTGGATTAAGCCACAAGATCACCAGTGTCACCAAATTAGGGTTTTGGTTGACCAAGGCCTCCAGATGGAAATTTTCCTCTGGGCATGAGCCAATGCTTCAGAGCATAACCCAAAATACTCTAAGGGGCCTCATAAACCCAATCATCAAGTCAATTTAGCCTCAGGGGATGCATTGATAAAAAAATCAGGAATTAGGGTTTCTTGACCTAATTCACCCCTAAGTTGACTTTTGGGACAAAACAGGAGCCAAGACCTCAAGACATGATTTTAGGGACCCTAATACACTACATTGATCCATTTGCAACAATGGATTGATCCAAGAAGCTTGATTCACAAGTTTCAAGTTCATCAGAACCACAGTTAGGGTTTCACAGAAAAAGTCAACTGTGCCTTTGACTTTTGACTAGGACATTCTCCCAAACCTTGGGACATGATTAAATACACCCTATAACACCTATGAAATCAATCCATCAAGTTTGATTTAGGTCAAGGACTTGATTTCATAGAGGATCGCACAGTTTGGAATTCATCTGATAAAAAGTCAACTGTGCCCAAAAGTCAAAGTTTGACTTTTTGATTTTTTGATCAATTATGGTCCCCTAACCCTAAAATGATGTTAATGTCTGATTGGAATCATCATTCATCAAGAAAAACCAAGAAAAGTGAGATAACTTGTAAAAGGGGTAACCATAAAAAACTTAGAAACTTTCTAAGTTATGGAACAAAGTGGCTAGGGTACCAACTTCCAAGGATCATAACTAGAGATCCAAGCAACCATTTGGGCTGATCCAAAGATGGATTTGTAGCTCTCATGGCATACTTTAAAAGTGTCAACTATACCTCATTCCAATTCATCATGGATTTTGAGTTATGGTTGGATCAAAATGGCTTAAAACATGAAATGTCACTTTTTCCAACACTTAGTGAAATTTTCACTAATTCAGAATCTGTTTCACTTTTTGCCAAGTGTAAGGGCATTTTTCACTTGGATCCAAAAAGTGTCAAGACAAACTATGATCACACACATGTTGTATCATATGAGGTCTTTCCAAAACGGCCAAGAACCCCGTGAAACTCCACTTAAGCCATGAGATATGACAATGGCAATGTGCCTTGCTGTAAACTGTCATGGCATGGCAGATTTGTGCATTTTTCTCGATTTGAGCAAATTTTGCAAATGACAAACAAGTTTATCCATCTGAACACCTCAGGGAGAGACCAAGGAGGGACAAACACTGATCCATAAGCCTCCCAAGTCTTTGGAACTAAAAATAGCATGCCAAACCTAAAAAACCCTAAAGAGGGGACAAGACTCCAATTTTGTTTTGGAGCATTCAATGGATGCACCAAGGTGGCATGAAATGAGCCATTTCCAACTGAATGAGTCAAGGATGATCTCTGAACTAGGGAACCAGTAGCCTGTGCTCTAACCTTTAGTCAATGGCTAGAGGAGACTTAGATTCCTATTGATCAACATTTGCCAAACCTCTGCTGCAGTTGCCATTCCCTATTCCTTGCAAAACAAACTTGCTCTACTATAAATAGAGCTCATTTGCGCTCAGTTTAAGTACATCAAAGCCATCAAACAGATGCTTTCCTCAAAATCACCTTCTCACTTCCAAATTTGCCTTCCAAAGCAAGTCACTATAGGGTTTTGAGTTTGAGAGTTATTCCAACCAAACCAATCACACACGCGCCTCATAAACATCATATAGAAGTGATCCAAACACTTAAACAACAACTGAAACACTGATTTCTCAGAATCACCAGCCAATTGCTCAAGGTTTTAACCAAGTTACAGTTGAGATACCATGAAGTGATCCAGCCATTTCCAATCAAGTCCAGGCATTCAAACACACTCCATATGGTGTAGGAAAGCTGTTCAGATCATCACAACTCATCTGTAACACCTCCAACTCAAAAATCACTTTGCTCTTGCTGTCACGACCTTCAAGTAAGCCTAAACTTGGTCATCTCTTAATCTATGCATATTTCCTCACACAATACTATTGCCAAATGTTCATAATCATGCATAGAATGTTTCCCCTCAATTAATTGCTTTGTTTGAATCGTGTATCAAAATTCTCAGCCTTCATGCAAATTTTAGGGTTCTTGAGGTTTTGTCTTGATTTCTTATTCCATGCTTAAAATAAATGAAATTAAAGACCATAGACATGATCGTGAGGTGAAAACGAGTAGATTGATATGTGGATTATGTGATTTCATCAAGTATTCAGTGAGATTGGTGAAAATGTAAATCTGCGGAAACAGAGGGGTGGCGCGTGTTCTTGGTGTGTTCTTGGCGCCATTTTTTGAATGTTTGAATTTTTGAATTTTTTTATTTTATTTAATTGATTCAAAAATTAATTTCTCTCTGAGTTTTAATTATTTTGAGTTGATTCTTTTTTTAATAATTCACAAAAATGTTAAAATATTTTATTTTGCCAAAAAGTCCCAAAAACATTATTTATTTCATATACTTGATATTTTTGCAAAGAATTAATCTTTTATTTGTTTTTTAACATTTAAAATATTTTTTCCTCCTTGATTTTCCAAATTTAATTGGTTTCCAATCATTTTGTGGATATAAAAATGATTTTTCAAACATTAATCCAAGATCACAATTTGTTTTTCACACATGTTTGATAATTTTGATCATTTTAATTAAATTTTTATTTAATTAAAATACATTTTGAAATTAATTTAGGGTTTTGATCTTAATCACCCTAAACAAATCATTTTCAAACACTCATGGGCCTTTAATAGAGTGTAAGACCCAACCCCTCTTGAAAACCAAAATATTTTGGGCCTCAGTGTATTGTATAAGTCCTGATACCGTCAAAAAGTTTGGCACGATCGTCGCCTTTTTAACAAAAATCTTTGGGATTCTCCTTGAGCTATAAGACCCATCTTTATTTATTTTTAAACTCTTTGGGCCTCTAATAGAGTGTAAGACCCAATCCCCTTTTAACCAAAACCATTTTGGGCCTCAGATATTGTATAAGTCCCTATGCGTTAAAAGAAAAATCTCGGTGCAATCGCCAGTTCAAAAATCAAATCATCTGGGTCTACCCTCGTGTTATAAGCCCTATTTCTTTTCTTTAAATGTCTTTGGGCCTCTAATAAAGTGTAAGACCCAACCTTTGTAAATAACACCTTTGGGCCTCACACATTGTATAAGTCCCTCTGTATATTTTCAAACGTTCGGCGCGATCGTCGCCTTTTTAAACAAAGACAACTGGGCTTCTCCTTGAGCTATAAGACCCATCTTTATTCATTTTCAGACTCTTTAGGCCTCTAATAGAGTGTAAGACCCAACCCTTTTTTGAAACCAAAATGATTTGGGCCTCAGATATTGTATAAGACCCACTGTGTTTTCAAAAACCTCGCCGCGATCGTCGTTGGCAAACAAATCACTCTGGGCCTCTCCTTGAGTTGTAAACCCCATCTCTTGTACAAAAACAAATCACCATGGGCCTCTAAAAGAGTGTAAGACCCATCCCCTTGTACATAAAAACGTTTTGGGTCTCACATATTGTATAAGTCCCTCTGTACAGTTTTCAAAACAACGGTACGATCATCGTTAAAACTTGGGCCTCTCCTTGAGCTGTAAGCCCCAACCATCTTTTCAAAGCACTTTCTCCTTTGATTTTGAATTAAAATATATGTTGTCATCAAAACTTTCTTTAATTTCTTTGTTGAACAACTAACCAAACAGCATGGAAGCTCTACAACGGGTAAGTGTTTTTCCGCTTTCATTTACCGCTTTCATATGTATATAACTGTATTGTGGGGCGGATTCACTGTAAGTCTTCTTTCACATCCTTTTATATACTTGTCACATATCCACTATGTAATACTAGTATAATTATTTAGAGTTTTCCCCGGCAACTCCGTATAGCACTAGGTAAAGCCTGTTCGTCACTCTTAAATACAAACAAAACTAGATCCCCCGTAGGATTCCAGATACAGTCTTCCCTCCTCTTGGGGTTAAAGAATATGGAACAAAGAGAAAGGCAGTATTCTCAATGAACCTTTTCTCAGACTATCACCCTTAGAAATTGTCAAAGAAACTCTAACTCCCCAGAGATGATCTTTTCTCCGTGAATGGCATCTCTTGAGTTTCTTCCAAATCCTCGAACTTTCCTGGAATGATCTATTCTCTGTGAATTGAATTTCTTGAATTTCTCTTGGTTTGGGGACCCACGGGCTTCCTAAAAGCATCCCCGCCTCCTCTTGGGCGTTGTACAAGGACCCTTCGGCTTCTTAGAAGTTCTCATGCCTTCTCTTGGGCTTAATACAAGGACCCTGACAACCTCTTAAAGGTATCAGACAGAACTTAGTCATCCTTTGCTAGAGCAGTCTTTCCAGCGTCAAAACTCCGACCATTTTAGGGTTGATACTCATCCCTTAATGCCCGCGCCTCCTCTTGGGCATTGTACAAAAGATAAAACTCTAGACTTGGACAGTCTAAACCTCTTGAGTCTCAAAGACATTCTCAAGTTCCTTTCAAACATAGGAAAAAATACCGATCACTCTGGATCAATCTCCAGCAGAAACCCGGTCTCTCTCATAAGAATTCCCCACACTTGGACCCGCTTCAGGATCTCAATAATCCTCAGCAGTAAGTCGGCCTCCTCTTGGGCTTTGTACAAATGATTCTCCCCAACGGAGCTAACCTTTTCAGACTCTCTTGTTGAGTCAACCACCTTTAGCCTCAGTCTTGGGCTTTGTACAAGACATATAAAAACCCACTCTCTTGTTGAGTAAAAAAGACTCTCTTGTTGAGTCAATCCCTTTTAGCCTCCGTCTTGGGCTTTGTACAAGACATATAAAACACTCCCTTGTTGAGTATAAAAGACTCTCTTGTTGAGTCAATCTCCTTTTAGCCTCAATCTCGGGCTTCGTATGAGACAGCAAATCACTGTCTTATTGAGTATAAATGACTCTCTTGTTGAGTCAATCAACCTTCAGACTCTCTTGTTATGTCAATCACCTGTTCAAGACTCTCTTGTAGAGTCCACCTTTTTTTAGCCTCCGTCTTGGGCTTTATACAGGACAGATAAAAGTACTCTCTTGTTGAGTCAAACCATTTCAGCCTCCATCTTGGGCTTTATACAAGATACATTCTCCCCAACGGAGTCAAAATCCCTTTTAGCCTCAATCTTGGGCGTTGTACAAGACATAAAGAACATTTTCCCTAGAAAAGTCAAACTTCTAGCCTCCTCTTAGGCTTTGTATAAAGAAAACCCCGGTTGAGTCAATCAACCTTTTAGCATCAAATTTATGCCTTGCTCACAGCATACAAACATCAACAACTCCTCTTTAGAGATGACAAATTCTCTCTCAGTCAAAACCCTTTAGCTTCACATCTTGGGCTTTGAACAAGATACAAACCACCTTTAGCTTCATGTCTTGGGCTTTGAACAAGACACCAAAACAACCTTTTTCCTCCCATAGAATAGGAGGAACTACGATCGCTCTGATTTCCCTGTTTCGTTAAACGGGAATACGTAGGCAAAGATTGCAAAATCTTAGCGAGCATACTAATCAAAAACTCAAAATCTAGTACCTCCACAAATCAACCAAAGAAAATCAGGTCTAGTATCCTAACCAAAAGCCTCGCAGATAACCCAGACACTTGTATTCTTAAGAAAATAACCCTAAGAAGGACCCCCCTTATTTTGATAGCATTTGTAAACCAACAGTTTTGACTGTTCAACCTCAGTTTGCAAGCAGGGTTAATTGGAGACATCTATTTCCCTTCTTTAATCAGCTTCACAGGATAAAAAAATTAATTGAACTGTATTACCAAAGCGATAGTGATTCGAAACCACAAAAATCGCGCTACACATAGGCTTGTGCCCTAACCTCAAGTCAATGGCTATAGGAGACTAAAAATTCCCTTGGATAAACATTGGCCAAAGGCCTCTACCAGCTGTCATTCACTATTGATGCCAAAACAAACTTGACACACTATAAATAGAGCTCAATTGTGATCAGTTTGAGTACACCAAAGCACTACAACTGATGCCTTCCTCAAAATCTCTCTCTTTAGGCCAAAATGCCTTCTTTTGCAAGTCATCTCTGAGTTTTTGAGCTAGAGAGCAATTCCACCATAGCTCATGATCCAAACACATCCAATATATCATGTCTAAGCTGTTCAAACACTCACCCTTGATCTGGAACACCAAAATCAGAAAGTCAACCTCCAAAACCTCAAAAATTGACTTTTCTGCATTTTTCAAGCCATGC
This sequence comes from Lathyrus tuberosus, assembly GCA_022829125.1. NCBI lineage: Eukaryota > Viridiplantae > Streptophyta > Magnoliopsida > Fabales > Fabaceae > Lathyrus > Lathyrus tuberosus. Next base: position 42,397 of record JALAZF010000775.1, on the reverse strand, counting down.
CTTGATTCAGTCACTTCCAAAACCAAACCAGGCCTCAAACACACTCCGAATATCATCCTCAAACTGTCCCAATTGGTTTCCCTCATCTGGAACACCTTTGAGAGAGTTACTATATTGGTCACTTTTGCAAGAAAGAGTCTATTCTTGTTCCTGAGGGTTCCAGTTGGTTTTGATCATCCTAAAAGCTTCTAAGGGATCAATCAAGAGTGTTCAAAGCATTGAATTACGTCTGGCACAAGGAACTTGGCAGATAGCACAAGGAGCTTCAAGAGGTAAGTGCATTACAACTTAAACTCTCTAAATCATGCATTGCTTTGAGGTCCATTGATCATGGACCTCTCATACATATCATATGTGTTGTGTTTGAACCAATTTATCATGTTATTATTGCCTGTACCATGAGATAGCATAGAACATGCAAATCTAGGCCTATTTGGAAATCACTATCGGATTTTGAAATAGAGACATTTTCTGAAAATTCCAAGGGCACCATTGGATTCCTCATGAAATTCTAGGTCAGATGTACCTAAATTTTGTCCTAATCCATGGAGAAATGAGAAAGTTAGAGGCTTCATGCAAATTGCCAAAACTAGGTCTTGCATTGGGCAAGGGCCAGGCCATGGCGCCTTGGTCAGGCCTAGAAACATGGCACCCTTATGTATTAATGGGGTGGTTTTGATACACGGATGTATCACCACCCCAGTGGTAGCGTGCATGTGTGTTTGGTTGCAAGGTCGTGGGTTCAACACCCACCCAGACCATTTTGCCTTTTTGCCATATTTTGCTATTTTTCATATTTTTATGGTTTTTATTAATTAATTCCAAAATTAATTTCTCCCTCAATTTTAATTATTTTTTATTGGTTCTTTCTTTGAAAATTCCCAAAAATGCTAAAATACTATATTCCATAAAAATTTCACAAAAATATTATTTATTTTATATATTTAGTATTTTTGTAAAGAATTATGTTTATTTGTTTTTTTAACATTTAAAAATATTTCTTTCTCTTGATTTTGCAAATTTAAATGGTTTTCAAATCATTCTATAAATGAAACATGATTTTTCAAACATTAATCCAAGATCACAACTTGTTTTTCACACATGTTTGATAATTTTGATCATTTTAATTGAATTTTTATTCAATTAAAATACATTTTTAAATCAAATTAGGGTTTTGATTATTTTCACCCTCACAAATCTTTTTCAAAACACTTTTGGGCCTCTTTGTAGAGTGTAAGTCCCACTGTGCTTTCAAAAACCTCGGCGCGATCTCCATTTTCAAACAAAAATTAATTGGGCCTCTCCTTGAGTTGTAAGCCCCATCTCTTGTACAAAAATAAAACTTTTGGGCCACTTTGTAGAGTGTAAGTCTCATCCTTTTGTAAATAAATAATTTGGGCCTCAGTCATTGTATAAGCCCAAATACAATTTTCAGATCAACGATATGATCATTGTTATTTCTGGGCCTCTCCTTGAGTATAAGCCCTAATAATCTTTTCAAAAACAACTTTACCTTTTGATTTAGGTTCAAACTCATAGTTGTAATCAAAACTTTCTTTAATTTCTTGAACAACTAACCATACAGATGTTACAATGGAAGCTTGCTCACCTGTAAGTTTTAAACAGCTTTCTTTTACATACTTGCACACACACACACACACACAAATATATATATATATATATATATATATATATATATATATATATTTGTTTGTGTTGGAAGCTTGCTCACCTGTAAGTCCTCCTACCCTCTTTTTACATACAGTATATATTTCATCTGTACATATGTACCTGTATATTATCTGCTTAGAGTTTTCCCTGGCAATTAGATCTAGAACTAGATAAAGCCAGTTGTCACTCTTTCAACACAGTCAAAACTAGTTCCCCATAGGAATTCCAGATACAGTCTTGCCTCCTCTTGGGCTTATACAATATGGAACAAAGAGAAAGGCATTATTCCCGGTGAAACTTTTCTCAGACTGTCACTATTAGAAAATTGTCAAAGAAGTTCATTCCCCCAGAGAGGATTCCAGTGAAACCTCTCTTGAATTTCTTCAAACCTTAGAACTATTCACTAAAGAAAAGATTATTCCCGGTGAAACCTTTCTTGAACACTTCTTAGGTTGGGACCCACAGGCTTCCTAAAAGCATCCCCACCTCCTCTTGGGCTTTGTACAAGGACCCTCCGGCTTCTTAGAAGTTCTCATGCCTTCTCTTGGGCTTAATACAAGGACCCTGAAGACCTATTAAAGGTATAAGACAGAACTTAGTCATCCTTTGTTAGAGCTGTCTTTCAAAAGAGTCAAAACCTCATATCAGTTTAGGGTTAATTCTCATCCCTTAAAACAACAGCCTCCTCTTGGGCATCATACAAAGATAAACTCTTCCATACCAATAGACTTGGACAGTCTAATCTCCTCTTGGATCTCAAAGACATTCTCAAGTTCCCTATAAATGATTCTCAAGTTCACACACTCTTGCATTTCTCTCTATCTCTTCTAAAAAAAATTATCACGTCATGCAAATTGCTTGTTTTAAACCCCGTTGAAACATACGATCCCATGCCTTCTCCCAACTTTGAATTCTCGGTATTTGAAGCTGAAGAAGAAGAGGACGCGGAAATTCCAGAAGAGATCTCCCGATTACTCAGACAAGAGGAAAGGACCATTGAGCCTCACAAAGAGCCATTGGAAACGGTCAACTTGAGTTCAGAAGAAGAGAGGAAAGAAGTCAAGATTGTGGCACTGCTCAGTCCGACTATCAGAGAAGACTTGATAAAACTTCTCAAAGAGTTTTTAGATGTGTTTGCTTGGTCCTATCAGGACATGCCAGGGTTGGATACCAGCATCATGGAACATCATCTACCATTGAAATCAGAATGTCCTCCAGTGAAACAAAGGTTGAGACGGACTCATCTGGATATGGCTATCAAAATCAAAGAGGAAGTGCAGAAACAGATTGACGTGGGTTTCCTCGCCACCTCAGAATATCCTCAATGGTTGGCCAACATAGTGCCAGTTCCGAAAAAGGACGGAAAAGTCAGAATGTGTGTAGACTACAGGGATCTGAACAAAGCCAGTCCAGAGGATGACTTTCCCTTGCCGCACATAGACATGTTGGTAGACAGTACAGCAAAGTTCAAAGTCTTCTCCTTCATGGATGGATTCTCGGGCTATAATCAAATCAAAATGGCGTCGAAAGACATGGAGAAAACTTCATTCATCACCCCATGGGGCTCCTTTTGTTACAAGGTAATGTCGTTCGGTTTGAAGAACGCCGGGGCAACCTATCAAAGGGCCATGACTACTCTGTTTCACGACATGATGCACAAAGAAATTGAAGTGTATGTCGATGACATGATTGCCAAATCTAAAATAGAAGAGCAACATGTGACCCACTTGTCAAAACTATTCGAGCGTGTGAGAAAGTATAAACTTCGCTTGAATCCCAACAAATGCATATTCGGTGTCCGCTCAGGAAAACTTCTAGGGTTCATTATCAGCCAAAAGGGAATTGAGGTTGATCCTGACAAGGTCAAGGCCATTCAAGAAATGCCTTCACCAAAGACTGAGAAATAAGCCAGAGGATTTTTGGGACGTCTGAATTACATTTCCAGATTCATATCTCTCATGACTACGACATGCACGCCGATCTTCAAACTATTCAAGAAGATACAATCATTCCTCACTGATTCCCGGGGCAAATGGACTCAGAACTATGACGGCCCTTATGTGGTCAAGAAAGCCTTCTCAGGCGGCGCCTTGAGACTCGCAACCATGGATGGAGAGGAATTTACCTACCCAACGAATGTTGACGTAGCCAAGAAATATTTCGCCTAAATTAAAAAAACGTCTCGGTGGATTGAAAACCCGAAAGGGAAGTCCGGGCAAAAATTAGAGACATAAGCAAAAAAAATCATCCCGATGGATTGGAAATCTCAAAGTACAATCCAGGAAAAAGTTAGGGATTAATGGCAAGTAACTACGTCTGGTCAATTCAACTCCTCAGCAGTCGCGCCATCCATCAGAAAACTCCAGTCAAGGTCATCTTCAACGGAAGCTCAAGATGTCCAGAATTCAAAGTTGGTAGAAGGATAACGGTCGTTATATTTCAATGTAGCCCATTTTCCCTTAAATTACCATTTTCTAAACTTTGTAAATACTCTATGGAATCACGCGCTTGGCTGATTTCCATCCTATCAATAAAATTTGAGCCCTAGTGCTTTTGTTTGCAATTCTCACTTATTTTAGCTTTACAGAACGACGTTTTAACATGATTAACAATTCTTGAAATAAAACAAAAATGAATTTACTTGTTAAAATTTTTCTGCTTTTCGAAATAGGGTGGCAATTTCTTTTGACTGTTGAACATTGAAAGAACAGCGATCACTACTCCAGAAGTAATCAAGCTTCAAAATGCAGAATTAAAGTACTCCTTCTAAACCAGTGCACCTGAATGAAGGATCAACTGTGTCAGAGACTGTGTTTCATCTGACACACCCCCCGACAAAGTTCTTATCTCCTAAGCCCGACCAACGGTTGTCCCCCACAGGGACTATCTCTCCTAAGCAAGGCAGAATTGATATCGTGAACCAGTGATACTTTTCATCTCCCACTGTGGTCAAGTATCCCGTCATGTTCATCTATTAGTCTGTATGTCGTGTCAGTTTTGTCAGCATATACATATATACATCATGCATTATTGATTCATTCATAGTCATATTGCATCACTATCACTCTAGTCGGTCTTGTTCCCAAGTGATAAAAGTCCTCTCAATCGAGTTGTCAGTTATTTCCTCGTCAGGAAATGTTGCGTCTGAACACTCTCGTCTAGGTTATTTCTAGATTGAAGTTGGTCCCTTGACCACTTTGATAACTTGAACCTCTGAAAGACAAAATGACCTTCGACAAACATCACTCTTCGCCATTGAAGATGATTGTTAGTTCTGGTGTTGGCAGTTATTTTGGTAAAACAATGTGCTGGTTCAAGATGTCTTGCTTGATGTCTTAACATGTGCTTTTGTGTTTCTAACTTTCATCATAAGGTGTATATGTTGTGTTGCAGGTCTGTGTACTGATGTCAAACACGATGTCCTGACATCTGTTGACAGTACATCAGTTTGGTTTGTTTCTAGAGCTGCGCTATTTTTAATATATCTTGGGAGATTCTGTTTGAGGATTGCAGGCGAAATTCCTGGTGCAGATTTATTCAGTGAAATCGATTGTTTCTCTATTTAGGGCGAAAAGATTTGAAGTTAAAATCGGTTTTAATTGTTAAATCAATTCTGTGAATTCATATTGCCCAGGCCCAAGAATCTGTTTCTATTTAAAGGAGTCTCAACCCTACTTGGAAGATACGAAGACAAGATATTGAGTGTAGAGTTCAAGTATTAGGGTTTGAGTTTGTGTGTTATTTGTGAGCCATTCACTCATCTCTTTGATGTTTGAATAGGACTGTTTTAGTTGAGTTGTATGTTGTCCACTCTAAGCTTTTAAGCACGAGTGTTTGTTCTTAATCAAAGCTTTTAAGCAAGATCAAGGTGTGTCTTTGGAGTGTGATCTTCTACACTGTATAACCTTTGAATTGTATCACTGTGGTGATTGAGGGGGAGTGAGAGGTGTCTCATATTTAAGAGGTTATTAGGTAGAAGTGTCATTAGGTAGTGATTAAGTGAGTAGACTATCAACTGGTATGTTGATTGTAGAGTCTGTGAATTAATACTACTAATAGTGAATTTCCTCCCTGGCTTGGTAGCCCCCAGACGGAGGTTGTTAGACTGAACTGGGTGAACAATTCTTTGTGTTGATTTACTGTTGTTTTACTGCCTTGTTCATACAACAGATATTGATGTTGTGACATCTCACTTGACATCACATATCTGATACCAGAATTTCAATGATATATTCGCTTTCCCGGATTAAGGAAAATCCCCAGAGAAAGCCTCTTAATCAGAGATTCGGCAATACAGCAGTTTTTCTCCGAAAAATCCGCTGACGAAAAGGTCATCAGCACCTCAAAATTGGATCACATCATATGGCATTTCTCCGAGAAGATCCCGAGAAAAGTATGATGTAGTAACCCCAAGCAAAAGCAGTCTCTCAAGAGACTCATTTTCCCCCAGTAGAGTCAACGAATGGCATCTCTAATAGAGAAGTTTGTGCACCTCTACAATTAAAAACTTTTTCCATCAAATGGCATCTCCCCAGGAAAATTCGGCGAGAAGTTTGAGGAAAACCGCTATGAACAACGTCCCTTGTCAAGAAAGTTTATTGACAAAAGAAACTGACACCAGTTCCTTGACTAAAGGCCAAGATCGAGGGGAAGTTTATATCAGAAACTGAGACCAGTTCCTTGGTAGGAAACCAGGATCGAGGGAAAGTTTATTCCAAAAATTGAGACCAGTTCCTTGGTAGGAAACCAGGATCGAGGGGAAGTTTATTTCAGAAACTGAGACCAGTTCCTTGGTAGGAAACCAGGATCGAGGGGAAGTTTATTGCAGCAACTAAGACCAGTTCCTTGGTAGGAAACTAGGATCGAGGGGAAGTTTTACCTTTTCTAAGCATCATTGCTTAGCAAAAGAAGATGAATGCGTAAGCTACCATTCATAACCACCATCAAAATTTCGGGTATTCTGATATTTAATCCTCTTGCACCCCGAATGCCCGAATACCTTCGTCATTCACACCTTCGGGTCCAAGAAGATTAAATAGGGGCATCTGTCATACCCCAAATTTTGACCACTAAGATTCCCATCATTGTGCAAATCATCATCACAATATGGATGAACCATCATACCTCATTAGTCTCCCCCAAAGATGGGTGAGCATCCACTACAATCAAACTTAGGGTTTCAAGCCCTCTCAGAACTCTTAGACAAATGATCAATCAAGGAATGACATGATCTTCAACTTGTCAAACCTCTCCAACATCCACAAAGGATCAAGAGGACTTCCACATCAAGGATCAACCACAAGGCTGCAACATTCCAAGTGGATTAAGCCACAAGATCACCAGTGTCACCAAATTAGGGTTTTGGTTGACCAAGGCCTCCAGATGGAAATTTTCCTCTTGGCATGAGCCAATGCTTCAAAGCATAACCCAAAATACTCTAAGGGACCTCATAAACCCAATCATCAAGTCAATTTAGCCTCAGGGGATGCATTGATAAAAAAATCAGGAATTAGGGTTTCTTGACCTAATTCACCCCTAAGTTGACTGTTGGGACAAAACAGGAGCCAAGACATCAAGACATGATTTGAGGGACCCTAATACACTACATTGATCCATTTGCAACAATGGATTGATCCAAGAAGCTTGATTCACAAGTTTCAAGTTCATCAGAACCACAGTTAGGGTTTCACAGAAAAAGTCAACTGTGCCTTTGACTTTTGACCAGGACATTCTCCCAAACCTTGGGACATGATTAAATACACCCTATAACACCTATGAAATCAATCCATCAAGTTTGATTTAGGTCAAGGACTTGATTTCATAGAGGATGGCACAGTTTGGAATTCATCTGATAAAAAGTCAACTGTGCCCAAAAGTCAAAGTTTGACTTTTTTATTTTTTGATCAATTATGGTCCCCTAACCCTAAAATGATGTTAACGTGTGATTGGAATCATCATTCATCAAGAAAAACCAAGAAAAGTGAGATAACTTGTAAAAGGGGTAACCATAAAAAACTTAGAAATTTTCTAAGTTATGGAACAAAGTGGCTAGGGTACCAACTTCCAAGGATCATAACTAGAGATCCAAGCAACCATTTGGGCTGATCCAAAGATGGATTTGTAGCTCTCATAGCATACTTTAAAAGTGTCAACTATACCTCATTCCAATTCATCATGGATTTTGAGTTATGGTTGGATCAAAATGGCTTAAAACATGAAATGTCACTTTTTTCAACACTTAGTGAAATTTTCACTAAGTCAGAATCTGTTTCACTTTTTGCCAAGTGTAAGGGCATTTTTCACTTGGATCCAAAAAGTGTCAAGACAAACTAAGATCACACACATGTTGTATCATATGAGGGCTTTCCAAAACAGCCAAGAACCCCGTGAAACTCCACTTAAGCCATGAGATATGACAATGGCAATGTGCCTTGCTGCAAACTATCATGGCATGGCAGATTTGTGCATTTTTCTCGATTTGAGCAAATTTTGCAAATGACAAACAAGTTTATCCATCTGAACACCTCAGGGAGAGACCAAGGAGGGACAAACACTGATCCATAAGCCTCCCAATTCTTTGGAACTAAAAATAGCATGCCAAACCTAAAAAACCCTAAAAAGGGGACAAGACTCCAATTTTGTTTTGGAGCATTCAATGGATGCACCAAGGTGGCATGAAATGAGCCATTTCCAACTGAATGAGTCAAGGATGATCTCTGAACTAGGGAACCAGTAGCCTGTGCTCTAACCTCTAGTCAATGGCTAGAGGAGACTTGGATTCCTATTGATCAACATTTGCCAAACCTCTGTTGCAGTTGCCATTCCCTATTCCTTGCAAAACAACCTTGCTCTACTATAAATAGAGCTCATTTGCGCCCAGTTTAAGTACATCAAAGCCATCAAACAGATGCTTTCCTCAAAATCACCTTCTCACTTCCAAATTTGCCTTCCAAAGCAAGTCACTATCGAGTTTTGAGTTTGAGAGCTATTCCAACCAAACCAATCACACACACGCCTCATAAACATCATATAGAAGTGATCCAAACACTTAAACCACAACTGAAACACTGATTTATCAGAATCATCAGCCAATTGCTCAAGGTTTTAACCAAGTTGCAGTTGAGATACCATGAAGTGATCCATCCATTTCCAATCAAGTCCAGGCATTCAAACACACTCCATATGGTGTAGGGAAGCTGTTCAGATCATCACAACTCATCTGTAACACCTCCAACTCAAAAATCACTTTGCTCTTGCTGTCACGACCTTCAAGTAAGCCTAAACTTGGTCATCTTTTAATCTATGCATATTTCCTCACACAATACTATTGCCAAATGTTCATAATCATGCATAGAATGTTTCCCCTCAATTAATTGCTTTGTTTGAATCGTGTATCAAAATTCTCAGCCTTCATGCAAATTTTAGGGTTCTTGAGGTTTTGTCTTGATTTCTTATTCCATGCTTAAAATAAATGAAATTAAAGACCATAGAAATGATCGTGAGGTGAAAACGAGTAGATTGATATGTGGATTGTGTGATTTCATCAAGTATTCAGTGAGATTGGTGAAAATGCAAATTTGCGGAAACAGAGGGGTGGCGCGTGTTCTTGGTGTGTTCTTGGCGCCATTTTTTGAATGTTTGAATATTTGAATTTTGTGATTTTATTTAATTGATTCAAAAATTAATTTCTCTCTGAGTTTTAATTATTTTGAGTTGATTCTTTTTTTAATAATTCACAAAAATGTTAAAATACTTTATTTTGCCAAAAATTCCCAAAAACATTTTTTATTTCATATACTTGATATTTTTGCAAAGAATTAATCATTTATTTGTTTTTTAACATTTAAAATATTTTTTCCTCCTTGATTTTCCAAATTTAATTGGTTTCCAATCATTTTGTGGATATAAAAATGATTTTTCAAACATTAATCCAAGATCACAACTTGTTTTTCACACATGTTTGATAATTTTGATCATTTTAATTAAATTTTTATTTAATTAAAATACATTTTGAAATTAATTTAGGGTTTTGATCTTAATCACCCTAAACAAATCATTTTCAAACACTCATGGGCCTTTAATAGAGTGTAAGACCCAACCCCTCTTGAAAACCAAAATATTTTGGGCCTCAGTGTATTGTATAAGTCCTGATACCATCAAAAAGTTCGGCACGATCGTCGCCTTTTTAACAAAAATCTTTGGGATTCTCCTTGAGTTATAAGACCCATCTTTATTTATTTTTAAACTCTTTGGGCCTCTAATAGAGTGTAAGACCCAATCCCTTTTTAACCAAAACCATTTTGGGCCTCAGATATTGTATAAGTCCCTCTGCATTAAAAGAAAAATCTCGGTGCAATCGCCAGTTCAAAAATCAAATCATCTGGGCCTACCCTCGTGTTATAAGCCCCATTTCTTTTCTTTAAATGTCTTTGGGCCTCTAATAGAGTGTAAGACCCAACCTTTGTAAATAACACCTTTGGGCCTCACACATTGTATAAGTCCCTCTGTATATTTTCAAACGTTCGGCACGATCGTCGCCTTTTTAAACGAAGTCAACTGGGCTTCTCCTTGAGCTATAAGACCCATATTTATTCATTTTCAAACTCTTTAGGCCTCTAATAGAGTGTAAGACCCAACCCTTTTTTAAAACCAAAATGATTTGGGCCTCAGATATTGTATAAGACCCACTGTGTTTTCAAAAACCTCGGCGCGGTCGTCGTTGCCAAACAAATCACTCCGAGCCTCTCCTTGAGTTGTAAACCCCACCTCTTATACAAAAACAAATCACCATGGGCCTCTAATAGAGTGTAAGACCCATCCCCTTGTACATAAAAACTTTTTGGGCCTCACATATTGTATAAGTCCCTCTGTACAGTTTTCAAAACAACGGTACGATCATCGTTAAAACTTGGGCCTCTCCTTGAGCTGTAAGCCCCAACCATCTTTTCAAAGCACTTTCTCCTTTGATTTTGAATTAAAATATATGTTGTCATCAAAACTTTCTTTAATTTCTTTGTTGAACAACTAACCAAACAGCATGGAAGCTCTACAACGGGTAAGTGTTTTTCCGCTTTCATTTACCGCTTTCATATGTATATAACTGTATTGTGGGGCGGATTCACTGTAAGTCTTCTTTCACATCCTTTTATATACTTGTCACATATCCACTGTGTAATACTAGTATAATTATTTAAAGTTTTCCCCGGCAACTCCGTATAGCACTAGGTAAAGCCTGTTCGTCACTCTTAAATACAAACAAAACTAGATCCCCCGTAGGATTCCAGATACAGTCTTCCCTCCTCTTGGGGTTAAAGAATATGGAACAAAGAGAAAGGCAGTATTCTCGGTGAACCTTTTCTCATACTATCACCCTTAGAAATTGTCAAAGAAACTCTAACTCCCCAGAGATGATCTTTTCTCCGTGAATGGCATCTCTTGAGTTTCTTCCAAATCCTCGAACTTTCCTGGAATGATCTATTCTCTGTGAATTGCATTTCTTGAATTTCTCTTGGTTTGGGGACCCACAGGCTTCCTAAAAGCATCCCCGCCTCCTCTTGGGCGTTGTACAAGGACCCTTCGGCTTCTTAGAAGTTCTCATGCCTTCTCTTGGGCTTAATACAAGGACCCTGACGACCTCTTAAAGGTATCAGACAGAACTTAGTCATCCTTTGCTAGAGCAGTCTTTCCAGCGTCAAAACTCCGACCATTTTAGGGTTGATACTCATCCCTTAATGCCTGCACCTCCTCTTGGGCATTGTACAAAAGATAAAACTCTAGACTTGGACAGTCTAAACCTCTTGAGTCTCAAAGACATTCTCAAGTTCCTTTCAAACATAGGAAAAAATACCGATCACTCTGGATCAATCTCCAGCAGAAACCCGGTCTCTCTCATGAGAATTCCCCACACTTGGACCCGCTTCAGGATCTCAATAATCCTCAGCAGTAAGTCAGCCTCCTCTTGGGCTTTGTACAAATGATTCTCCCCAACGGAGCTAACCTTTTCAGACTCTCTTGTTGAGTCAACCACCTTTAGCCTCCGTCTTGGGCTTTGTACAAGACATATAAAAACCCACTCTCTTGTTGAGTATAAAAGACTCTCTTGTTGAGTCAATCCCTTTTAGCCTCCGTCTTGGGCTTTGTACAAGACATATAAAACACTCCCTTGTTGAGTATAAAAGACTCTCTTGTTGAGTCAATCTCCTTTTAGCCTCAATCTCGGGCTTCGTATGAGACAGCAAATCACTGTCTTGTTGAGTATAAAAGACTCTCTTGTTGAGTCAATCAACCTTTAGACTCTCTTGTTAAGTCAATCACCTGTTCAAGTCTCTCTTGTAGAGTCCACCTTTTTTTAGCCTCCGTCTTGGGCTTTATACAGGACAGATAAAAGTACTCTCTTGTTGAGTCAAACCATTTCAGCCTCCATCTTGGGCTTTATACAAGATGCATTCTCCCCAACGGAGTCAAAATCCCTTTTAGCCTCAATCTTGGGCGTTGTACAAGACATAAAGAACATTTTCCCTAGAAAAGTTAAACTTCTAGCCTCCTCTTAGGCTTTGTATAAAGAAAACCCCGGTTGAGTCAATCAACCTTTTAGCATCAAATTTATGCCTTGCTCACAGCATACAAACATAAACAACTCCTCTTTAGAGATGACAAATTCTCTCTCAGTCAAAACCCTTTAGCTTCACATCTTGGGCTTTGAACAAGATACAAACCATCTTTAGCTTCATGTCTTGGGCTTTGAACAAGACACCAAAACAACCTTTTTCCTCCCATAGAATAGGAGGAACTACGATCGCTCTGATTTCCCTGTTTCGTTAAACGGGAATACGTAGGCATAAGATTGCAAAATCTTAGCGAGCATACTAATCAAAAACTCAAAATCTAGTACCTCCACAAATTAACCAAAGAAAATCAGGTATAGTATCCTAACCAAAAGCCTCGCAGATAACCCAGACACTTGTATTCTTAAGAAAATAACCCTAAGAAGGACCCCCCTAATTTGATAGCATCTGTAAACTAACAGTTTTGACTGTTCAACCTCAGTTTGCAAGCAGGGTTAATTGGAGACATCTATTTCCCTTCCTTAATCAGCTTCACAGGATAAAAAAATTAATTGAACTGTAGTACCAAAGCGATAGTGATTCGAAACCACAAAAATCGCGCTACACATAGGCATGTGCCCTAACCTCAAGTCAATGGCTATAGGAGACTAAAAATTCCCTTGGATAAACATTGGCCAAAGGCCTCTACCAGCTGTCATTCACTATTGATGCCAAAACAAACTTGACACACTATAAATAGAGCTCAATTGTGATCAGTTTGAGTACACCAAAGCACTACAACTCATGCCTTCCTCAAAATCTCTCTCTTTAGGCCAAAATGCCTTCTTTTTCAAGTCATCTCTGAGTTTTTGAGCTAGAGAGAAATTCCACCATAGCTCATGATCCAAACACATCCAATATATCATGTCTAAGCTGTTCAAACACTCACCCTTGATCTGAAACACCAAAATCAGAAAGTCAACCTCCAAAACCTCAAAAATTGACTTTTCTGCATTTTTCAAGCCATGCCTTGATTCAGTCACTTCCAAAACCAAACCAGGCCTCAAACACACTCCGAATATCATCCTCAAACTGTCCCAATTGGTTTCCCTCATCTGGAACACCATTTGAGAAAGTTACTATATTGGTCACTTTTGCAAGAAAGAGTCTATTCTTGTTCCTGAGGGTTCCAGTTGGTTTTGATCATCCTAAAAGCTTCTAAGGGATCAATCAAGAGTGTTCAAAGCATTGAATTACGTATTGCACAAGGAACTTGTCAGATAGCACAAGGAGCTTCAAGAGGTAAGTGCATTACAACTTAAACTCTCTAAATCATGCATTGCTTTGAGGTCCATTGATCATGGACCTCTCATACATATCATATGTGTTGTGTTTGAACCAATTTATCATGCTAGTATTGCCTGTACCATGAGATAGCATAGAACATGCAAATCTAGACCTATTTTGAAATCACTATCGGATTTTGAAATGGAGACATTTTCTGAAAATTCCAAGGGCACCATTGGATTCCTCATGAAATTCTAGGTCAGATGCACCTAAATTTTGTCCTAATCCATGGAGAAATGAGAAAGTTAGAGGCTTCATGCAAATTGCCAAAACTAGGTATTGCCTTGGGCAAGGGCCAGGCCATGGCGCCTTGGTCAGGCCTAGAAACATGGCACCCTTATGTATTAATGGGGTGGTTTTGATACACGGATGTATCACCACCCCAGTGGTAGCGTGCATGTGTGTTTGGTTGCAAGGTCGTGGGTTCAACACCCACCCAGACCATTTTCCCTTTTTGCCATATTTTACTATTTTTCATATTTTTATGGTTTTTGTTAATTAATTCCAAAATTAATTATTCCCTCAATTTTAATTATTTTTTATTGGTTCTTTTTTTGAAAATTCCCAAAAATGCTAAAATACTATATTCCATAAAAATTTCACAAAAATATTATTTATTTTATATATTTAGTATTTTTGTAAAGAATTATGTTTTATTTGTTTTTTTAACATTTAAAAATATTTCTTTCTCTTGATTTTGCAAATTCAAATGGTTTTCAAATCATTCTATAAATGAAACATGATTTTTCAAACATTAATCCAAGATCACAACTTGTTTTTCACACATGTTTGATAATTTTGATCATTTTAATTGAATTTTTATTCAATTAAAATACATTTTTAAATCGAATTAGGGTTTTGATTATTTTCACCCTCACAAATCTTTTTCAAAACACTTTTGGGCCTCTTTGTAGAGTGTAAGTCCCACTGTGCTTTCAAAAACCTCGGCGCGATCTCCATTTTCAAACGAAAATCAATTGGGCCTCTCCTTGAGTTGTAAGCCCCATCTCTTGTACAAAAATAAAACTTTTGGGCCACTTTGTAGAGTGTAATCCCCATCTCTTGTACAAAAATAAAACTTTTGGGCCACTACGCCAAAAATGATTTTAGGCAGCGCACCTTAGACAGCGCTTTTATCCAAAAGCGCTGCTATAAGTTAAATAAAAAATAAAACACGGAAAGTATGTACGAAATTGTGTAAAAGCGCTGCTAAAAGGCCCACCTTAGACAGCGCTTTACTTAAAGCGCAGCTAAAGGCCCAACTACAAAGCGAAAGCGCTGCTAAAAGCACTCATTAGATAGCGCTTCACAAAAGCGCTGTCTAAAGTCGTTTAAAATTAAAATTAATAAACATATTCTATTCATTCTTTCTCTTCTCAGAACTGTTTCTTCTCTCGCGAAAAACCCTAAACCCAGAAAAAATCTCCGTCCTCCGTCCTCTCACGCACCACGCACCTCCGTCCTCTCCGGCGAGGCTTCTCCACAATCAGACGAAGCTTCTCCACAATCAGACGAAGCTTTTTCACGGATATCTCTCTCACTTTGCATCTTCCATTCCAAGGTTAGTTCACATAGCGAAAAAAATTTACTCAAGAAAAATATATTCTTAATTTAGTTGGTTCCTAGGAAGTTTGAAAGTTAGGGGATACATAACCTGAAAGAAATATACAAGAAACTTGTAGTCACTATTAACTTACTTGCTATTGCTCTATTTGCTAAAATGTTTTTCATTATCCTCATTACAGTTTGTTGTACAGGAATTCAGAATAAAAGAAATTAATAGCCTCAGCCATCATCGACACCACATTGCATGTTATAGATATTTACTTGCATGTTACAGATATTTGCTGTGTGAAATTTGATTAAGGAAACAACTATTGCATGATAACACTCTTATTCATAGTCCTTCTCTTGTATGATAAAATTTAATTTTCATTAAATTAGTTTCAAAAACTTGATTTTGTTTAAAAGTGTAATTGAAAATAAATTGATTTGTGTTTAAACAAGTCCACAAAAAGTGAATTCACTAATATAATACTACCTCCCGTGTTTTTCTCAACGAATCTTATATAGGGAATTTTGTAATACTTTTAGAAGCATAGTGTACAGGAATTCAGAATGTGAGACCCATTTTGGAATTCAGAATGTGAGACCCATTTGTTTGTGTAATACTAATTAACAACGAACTGCCAATAGATAATAGATTGTGAGAATATTGTGATATTGCATTATTTTGTAAATGAAATGTAACTATTACAATCTCTTATTACAGGTTAGATGGCTAGTAACGAGGATCACCCACATGATGATTCTATTCATGATGGAGATGAGACCGGTAATGCAGTGGAAAGGGAAATTAGATGAGGAATTACAATTATGAAGCGACTCATTCGTGATAGAGATCGAGGCATAAAACATGATGTGCATTGGAGTCAAGATAACTAACTAATTGAGCCTAACGGTTCAACGTTGACAAGTTATCTTGGTTCAGTTACAAGGAGAGAAGTTCCAATTACTTGTGATGATTGGAGAAACAAATTATTGAAAGACGCTAAAGACAAAATATGGATTGAGATACAGGTACCATATGTGATGTTATTTGTTTTTAATGTCGATTATGTATTTAAATTACTTATACTAACGCACTCTGTGTATGATTTTCGTAGAGGTCTTTCAACATTGATGATACCAGAAAAGATTATATACTCGGATTGGCCGGAAAAATACATAGAGGGTTTAGATCTTTTTTATCAAACAAGTATCTTAAGGATGCGGATAAAAAATTTATTGATGCAGAGCTTCCACAGAAATATGCAGATTTGATTACACCTCATGAATGGGAAACTTTTAAATCCAAACGAAAAACCCCAGAATTTGAGAGTGTAAGTGACATAAATCGACAACGAGCATCAAGTCCCGCGTATCCATACAAAAAAGGGCGTATGGGATATGCACGCTTACAACAAGCTATAGTAAGTATCTATAAATTGCAATGATATACTTGTTCATCATGAGTTATTTTTGATCATGTTATTTGGCTTAATGTGTAGTTAACAAAGGAGAAAAGTTCTGAAACATCTCTTCCGGACCATGTTTTGTGGAAGGAAGCCCGCGTGGGTAAGGATGGAGTTGTTAAAGAAGATGTTCAACAAATTTTTTAGAAATGTGTAAGTATAACATTATTGCTTGAATTAAATCAAACGTTTATTAACATATAATTAAGTCAAATTTTCGATATTCATATGAATTTCAGGAGCAGCTATCTCAGTCTATATCTCCAGATGAAGACAATGATTGCAGGAGGCTACTTAGTCGAGCATTAGATGTTCGTGAGTATTCTGGTCGTGTGAGGGGTAAGGGATATGGGATCACTCCAACATCCTTGAAAGAACCAAAGAAAAAAATGGCTACCAATAAAGAACTGCAGGCAAAGTTGGAAGCATTAGAATCTGAAGTTCGTGAATTGAAAAAGGAAAAAGAAAGAGATAAAAAAGAAAGAGATCAAGCTTCAGCTTTTAAAGATACTAGTGAGAAAGATAGTATCAATTGTAATTTTCAACCGAATATTCCCGAGGTAATTATATATATTATTATGAAATTAAATTAGCTTAATTTATTTAATTGACATATATACACATTAACAATGTCATATTTATTATTGGTTTTAGGGCATTTCCCGTTGTCAACTCTATTTATCATCACCGACTTATCGGATGGTTGGCAAGGGAAAAGTGCATAACACTTTGGGAGAAATGCTTCACCATAAACCGCTCCCCACTGGATTTTTGAAAGTATCGATTGATATTGTTTTAGAGGGGGATGCCTTATTACCACTACCTGACGATGTTTCGGATGCAACATTGTTGGGAGATGCAATAGGATCGTTTGTTGCATGGTCGTCAAGCCTCATTTGCCTAGATGATAAGGTAAGCTTAAAACCATTATGAACCTTTGGGTATTCAAATTTTTTACGGGCATTTTACGTACATTTTTTTTACATGGTAATGTTAGACTCCAACAAAATCCAAATCAAATGATAAGGGGATTATGCGGGAAACCGAGTCGGTTGCATCGAGAAAAGAGGTACAACACAATTATATGATATTTATGCATGGAAAATGTTAATTCGTGATCTTATACTTCACCTAACTAATTATATGATATTTAGATTCAGGCTAAAGAGATTGAACAAGTCAGTAGGGGTAAGATGCCTGAAATTAGCAACATTCCCACACAAACAAAGGGTGTTGCTAAGAAGACCGCGGCTAGAAAAAAACCTACTTCTCAGTATAGGTCGTACCTTCAGACATGTTTACTTATAACAGATATTCCGGATGGTGGTACTCGGCTTATACCTATGGAGGAAGGTATTTTTGGTTTTGAATATTTGGAAACAATTGGTAGAGAGGACATGGAGCAAGTTTTTAAACATTTGGAATTGGGCATCGGTGTTGTCGATACATACATTCGGTATATTCCGATCAACTTTGTTTAATTAATTGAACAATTTATTTACTCATTTCAAATGAATAGTCTAATATGTTAATGATGTTTTTATTTAAGGTTTCTGTATGACAAATTGATGCGCCCGCGTGGATTGGAACAAAGATTCGCTTTCTTATCTCCCATGACTATCAACCAATGGTTAATCGTACAGAAACCAGATGAAGTCATACAGTATGTACTCGGTTTATTTATGGCCAGCAAAGATACAGAAAAGTTGTTCTTTTTACCATATAATACTGGCAACGGGTTAGATTTTCATTCTAACTTCATCTATTATAATTTTTTGTTTTTTGAAGTTGTGTAGAAAGTTTCCATCTAACCTTTGTTTTCATTCTAACCTTTGTTTAATCTTACAGTGGACATTGGTTGTTGGTGGCAATTAATCCGATAAGAGAAATTGTATATTATCTGGATTCTTTACACAATGATCAAGCAACATACCCAGAGATTGTTCTAAAAATTCGTGTGTATATTTATTTATTTATGTGACATGTTCTAAATATTCATTTATATTTTATTAGCGTTATACAAGTTTTTCGATCACAAAGAGATATTCAAGTTCCAAAGAGCAAAGCCAACAACATTACATGGATTAGAGTGGAGGTATATTTTCACAATTTTGATTATATTATTGATGATACTTGATAAAACTAGTTAAGGGGTATATCCTGATATATATCCGTATTTTCTTTCCATGTGTAGTGTCCTCGTCAGCGCAATGGAATAGATTGCGGATATTTTATGTTGAGGTTTATGAAAGAAACTCTTCTTTTGGATCGAATAGATATTCCATCCAAGGTATGGATTTCTAACTTAGGAATTATTTTAATATTTACCACATATGTCTCATATAATTAAATAGTTTTAGCTAAATCATACTATGTTATATTATTACGTAGTACTTTGATGAATTCAAATGTGTTCATTACTCAAAAGATCAATTGGATGAACTTAAGGAGGAATGGTGTCAATTCATTATTGAGCTGAGATTTTTATAAGGTATATTGTCTTTCTTTCATTGATGAGAATTTTGAGTATATATAAGTTTGAGTTTTGATGAATATGTCGTCATTAGTATATTAAATTGTGTTGCAATGTTGTTGTTGTTTGTTATAGAAGGTTGGAATCATAAATTGTGTTGGTGCTGCCAAATATTGATTGATATCTTGTCCATAGAAGGTTGGAATCATATACTGATTTTCATAGGCACTTGGCAATATTCAATAACTCATGATCATTTGTTGACATTTTTGGCAATGCTTGCAGCTTGAATATCAGATTTGGCAATGCTTGCAGCTTGAATATCAGATAAGAACAATGCCTTCTTTGTTTTCTTCTATATTTTGTCTAATGTTGTTGTTGTTTTGTTTCAGGTTATATGTGCAGATGTAGAAGATAGAGCTAACAAGTTCATTGTTGTTGTTTTTTAGCTTGAATATCAGATTTTTTGTAGCTAACAAGATATATGAATTGTTGTTGTTTTTTAGCTTGAATGTCATCAATTTTTGGTATATATAAATTATTGGATTAAAGATGTATATATAAATAGACAAATTTGGTGCATATTTATTGTATTGAAGCTCTAATTTATGAAAATTTGGTGCAAATTCTAAATGCATATTCTGGTGCACAAATGTGGTGAAAACCTGGTGCAAAATATGGTGATAATCTGGTAAATATTTATTGTATATATCAGACAACGCTTTTTTTAAGTTTTATATATAAAAAATTTCGTGGACATTAGATAGCGCTTCAAAGAAAAAAGCGCTGTCTGAAGTGGGGATTAGACAGCGCTTTAAATAAAAAGCGCTGGCTAAAGTGACAAACAGATTGCGCTTTCAAATTAAAAGCACTGGCTAAAGCAGACATTTAGCAGCGCTTTATCATTAACTAAAGCGTTGTCTTTACTTATAGCAGCGGTCGAATAGGCAGCGCTTTTAAGCGCTGTCTAAGCCCAAAAAAAGCGCTGTCTAATCCCTTCTTTGGCATAGTGGCCCTAGTGCTTTTGTTTGCAATTCTCATTTGTTTTAGCTTTACAGAATGACATTTTTAACATGATCAGCGATTCTTGAAATAAAACAAAAATGAATTTACTTGTCAAAATTTTTTTGCTTTTAAAATAAAGATGGCAATTCTTTTTTACTAATGAACATCGAAAAGAACATCGATCGCTTCTCTGAAGGTATTGAACCTCAAAGTGCAGAATCAAAGTACTCCTTCTAAACCAGCACACCTGAATGAAGGATCAACTGTGTCAGATACAAATGTCCCATCTGATATCCCCGACAGAGTTCGTATCTCTTAAGACCGATTGAACAGTTCTCTCATCCCCATAGGGTCTACTTCCCCTAAGCAAGGCAGAATTGCTATCCTGGACCGATGATACTTTCCATCCCTCGCAGTGGCCGAGTATCTAGTCGTGTTCATCCACTAGTCTATATGTCACGTCAGTTTTGTCAGCATAAACATGCATACATCATGCATTATTGATTCACGTTCATAATCATATTGCATCAATATCACTCTGGTCAGTCTTATCCCCAAGTGATAACGTCCTCCCACCAGTAAGGTTGTCAGTTCTTTCCTCATCAGGAAACGTATCGTCTAAAGCAATCTCTCCCCAGTTTATTTCTGGATTGGAGACGGTCCTCGACCACTTTGATAACTTGAACCTCTGAAAGGCAAGAAGACATTCGACAAACGTCACTCTTCACCATAGAAGATGATATTTCTCGCTTTCCCAGATTAAGGAAAATCCCCAGAGAAAGCCTCTCAGCCGAAGACTCTCGGCAATACAGCAGTTTCTCTCTGAAAGGTTTGCTGTCAACAAGGTCATCAGCACCTCAAATTTGGATCACATCACATGGCATTTCTCCGAAAAGATCTCGAAGAAAAGTATGATGTAATATCCCCTAAGCGGAAAAACAGTCTATCAAGAGGCCCATTTTCCCCAGTAGAGTCAACAAATGGCATCTCCCACAGAGAAGTTTGCACACCTCTACAGCTCAGACAAATGGGTACCCCCAGTAAGTCTGACCTCAAACTTTTTTCATCAAATGGCGTCTCCCCAGTAAAACTCGGCGATAAGTTTAATGAAAACCACTACACATAGCATCCCTTGTCAAGGAAGAAACTCGACGAGAAGAAACTGAGACCAGTTTCGTGGCTGAAGACCAGGATCAAGGGGAAGTTTATTTCAAAAGAAATTAAGACCAGTTCCGTGGTTGAAGACCACGATCGAGGGGAAGTTTATTTCAGAAACTTAGACCAGTTTCGTGGCTGAAGACCAAGATCGAGGGGAAGTTTATTTCAGAAACTGAGACCAGTTCCGTGGCTGAAAACCAGGATCGAGGGGAAGTTTTACCCTTTTCTAAGTATCATTGCTTAGCAAAAGAAGATGGATGAGCAAACCGCTACCATTCATAACTACCGTCAAAATTTCGGGTATTCCGATATTTAATCCTCTTGCACCCCGAATGTCCGAACATCTTCGCCATTCACACCTTCGGGTCCAAGAAGATTAAATAGGGGCATCTGTCATACCCCAAATTTGACCACCAAGATTTCTCATCATTGTGAGAATCATCATCACAATATGGACGTACCATCATGCCTCATCAATCTCCTCAAAGATGGTTGAGCATTCACCATAATCAATAATTAGGGTTTTAAGCCCTCTTAGAACACTTAGACAAAGGATCAATCAAGGAATGACATGATATTCAACTTGTCTAACCTCTAAAACATCCACAAAGGATCAAGAGGACTTTCACATCAAAAATCTAGCACAAAAGTTGCCACATCCCAAGTGTTTTGAGCCTCGAAACACCCGATGTCGCCGAATTAGGGTTTTGAACGATTGGGACCTCTAGAGTGAAATTTTCACAAGAGGATGAGCCAAGACTTCCACTGTGACTCAAATTGTTCAAAATAACCCTAAGAATCCATTTGCAAAGCTAAACTACCCTTAGAGGATGCATTCCCAAAAAGTCGGGAATTAGGGTTTTTACGCGTCGAACCGTTCCGGAGCCAAAAGTCAAAACATGACTTTTTTGGCAAAAATGATCCTTATAATTCATATTTTCATAAAATGTGACTTATAATGACATTTGAACAAGAATTGATCAAGAAATCATGATAACTTGTAAAAGGGGTAACCTTGAAAAATTGAAAAAACTTCTAAGTTATTAAGTTTGAATGATTTTGGTACCAACTTCCAAGGACCATAACTTCTGATCCAAGCAACTATTTTGAGTGATCCAAAGCCTGATTTGTAGATCTTCCTACACTCTACAAAAGCTTCAACTACCTCAAACTCCAATTCTTTATGGATTTTAAGTTATGGAGTGATCAAAATGACAAAAATGAAAAAAATGACACTTTTCCAACACTTAGTGAAAATCTGCCTAAGTTACCAGCCTTGGACACCAATGTTCATGAGGATTTTTCAATGGGATTCAAATAGTTTCAAAGTAAACTATGATCACACATGTTTTGTATCATATGAGGGCTCTTTAAAAAGCATAAGAGCCTCTCATAACTCAACCTGAGCAGGGAGATATGATCCCCTCAAAATCACCATTTCCAACTGTCTTGTACAAGGCAGATTTTGGCATTTTGCTCGATTTGGCAAATTTGAACAACTCCAAGCCTTGTCATCCATTTGGACACATTATAGGATAAAATCCAAGGGGAATGATCTGATCCCCAAGCCTTCCAAGTCCAAGAATCTACATATAGCCATAAAAAACCTAAAAAGGCTAAAAAGTGCAAAAGACTCCAATTTTGTTTCCAAGCATTCAATGGATGCATCAAGGTGGCATGGACTGAGACATTCCTAACTGAATGAGTCAAGATTCAGCTCTAAATCAAAGGACCATAGGCCTGTACCCTAACCTCAAGTCAATGTCTATAGGAGACTAAAGATTCCATTGGATCAACATTGGCTAAAGGCATGTACCAGCTACCATTCACTATTGATGCCAAAAAAACTTGACACGCTATAAATAGAGCTCAATTGTGATCAGTTTGAGTACACCAAAGCACTATAACTGAAGCTTTCCCCAAAATCTCTCTCTTTAGGCCAAAATGCCTTCTTTTGCAAGTCATCTCTGAGTTTTTGAGTTACAGAGCAATTCCACCATGGCTCTTGATCCAAACACATCCAATCTATCATGTCTAAGCTGTTCAAACACTCACCATTGATCTGAAACACCAAAATCAGAAAGTCAACCTCCAAAACCTCAAAAATTGACTTTTCTACATTTTTCAAGCCATGTCTTGATTCAGTCACTTCCAAAACCAAACCAGGCCTCAAACACACTCCAAATATCATCCTCAAACTGTCCCAATTGGTTTCCCTTATCTGGAACACCATTTGAGAGAGTTACTATATTGGTCACTTTTGCAAGAAAGAGCCTATTCTTGTTCCTGAGGGTTCCATCTGGTTTTGATCATCCTAAAAGCTTCTAAGGGATCAATCAAGAGTGTTCAAAGCATTGAATTACTTCTGGCTCAAGGAACTTGGCAGATAGCACAAGGAGCTTCAAGAGGTAAGTGCATCACAACTTGAACTCTCTAAATCATGCATTGCTTTGAGGTCCATTGATCATGGACCTCTCATACATATCATATGTGTTGTGTTTGAACTAATTTATCATGTTATTATTGCATGTACCATGAGATAGCATAGAACATGCAATCTAGGCCTATTTTGAAATCACTATCGGATTTTGAAATGGAGACATTTTCTGAAAATTCCAAGGGGACCATTGGATTCCTCATGAAATTCTAGGTCAGATGCACCTAAATTTTGTCCCAATCCATGGAGAAATGAGAAAGTTAGAGGCTTCATGCAAATTGCCAAAACTATGCCTTGCCTTGGGCAAGGGCCAAGACATGGCGCCTTGGCCAGACCTAGAAACATGGCACCCTTATGTATTAATGGGGTGGTTATGATACACTGACGTATCACCACCCCAGTGGTAGCGCGCATGTGTGTTTGGTTGCAAGGTCGGGGGTTCAACACCCACCCAGACCATTTTGCCTTTTTGCCATATTTTGCTATTTTTCATATTTTTATGGTTTTTGTTAATTAATTCCAAAATTAATTTCTCCCTCAATTTTAATTATTTTTTATTGGTTCTTTTTTTAAAAATTCCCAAAAATGTTAAAATATTTTATTCCATAAAAATTTCACAAAAATATTATTTATTTTATATATTTAGTATTATTGTAAAGAATTATGTTTTATTTGTTTTTTTAACATTTACAAATATTTCTTTCTCTTGATTTTGCAAATTCAAATGGTTTTCAAATCATTCAATAAATGGAACATGGCTTTTTCAAACATTAATCCAAGATCACAACTTATTTTTCACACATGTTTGATAATTTTGATCATTTTAATTGAATTAAAATACATTTTTAAATCAAATTAGGGTTTTGATTATTTTCACCCTCACAAATCTTTTTCAAAACACTTTTGGGCCTCTTTGTAGAGTGTAAGTCTCATCCCTTGTAAATAAATAATTTGGGCCTCGGTCATTGTATAAGTCCCACTGTGTTTTCAAAAACCTCGGCGCGATCGCCATTTTCAAACGAAAATCAATTGGGCCTCTCCTTGAGTTGTAAGCCCCGTCTCTTGTACAAAAATAAAACTTTTGGGCCTCTTTGTAGAGTGTAAGTCCCATCCTTTTGTAAATAAATAATTTGGGCCTCAGTCATTGTATAAGCCCCATTACAATTTTCAGATCAACGGTATGATCACTGTTATTTCTGGGTCTCTCCTTGAGTATAAGCCCCAATAATCTTTTCAAAAACAACTTTCCCTTTTGATTTAGGTTCAAACTCATAGTTGTAATCAAAACTTTCTTTAATTTCTTGAACAACTAACCATACAGCTGTTACAATGAAAGCTTGCTCACCTGTAAGTTTTAAACAGCTTTCTTTTACATACTTGCACACATATATATATTTGTTTGTGCTGGAAACTTGCTCGCCTGTAAGTCCTCCTACCCTCTTTTTACATACAGTATATATTTCATCTGTTCATATATACCTGTATATTATCTGCTTAGAGTTTTCCCCGACAATTAGATCTAGAACTAGATAAAGCCAGTGGTCACTCTTTCAACACAGTCAAAACTAGTTCCCCATAGGAATTCCAGATACAGTCTTGCCTCCTCTTGGGCTTATACAATATGGAAAAAATATAAAGGAATTATTCCCGATGAAACTTTTCTCAGACTGTCACTATTATAAAATTGTCAAAGAAGTTCATTCCCCCAAAGAGGATTAATTCCCGGTGAAACCTCTCTTGAATTTCTTCAAACCCTAGAACTATTCACTAAAGAAAAGATTATTCTCGGTGAAACTTTTCTTGAACTCTTCTTAGGTTTGGACCCACAGGCTTCCTAAAAGCATCACCGCCTCCTCTTGGGCTTTGTACAAGGACCCTCCGGCTTCTTAGAAGTTCTCATGCCTTCTCTTAGGCTTAATACAAGGGCCCTGAAGACCTCTTAAAGGTATAAGACAAAACTTAGTCATCCTTTGTTAGAGATATCTTTCAAAAGAGTCAAAACCTTAGATCAGTTTAGGGTTTATTCTCATCCCTTAAAACAACAGCCTCCTCTTGGGCATCATACAAAGATAAAATTTTCCATACCAATAGACTTGAACAGTCTAATCTCCTCTTGGATCTCAAAGACATTCTCAAGTTCCCTATAAATATGGGAGAAACCCTGATAATTTGATCAATCTCCAGTAGAGTTTTAAATCCTCACAGGATCTAAAACTCAATCTTTATCCTAAATTCCCCCAGCTAACGTCACCTCATCATCAATACCATACTAGCCTATCAGAACTTCAAGGAATCTGATACCTCAACTCTTCTGTAAGCCCTCAGCAAAGAGTTGATCCCCCGACTTGGACCTGCCTCTGGATCTCCATAATCCTCAACAGAAGCCAGCCTCCTCTTAGGCTTTATATAATGATTTTCCTCAGTAGAATTAACCTCAAAAGTACTCTCTTGTTGAGTCAACCCTTTCTAGCCTCCTCTTAGGCTTTGTATAAGGACCTTTCCACACTCTCTTGTTGAGTCAAATCCTTTTTTAGTCTCAATCTTGGGATTTGTACAAGACAAATAAAAAACACTCTCTTGTTGAGTAAATCTTCTTTCTTAAAAGCACTCTCTTGTTGAGTCAATCACCTTAAGGCACTCTCTTGTTGAGTCGACCTTTTTCAGTCTCCTCTTAGGCTTTATATAATGATTTTTCCCCAGCTTTTTTAGCCTCAATATTGGGCTTTGTACAAGACAGATAAAAGCACTCTCTTGTTGAGTCAACCACCTTAAAAGCACTCTCTTGTTAAGTTAATCACCTCTCAGCCTCCTCTTAGGCTTTGTATAATGATCCTTCTTTTCCTCAGTAAAAGTCAGCCTCAATCTTGGGCTTTGTACCAGACACCTAAAATATCCTCAGCTGAGTGAGTTAATCATCTTTTAGCCTCAATCTTGGGCTTTATACAAGATAAATCATACTTTCCAGCAGAATCAATCTTCTTTAAGCCACAATCTTGGGCTTTGTACAAGACAGATAAAACCAATATTTCTCAGTGGAATAAAAAAAATCTTTTAGCCTCAATCTTGGGCTTTGTACAAGACAGACAAAATCTTTCCCCGAAAAAGTCAACTTTTAGCCTCCTCTTAGGCTTTGTATAATGATATCCCCAAAAGAGTCAATTCTCTTTTAGCCTCAATCTTGGGCTTTGTACAAGATAGATAAACACTCTCTTGTTGAGTCAGTCCTTTCCAGCCTCCTCTTAGGCTTTGTATAAGGACTTCCCCAGTGGAGTCAATCAATCTCTTAGCTTCAACCTTGGGCTTTGATCAAGGCACACAAAAATCAAAATCTCCTCAGAGGAAATCAAAAACTCTCTGTAGGAAGACATTTCTTTGTATATCACAAATCAAAACAGACATTCAAAACAACCCCTAATCCCAGATAACTGTTGTAAGTGGCACACTTGTTGATTCAAAAATCCAAGTTGTAGTCCATCTCTTATCCTGGTAAAACTCCTTTCATCTAATTGCTGTAAGTGGCAAGCCAATGTCCCTCTTTTAGCATGAAAAATTCCTAAGGAAAAATGGCATTGCTCAACACTGAGTTAAAGTTTTCTCCTTCAGGATAACACCCCTATAAAGGAAATTATGGCATTGCTGGATTCCATATATTCCAGTTAAAGTAATTCTCCTTTATAATCAGTTACCCAACAACTGTAATAAACAGACGAGATGTCTCCCTTTAGAGATGACAAATTCTCTCTCAATCAAACCTTTAGCTTCAATCTTGGGCTTTAAACAAGACACAAATACTCAACCTTTTAGTTTCAATCATGGGCTTTGAACAAGACACCAAAACATCTTTTTCCTCCCATAGAATAGGAGGAACTACGATTGCTCTGATTTCCCTATTTATCTTTAACGGGAATATGTAGGCATAAGATTGTGAAATCTTAGCGAGCATACCAATCAAAAACCTTAGGTCCAGTACCTTTACACCAATCAAAACTGAGGTCCACTACCTCACCAAAATCAACAAAAACTCTCTCTCTCACACTCTCAAAGAAGAAACTTTCCCAACCCACAACAGACAAACACCAATAAGTAGAAAGCAGTAAGGATAATTGCTAACAACCTGTGGATAACCACATATAGGATGGGTAATTGACAACTCCTCATTGTATAACCTGACCCCGAACTCCCCGAATCTCTTAAGTATTTGTTCAGTTAAACATTTGCGTGCAAGGTTAATTTTAGATAGCTTCCCTTTCCCTTCCAGCTTCACGGGATAAATAAGAAATCAGAAAGTAGCACCCCACTCCCTACCATTGCGGTGAGGAGAAACCCATGGTGATAAGGTGGTCGCGTTACCGACAAAAATCACACGCTACAGCGTGCATGTCGTGGTCATGAGGGATATGAATCTTGAGATGTAATTCAGACGTCCCAAAAATCCTCTGACCTGTTTTTCAGTCTTTGGTGAAGGCATTTCTTGAATGGCCTTAACTTTGTCAGGATCAACCTCGATTACTTTCTGGCTGACGATGAATCCCAAGAGTTTTCCTGAGAAAACACCGAATGTACATTTGTTAGGATTCAAGCGGAGTTTGTATTTTCTCAGGCGCTCGAATAACTTTGATAAGTGTTCTACATGCTCTTCTTCTATTTTAGATTTAGCAATCATGTCATCGACATACACTTCAATATCTTTGTGCATCATGTCATGAAACAGAGCTGTCATGGCCCTTTAATATGTTGCCCCTACGTTCTTCAAACCGAACAGCATTACTTTTTAACAAAAGGTGCCTCATGGGGTGATGAATGAAGTTTTCTCCATATCTTCCGTCGCCATTTTGATTTAATTATAACCCGAGAATCCATCCATGAAAGAGAAGACTTTGAATTTCGCTATGATGTCTACCAGCATGTCAATGTGTGGTAGGGGAAGTCATCCTTTGAACTTGCTCTATTTAAATCCTTGTAATCCATACATATTCTGACTTTTCCGTCCTTTTTCGGAACTGACACTATATTGGCTAACCATTGAGGATATTTTGAGGTGACAAGGAAACCTGCGTCGATCTACTTCTGCACTTCCTCCTTAATTTTGATGGGCATATCTGGATGAGTCCTTCTCAGTCTTTGTTTTACCGGAGGACATTCTGTTTTCAGTGGTAAGTGATGTTCCATGATGCTGGTATCCAACCCTGGCATGTCCTGATAGGACCAAGCAAATACATCTGGAAACTTTTTGAAAAGTTTTATTAAGCCTTTTCTGACAGTTGAGCTCAGCAGCACCCCAATCTTAACTTCTTTCTTTTCTTCTTCGGAACCCAAATTGACCGTTTCCAGCAGCTCTTTGTGAGGCTCAATAGACCTTCCCTCTTGCCTGAGTAGTCGGGAGATCTCTTCTGGAATTTCTTCGTCCTCTTCTTCTTCAGCTTCAAATACCGGGAATTCAAAGTTGGGAGAAGGCATTGGATCGTATGTTTCAACGGGGTTTAAAACAAGTAATCTACATGACTGATGATTCCTTTTTTAGAAAAGACAGAGAGAATGCAAAAGTGTGTGCAGTGTATTTTCTGAAAATGCTTGTTTTTATTTTGGGTTATTTTTTAGGATTACCATTTTCTGAAAAAACGAAAAGTGAAAACAGCAATAAATGCGGGAATTCAGAATGACATTATTTATTCATGATTTATCGATTCTTGAAACACAACCCTATAAAACAAAACTATGTCGCTTTGGGCGAAGTAAAGATGGACATTTACAGAAAAGTAAGCCCTATAAAACATCCATTTCACCCGGGCAAAGTGAAAGGTTAAAACAAAGATGATAATTACTTTGACTTATGGACGACTTTCGGGACATCGACCGTAACCCAATGGCGACGAACTCCTCTGTGAATCACAAAGTCTGCTACTTTCCTTCTTGGTTTGTCTTCAGAAATGACATTGATTTCTGGTGGAGTAGGATCATTGGAGTCTTCTTCCCATGCAGAGTTATCATAAGAGGACTCTTCCGCGACATCTTCCATAATATTTTCACTCTCGAGAGGATCTCCCCATCTAGTTGGTTGGATGTCCTCGTATCTGATGCGAAAGCTTTCGGGAGCGGTGTATTTGACTAGAAAGTCATACTTGCCACTTGGCTGTCCCGAGGTATCCCAAGTTTCTGTGGGCATAGATGAGTCATCTTCCTCAATGACGTTGACCTTAGGGGATGCGTAGTTAATGAATTATTGTCCTGTAATCTTTGCAAATTCATCACCATGGTGTCGGACATTTTCGGAATGTTCTGAGTAAGGATTCCCTGACTCTGGGGGAACATGGATATTCTTTTCAAGATTACTCAGCTGATAGGCATTGTCCGGTTGACTCTTTTGCCCCCAAGTCTTCTGTGTATGGCTTCCAAATAGGCAAGTCATCCAGGGGATCATAATAATCATAGTTAAAGTTGTCTTTCATTAGATTGTCTTCTTCTAATGAGTTGGGTGGAGCATGGCATCCTTCGGGACCGTAATCTCCGTAGATTATTCTGACGTTTAATCTTGGTATATATCTTGGGCTCTGCTTTGAAGAACAGAATGACACATACGTTTCTCCCTGAGATATATAACCTTCATCATTGAGATAATACTTCCACTCCTCATCCGTATCGGAGGTGTTGTTCTCCTCAATGGTGTGGACTTCTTGAGACAGTGGGTGGAGGAAGCCTCCGTTGTGAAAGAAATCTTGAATGGGACGAAAACTTTCATCCTTTTTCGTAGTCGGGGCACAGGTCGGAGAGAAACTGAGACCTTTTCTTGTCTTGTTATCAGTAGGAACTACGATCTGTCCCCATCCTTTTATGTCATTACTCCCCCATTACTTTGAGAGTGCTTGAAACTGAGTTCCAAAACCTCCTTTGGTTCTACACAGGAGAATAATGATAAGTTGCTCACGATTAAGGCTTGCTCTCCACATACTGTGACTAATTTGTCATTCTTGATGAACTTCAGCTTCCGGTGAAGTGTCAAAGTGACTGGCCTAGCTTCGTGTATCCAGGGTCTTCCTAATAAACAGCTGTATGTTGCTCGGATATCCATGACCTAGAAGTGACTTGGAAAGTGTGAGGACCGATGGTTATGGGAAGATCGACTTCACCGATAACTGTTTTTCTGGATCCATCAAAGGCTTTGACGATAATCTCACTGCCTCTCATCGGAGTTCCTTGAAAAGAAAGTCGAACCAAAGTTGACCTTGGCATGACATTTAAGGATGAACCTGTGTCTAACAGTACACTGGCTAGAGCATCATCCTGGCAGTTGACTGTGATATTGAGTGCCATATTATGGTTCTTGCCTTCTTCTAGTAGTTCTTCATCACTGAATCCCAAGTTGTTGCAGGAAGTGATGTTAGAGATGATGTTGTCAAATTGTCCTACTATCACATCTTTTTCCACAAAGGCTTGTTCTAAAACCTTCTGTAGAGCTTCCCTGTGAGCTTCTGAACTAAGCAAGAGAGATAGTACAGAGATTCGAGATGGAGTTTGCGACAATTGATCCACAATGTTGTACTCGCTTTCCTGGATGAGCTTTAGCATCTCATCATTGTTCTTTATAGGTTCTGGATTACTAGATTGACCGACTTGTTGGTTAGGAACTTCCATTTAAGGTTCCTTTTCTTTGGTAGGTTCTCCAACTCCTCTGTTGAAGACTTGATCCCTCCGGGTAACTCGACTGATGTCGGCAATGTTCACAACGGAGGGTAATGGAGTTTCTTTTCCATTTTCTATGGTCGTTGCACCATACTTGTATAGGATAACTTTGTCTGACTTGTACGGTATTGGACCTGGAAGGTAGACGACCACAGGGGCTTTTCGGGCCTTTTGACCGTGAAGGCCACCTCAATTAACTCTAAGTTTGGAATCCTTCTATTGCCGAGAGAGACTTTTGACTCATCGAGTAGAGGAATTACGGCGCAAACATCCTTGGTTATTCCATGATTAGAGATTATGACAGTGTTTTTGTTTTGACCTGGGAGGTAATCTTGTATCATGTTGATTGATTTAGAATTCGAACATGGTTGAATCTCCTTTCAGTCTAACTGATGTCGGAGGGCTGCTCGCACTAGATAGCACCCTTGGTTATTTTTCGAGCATACTTTACAGCATTCATAATTGTGAGGAGGTGCCCGACCATACCCACTTTATATGCAGTGCATCCTTACTAGATCCGTTTCTATTGAGCGGACATCACGACTTTGATGTCTACCAGGATTCCCATCAGTCATGCTAACTTGTTGTGTGTCTTCATCCAGGTAGATCGGAAGCCACCAGTGGTCCAATAGATGCTGAAGAGTCCTTTGTACAAGCGCACACCCTTGGTCGTTTTCTTAGAATTCTTTACAGTCTTGATAATCATGTGAAGCCAGAAAACCAAGTCTGGCCTGCTTAGCATGTAATTCCATTAGACTGGTATTCATCAAGCGTATGTCAAAGATTTGAACCATATTGACTTGATGATCATTCCTTTCATGGTAGTATTGGATCCATCCGAGGTCCATTTGACGTTGGAGGGCCTCTTGTATGAAAGAGCATCCCTGATTGTCTTTTGAGCAGATTGGATAAGTGCCGTAATCGTGTTGTGGCAAGTTGTAATACTGACTTTGTCTCAAATGTATTGCCACTAAATTAATGTTCATTGCACGGATGTCGTGGTTCTGAACAATGTTGGGATGTGCATGTGCCATGTTTACTTCACGAATCCTGTGATCCTGAATCCAGCCCAGATCCATTTGTTTTTGCAGAGCTGCTTGTACTATGGTACACCCTTGATTGTCCTTGGAACAGATATCACACTGATGATAGTTATGAGATGGCACATGGTCGTACCCGTTCTATTTGCAATACATCTTTACCAGGTTGGTTCCCAATAAGCGTACATCGTGAATTTGATAACTGTTGACAGGTTCTCCTTATATCAAATTCACAGTAGTCTTCTCATGTTGCGGTAATGGATTCGTCTGAACATTTGGATTAGTATCTTTGAAAGATAAAACTCTGTTTCTGACGAGCTTCTGTACATCAGACTTAAAGCTGAGACAATTCTCAATGTTATGTCCTGATCCTCCTTGATGGTAAGGGCAAGTCTGATCTGCTTTGAACCAAAAAGGTGGATTTTCTGGCACCGTAAGAGGAGTCCTGGTTTGAACATGCCCCTTGGCCAGTAGAAGTGGAAATAGTTCTGCGTACAACATCGGTATAGGGTCGAACCCTGATGGTCGTGTAGTATGATTGTTGTTATTATACTGCGGGCGAGCCTGCTGAAGAGGCTGTTGCAGCCTTTGTTGATACTGTTGTTGACTTGGTTGACTCTGAGCAACCTGAGGTTGATAAGTCGGAGCTGGCGCTGGGTTGATAGTGGGAGTTACTGCTGTTATCGGTTGATACCTTCGCCTTTGCTTTCCCAGAGAGATATTGATGATATCTTGATCTTTCTTCTTTTGGAAAGCACTTTCGTGTCTTTTGGTACTGCTGGATGGCTTTGCGTCTTTGACCAATCGTCCTTCTCTGACTGCCTTTTAAAGGCGTACTCCCATGTTCGCCATTTCAGTGAAGTCATTGGGCACACTGGCAACCATTCGGTCGTAATAAAACGAGCTTAATGTTTTCAGGAAGATCTTTGTCATTTCCTTTTCCTCGAGAGGGGGACAGATCTGGGCGGCAATTTCACGCCATCTTTGAGCATATTCTTTGAAGGTTTCTTTATCCTTTTTTGACATTGCTCTGAGATGGTCCCTATCTGGTGTCATGTCCAAGTTGTATTTATACTACTGAACAAAAGCTGCCACGAGATCTCTGAAAGTACTGATCTTGGTGCAGTTTAAACCCATGTACCATTTGAGTGCGGCACCGGTTAAATTGTCTTGGAAGTAATGGATTAGTAGTTGTTGATTGTCTGTCTAGGTAGACATTTTCCGAGCGTACATCACCAAATGACTTTGAGGGCAAGAGTTGCCTTTGTATTTTTCAAAGTCAGGCACCTTGAATTTGTGCGGTATCTTTACGTTAGGGACCAAACAGAGGTCAGCGGCGTCTTTTCCAAACAAGTTCTGTCCGCGAATGGCATGCAGTTCCTTCTGCATTTCCAAGAATTGCTCCTGGAACTCATTCATCCTTTTGTATACGTCTTCGTTTCTGCCAGAAAGTGCTTGCGGAATCTGTCCTTCCGGGATAGTGTGTGTAACACCCTTTTCTACCCCACAAATATTGCAGCAGATTAAATCAATATCAGAGTAAAATCAGAACCACCTCAAAGGGTGCACATTTCTCAATAAATTCAATTAAACAAAATTGCTCCGTAAACAACGGGTTTTCCTCAGAATAATTCAAAAACCATCAAACAGTAACGGAACCACCATAACCACAATAATCCAACATAAAAAGGTTTTCAAAATAAAACCATATTCATCAAATAACAACAAAATAACAAATCAACAATGGTTCGACTCAACGACCAAACTCGATGTTACACTATCAGAGCAAGACCCTCTACATCGACCAAAAGCAAAATAAACTCCAAAAGTCCTTGAAGGCATCCACGGCTAATCCTGATCACCTGCACGTTACCCACGTGGAGGCAACATTCAAACAGGCAGGGTGAGTAACCACAATTCATTATAATCAATATAAAACAAGATATGCATAAAATGGCGTCATCATCATATACAACATCATCAGGGTCATCACAAGGCAAACATCAAAACATGACATCATAAATCACAACAATGCCACATAAATGCAATGCACAACAAGACTCATGCATGTGGTACCAATCGTCACAGTCGATGGACACTTAGGCCATCACCCTCCAAAGATCCCCGTCATTAGGATCGATTCTACACAAGAACCGGAGCACGTCAAAACCACCTCACATCCACACAATGGGATGGAAGCCTCAATAGACCGAAGCCTAACTCATTGTAATGCTATGAATGCATAATACACAACGTCATAATCATCATCATCAACACAAGTCATCACGTGCATCATAATTCATCACAATCTCATCAAATCGTCATTCATTCATCAAAACATCATGCATCATCATCTTATAATCATCAATACAACTCATGGAAATTCACGTCAAAATAGTCATGCATCATCATCTCTTAAGCATTCATATAACCCATGGTCATTCACATCATCATTTAATCATCAATATACTCGTGGTAATTCATACCTTCAATTAATCATCAAATGTCATGTATAAACAGCTCATAATCATCAATATACATCATGGTAATTCATATCATCAATTAATCATCAAACATCATATATACACGGCTCATAATCGTCAATATATTCATGGTAATTCATATCATCAATTAATCATCAAACATCATGTATAAACAGCTCATAATCATCAATATACATCATAGTAATTCATCAGAACAATCACAGCTCAAAACATCAAGACAGCACAAGAATCACAAGACAAATACGCGAACAACTGACGTTCGCTATGCAAACTCCCTCGCAAGGATGTTCGCTTTGCGAGCTTCTAGCGAATCCCAAACCAGAAAAAACCCCCATTTTGCCTCAACCTCGCTTCAGCCCGCTTCTGCTCGCGTTGCGAAGTCACTCACTGGGAAGCTCGTCGTGCGAGTCTGGGGCGAGTGCTCGCTTTGCGAAGGATTCGTTTGCTTTGCAAACGTGTGATTTCCTACAATCGCAGCTACGCATCAGTAGCACTTCAGACCACCAAGTCCTTACGGGTTCATCCTCAAATCACCCCAAAACATCCCTAAGACATCATGGCAATTAAAGGCATAAAACCTACGACTATTAGGTTGATTAATTTCACTATCCTAACTCAAAATCACCTAAACCTTCACAAACTCTCAAGATTCTCATAAACCCCATAAATCCCTTCCCCATACAAGATCCCACATATCATCAACAGAAGGTTTAGCCTTGAAGGCCTACTTTTATCCGAATCAATTCCATCCTTCATATTTATCATCAATCCACGAAAATACCCCTAAATCATCAATTTAATCATAAACCCACAAACCCACATAAACCCCACTAATACATCATAATTTCCTCAGTTTACTCATAAACCTACAACATCACATAAACCTCAAAATCCACTTTAAATACATTGAATCCCTATATTGAAAACAATGAAAGGTAATACTCCCCATACCTTAGATTGTCGATTCCGAGCTTTCTCTCTTGAGTCTTTGGAAACCTTCTCGAATCCTAGCCTTTTCCCTTTTTCCTCAGAGCTCTCGCCTTTTCCTTCTTTTCCATAGTCTAACAAAAATGAATCCTATTCTCAAATTCTCCTTTTTGTTAAACCTAACTAGGGCTTCTAAAATGGGCTTTCCCCATAATACCCTCACTAATCCTCCTCAAAAGTCCATCTTACCCTTAATTCCTCTAATATTATTTAAATTAATAATAATACTAATTAATTCCATATTATATACTATTATTTAATTAAATAACCAAAACTCCACAAAATTCCACACAATGCCCGAAACACCAAAATTCACCAAAAATCACGAATATTATATTTAAATAAATTAAATAAATATTCTTACAAATTTGGGGTGTTACAACTCTTCCCACTTAAAGAATTTTCGCCCTCGAAAATTACCTCAAGGAAATAGAGTTAGATACGACCCCCTCAACTGATCTTCACATCTCAAGTCCAATTTTTTTTCCTCCTTTTTGGATCATCTTAATATTCTCGGTCGTCTCTTGCACAATTCCAGGTCCGAGTACCACACTCTCGCCCGATTCATACCAACACAATGGAGTCCTATACCTCCTTCCACACAAAGCTTCATACAGCGTCATCCCAATACTAGCATGAAAACTGTTGTCGTAGGTAAACTCAATCAACGGCAAATGACTATCCCACGATTCCTCTCGATCCAACACACAAGCTCTCAACAACCCCTCTAAGGATTGGATAGTCATTTCTGTCTGACCGTCCGTTTGCGGATGATAGGCAGAACTCATCCTAAACTTAGTACCCAAAGCATCTTGCAAACTCTTCCAGAACCTAGATGTAAATCTCGGATCTTTATCCGACACAATACTCGAAGGTATCCCATGCAACTTCACGATCTCCTCAATGTACATCTCGGCTAACTTCTGCATAGAATGATTAATCTTCATCGGCAAGAAATGAGCTGATTTAGTTAATCTATCCACAATCATCTAAATAGAATCATTCCCTTTTTCAGTCTTCGACAATCTCGACACAAAAATCCATGGAAATACTATCCTATTTCCATTCTAGAATATTCAACTGTTAATGATAAAATATGAGAGAGAAATTAATTTTTGAAATCAATTAAGAAAATGACCAAAAATTCAAATTTTCAAATTATGGCACCAACGGTCATCTTCTTCCTCACGACTCCCTCCATGGCCGTTTTTCAAAACCTCACATATCTCTCTTAATACGTAATGGTTTTGACTTTTATAAACACGAAAGTTGTGTGTTTTTGAACAAGGATTTCAGTGATATAAATTAATTGCATTTATATTAAGTGTGGAGTTAGAAATCAAAAGATGAACATAAGAACCCTAATTTCTGCAAGAACACTATGAAATCCTATACACGATAGCTACAAAGCAATTTATTGAGGGGAAACACTCTACATAAGTGCAGAAACATGTTTATAACTTAAAAACACATTTATGATGCATGGATCATAGAGTTTGAGAGTGTCATGCTTAGCTCTGCAAGAGGAAATAGAATCCTCAGTTGTAGGTGTTACAGAAGTGTTTTGATGATCTGGACAGCTTCCTTGGACCTCAAGTAGTGTGTTTGGAAGCTTGGAATGGATTGAAACAACCTGGAACTTGTTGTGGTACCCCAACTGCAAATAGGCCAAAAAGCTTGAGCAAATGGATGGTGACTTTGTGATTCTGGTGTTCCAGATGTGTTTTGAGGCTATGGATCACTTGTATATGACATATGTGAGGTGTTAGGATGGTTGGTTTGGATGGAATTGCTCATTATTTGAAAATTCGAATGTGACTTGTAAGAGAAGCAAATTCTGGTTTTTTAGAGTGATTGGAAGGAAAGCATGAGTTTTTATACTTTGGTGTACTTGAATTGATCAGAAAGAACCTCTATTTATAGTAAAGCAACTTT
The DNA here is from genome assembly GCA_022829125.1 of Lathyrus tuberosus. NCBI lineage: Eukaryota > Viridiplantae > Streptophyta > Magnoliopsida > Fabales > Fabaceae > Lathyrus > Lathyrus tuberosus. The sequence goes on along the minus strand of JALAZF010000775.1, from coordinate 4,605 downwards.
GTTTTGGGAGCAATAGTGATTGGAGGCTGGATCACTCCATTATCCATTGAACTTTGTAATGTAGCCAAAGACTCCTCTAGCCATTGACTTGAGTCAATCTTGCAGGTTATGAGTCTTCTGTTACAGGGATAAGGCTTGACTCCTTTAATGATCAATGACTCAGTCCATGCCACCTTCAATGTATCTCTTGAATGCCTTGAAACAAAATTGAAGTTTTTGGATTTGCAACATTGAATTTCACATGCCAAGGAATAGGATTTTTGACTTGGTGGCTTTGTGATCAGGTTCTCCATCATTTGTGTTGATTTTGGACAGAAATGAAATAATGTAAGTGTCCAAAATTGGCTCAAGAAATCGTTGGAACCAAGTCATGTTTTCATGCCTTTGTGTGGGCAGGGTGAAAAATGCCATTTTTGGAGGCTTATAACTCCTTGCTCAAGTTGAACCATGGGAGGCTCTTGTACTTTTTGGAAATCCCCAATAACATACTTCAACTTTGATGTTTAACTTTGGTCTTGAATCACCTTGGATCATAATGAAAAATTGCCTCAAAGTTGGTGAAAATGCAAAACAGATTTTGTCCAAAATTTCACTAAGTGTTGGAAAAGTGGCCATTTTCATATTTTTGTGATATTGATCAATCCATAACTCAAAATCCATGAGAATTTGGAATCTGTTGTAGTTGGCAATTTTGAAGTATGTAATGAGAGCTTTCATTTGAGCTTTGGATGGAAGAAAAAGGCTACTTGGATCACAAGTTATGGCCTTGCAAAGTTGGGTATAAATCATTTTTTTCATAACTTAGTGAAATTTCAAGTTTCTTATGGTTGCCCCTTTTGCAAGTAACCCCTATTTTCTTGATTTTTCTTGATGGATGATGATTCAAACCATAAGTTAACATTGTTTTTTACTTAGGGAAGTCTTGTTTGTCAAGAAATTCAAAAAGTCAAACTTGATTTTTGGCACAATTGACTTTTTGTCAGATGAATTTCAAACTTTGTTATCCTCTATGTAATCAAGTCCTTGACCTAATTCAAACCTAATGGATGGATTCCATAGGTGTTTTAGAGTGTCTTGAATCGTGTCCCAAGGTTTGGGATCATGTCTTGGTCAAAAGTCAAAGGTAAAGTTGACTTTTCATCAGAAAACCCTAATTGGTCCAGATGAATTTGAATCCTTGTGTTGCTTATGAACCAAGTTATTTGAGTCAATCCAATCTTGTAAATGGATCAATATGATGTATTGGAGGTCTTCAAAACACTTCTTGAGGCCTTGGCTCATGCCTTGCTTCAAAAGTTAACTTAGGGGTGAATTAGGTCAAGAAACCCTAATTCCTAATTTTTGATGAATGCATCCCCTGAGGCTATTTTGAACTTGTGATTGGGTCCATGAGGTCCCTTTAAGCTCATTGGATCATGTTTTGAAGTATTGGCTCATGCTCAAATGAAAAGTTTCCTCTGGAGGCCTTGGTCGACCAAAACCCTAATCTGGTGACACTGATGATCTTGAGGCTTAATTAGCTTGAGATATTGCATTCCCATGCTTAATTCTTGATGTGGGAGACCTCTTGATCCTTCATGGATGTTTGAGAAGTTTGACAAGTTGAGGATCATGTCCATTCTTGATTGATCCTTTGTCTGAGTACTCTGAGAGGACTCAAAACCCTAATTCTTGGTTGAGGTGAATGCTCAACAATCTTTGAGGGGATCGATGAGGCATGAAGGTACATCCATATTATGGTTATGATTTGCACAATGATGGGAAATTTTGTGGTCAAATTTTGGGGTATGACACAAGGAGCGCCTATGAGGCCAAGTGGAATTATCATCAAGGCTTTCGATGGGTCGAGGAAGACCGTGATTAGTGAGGTTGACTTACCTATGACCATTGGGCCTCATATTTTTCAAATCACTTTTTAGGTCATGGACATTCATGCCGCCTATAGCTGTTTGTTAGGTAGGCCATGGATAGATGAGGCTGTAGCAGTCACATCTATGTTGCATCAGAAAATGAAGTTTTTTTGTGAAGGAAAGTTGGTCACAGATTATGGTGAGAGAGCCTTGGTGGTGAGCCACCTCTCTTCTTTCTCAAACATTGATGCTGATGAGGAAATAGGAACCCAGTTCTAGGATCTTTCAATTGTTGGTAGTAGTGCCAAGAAGAGTGGGGTCTCTATTTCATCTTTCAAGGATGCACAACGTGTCGTGGATAGTGGTTCTCAAGAAGGGTGGGGGCAAGTTTTGTCGTTGCCTGAAAATAGAAACAAGGAAGGTCTCGATTTCTCAGTCGTCAATTCCAACAAGCCTGTTATAAAAAGCATGACTATTCCACCTATTGAAGAGGTTTTCCGTAGCAGAGGGGTCATTCATCCACCCAAAGTCAATGTTATACTTAAAGACGAGTCTGATTAAGATTAGTCAGACTTTGTGACGCATGGAGCGGTAGCCCAGAATTGGAGTGTTGTTAATGTTCCTGTAGTTGTCCATTTATTAAAGTATTTTTCTATTGTTGTGTTTTTAGCTCTTCACTCTGCCCAAGGCGAAAGAGTTGTTGTGTGGGCTTATCTTTTATAATTCCCTTTGCTTTGTCCAAGGCAAAGGTGATCTTGTGTTAGGGATGTTGTTTAAAAAACTGCTATCATTAATAAAATCATCATTTTGTGATTCCATCTTGTTTGTTTTTTTAATTTTCTGCTTTTCTGGAAAATGGTAATCATAAAAAACCAAAAATTAATCACTTTGCATGTTTGTGCACACACTTTCACTTTCATAAAATTCTAAAATAAAGCCAAATCACATGTGCAGACTATTGCACGAACAAACCATCAAAAACAATGACCCAATGCCTTCTCCAAACTTTGAGTTTCCTGTGTTCGAAGTCGGAGAAGAAGAAGAAGAGATTCCTGAGGAGATTTCCCGATTGCTTGAGAATGAAGATAAAGCCATTCAGCCTCACAAGGAACCTGTAGAGGTCATTAATCTGGGTACAACCGAAGACCGTAAAGAAGTGAAAATTGGAGCTTTACTCATGCTTGGTGTGAAAGAGAGATTGATTGAATTGCTTAAGGAGTATGTTGATGTGTTTGCTTGGTCATGCCAAGATATGCCCGGTCTTAACACTACTATAGTGGAGAATCACTTGTCTTTAAAGCCAGAATGCCCTCTAATCAAGCAGAAACTCAGGAGAACTCACCCTGACATGGCGCTGAAGATCAAAGAAGAGGTACAGAAGCAAATTGATACAGGTTTCCTTGTCACTTCTGAGTACCCCACAATGGTTGGCCAACATCGTGCCGGTTCCAAAGAATGATGCACTACTACGAAAAACCCATTTAACAACGGTTGGGAATGACATATAATGACGCGGGCGAAGGCATTGTTATGTAGATTGTTGTTGTATCTTCGATGTTTCTACAATGGTCTGGAAAACCGTTGTTATATTCTGGAAAACACGCTATATATTGCAATGGTTAGTTGTATCAACCGTTGTGAAATATATTATTAATCACAACGGATATTAGTTTCAACCGTTATGAAATATATTATCAATCACAATGGATATTAGTTTCAACAGTTGTTACATGTACCCTTAGTTTATTATATACAAATGTATATTGCTTGTTTTACCATACACCTAGTTAAAGAATTACAACCATTAAATTGGTAAGGAAATATATAATCTGAAAATTAAAATATTCTTGAAAACCAACTTAAACACACCACTGTTTTTCGAATTGCATCATTTCATTCCGCACATTTTATGTTCCTTAACACTTAATATACGATTCAATGGTCTGATTCACTCTACTCATCGATATTTTTAATTATATAGTTTACCTCTCCATCGCCCAAAATCATCGCGATTTTATCATCATAACAATCATGATCATAAAAACCACGATTATTTTTGGCGATGAATAGGTAAACTATATAATATAAAAGATATCGATGTGTAGAAGGAATCAGACCGTTGAATCGTATATTATGCGTTAAGGAACATTCAATATGCTTAATGAAATGGATGCGATTCGAAAAACATTGACATGATAATGGTTGGTTTTCAAATACATCTTAATTTTCAGATTATAAGTTTCGATACCAATTTAACAGATTGCATTTTCATTAAAAGGATAGTAAAACAAACAATATACATAGTATATAATAAACTAAATTTCATATGTACAATATCAGAATAGTAAACTAAATTTCATATGTACAATATCAGAATAATAAACTAAATTTCATATGTACAATATCAGAATGAATTCATATATATGTACCTTATTAGAATGAATTCATATATATATGCTACCACCCTCATCATCACCATGTGAAACAAACCTAAGAAGTGGGAAAGCAATGGAGAAAATTAGTTATTATTCAAAACAAAACAAGCAAAATTAGAAACAAACCCTAAGAAGTGGGAAGCAATGAAGAAAATTAGTTAGTATTCAAAACAAAACAAGCAAAAGTTGAAAGAAAACGCTAAGAAGTGGGACTGTACCATAACAATGAAGTTCACCTTGCTTGTGAAGCATTGAAGTCGAATCTGCACAAAAAGAGAACAATCAGCAAAAAACATCATGAAGAAAACGAGATAATGAGT